>OY856412.1:1444123393-1444810893 GCA_963693085.1 Alisma plantago-aquatica
ATCTACACATTGGATGGTGATAAAATTTTATAGAGAGGTAGATATTAAGGTATACTTGTAATTTGTACGGTTGGATTATGAAAAATTGATCTATGTGGAGAGTTATTCAAATGCCTCTCATGCTCTCACCAGATATGTTTCTCACTAGATCATTTCCCTATATATATACATATATATATGGGTATATGTTCGCTACCCGTGCGAGTAACTCAGATTTGCTACCCGTGCATCCATTTTGTAATGGGATGACACTTATATGTAATGAGACAACCAAATTTGTAATGAGACAACCAAATCTCCTCTAATACTGAAATCATTGTATGATGTTGATCATAAAACATATTAATGATGTTAGATTTGAACGATCTGAATGTCACAGCATATAAATGAATTCCTCTTGAACTTTAAAAGTATGAACAAAACATGTACCCTTAGGGGTGATGTAATCCTAAGATATCATAATGTCATGTTATGGCTAAGACATTAAGTGATGCTTCAACCTATATAAGGTGGGGTGGGTACACCCTAGGTGCTCTAAATCCTAAGTTAATAGCTCAAGGTTCATATTGATATCCCAGAAATCTACAACTGTTGGCACATATGAGGTTGGACTCCTTGATATCACCTCGAGAATGATATTCATTGAATTTTGAGGACGAAATTCCTTCTAAGGTGGGGTGAATGTGGTGACCCTGAATTTAGGATTCTGATACCTAACATAGTACTTTAAGATGATGAATGTTAAGTAGATGATTGATGCCAAGTTGAGTAATTGTGTTTCAATTATGGATCCTTCTCATGTAACAGGTGTACTTGGGAGTACAATTTATGGTTATCAAACCTATTTGAGTTCAATTTTGATGAACATCTTGGTTTAACTAATTTGGATATTTATGAGGTCAAGGTACCCATTTAGTAGTCTTGGTGAACTCAGGTGATATATTGATGAGACGTGATGTATGATATGACTATAATGTGCATTTAGGACTTGTAGGATCAAGAATCAACTATTATTTGATTGAGACCAAGGCTTATACACATTCAATGATTTAAGTTAGATGGCTGAATTTTGGGTTTTTGGTTTCAAATTTGTTGATAAGAAGGGTTATGTGATGATGAACCCATGTTTCGATTATCAGCTCTATTGGATATTTGTGCTAGAGGATACAAGAGTTTAAGGTGCCGATCCAAAGTAGTTGAATGGCTACCTGGTCGTCCATCACCTCTGTAAATGCAGGATGATATTGTGGTAGATGGGTTCACTTGATCCGATGAAAATGGGACGATCACAAGGAGTCTTACTCACAAATCGTGATCTAAAAAACAACCATAACAGATTGATCCCTTTTTATTCTTATTTTCTACTTTGGAGACCCCTGGAACGGAGAGACAGTACCCCTCCTCATCACCCTCAACCTCTTGATCGCCAAACACAAATTAACATGAGAACTATCCGAAGGTCAAAGAGAACATGGTGGAATGGGAAGGAGGTTGAGCTCCTCATCACACCTTGGAGAAGGACTCCCAGACGGTGAACCAGGCTTTGATGTCATTCTTTGGCAAAGGCTCCAAGCTCTCTCTCCCCTGTTCAATCCCACTGTGGCAACGCCAGGTCTCGATGATCTCCAGACCCTCTTCCTCACCAGAGACTTGACACAACCAGTGATCTGATAGGGATTCAGTGGGACCTATAGAAGATGCAACCTTCCTCTCTCTGTATCCCTCTCTCACCTCTGCTGCCTACTCCAAATATGTGTCTGAGATGAAGGAAAGGAGGAAAAGCAGAGGGAGGAGTTCAAAGAAGAAGCACTAACCAACAACAGTGTTATTAGAACTGGTGGGCCTGATGACGGCTGCTTCCCTAGCTGATGTTTCCCAGCCTTGACGGTGGCCACACTACCGAGATGAAGAGACCACAATGGATCTGTGATACTGAGGAGGAAGCAGGCAACGGAAGAAGCATGGAAGTTTCGTGCGGAGAACAGAGGGCAGACACACGCAGGCGTCAAGCTGAGAATCGGCACCAGCGAGCCCACCTAGGCTGTGGCTTGCAATTTGCAAAGCCATAGATCTTGGCTGCCTCAAGCCTCCCATGTGTGCGGACCCGGCAAGGAGGAGAAGTTGATGCCGATAGACTCTGCAATGGAGGAGCCACCATAGCAGAGGACGCACGAACGCAGCCCGGCAGAGCAAATGACGGCCGAACGCGAGATCGCAGAGATCGGGAGAAAGAAAGAGGGCGTGGATCGCATATAGCAGAACCAGCCAAACCAACCCTAATTTGGGTCCATCCAGTGAACCAGACCAGTCGACCCATGGAAGCGGCGCCACGTGGCATGATCCAATTGGTCGCTTGAGGTAAATACCCCAGAAAATGTTTAGTTCTTGTATAATTCATAGGAATTGGCTCGATTATCAAAAAAATGCAAATAAGGTACCGAAATTCTCAAAAAAATGCGTAGAACAATATGAAATCATAATATCAAGCTTTTGATGCACTAATATCAGTGATATCGTATTAGTTGTAAAATGCTTAGTTCATGAGTAATAAATATCAAATGATGATATTAAATTATGGAAAAATGTTAGCAAGTCTATAATCATGTTTATAGTTCATATGATGTTAGATATGGTCATGTTGATGTACAAAACCATATAATTTGATTATTATGGCGAATTAGGGCTAATAACACTAAAGATAATGCAATTAATGCATACATGCTCAATAAATGATGAAATTCACAGAACATTCTCATATCTGTAATTGAAAGATAATATGTAAATATGAGACCAGTTTTGTACACGAAATTCATGTTGTAAGAAGATGAATCTTGATACATGGGTTGTAACCCAAACTTGAATAATGTATATATAAACTAGGGTTCATATGTGCACCAAAAAGGATATGGGACCTAATATTCAGATAATGAATCATAATTTGGAAAATGAAATCAGTAAGATAAATATAAGATAATAATGCAAGTAAATGTTGGCATATCCTAATGAGATAATATAAACCCTAATGAACACGACTAGGGTTAAGATGATCAGAATCTGATGTTAGTATATGATTTTGTTATTAATCAGGTGCTGACCAGTTTGTCTAGATGATCAAAGATATTTATGAAACTCTGAACTCAAGTACGTGGATATAAGTATATGAATAGTTTTTGTTGGATGATAATTATGAGTAATTGCTTGCATGTATTTGAATATCTTGTTGGATGTACATCTATATGTATTGTCATTGCCGCCTTGAATAATAAGAACACTAAAGAGAGAAAATGGAATGTAGTTACTGATGGTTCATTAATCTCCCTATTAGAGAGGGAAAGTATTAATGTTGACTAGCACCTCCCTAATGGTACAAGGTACGTGGGGAGATCCCTAATGGTACAAGGTATGCGGGGATAGGGCCCAATAATATATGTTTGTGCTAAGTCCACCATAGTAATACATGTTCATTGAAATATGATTAATAACTTGGGTTTACCTGATTATTTGCCATTAAATAATGATTCTTTCTCTCTTTCTTCTTTTTCAAGTATTTTCAATATGCCAGCATAGTATAGCTCTTTAATTCCACGTACCAACTTTTGTTGATGTTTTTGTTTCTCGTATTTTCTAGGTTCAGAGCTAGAATGGGATAAAAGAATAGGATGTGAGCAAGTTGTACATGTTGTACCTATTCTGTTTAGATGCTGTTAGCATACATGTTCAGACTTGTAGAGTTTTCATTCAATATGTAAATGTAAATCATCTGTAATAATTCATGTTGTATAAATATACATGTTGAATGTTGAGAAATGTTATGGTTGTATGTTCATGTATGCGTATTATGCTTCCGCATCGCTCTCTGATATGATTGGATGATGTTTTCGGATTCTGACATCTCATTCCCAATAGGGTTTGGAGAAGCCAAAATTCGGGGACGTCACAATATATGTTTGGGATCATATCTGGTCTTTAATCAGATATGCACATTAATCATTTAAATATTCACATCATATGCAATGAATAAATGATAAAAACAAAAAATCCAATCATATCGATTATCCCATAACATAATAAATTGATGTGACTATGATACCACTATTGGGAAATACAGCGATAGAGTAGGCAGCAGAAATAAAAAATTTCTATCCATATCTCCCATAACAACAAAATTGTGTCAACTACTATGTAATGGGAAGGATGTTTTAACAAGGTTGTACCTAGTCCTAGATAAATTCCAATGACTAATCCCTCATTGCAGTTTTGTAGCTTTCTTCTAGTTGTAGTTGAATGACATCTGCAAGAGCTCTTGGTCTTCACCACAGATAGTAGTGGGCTAAAATTGTCTTCCTAATGGAAGACAACAACCTCCTCACCTCTATAATTTTCCATATAGACCACCCAGAATTCATATCATTCTACAAGAATAGACATGAAGGAGTTGTCCATCCCATTTAAGTAGTAGTCATCATTTACTCTCCCACAATTATTCTCCCTTGCTATTCAGCCCTTTATTGGGTAGGACTTGCTTGTCTCTCTAATGGTTAGCACAAAGAAAGAGGACAATAATTATTAGAGGTAATTGAGTTATTTTTGAGAAGCCCCAAATACCCCTCTATTTTAGGAGGGTTAGGGTCGGGGTTTCTAGAAAGAGTGGGGGTGTAAGGGACCAGAATTTTACAAAAATCTACAACCTACAACAAGAGAAATGGTCAGTTCGCATGGAAAATTGATTGGTTTGCATGCAAGTCAATTAGTCCATCAAGTGAATCAGTCATTTTCTCATGTTTCTCTATTGCAATTGTATTGGCAATTCTAATCCCCTAAATGCATGACATGCCATTAGCGTTAATATTTGATTCAATCAAATTGAACCACGAATCATATTACTCACTCCATGAATGGTCATTTCATGAACTCAAACTGATCGGTTCTCTAGAATTCAGCCAATGCAATTTCCAATCAACCTTCCACTACAATCGGTCACTGAAACACTTGAACCAATCAGTTGGGAGTCTAGTCAGTTAATGTTTTGCTCAAATTGAATACCTAAACACTTTAGGACTCAATTCAATTACCATTCATGATTAAACTCCTCTTCCAGATGTATCTTATGTGTGTGACCCTGTAGGTTCCAATTTACATTGGCAGTGAATGTCCATAATTGATCTATGACATCACAACCAAAGAGAGGTGGCTAGTCACACATCATTCTACCCAAGTAAATAAAAAGTTGGAGAACAACTTCAACCTACAATTAATTTCAGGTGTTATAGTGATTGTATAATCATTTATCTCTAATATCTAGAGTAAACTCCATGCATGGAATCATCATCCTCTCAACGTTCAGTCCATGTTTCTTGAATAAGAGCATATTGTCAAAGATATATGTGACCTCAATATCATATATTGATTAACATGTGCATGTACATGATTTTCTCAATTTCTCTTCCAAGTTTCCTGGATATCAAACTCTAGTAGGAGGGATAAATCACATCTACATCACTCACACTGATCCCCATGTGTCACAGTGCACACAATCATTACCTTTATGACAACCCTTATTCAAGGTCATGTTGGATGATGTCAAAGAACACTGAACGACATCTGATGAGTGCAGTGATTTTAGGTTTAAGATCCACAATCACTGTCAATACTATGAGATATGACTATGACACCATTTATGAGTTCCTTATGCCACTCTGAAGGTGGGCTTGTCTGAGACATTATTCTCCAACAAGTACATATGTGCTTAGTTTGATGTCACATATCATGACTAATGAGATTTTGTTATCAACCAACATGGACTGTAGTCTTAAGTGCTACTACTATCTATCAGCCTTCCAAGGTAACATCCGACTAGAGACATGAAAAGAATGTATATACTCTTAACATTCATATGCTCTCACTATTCAAGCATGCACTTCAAGACATACAACATTGAGTAATAAAACTATTTAGGCATTTACTTTGTTTTCTCATTATCTCATAACTGAGTGAAACAAAATAAATCAAATGTTTCCCTTTATTTTAATCAATGCTTTATATTATAGGTCATCAGAGTTATCATATGATTGGATCTCTTGGCATACATACCAACACCCTCCAATTATAGAATAATGGAAATCTTGTTGGAAAGATAACATAATAAAAAATGGTTGGAACTAATTTTGTATGCCCTCCTTTGGCCAATAGTCTTCATAGAAGTTGCAACTATTGTACGGATCTAGGTAATAAATGGATTATTAACTAGCTTCATCAAAACCACAATCCTTCATAGTTTATAAATAATTTTATGAGATTCTTGGTCAATCAAAACACAACAGAATCATATTTTGTAAGGCAAAAAGACATTCTTAGGGTTCAACATATCTTGTTCCTCTTCCATATGGTGAATTGACATTTCATTTGACCATCATCTACCATGGTGTCTCTATACATTCGGTAGCCACCAACATCATTTTAGGGATAAATGACTTAAGGAATATAGATTTTCTATTACACTGATATGCTAGTATATATATGAATGTGAAAAATAATGTGATGGTATTAGGGTAACATGGCTAACTGATTAATGTAGTTAGTATTATCATGCATTATTTTAGACATACCTTAATCACCATTATAGTCTAATGTAAGATACAATTTATGATGTTTAACTAGTTCTAAAATTTGACTTACATGAGAATTTTACTTATATTTGTTATATAGAGAGATATAGATCTTTGATGGGTTTGTTTTCAGACCCATCTAGGTATAGAGAATCATTTAGTGCCATGGAGTTTGTTTTAAATTACCTGGACATAGATGGGTATTCTCCCTTGAGGCATACAAAGTAGATTTGATGGTATGGTATGATGGTTTTCAGTGTTTAGATGTTTTTCATTCTAGTTGCAGGTGGTGGATACGCTATGTGGATATTTGGCTGGTGGGAGGAGCTGATAGAGAGATTTAATTGCAAGAAAAGATGGTTCTTCCCTTTCTTTGGCTACTAGAAGGTCAGTTCAACATCAAGGATGATCAATGGTTGGTGCTTGTCTTCACAACTATTTGCAGTAGTTAATCATAAGGATGAGGTACTCCTTTAGTTGGTCACAAAAATTGTGAACGAAGAAGGTTTCTTTCCTATGGAGGTTGTTTCAATCTCTAATGGAGTTCAACAATATTGCATAGGTTTTGAACAAAGTCGTGGTGCATTTGAAGGCATTGGGGTTGAGGACCAGTGATGATGCAACTTTTTTTTATCCTTAGACTCATTTTGTTGGAAGGAGGGAGATATTTAGGGTTTTTAGATCACCAAGATTGACTTTGGATCTTTAGTTGAAATTAGTGGGATGATTTCAGCTGAGGTCTCTCTCCAAGCGGTTCACTGCATCCATTCTTGGCAAAACTTGTTGGTGTGAATCCAATGTGGGGTCAAGTTGTAGCGTTGTTTACTAATGAAGAGGAAACATGTGGAGAGGTGTTCAGGTGTTTGGTGTCCAAGGAAATCCATCCATGATCACTGCAACATCTGACAACATCACCTTTCTTCCATGATATATGGCTCACTAAGTAAGGGAGATCAGTAGAGGCAATGGTTTAGGGATGCATAAAGAATAGAGTAAATATAAAGGGAAGGGAGGTGGAAGAGAAGAGGAGAATAAGAGGAGAGGGGAAGAGAATAATAGTGAAGAGATGAGAAGTGAACGGGGAGGAGAAAATTGTTATCAGTTACTAGTCGGGCGGTGAGCATTCTGCAATAGAGGTCATGAGTAAGGAGGAACATGCTACTTAATTGTCGCCTATGAACTTAGAAAATGAATTCATTCAAAGAAGTTTATGTGAGTAATTGTTGTGTAAATTTTAAAAGGAGGCTTAAACAAGATTCAAAGGAGAGGAAATTTGGTAGGTGAGCTAATTAAGACATGAAAAATTCAGTTTTAATAAAACAATATTTAACACTTTATTTCTTTGTTTGTATATTAAGCTTGCATTTAATCCATTTCATCAAAAATGTGACACCCTACTGGTAGAAGTCATTAATATAGGACCAAGAGGTCACAAGTTAAAAACCCTAGGCCACAGATCAATGAATGGCCATTTGTTTAGAAAAATAAATTTATTAATTATTTGATGCATTATTTCACATTGATTGAATTTCTTTCATGTATTAGACATAGGATAATACTCGATCGTCAAACCGAGGTCATAATTAAGTAATTAAATCCCAATCAAATACTTAATTGATCAATTCACCATTAAACTTATATAAAAGATTAAATACTAACATAGTTAAAATGAAAGAGAGGGAATGTTAAACTAGGTACATATTTGGGAATGTTAAAAAATATTATGGTGATTTTGGGTTTTACCTCTTTATTCTTTATTGTATTTAATACATAAATGTTTTTCAAGGAAGTTAAAACTAGGACAATATTTTTTAAATGGAAATCAATAACTTGAACCAAAAATAACTACAATTGGTCTGTTCTTTGACATTTCTGAATGTATTGATGAAATAAAAAAAACTAGGGTAAAAATTGTAGATGTCGTGAACATGTTTGCTATAAAAAATCATGACTTAGTTCTATGCAACACTTTCCTTCTAAGTGGTACAACTGGTATAACCCTTGGATACTCTACAAAATAGAAATGTGAAAAAAATAAATATAGAAAATAGAAAAAATATCTATACATGTTTTTAAAAAATCCATTTTACGAAAATATAAGGATATACCAAGCTTTTAGTGGTGTGATTTGATGAGAATTGGTCAATCACTACTACCTCACAATGATAAAAATAAGAGTAAAATAGTTGAAAAGTTTGCAAATCCAAAATCTATGACCAGTTTTCTTATTTTCCTTTGTTTATTACTTAACCTAATGGTAGAAGTGGTTGCAGTGTTGAAGTAATATTTTTCATTTCCTGGCGTAGCCTCCCAATCTGAAGCGTTGTGGAGAGACTACGGTCACCCTCGCTAGCCTGCAATTTAAGAATGCTGGAAAAGGTACATGATGAGTGAAAATGTGATAATGGCCTTAGTTGCAATGAATTTAGTCATTTTAAATCTGTTAAATCAATGGATCGTAGAAATAATTTACTAATTTCTTAGTATTTTTTCATAGACGAATACTATTGAAGCAAAACCATAAAAAATTCATGTAAATGAAAAACAACATGTAAATCTATATGCATCTAATTTAATAGAAGAAAAAATCATTACCTAGAAACACGTAGAGAAATTCGACATGCGGAATTTTTTTTAAACCACCTGTAACTCAAATCTATACTACCTAAAAAAGAGCAAGTTTATTTTGATATTTAACATTTTTTATTCTTTCTAAATGTTTGCCTAATCACATTGTTTCATTTTCAAAATATTGTTGGTTCTCTCTATTCTAAAAAAAATCTCATTTTTTCTGATTTTACAAAATCTTCCTGAAAACTTAGTGTTACAAAGAGATAGATGGGAGATGGGCAACGAGCTACATCTGCAGTACTTTTTGGATGGCAAAGTCAATCCTCTGAAATACTACATTCATAGACTTAGGGGTCATAATGTTACTATGAAAAACATTTTGGACCCCCTTGAGGAGCTTCACCGCCTCAGGTGCCAAGAATCAAAAAGTATCAAAACTAAAAGGGATCAAAATATGTTGATTGTCAATACAAGCTTTCTCATGGTACCACTTTACTGCATAAAAGCACCCCTTTCAAACCAACCAATGGAGAAAACACATGTTAAATTAAAACATGCATATTTTCCCCCAATCCAGCCAAATATTAAAACCTCTGTTGTTAAGAGTATCGATCTCCCCTCCTGTGGATCGGTCAAAAAGTTCACAAGCACTTCTTTCTTAGAAGTAACTCCAGCATGTCAAAGTATTTTCTCTAAACTATCTTTCCTTAACTCCACTCTCACTCATTTAAATAACTTTTAGTCGGAAGTTAAAGTAGGTGCATGATACACACTTTGAGAAAATATGTACACGTTAAATTGGCCTTAGAAAAGAGGAGATAGCACCCTAACCTCTAATTTTTGGAGACAGATCCCTTTTAACAGCAACTTGGTTTAGTTGTTGGATTTAATTAATTATTTATTATGTCTTAGACTATTGTAAAAATATAGAATTTTGTAGTGTTTGACAAAGTGTTTGGTTAGCCATCGATCTGGTGAGGTGAATGGATCACCGTGTAATTTTTCTTCAGTGAGAAAATGAAATCTGCAAACACTACACATTGTGTATTTAATGCCAAAATAATACAAATAGACAACAATAATCAATCTGTCATTTGGTAGTCATAGTTGCAAACTGATTTCCCTGCCCTATAATATTTAGTTGCTGCCTGAGCAGTCACCAAGGAAATATTTACTCGTTGCTCGTGTTGGCTAAATTTGGACATTAGTATAATCCCTTTGTTTTGATGATGACAAACATTTCATTCTTGTCGATCTAACATGCTACTTGAGTGTTGCAGGAATAAGGTGGATGACAAATATTTGGAAGATCTATATGCTAAATTACTTTAATTTCATGAATGTAATCAATTGTAAAACTTGTACAAATATATAATGTACAAGTACTTAAATATCATGTAAATCAAGTGTTAGATCATCCCTAGCCAATTACTACACTTAGATAGGTCATCCCCTTCAATAGTGTCACATATGCACACTCATACATACACTTAGCACTTCATTTAAAACATTGAAAGAGGGTCAATCTCGGTCGAAAAAATCCTCGACCGAGACACTCTCGGTCGACAAACTTCTCGACCGAGAAAAGACCCAAGTAGTCGTTAGACACAGAAGACAAGGTAGTTGGCAGTTGGAGATGAACGTTGCATACACTTGCTCCAGACAGTCTCTCGATCGATAAGACCTCGACTGAGAAGGACTCTCAGTCGACAATCCTTCAACCGGCAAGTGTACCTAACGCCTAATTAAGCACTTGGAACCCCCTAGAAAGTGTCTAGAACATCCTGACGCACTTGTAGGTCATTCCTAAAAATAGGACATGCCTTAGGAAACCTAAATTCACCAATCTACACTTGTGCAATACTAGAGTTTACACTTGGAATTGGCAATCTATTTTGAGCACTTGAGCAACACTAGCATTGGCTATTCTTTTCCTTGCTCCAAATGTGTGTCCTATAGGCTAGCATCTCCTATCAAACAAACCTATAATTCAATATTCATTGGTTAGGAGATCTATACGCTTGATATAGGCAAATCAAGCCTTGTGCTTTAAAGTGGTAATTGTAATTTCCATTTCCTTTCTTGTTCATTCTTATTGCTTGTACTCTCCTTGCTACTCCTAGGGTTGGAGGCTACGCATTGGAGAGGGTTTTAATCTTCTTGGTGAAGAAGGAGGATTTGGACTACTTCTAGAAGGTTGTTGCAATGGGAGGCTACTTCAAGAGGAAGGCTACTTCAAGGGGGAGCTTGAAGTTACTTCAAGAAGGGTGCTTCAAAGTTGGTGCAACTACTTCAAGGTGAAGGCTATCCAAAGGTTATAGAAAGTATTGTAATTTTATGTAAATTCCTTAAGAGGTAATAAAATTTAATACTTTCAAAATCTCGGTTGGGTAAGCAACCGGGTAGTGGATTGACTGCCTTAGTATTTGCTAAGGTTGGAACCAATCTAAACACCTTGTCTCCTTCTTATTATTTCAATTGTGGTTGTTTGAGTTAAATTATATTAAAATTATCATAAAACCCTATTCACCCCACCTCTAGTGGTTTTTCAATTCGTATCAGAGAAGGCTTCAAGGAGCTCTAATCGAGTCTTGAAGAATGAAGGGTGGTGGTGCCTACAACCGCAAGCAAAGGAAATGGATGAACAAATCTTCAACAAGTTGCAATTGGTGCTTAGGAACAAGCCACACAACACCTAGTTGCCCATGGAGATCAAAGAAGGAAGATGAGCATAACGAGTGCCTCATTTCTACAACAAGTGAAGAAGAAGAAGAGGTAAGCCTTTTTTAATTACCTAAAGAAGATTTAATTATTAGTCTTCAAGAAACACATGAAAAATATATTGAGTGCAAGAAGAAATTAAAGAAATCAAATAAAGGAAATGATGAGTTAAATGCCAAACTTCTTGCTCTCACTTCTGAAAATGAAGATCTCAAAAAGGCTATTGAAGATCATAATGTTAAGCTAAAATCAATAGAAGCAGATTGCAATCTTCTATCCCTGGAAAAGATAAATTTGCAAACTCAAGTAAATGATCTTCAAAAACAACCTGTTTTATGTACACATCTAGATTATGATACTATTGTGAAAGAAAGAGATTCCTTATTATCTAATCTTGATCAGGCTAAGCTATGCATCGATAAGAGAATGGATGAGATTGTCAAGCTGCAACAAAAGATTAGTAGTTTGAATAACAATGATACCCTTGATGAAATTTTAAATAATTCTTATCATCAAATTGGAAGGAGAGGACTAGGTTATAATCCTAAAGGAAAATCTCATCAAAAACCTAGTTCGAGAAAGACACATACACTAGAAAATCAATCTATGTATGTACCTAAAGGCCAATATACATATGTACCCAAGAACAACCTAGAACAAAATCATAGAAAGACATATGAGGTTGATTCCATATGTTGTCATTATTATTTGCCTCTTGGACATTACTCTTTGTCATGTCCACACAAGAAAAAGGATGTTGAGTTAGTATGGGTTCCAAAACCCCCAAACTAAATAAATAAAATTAAGTTGAGATATGACCAAAGACCCTAAGTTGTATATATATATCTCAACTCAACATGATAGGACACCAAGTTAATCCAAGAAATTAAAATTTCTAAATATACCGACTTGTTTTAATTTGGACTCTCAAAATATAGAAAATTGTATATGATTAGTTGAGATTTAACCTAAATATTACTTTGATATCCAAATGTTTCATCTCAGATAAACTATGTTTTCAAAATGCATAATTGAATAGTCTATGTATTTCTTAAGAACAATTACTAAAAACAGTATTGAAACCGTACAAAAACTATCTCGGTCGAGAAACTGTTCGGCCGAGAGACTTGTCGGTCGAGCAATAGTCGACCGAGCAGGTTACTGTTTTCAAATCTGCAACAAAAATGTTGAACCTGCTTTCAATTAATGATTAACTTAACCTGCAAATCATGGAGACCATTGTTGAAACAAGACATATTAATCTTTTTGAATTAAAGTATAACATATTGGATAAAAATCTTTAAACACATTGCAAACATGTTATATAAATCTTATTCCTTGATTGAGAAAGTTTATTAAACATGTTCATTTACATAATTTGTCTTAAAATTGAAAATTCATAAACCATGAATAAGATTCTTTTGGATTATCATCAAATTGGTTTAAAACTGATCCATGTTAGTTTAATCAAGGAAATTATTGTTTTATCATAATCCTCATGGTTTGTCCTAAATATCTCTTGGTATATTCATATAAGAACCATGTGTATTGAAATTTAGTTTGAATAATCATAATCATTGCATTTCATGAAACTATCATTATATTGTGGGCATAGATTGTAATAAAATAATGATAGTGCTATGACAAGCCAAATAGTGTATCTTAGAACAAAAATATTAATGTTTTATCTAATTGCTTGTTCTAAGAAATCTAAAGCACAATCCTGACTTTAATATATCAATCTTGCTTTCAAAGATACATGCTTCTAAAGAATCCTATGATTAATCTAAAAATTAAAGGAAATGAAATTCATACACCCATAGAAAAACGTCTTCATAATAGGTATCACTTAATGTGCTTCAAATTGATATTTATTTAATCAAGCTACCTGCTGAAATTATACTTCAAAAATGAGTGTTCAAATATGAAATCTGCAGAATTTGCCTCTTGGTTGAAATTAAATTAAACCAAGGGGCGCCATGGTCGCAGTCAAGGTCGACCTAAAATAAGCTTGACAAAATGCTTATTTGTACATCATTTTACTGTACTTGATCTTAGTATCGTTTTTCAAAATATGCTTTTGATAAAAGGTCAAAATCAAATCTTAAAAATTAGTTATGACCTTAGAATTGCTCAAATATTCTAGACAATGATTACATTATATGCTCTACATTATTACATTATATGATCAAATGATTACATTATTACTCCCCTAGAAGACATATATATGCTCTACAAATACAATATCTCACTTGCATTAAAAACCAGTTCAAAGTTTTATTCACCACAACCTTTTCGGTCAGCAAAAATTTTCGACTGAGACACACTCGGTCGACGAATTTGTCGACCGAAAACATCTCGATTGGCTATCTCTCTCGAGCGACACTCACCAAGAAAAGGATGTACAGTCGATCTCAAATATACTTTCGGTCGACAAAATGTTCGACCGAGCCGACATCGGTCGACAAAATGCTCGATCGAGGCCGACCCTTTGAACCTCCATTTATGTGAATCAAAAGGCAATATTTTGATTAAAATATAAATTTAAAAAACAAATCGTAACGGCTAGTTTTCAATCGACCGTTGGATGACCGAGAGGAGCGTCTAGGGAAATGACTGTTGCGGTCGTTGTTCGACAATATGTCGACCGAAATAGGTACTATTTTGCTATAAATAGCTCCCAAAATGACCCATTTCTTCACACCTTCACATTCTCACTTCTCTAGATCCTCTCTAGTGCATTCTTGTGCAAATCTTTAGCTTCTCTACATCCAAGTCTTGCTTGCTACTTCTCCACTTCAAAGCAACGAGATGGCTTCATCGTCAATGTGTGGAAAGAAGCAAGTTGCAACTAGGAAAGGAAGGACGGTCTCTCCAGCGCTGCCGTTCAACAACGCCATTCCCTTCAACGACGCAACTGCAAATGATCGCTACCTCAGGCTCTCCTCAAGAACTCCTCTTCCACGACGGCCAGTCGACGTCATGGACTTGCACAACATTGTCGATCTGGAGGAACTCTTTGAGGTGCAACATTTGACTGATTTTCTGAATCCCTCCTTCCATTCCTCCTCCTCCAAAGTAGTTACTGAATTCTATGCCAATTTAACCCCACATCCTGACAATGATTCCATCTCTTCTATGGTTAATGGGTATGGATTCCATTTTATTGAGGAGGGCATTCTTGATATGCTTAACATAGACATATAAGAATATAAAGATTTTCTTGATCTCATTACAGGAAATCCACTCAATAAACTCTCCCAAGATGACACTACCACTAGCCTTAGTGACATCAAAAGAGCCATCTTTCAATCCAATACGACTTGTCATGAAGATAGGGGTACCGATTATGCCATAAACTTAAAACCTGAAGCTAGGATCATAAATCTCATTGTTGCCACCAATATCCATCCTAGAGTAAACAAATCTGAAGTACCTACTTTTCGTATGTACCTTATCTATGTCATTCTCAAAGGTATTCCCATAAATTTTATTCGTATCATCCTTAAGAATATGCTTGAGTTTTCTAGAAATCCACCTTATGCTGACTTTGTGTGCCAAATCACTCAACACTTTCTTAAGAAGAATATTGAGGATCTAGGTTACACATGGGATAGAAAACCTCAAAAGATAAGTAAAAATACAGTGGAGAAGATGGGAATTGACTTTGACCACAAAAGGGTTAGGAATGAAGGGGAGACATCCACTCAAGGAATACCTCCACCACCTCCTCCTACCAACCTACCCTATGATTCCATTACAAACACCTTAACATACATTGCTGGATCCCAATATCACCTGAGTAGGAAATTAGATTACAATCACCATGCCATGACTTATTTAAACCAAAGGATGCAAGCTATCTCTCCTAACCAACCTGATGAATATCCTTATTCCCTAAATCCTGGCATGATAAATCCATACAATCCTTCCTACAACTACTACCAAATTCCACCTCCACCATCTCCTGATCTCACACATACTCAGTTCTCTCTGATTCAACTTCAAGACATTGCTTCCCACTTTCACTTTGATCGTGTTCCCATCTTCTTGGAAGCTTATGCCTTAACCAAGACAGGTGCCTTGGAGTGGCAGACATTGGTCAAGTATTATGTAGTTGAGCCCTTTCTTGGGAAAGACCGAGATATTAATGTAATCCTTCGGTCGTTTTAGTGAGATTATGAGTTTTCTTTGTAATGGTTGTAATGGAACGGTTATCTCTGAAATGATTGTAATGGATATCTTTTAATAAGCAAGTATGTCATGTTTTATGGGTCATCTTATCAATTGTAGGAGCACTGAGTTATTATTAACAAAAGTGTTTTTCTATGGATTCATTTGAACATATACATGTTTCATAAGAATATTATAGTAGAGAATACAAATAAGGGGGAGTAATATATCCAATGAATCACAAAGGGTACCAATTTTTGCAAATGATTGAGAATTAAATTGTGGCTAAATTTACCATTAATTGGTGTGCATTAATCCCTTGTTTTAATTGAATATCTCTTTAAGGGGGAGCAAAGCATAAAATTAAGAGGGAAAAATAAAAAGTCATACTAAATGATTATCTTGGATATCTTTTTGAAATGACAAAGGGGGATACATAATATAAAATAAAAAACATAAAATTAAAATGAGTTTTCATAATATCTTGGCCAGCATTCACTTGCAAAACAAGAATGGCTAAAAAAGGTAAATTTCAGGTATGAAACTCATTTGATTTATATTTCCTTATTTTATATTTAGGAAATGTTTGTCATCTACATAAAGGGGGAGATTATTGGCTCAATTGGACATTAGTATAATCCCTTTGTGTTGATGATGACAAACATTTCATTCTTGTTGATCTAACGTGCTACTTGAGTGTTGCAGGAATAAGGTGGATGAAAAATATTTGGAAGATCTATATGCTAAATTGCTTTAATTTCATGAATGTAATCAATTGTGAAACTTGTACAAATATATAATGTACAAGTACTTAGACATCATGTAAATCAAGCGTTAGATCTTCCCTAGCCAATTACTACACTTAGATAGGTCATCCCCTTCAATAGTGTCACATATGTACACTCATACATACACTTAGCACTTCATTTAAAACATTGAAATAGGGTCAATCTCGGTCGACAAAATCCTCGACCGAGACACTCTCGGTCAACAAAGTTCTCGACCGAGAAAAGACCCAAGTAGCCGTTAGACACAACAGACAAGGTAGTTGGCAGTTGGAGATGAACATTGCATACACTTGCTCCAGACAGTCTCTCGGTCGACAAGACCTCAACCGAGAAGGACTCTCAGTCGACAATCCTTCGGCCGAGATGTGTTCTATCTGCAACATTCAAAATTAATTAACTAAACGGCTAGTTAAGCACTTGGAACCCCCTAGAAAGTGTCTAGAACATCCTTAAGCACTTGTAGGTAATTCCTATAAATAGGACATGCCTTAGGACACCTAAATTTACCAATCTACACTTGTGCAATACTTGAGTTTACACTTGCAATTGGCAATATGTTTTGAGCAATTGAGCAACACTAGCATTGGCTATTCTTTTCCTTGCTCCAAATTCATGTCCTATATGCTAGCATCTCCTATCCACCAAACCTACAATTCAATATTCATTGGTTAGGAGATCTATACGCTTGATATAAGAAAATCAAGCCTTGTGCTTCAAAGTGGTAATTGTAATTTCCATTTCCTTTCTTGTTCATTCTTATTGCTTGTATTCTCCTTGCTACTCCTAGGATTGGAGGCTGCGGATTGGAGAGGGTTTTATCTTCTTGGTGAAGAAGGAGGCTTTGGACTACTTCTAGAAGGTTGTTGCAATGGGAGGCTACTTCAAGAGGAAGGCTACTTCAAGGGGGAGCTTGAAGTTACTTCAAGAAGGGTGCTTCAAAGTTGGTGCAACTACTTCATGGTGAAGGCTGTCCAAAGGGTGTAGAAAGTATTGTAATTTTATGTAAATTCCTTGAGAGGTAATAAAATTTAATACTTTCAAAATCCCAGTTGGGTAAGCAACCAGGTAGTGGATTGACTACCTTAGTATTTTCTAAGGTTGGAACCACTCTAAACACCTTGTCTCCTTCTTATTATTTCAATTGTGGTTGTTTGAGTTAAATTATATTAAAATTATCATAAAACCCTATTCACCCCCCCTCTAGTGGTTTTTCAGCTCGAGCGATCATTTTCGCTTTGTCAAATAAATCATTTATATACATAAAGATAAGTTTTATTTTTTATTTTTTAGGAAACATATCAACCAAGAAGATCATCACTTAATCTTTTTATAGTAACAACAAAATATCAATTTCCATGACCAAAAACCATGACCTCTCTCTTTCCCTCTCCCAATTAGTTACCTGTTTTTTTGACCATCATATAAAGTTTTAAAATTCATTTTCTCTTTATTTTGTCACATTTAAAATTCTCTCTCTCAACTTCTTTTTCGTAACAAGTTGATTACTAGGGCCCACATTTACAACTCTTAAATTTTGTCCCATCATCTCTCAAAATGAGAAAAGTACAATTGTTGACTTTTCTCACTCTTTCTTTTTTTATTGGCAGTTTTCTTCAAGCACTATTTTCTTATCTACACATTATTTTCTTTATAAAATTATTATTGAAAAGTTCAAATGGCCACATAACAACTCCTAGTTATACGCACATTGAGAAAAGATGTTGTAACGACCCTGCCTCACGGTAACCCCCAATTAAGGGAGACCAGAAGGTCAGAGCCATTATTCCAATTAACAGGATCAAAGGTTCGACAAATAATCAATAAGAATTATTAAATTCTACCAACTATATTGAAATATGGTAAAAATAAAAACTTTTCATACCTTTTGAAAGATGGGATTTCTATACTTCTATCCACACAGATACTAATATAACTAATACTCCTTTGAACTTTAATTCTCATATAATTCCACATATTCCACTTTACTGTTTGTTCTTTTCACTAGTACCTAAAACACTGACAAACAAAATGTTGGTCAACAGAAGCTGGTATGTGGGGGAAACAAATAATGTGCAACTATGTTAACAATGTAATCATGCAATTAATCATTTAACAACCAAGATTATGTTTTAAGACATACTACTCAATCCTTACCTATCCCCTAACTCTGTGCTATCCCTACAGTGGATTTGTATGCTACCTCTCTTTTAGGTAGATTCTTACCCCCATGGTCCTACCTTAGAGGTAGCCAATACATAGGGTAATAGAGTCGCATGGCACTACCCGAAGGTAGCCCAATATCTAACTCAATGTGACTTGATGGATCTACCCCATTGGTAGCCATGTACTAAGTCATCCAATGACCTGATGGACCTTCCCCATAGGTAGCCATGTTCTAAGTCAACTATTAAGCCACAGAGGGGACCATGATCTGAGCTAGTAGACACATATCTTATGTGATAGTCATATCCACATTATTTTTTATTTTATTTTTGAGAGCAAAACATATTAAATACATCACTTCGCCATACAACATCGACATAAAGAGGGAGAACAATCATCACAACATACAACGATCATGGACACACTCATAATCTTACAAAAACTCATATTGGAATGTGAATAAGACATTTCTGCATTGATCTCTTTTCTTCGATGTTGATATAACCATCTTTCCTTAAGAGATTCCTTCAACACGAGCATAGATCTGTAGACAAAGGGCAGTCTAATGCCTGTGATCCAACGGGAGTTCACCTCTATATGCAAAGACATACAGTAAAGCAACATATCTAATCTGAATCAAAATCCGAGCTCTAGCCGAGACTAGAAGCAACAACACTCTCATGAAGGAGAGACACAAAACACCGATGAAACGACGAGTAACAAACACCGATCAGACGGTGAGAAACCAGACTGAGTACAGCCACCGGCCAATAACAAACAACTAAACTAAAGCACGAAAAGGAAAAAGAAGATAGGGAGGAGGAGCCCGGCGCCATAGAACTTGGTAGCAGGAAGAGGATAGACAAACCTCTCACACTTGGGGCACACCAAAACACCGCTTGGCCCCCAATCACCGGCCAAAACCGAATAGCCTCTCACCAGCACTACGGAAAAATAGCCACGATTTGACAATGCCCGACTCCTGTAGCCAAATCCTATGTGCCGCTAGGGGAGGAGATGCCTGGGGGGAGCGAGGCGGCGCCCACCGGCGGTCGGAGCCCCCTCCCCCAAGCCAGCCACCACACACGAAGAAACCCTAGCCGCGTCGCTCACCAATATCCACATTATAGTTTGCATGAATTAAAATAATCCAAAAATTAATTCTTGACATCAATAAAAACTTCGGTAAACCTCAGAAAACTAACTCGACATATTCATAAGTGTAACCACATACCTTTGATTGCAGATTTCAAAAAAGATTCAAATATGTAGGGAAACCCAATCAAGCAAGCAATGATGAATAGAAATCCTGAAATAAAAGTGCAAGTTTCCTTTTATTAATATTTATCCAATTTCATCACACTCTTTAGGATTTTAATTCCAATTTTAGGGTATCCTTGGAAATTAGGGTTTTTACCTCCTATTTTAATATTATGATCCTTAATTTATCAAAACTACATAAAACCCCTAATTTATCATTGTAGCACTCTTAACAAGTTTAGGATCTTTATTAAGCATCTGATTTCCTTAATCCAAATAAACATGATTTTTCTCTCCTTTTATCCCAAATTAGGGTTTCCATATATATTATCCTTATTTTATGGATTACAACTCTAAATTAGGCAACCTTGCATTCAAAATGGATAACAAACCACCTTTATCATTAACAGGGTTAATCTTATCAATTGACCTATTAATTCACCAAATTACACCCTTGATATTCAATTAGGGTTTCTCATCAACTTTTAATACATTTTAATAGCAAATTAAGGTACATTTTGCAAAACGGAGTAGAACGAGGTTCTCAAAGTATTTTTATCGGATTCCTCATATTTTTATGCACAACTTTCATGAATAACTTATTTTCATCAGAGCTTCCTAGCAATAGTTATGATTTTTGCAAAATTAAACAGTTCTCAGCCAATTAGGGTGTGCCACATTGGAATTAGTCTTGGATTCTTTAAACAAATGAACAAAAGGTCTATTATAGCCCTAACTATAAGGAGTGACCCCAGGGGTACACGGGTCTTTTCATGTGAAGTCATATTCTTCCCCCGATCTCTGCTCCCTTTGCTCACGAACGACCACCATGTTCAGTCAACCGAAGAGTTGACTTTCACCTATGGTCCTCCAAAACAGTGGGCGATGGCTCCACGAGCTCTGCCTCCTTTTCTCGGACTAAACTAGCTTCTCACCACCATCTACGGTGGTCGGAATTGGTGGCCCCAAGAATGCCCGCTGGCTTGCAGAACAGGCCCACATAGCTGTGTGGTTAGAGCTTGTGCAGACCCCCCTTCGCTCCTCGAAAAAACTACCACGGCCACTTCCAGGCTCCGCCGAAGGTGGCTGGGGCCTCAATTTCCCTAAGGTCGTTCAGACATGGCTGCTATCTTCCTACCCCTTCAGCAAGTTCACATCGATGTTAGGCGCAAAGGGACACACCTCCAGATGTAATTGCAAGAGCAAGTCCCCTCGCAGCTGTTGGCCGAAGACAATGGGAGGTTTTTGCCATTTTGTTGGGATCCAAAGTCCCATATATATATAAGCAGGTCGACGAGGAGGTCCCAACCAGATTTGGATGTTTTTCTTGGCATCCACGAAACTTACCAAGTCCTAAGTCTCCTAGGTCCGGATTCTTCTCCTGAATCCACTTGACTAATCGCCATAATGATTCGTCCACTATCTTGCAAGATACTAGTTTTGGAAAGTCCACCCTCTCAGCCTCCTGTTTCCTTGTCTACCTGAGGAAGGTGACAACACAGCCTCTGTTGGATCCTAATCCAATGGCTGTGGTGTGTTGCGTTTATATCAATTACATATCTAATAGGAAATCAAATCGTGACAAAAATACTTTCATCTACACTTTATGAATTTTTGTAAAATCCATGTCTCCCAAACCGAGTGTCCAAATAATCCCAAATTTTGAGGGAAACTTAGAAATGATTTGATCTACCTATCTAACAAATTTGGGTTTATTATCTAAAAGAAAACGTGCCTTTTCTTTAGGTGCAAGATATCACTTAATTATATATATCTCACCTATTTTCTCTTTCCTTTGCCACTAAATTATTATTCTGAGTTCCTTGAACCATAAGAAACCTTAATGGTTCGAAATCCCATCTTGGGAATATCCCTTAGCCTTTTACTTACCTTTTATCCAACATTCCTCATTATCGTATTTATTTCTTATCGAAATATCTCTTTTCTAGGATTTCTCTTTTTATTTTCCTTATTGGAATTCCTTTTAATATTAGAAAACTCATGTATACGAAAATCCACCAAGGATAACTCAATTATGCCTCTTTCCACTTCTTTTCCACACTTTATCGTTGTTTTCAATTTCTTTCTTAATAAAGAAATATCTAATTGATCTTTTCTTTTCTTATTGCTTTATATTTGCAATTTTAGACTCATTGGGACCCAAGGAACCCAAGAGGCATGAAATACACCTTTAGATTACACTCTTTTTCCTTCTAGAGGTTTCTACATTTTTTCTTTTCTCCATTTCTTATTAATAATGGAGTTTCTTTTGTCTTTTCCTTGTTGTTGGGCCCAATAGCCAATAAAGCCCATAAATAAATCAACAAGGCTATTTTAAACGAAATTCATGTATTCAATCAAAAGACATCATTATTTGTTCATTTATCTTTATGATGAGAAATTACATTTCTCACCAAATGAACCCAAATGGGTTGTAACAGATGTCGAGGTTAAGTAAACACGGGTCTTAATCAAAACATAGATAACACCCTTACCTCTTGCTTCTAAATATTTAACTACTCCTAGAGACAATTTCCTTTCTCAAGCAACAAATTGGTGACTACATCTTCAATTTTTTGAATAATTAACACAAATTTACCGTGTGTATAACGCAAGTGTACGCGCCAATGTAATATAGGCCTTTGTGAGGCCCGAGTCGAACTCAGGGATGGATTTTTGTTAGACTAATACTAACCGTTCACAATCAGCTAGACCGCTTAAAATGGTTTGAGAGTTGACTGAACAAGAAAAGAAAAATAAAAGAAAACAAAACAATCGATTAAATGATTGGTTTAATCAATTAAAGATGGAATCTTTAGGATTGCAGTTTCACCACAGGTTCTCGTTGTACTAATTCCTACACAATTATCCTAATTTGTCTCCTATTCTTGGTAATGGCCTGTAGTTAGAATTTTTTTCTATCGTGATACAATTCACTACCTAAATCTAGGTCTATTCCACGGTAGTAGTAACCTATACCCTAAACTAGGTGCATGAAGAACATACTCTAGGTTTCCACCATTAACTGTACATCGTCTTGTTCAAAGGATTTATTAGTTAATGTGATTATCGTTTCTTTTCAACCGTTAATTCTTCTTTCAAAGTAATTAAAGGTATTAGATTATCATTAGGGTGATCAATCATAATGATATAATGGAGAAAACGAAATCATACCACATATTTTAGAGACAAATTATGATAACTATGTCAAAACTGTCATACAACGATCACCTAGGCTACTCCCGGTCCTAAAGATAAAGGAGAGTAGCCTTGCATGTTTATCTCAATGAAAAACATGATCAGAGAAAGGGAAAACATATGGAAAACATGAATAGATGTGATGTAAACCCCTGAACGGAGGAGATTTGGGTGTTCCCCAGCGTAAGATGAGCAATCTACAGCCTTTCGGAAGTGGGAAACTCCTTCTGCGGCTCTCGGAATGTTTGGGGCATGGCTCTGGGCTTCGTTCTTCTCTCCTACTCCTCCTCGAGACTTGTGCAATGGCTCCTGACATGATAGATTGCTTAGGGCCGCCGTAATTAGGTATATGCACCACTTTAGGTCTCCCAAAGATCACCACCGTACAATTAGACACGATCTTTAGCAAAACCTGTTCTGACGACGTCGATACCATCCACGTGGGTTGATGGTATCAACCTGCATGAGGCACCAGCGCTTGTGTGATTCTTGGGGTTCTCTCTGATGTTGCCTCGCTACCATCGACGATGTGTTGATGGTATCGATGCCTTAGGCATCACTTTTCTCTGGAATTCGACACTGAAGCTGATTTTGTTGAGGCGAGGTCGATAGTATCGACTTTGGGTCGATAGTATCGACACCTGGAAATCTGGCTCACTGACGCTCTCTTGATAACATCGACAATCCCATCGATGGTATTGACTTCTGGTTGCTCTTCTCTGGCAATGCACTATGCCCAGGTCAATGGTATCGACCATCCGTCAATGGTATCGACGTATTTAGATATCCGAATTGCCTGAAATGAAGAGAAGAACACCAATCAAATCCAACAAATATGATCTTTTATACAGAATAAAATGAAACAAGGTAAATTTGATGCAAAATGAGATTATAGATGAAAGGTAGTGAATCATGCGATATTAATCACAAATATGATCCAAATACACATAAAACGTGTGCAAAACCAGTCTATAAAAACGACTCAAAACCCCTGCATCAAACTCCCCTAAGCTTGAACATTGCTCATCCTTGAGCATAAAACTGTAGAATAGAATTGCGAGAGTCAACTAAAGAACATATTAGCATAAAAGACAACTCAATATGACTCCCACCTGTCATTCACATGCCGGCCCTCACTGACCACAGAACGATAACTACCCTAAAGGTGACAATGATTGTCCATAAAAAATGTCCACCCCAAGATCATCAAACACTATCAAATAAAGCAGTTGATATAATGAATTCCTATGATTCAGACTTAGTGCATCTTGTGATCTCCTATCTATGTTGCTCAAGTCCTAACTACTATCTAATTGGAAGCAGATCTCCTAGTATATAATAATGAGGAGATAATCATGGGTGGCCTACCATTTTGAGCAACGGGTGGATGAAACGGGTGGCTTTGGAAGAAAGAGAAGCACCAAATAGTTTTATCATGCAAAATCAACAAAATGACCTAATGATGTGTATGCATATGAAAATTATCTAATGCCTAAATTTTAGGTAGAATGATGCATGCACTATCATTCCGTCTCAAAATGAGATGGAATGACTACTAAAACTACATTATGTGCTTATTCATTTTTTCTTTATGTATACATGCAGGTGAAACAAGTTCTTTTCTCCCTCGTTTTTTCTTTTTTACTTACATTTCTTCTCTTTTTATTTTTTTTTCAAGCCCTCATTTTTCAATTGACTAGAAGAACATTCACAATAGTTTTTTTTGGGCTTATTTCCACTTAGATAACATCATTGATCCCTTACAAATTACTTGTCAGAGGGTATAGAACAATTCTCCTATTTTTCTTATTTTTCAGAAGAAATAAGGTACAAAAAGTCCTATACTCTCTAGAGTATGCAAAATGCAACTATAACGACATGCACTTGAGAATGTGTGAATGCACAGATGCAAAATCTAGCTACAATGAAATCCTATCTACATGTCATGCAATAAAGAGATGAAAAACTATATGTGCTTCCAATTCTTATGGTGGATATTGAATGAAATGAAATGGATAGATCACAAGACTAATGTACAAACCATTGGAATAGATTATATTTCCCTCTTTACTGACCTGTGTAACAATAAATCAAAGGGTTTCTCTCTCTCACTTTTGATTAATGTCCCATTACCATTTGGTCAGTTTAGCCTCAACATCCATGTACATCCACATTTATTGAATCATAAGGATGTACAATTATGATCTTATGTTTTAAAGTTGACAAACCCAATTATTTCTATAGGTTAATTGCTCAAGTTCAAACAAATTCAACTTGCAAATTCTTGAAAAATTTTCAATTATGCTCCAATTTCAGGTAATGGCACCCATAACTCCCATGTGAAAAATATTGAGATGAAACATTAACATTAGACATCCACGGATACACTAGATTACATGCGGATCCTAAAAACGAAGAAAATTGCTAAAATAAAAGAAGAGGAAATAAAAGATAGAAATTGTTCCATCTCCCCCCCAAGCTTGCATCCGAATATGACCTCATAGTCAAAAAGAATCTCAGTAGGTGGAACAGTGATACCGTTTACTACTCAGGTGGTGGGTATTGTAGGGTGGTGGGATCCCAAGATGGATATTGCCCCTGAGTGTTTGGATCATATGGGGGCATCAGTGGTGACACATTACATCACGTCGATACCATCGACATGTGGTCGATGGTATAGACCCTTTCTATTTCAATTACCCTCACGAGGCCCAAGTGCCACTTCCTCAATGATGTTGTGTCGATACCATCGACAGGGATGTCGATGGTATCAACATTACTGAGATTGATTTCTCTGAAAATCTTCAGGGATCTCACGAGCATCGACTTCTTGGTCGATACTATGGACCCAACGTTCTCTTTTTTTCCGATGTCGCTGATGGTAGGTCGATACCATCGATGAGGCTATTGATGGTATCGACTCAAAAAATTTTCTATAGCTTCTTGCCTACACCCACGTCACTACCATCGACATTGTGGTCGATGGTATCGACTTTCTATCAGTACTGCACACTGAGCAAACTTATTAGGGTATCATTTTTACACTAAAAACAAAATTAACCGAAACTAATAGAGTAAATGGAAATGAAATCTAAGAATGACTGGGTTGGCTCCCAACAAACACCCTTGTTTAATGTCCTAGGCTTGACATAAAGATACCTTTAACCTGGGTTGTCATGGGATGTCCCTAATGATTCATTTGGCAATTTGAATTCAACTCTATCATCACCAATCCCAAATGTCAAGATAGGAGTCATAAAATCAATTTTATAGTAAACTCAAGTATGTCATTAAAACCTTAAAAAAGTACATCACTGGAAAGGAGTCATAAAATGAAGTCGCATGAGCAAAGATCAACTTTGGCTAAACAACTCGGTACTACCGATGTTACAACCCCAATTTTTGGGTTCCTTTGGGTGAGAAATGTAATTTCTCACATTAAAGATAATTGGACAAACAATGATATAATTTGTTGAATAAATAGCCTTGTTGGTTACTTTGTGGGCTTTATTGGCTATTGGGTCCAATAACAAGGAAATTCAATTAATTAATGAATAATTGAGAATTTGAGAAAAGAAAGATGTAGAAACTTCTAGAAGGCAAAAGAGCTTAATCCAAAGGTGGATTTCATGCCACATGGATTCCTTGGGTTACAAGGAGTCCAAAGTTGCAAAGCAAAAGCAATAAGAAAAGAAAAGGGTAATTAAGTATTTCTTTATTAAGAAAGAAATTGAAAACCATGGTAAAATGTGGAAAATAAGTAAAAAGAGGTACAGTTGAGTTATCCTCTGTGGAATTTCGTATCCCAAGGATTTCTAATGATAAAAGGGATATCGATGAGGAAAATAAAAGAGAAATAAAGAGAAATCCTCAAAAATAGCTATTTTAATAAGAAATAAACAAGGTAATGAGGAATAATAAAGAATAATGCATTTAGATGCATCTAGAAGGATAATGAGTATCCAATAAAAAGAATTTCGAATTCTTGGAGTTCCTTTGGGTCAAAGGAGCCCCAATGAAGAAAAAGAAAGTGAAAATATCAATAATACAAAATTAAAGGATAATGTGATACATTATTAATGAATTATTGTGGTATTGTTAAAAAGGAAATAGTTTCTACTAAAGGAAAATAGAAATTCGTTCCCATGGGTTAAAAAGCAAATATAAAGAGAGTAATAGAAATGATTTTCGAATTCCTATAAATCCAATTAATAGAGAATATCCAAAGGATGAAGAAGAGAGAGAATATTACTTCTCATTGAAGGATTTAGTTTCCTATTCGGAAAGGGATTCTTTGATTCATGAATAGTTGTGTTCGGGCGTGGATACTCACCCTATATAAAGGGGTAAAGCCCTAGTGCGAGTCCAAGAGAGAGAGAGAGAGAGATCCCACACTCTCCTCCTTGCTATTTCCGTGCAAAACCTAACTGAGGGTAGGGATCCTACCCTAGAGCAACGCAGGTGTGTTTTGTGGTCTTGCATGATGCGGGAGACCTCCACGACTGCCCAGGACCACCTGGATACCGCCCCATCGACCCCAACTTCATGCAATTACGGCTACATGGCTGCAATGGTGGCCATGCTTGGAAGGTCGAGTTCTCATACACTAGCCAGCTAAGCCGTGGCCTGGACGATGCCCTCAGTGCGACCAAGGGTAGGGAAGCTTGGGCGACCATCGATGGCGGTCTGTGGGCCCTAGGAAGGAGGTGACGTGCTCGCATAGCCCTGCACACAGTAGCTAGGGCGGCAGCCATCAAGCTGCTGAAGGTTGAAGAATGGAGAGGAACACTGGACGGTTCTGCCCTCCGCATTCTAAGGAAGACAAACACTTAATGTTATAACCTCATTTTTCTAAAGCATGTAATGAGAATTGTAAAATTCTTTTTTTTTAAAAAGGGATAAATGAAATCCATGGTTTATTTTAATGGTTTGATTTGATTGAATTTCATGTATTATAGCCTTGCCCTTTCTTAATGGGCCTTAGTGGCAATTAAGCCCAATTGAAAGAAAAAGAAAAGAAATGGAAAAGGAATTCCATGGGATAATGGAAAGTATAAGAAAATGAATAAAGGATGATTAAAAGGCTAAAATATATTTTCCCAAAAATAGAATTTCGAGATAATGGATTCCTTGGGGTTCAAGGAACTCAGAATCATGAATTAATGATAAAAAAATAAAGAAGCGATGGGAAATATGATTAATATGATGGTAACTTGCAAATTAAGAAAAGAAATCTAATCCTTAAAATAATGATTTCAAAATTTGTAGGATGAAAGATAAAGCTGAAATTGAGTTTCCCTCAAACTTTGGATAAGAAAAGAGTTACCAATTGGGAGATACGAACTTTCCAAAATCTCATTGGATTAGGAAAATAATTCAATTTTATTTGGGAATTTACTTCCCTTTGATCTAGCGCGCTTGATGAGGGCCCTTGGATCTTAATCCAACGGGCACTTCTCATCGTCCAAGTCCCAAAGGGACAAGGACTTTAGCCATGATAGGAGGGATTTTAATCCATGTTTGCCTTGGACTCTGATGCATGTGCGTCTTTGGAAACCTCCCCATTGAATCCTAGAGTGGAAGGGGAAGTTTCCTGACCATGGTTTTACCATGTTTTAACCCAGTTCCGAGAAACGCCCAATTGGGATAGGGAACAGTTGGCAGCGGGTTGAGAAAACCCTAGGGGAGCCCCCCCTAGTCCTATATAAGGACCCTCGCAGAAGTTCCCACTTGCTAGCGATTTCAAATGGCCACTCCATGAGTTCTTGCATCATCCCTCCTGCTTTATTGAACCAGCTCTGGCGAGAACCTGTAGCGGCACCGCCGTGAGATCAGGTTAAGACAGGGAGGAGGACGACGAGTGAGAACCCTGGGATCATGGTCCACGATGAACCCACAGGGGAATTCGATGATCGCAACCACTGCACGTTTAGTTAGAGTGATGAGTGGAGCTGGTTGGCGAGGATCGTTACATCAAAATCCACCATGGATTCAGCAGCATCTGACGAACAACAGCTAAGGATCGCGCATGCCACTAAGTTAGTGGAGACCAGTTACACAGAGCGTCAGATTGAGACACGGTCCATTAGGTGCACCAATCCAACAATCACAGAAATTCGGTAAATCCCCTCTCTAATCGAATAATCCACAAAATTGCTTTTCCTTCCAAAATTGATAGAAATTACTAGGATTGTCTAATGAGAAAACTTTATATATGAAAGTTGTATAAAAAAATACGAGGAATCCAATAAAAATGATTGGAGAACCTAGTTCTGCTCTGTTTTGCAAAAGTACCCTAAATTTCTAATAAAGTGTATTAAAAATTGATGAAGAACCCTAATTGAGTATAAAGGACGTATTAATGAATCAAATTGATAAGTTTAACGCTATTAATGATAAAGGTGGTTTCATTATCTGTTTGAATGCAAAAGTGCTTAATTTAGAGTTGTAATACCTAAAAGAAGGTTAATTTACATGGAAACCCTAATTTAGGGATAAAAGGAGATAAAAATCATATTTTTGTGGAATAAGATAATCAGATGCTTAATAAAGGAAATTCAATGAGAAATTAGGGGTTTTATGTAGTTTTGATAAATTAAGGATGATAATAAGGAAAGAAGGAGTAAAAACCCAAATTTCCAAAGGAGCCCTAAAATAGGAATTGAAATCCAAAGTAATGTGATGAAAATTGGATAAATATTAATAAAAGGAAAATTGTACTTTTATTTCAGGATTTCTCTTCCTCATTGCTTGTTGATTGGGTTTCTCTGCATATTTGATTCTATCTTGAAATCTGCAACCAAAGGTATGTGGTTAATTATGAATAACTGATTTAGTTTCCCGATGGATTCTCGAATGTTTAATCACATTGAATGCAACTAAACTGTTTGGATGTTCATACTGCAATTATAAAGTGACTATGACTATCATGTAATGTATATGCCTTCTAGCTCAGATCCTAGTCCCCTCTGTGTCGTAATGGCTGACCTGGTATATGGCTACCTAGAGGGTAGGTCCATCAGGTCATGAATGACTTAGTATATGGCTGCCTAGAGGGTAGGTCCATCAAGTCACCTTTATAGAGGTACCATATAAGTCCTTACAGGGACAACACAGAGTTGTGGATAGGTATGGATTGAGTAGTTTGGTTTAAAACGTAATCTTGATTGTTAATTGATTAATCGAATGATTACGTTGTTATCATAGTTGCACATTTATTGTTTCCCCCACATACCAGCTTCGGCTGACCGACATTCTGTTTGTCGGCATTTTAGGTACAAGCCAAAAGGACAAATAGTAAAACGTCATATTGTGAAATACATGAAGTTAAATACAAGGAGGATTAGTTAGAGTAGAATCCTTAAGTGGATAGAAGTCTAGAGATCCATGTTTTCAAAAAGGTATGCAAAAATTTATTTTTTCTTACAGCTTTCAGTATAGTTGGTAGAATTTAATAATTGTTATTGATTATTTGTCGAACCTTTGATCCGGGTTATTGGTTAACGACTCTGACCTTTCAGTCTCCCTTAATTGGGGGTTACCGGGAGGCGGGGTCGTAACACTTAACCGGGGGCATTTCGGACTTTTCAAAATGTTTCAAACATAGCCAAGCAATGCATGGGGCAAAGTGACGCGACGCCCTCTGATTGGCCCAGAGTAAGTGAATTTTGTTAAATTCATAACTCTTTAATAGTAGCTCGGATGACAAAAGTTTATACATGAATTTTACTCATAACAATGAGGGGAATCTAATAAAAATATATTTAGAGGCTAATTTATCTTGTAATTTGAAAAGTAAGAACCTTTACTACTTTAATGTTCAAAGAACTCTATTTTGAGTTGATTAATATATTTAATAAGGTTTAATGGATAATTAATGTTGATATTAGCATATTAATGATAAAAAGGAACATTAGGAATAAAAAGGATGAAATTTGCACGTAATTCGTTTAATTTAGAGTTTACATGCACAAGTATGCTTTAATGGGCCTTGAAACCCTAATGTTGGCAAATTCGAATCTGAATAGCTTTAATTATTCAAAGTGGTGGATAAAGATGAGATATAATGATTCTAAGATATTTCGAGCATTAAAGTTCCTAATTTGTGGATAAATAACCTTAATATAGAAATTAGGGTTTTTGAATGAATCAAGGTAGAATTAATGATAAATAACATTCATATAAGTAGTAGAGCATAATGAACTACAAAATTGATGATAAAAGAGCATAATGACTCTGTCATGGGTTAAAGAGGATAAAAATGGTAGCTTTAATGAAAAGAGGCTTAATGGACTTATATAATGGTTAATTATGCCTCAAATCCGAAACTCAGGATTAGATGTTGAAATAATTAGGGTTTGTGATCAAGTGCGTTAAATTAGGGTTTAAAATAGTAAAAGATTAAGGGAAACCCTAATTGCAATGGAAATCCTAAAAGTGGACTAGAAACCCTAGGAAGCGAGCTAGATTTGATAGATCTTAATGACATGAGTAATAAAAGGAAATTGTATAACTGTTTCAGGATCTTATTGAATGCTTGATTTCCTATTGGTTGAATGGAATATTTCTATCTCACATCAACATGACAGGTATGTGGTTACGCCTATGAATATCCCGCATTAGTTTTCCGAGGATTTTATCAATGTTTACATCATGGCTTGAATTAATTGTTGGATGAATTTAATTCATGCAAATTATAATGTGAATATGACTATCACATAAGAGATGCACCTATTCGCTCAGATCTTAGTCCCCTTTGTAGCTTAATAAGTTGACCTAGCACATGGCTACCAATGGGGTAGGCCCATCAGGTCATTGAATGACTTAGTACATGGCTACCAATGGGGTAGGACCATCAAGTCACTTGGAGTCAGAGATTGGACTACCTATGGGTAGTGCCATGTGACTCAACCCTAGATATTGATCTACCTGTTAGGTAGGATCATGTGGGGTTTAATAAGTATCTACCTAGAGAGAGGTAGTATCTCAGTCCACTGTAGGGATAACACAGAGATAGGGGATAGGAAAGGTTTGAGTAGTATGGTTTAAAACATAGTCTTGGATGTTAAATGATAATTGGTTGATTACTTTGTTATTATAGTTGAACGATTATTGTTTCCCCCACATACCAGATTCTTGTTGACCGACGTTTTGTTTGTCGGCATTTTAGGCACAATGAAAAGAACAAACAGTAAAGTGGCACATGTGGAATTAAATGAGAATTAACGTGCACATGAGGATTAGTTAGATCAGTATTTCCATGGTTAGAAGTTTAGAAATCCCAGTTTTTAAAAGGTAAGAAAAGTTTTATTTCATACCAGTTTTCAGTTTAGTTGGTAAAGTTTATTAATTATTATTGATTATTTGTCGAACCTTTGATCATGTATATTGGATAATGGCTCTGACCTTCTCGTCTCCCTTAATTGGGGGTTACCAGGAGGTGGGGTCATTACAATTGGTATCAGAGCATAGGTTCCTCACTTAACCATTAATAATTATTAAATTTTACAAACTCCATAGAACCCAAGGGAGTTATTAGAGGATTATCCGAAAGACAGAGGTGTCTAGAAAAGGATCACGACCGGGGGTTGGCAATATTTTCCTCCACACCGCTAGTCGGAATACTAGGACTCCAGGATCTGTGTGACTGTCTGGCCAAAGTCATAGGGTATGATTCGAAATAAGATACGTTTAGGACTCTCTCATCTTGTTCATCCCTTCTCAACTCAAATTTTGTTAAGGACCATAAGGATTAGGGTTTCCTCTCTTCTCCTCACCCTCTTGAGGTATGTGTAAGGTTGATAAGGATTAAGGAATCCTCCACCAAATTAATATAAAGCATGTAAATAAGATGTCATGGACATAAGCTTAATAGAGAGCGTAAAGGAATAGATGCATGCTTAGGTCATATGACATGAGTTGTCATTGCCCTCAGGAGAGACCTGAGGATAGACCTTCTTGTCAGGAGGATGAGTTGAGAAAGTTAGTCTTGGAGGTAGAGACCTCCATTAAAAGTAGAGACCAAGCACATCCTCCAAGGATGATGTTAACCCTAACCCTACGTGGAGGTTAGAGAGAGAGATGACATGCTGAGTTAGATGTCGTGGCTGACTGGGTGTTTGGATGGACATGCCTTTGGATTGACATACGAGCCATGAGAGGTTGGATGACCTAGCACCTTTGGCAACCCAACCCTGGGAAGGGTTGAGCATGTTTGAGTGAAGGATAGCTCCTTCATGGATGAAGTTAGAGAAGAACCTATAGAACCCTATGGGCTTGTGCAAGTAGGGTATAGCTTGCAGTAGTGCTGAAAGTAGGATGAAACCCTGGACAAAGAATCATGATGGATGTCTTATGAGATAAACATAAAGAGCTAAGGATAATCTTGATCCAAACATGGGTTGAGCAAAGGCTTCACCCAGGTAGGGATATGTTGGTAAACTTGATCCAACTTCATGTGGTGAGGCTGGATGTGGAGTTAGATCTAGAGAGAGAAAGTAGGACCCAAGAAAGAAGGTTGGAAGCTTAGATTCTGAGATATGAGGAATAGTGGGGAGTTGAGGATGATGCGACCTAAGTGGATGATAGTGGTTGCCTTATGCTTGATCCCTGGAGGCTGATGATATCTTAGTTGCCTTTAGAGGAACCAAACCCTAGAGAGAGGATGATGCTTCTAGTACCTATGCTATATGTGATTACCGGATGGATGAGATAAAGAGTGCTTTAGATCCTGAGGAGGTTTAAGTAACCAGATGTGAGGATTTATATCTAGCTGGTTGTCCTGGAAGAGGACTCAACTCTGAAGTGTTGCTCGAGTAGAAGGATCATGGAAGTACATGACATACCTTGGACATGCTTGATTCGTGGTTAAGAGATTGAGCATGCAGTCGGACAACCAAAGGTGAACCTAGGGTTCCTAGGCCTAAGAGGGGAAGCAGTGTATCCAATTCTCATGATGAGATTTGAGTCTTTATAGTTTCGAGCATGGTACTCCTCATGTGTAGAGGTAAAGGAAATCCCCTACATTAAGGGTATGTTTGATGAACCCCTCACAACTAATTTGGTCTAATGATGAGGATGAAAACAAGTATGACCTAGCATGGTTTTGTAGGTGTCTGCTTGTGCCTTAGTAGCTTGCTAGGGCTAAGCATGCTCATGTGGATGTATACCCTAAACATAAGGACGTTTGTGACTGTTGTTATCAAGGGAGAGGGACCCTTTTGTAGGGTGTATACCAGTTTTTTTGAGGTTTCAGAGGATCTTGAGAAGCTAAGTGAAGAGTACATGGCATGAGAATGAACCTATAGACCCATAGATAACCATCTCTTTGTGCATGTAGAGGTGTTACCATGGAGGTAACCGGTATGGGGCCTGACCAAGGTAGCCAGGTCGCCATGATCCCTGAGAAAGGATGAAAGACAACCCAAGAATGCAGAGAGAGATGATGAAGGATTGGGTAAGGTTCTAAGTTGAACATGTACTATGATATAATCCTAAGTCTATCCTAGGGTCAGGTAGGGATAAGACCGATGTAAGTAGGAGTTGCCTAATTCCCTAGTTGCACATGACCATAGGGTCAGGAGGTAACAACTATCATTGTCTGAGGGCCATGGGTTAGGAGATTGATCACCTTCATGAACTCATGGGACCCAAAAGATAGATGAGTAGGGCACTCTCTGGATGCATAAGGCAAAAAGGGATGACCCCAAAAGTGTCGGCACCCTATAGACCTAGAGGAGATGATTAAGGATTGTGCTTGGACCAAGTATGTTCGAGACCAGTTTTCCATGGAAGTAATGTGTAAATCAAGATAATGGCACATTTCAACTTAGATTGATGGTGTACTGGTAATGTGGGTTGTACCATCTCTACTCTTGGAATAGGAAGAACTCTGTATTTAGACGACCGCCAAATGCTTATTTCTTCTTATTATGGGAGTGAGAGATAGGACAGTACGCATGCCATACACCAAGAGTAAAGATGACATGAGTTGGAACATTGCTATAAGGAATGAGGACAAAGATGATAATGTGCCCTGGTTGAGTGAATGATGCATGGACATGTACAAACGATAAAAGTATTAAGATAATCACCTTGTAAGGATGTTCCTACTAGAAGCTTTGTGGAATTTTCAAGTTATACATGGTTGAGTTTGATCACCATGTGGATGAACTCAGAGTTTCTTGATGAAGATAAAACTAGAGTTTGAGATGAGATGATAAGTATAATACATGGAGGTGTATGTCCTCAACAATACTTAAAACCTAAGGATAAGAAGTGGTAATGAATGCTCTGGTTGAGATATAGCTACCTAGTTTAGCTGGAAGCTAGAAGAAGTTGAGGTTGTTAGGCTAACCTTCAGTTGAGAAAAAGAGATAAGTTTGGCTAACACCCAGATGTATCAATAGCGGTTAATCAAGTAAATGATTGTTTGGTTAGCCAGTCAAGTCTGTGATATAATGAAAGGATGGTTGTCGAACCTCAGATGTACTTCTTTGGAAAGGAAAGTGATGAAACCCTGATGAGAGTGGTTTAGGGTTTCCGAGGTATCGATCTTTAGGAATCATGAAATACCGGGAGTCATGGTTTTAAGATCACCAAAAGATAGTAAGTGATAGTAGCACTTAAAACAAAGTTGCATGCAAGCTAGGAGGTGAAGGATGAACACCAGTAACCCAGTTCATGGATATAAAGTATAAAGAGTTCCCGAGTGGGAATGGGAGTTCTTCACTGTGGATGTTGTGAGTCTCCCTTGGACCAAGGAAGGTTGAGATCCAATATTGGTTATGGTAGATCGCCTTACCTAGGTGACATGAGAAAGGAAGAGTATTGTCACGAGACAGATTCAGTTGAACTACTTAAGAGGGAAGATGGTTCAACCACACCATGATGCGAGTTCAAAAGTTCTTGGGTATGACCAAGGTTCACTTCCATAAGGTGGAAGTAGATACATGAAGAACTAAAAAATAGTATAGTTTATCACCCCTTACAAATGGTTAGTATGATCCAGACTAGAGGGCCTGATGAGAGCATGTGTGCTCATTCAGGGTGATATAAATAGACAGTTCTTAAGATGTGATGATAACCACCATAGCCTTTATCGGGATGAAAGAAGGAGGGTGTGTCGGTCACCACTTCATTACGATGATGTTGGTGAAGGAGGCCTCACGAAGGTCAGAAAAGAACCACAGTGGGTGCAATTGAAGTCACTTTGATCATGTAATGACTGGGAGAGAGAGAGCCCAGAGACGACTTGAGTCATGAGCTGATGTAAAGAAGACTGACATGCAGTTCACTGTGGGAGAATATGTAATGTGCAAATCTGACCCCTTTGGGCTACAGCTGAGAAAGCTAAGTCCCTGATATATGGGTCCATTTGAGATGGATTGGTGGATATGGTTGTGATTAGCCTTACCCCTCAGGATAACATGATGTATAATTTGTTCCATGAGTCTGATCTAGAGCACAATGTGAGGTACCCAAGCCATGTGATGATCCCTGAACCTATTCAGCTTTTGAGAGGCTGAAATGTCCTGAGTCACCTATGACAGTATGATATGCCAAGGTAAGAAAGAACTCAGATGGAAGAATATGAGATGATGAAGGTTCTTGGGAAGCTACATGGAAAGGGGTGGAGCCACATGGGAGCCCTGATGGACATAAGAAAGGCTTATCCTGTTTGTTTGCTTGCTTGATGGAATTTTGAGGGCAAAATTCTTATAAGAGGGGAAGGATGTTACAACCCCAATTTTTGGGTTCCTTTGGGTGAGAAATGTAATTTATCACATTAAATATAATTTGACAAACAATGATATAATTTGTTGAATAAATAGCCTTGTTGGTTGCTTTGTGGGCTTTATTGGCTATTGGGCCCAATAACAAGGAAATTCAATTAATTAATGAATAATTGAGAATTTGAGAAAAGAAAGATGTAGAAACCTCGAGAAGGCAAAAGAGCTTAATCCAAAGGTGGATTTCATGCCACATGCGTTCCTTGGGTTCAAAGGAGTCCAAAGTTGCAAAGCAAAGGCAATATGAAAAGAAAAAGGTAATTAAGTATTTTTTATTAAGAAAGAAATTGAAAACCATGGTAAAATGTGGAAAATAAGTAAAAGGAGGTACAGTTGAGTTATCCTTAGTGGAATTTCGTATCCCAAGGATTTCTAATGATAAAAGGGATACCAATGAGGAAAATAAAAGAGAAATAAAGAGAAATCCTCAAAAAGAGCTATTTTAATAAGAAATAAACAAGGTAATGAGGAATAATAAAGAATAATGCACTTAGATGCATCTAGAAGGATAATGAGTATCCAATAAAATGAATTTCGAATTCTTGGAGTTCCTTTGGGTCAAAGGAGCCCCAATTAAGAAAAAGAAAGAGAAAATATCAATAATACAAAATTAAAGGATAATGTGATACATTATTAATGAATTATTGTGGTATTGTTAAAAAGGAAATAGTTGCTACTAAAGGAAAATAGAAATTTGTGCCCGTGGGTTAATAAGAAAATATAACGAGAGTAATGGAAAGTATTTTATAATTCCTATATATCCAAATAATAGAGAATATCCAAAGGATGAAGAAGAGAGAGAATATTACTTCTCATTGAAGGATTTGGTTTCCTATTCGGAAATGGATTCTATGATTCATGAATAGTTGTCTTGGGGCGTGGATACTCACCCTATATAAAGGGGTAAAGCCCTAGTACGAGTCCAAGAGAGAGAGAGAGAGAGAGAGAGAGATCCCACACTCTCCTCCTTGCTCTTTCTATAGAAAACCTAACCGAGGGTAGGGATCTAACCCTAGAGCAACGCAGGTGTGTTTTGCGGTCTTGCTTGAGGTGGGAGATGTAACATCCCTGACCTGGGTTATGAACTAAACCTAGGTGTTTTGCCTAATTATGTGATTAGATGCTTGTGGTTATCTTTTGATATGTAATTAAAGCTTCTGAGGAACATATATTTCTATTTCAGCCCTTTTTGAACAATGTTGTAATATTGTTTTGTTAAATATGGACTAATGTGCAAATTACCCATGTTGAGGGGTTAACTAGCAAATAACACATGTTAAGATGTTCCTATGGTTTTGAGACATCATAAGTATGAATATGATGTAGTATGGATTCCACAAACTTGAGCACCAAGATATAGCTTGCAGAGTAATCGTTGTGCTTTAAAACCTAGTTTTGGTGTAAAATGCAATTTACCAAAAACATAGGGTGCAACATGTAAAATATATCATCTAGAGTATCTCTCATGACTCTTGGCATCAAGTATAGCAAAGAAAATCAGGAGGGCACCTCATTTGAATGATCAAGTAAGAAAGATAACCTTAATGTTTAAATAACCAAGTTTTAAGCAAAATGGCCTTTCATATATATATATATATATTTATATATATATATATATATATATATATATATATATATATAGTTATTAAAATATATGGCTCCTTTTCCTTTAACCTTGGTTGAGAGAGAGGTTTTGCATGTGATATGGAGGAAGCGACGTGGCCAAGAAGGGGAGAAGGACTTAGTGGAAATAATTGAGGAATAAAGGAAATAATCCTCTTTGCCTTGAAAATATACCCAAAAAAATATATAAGTGCATCCTTTTAGTAAGCAAGGGATTGTTTCCCTTCATTACTTCCCTTATCTTCTTGTTTTGGCCGACTAAGGAGAAGCTCAGGAGCAGAGGAGGATGACCAAGCTTATTTGGGTAAGTTTTGATCATCACCTAGCTCGAATTCATGGAGGAAACCCTACTACAAGGTTGGTTTAGTAGTTTTTCTTACAAAACTCTTCTTTCTAGCCATCTTCTCCATCCAAATCTTGAGGAATGGACCTTGGACGACCTTTGGAGCTCAAGACACCATTAAAGATACGAAGCTTGGAGCTCTAGATCAGATCTTAAGGCGGGTTTTATAACTCTAGCCCTTAAGTTTTGTTACATGCATCTTCTTCTTCTAGAAATGTTGCTTATTATCCTTCTTTAGACACTTCTATGTGTTCTTGTTAGTAATTCTGTGAAGAACAATCCTTGTTATTGAGGTAGAAGAAGATGACATTATTTCCAAAGTTCATCCTAATCTTGCTTTAGCAAACGACCTCCCACCTCTTGCCCAAACGGTTTTCCAAACCGTTTGAAAGAAAATGGTTTCAAAACTGTTTGAAAGCAAATCGTTTCAACCAAGAACGCATAGGAGCAAACGGTCCCAAGACCGTTTGGATGTGTTTACCAGGGGTTGAACGTTTGGAGGTCTGTTTTACATAATGTGGACTAATCACCCATCAAAAATCATCATCTAATTCCAAGTAAATCACCAATTGAAGGCACATTACTCACCTAAACCCTAACCGGGTCTGTTGCTGATTTCAATAATGCAATCATGTTGAAGTTTGGGTTGAGTGGCCGAAACGGTTTCAAAACCATTTGGGGATAACCCAAACAGTGTCAAGATTGTTTTTTGATCACCCAAGACCGTTTGGTGATCTAGGGTTAAGTGGGGTTGACCAATTGAGGGTCCAATCATATCAAGTTGTTGAGCAATTAAGTGCTGATTTAGGAGATCAAATCTAGGGTTCAACCCTTAAGAGAATGACTTGGTTTTTGATGTTGACTTGGGCAAACGGTTTCAAGACCATTTGGTGGATGTCCAAACGATCCCAAGAACGTTTGGGGTCAGGTCATGACCCAATTGAATGATGGTTCAATGGTCTCAAGGTCGATTAGACTCATGTTGGTACATGTGGAAGGGTGATCGATTCCAAACCCTAATTCAATTGATCCAAGCCCTAATTGGTGATCAATTGAGGGTCAATTGATCATCAAATCAGTTGAGGGATGACGTAATTGACTCAATTGATAAGTGTCTATCTATTTCATAAACATTTGAGGGGTTCAACATTGAAAACCCTAACTCAATTGGAACAATTGAAACACTTTTTGGTCCATGCGGTTTTGAGGTGGTTTGGACCAAACGATCTCAAGACCATTTGGGTCCAAACGGTCTCAAGACCGTTTGAGTCCAAACGGTCTCAAGACCATTTGAGTCCAAACGGTCTCAAGATCGTTTGGGACCAAATGATCCCAAACTGTTTGGTGCTCATGCAGTTTCAAGATCAATTTGATCATGCGATTCAAGATCGATTTGTCCATGCGGTTGCAAAAGTCAAGGTTGGCCAAATGGTCAACAAGACCAAACGGTCTTCACCTCACCTAGGGAAAACGGTCTTGAGTGTGTACTTTACCAAATGGTTTCAAAAGTCAACAAACGGTCAACAACCCCAAACGATTTCAAAACCATTTGGAGGTTGAAAGTGCAAAACCATTTGAGGTTTAAAAAGGTCAAGAACGTTTGATGCTTTAGAGGTTAAGATGGTTTAGTGGTTGATTAACCAAAACCTTAGAGATACCTAAAGTCATTAAGGGACCAAGTAATTAGTGGATTAGTACATGTTATGACCAATAGTGAACATTACCATAGTACTCTTGATGGGATAGTGTGACTTATAATCCTTGATCAAGTAAACCCTAAAGACCATAATGGTGATGTCATAACTTATGTTGTCAATGTTGATTTGACTTAATCTAATCAAGGATGATGTAAACTTCACCTTATAGAGAGAGAAGAGAGAAAACTCCTTATATAAGTAGGAATCAAGTAATACACTTGCAATACACATTGATATATCTAATTAGGGTATGATCCATCATAGTGAGATCATGAAAACCCTAATTATGATGGTTACTGAATCTTAACCTAATTTGTGGGCATTAATGAAAGTAATCCTCATACATGATGATGGTATGAGCTCAATTCATTGCAAATGTGAATTGTAAACCCTAATCTAGGGTAATGTGATAAAATGTGAATAGTAAACCCTAATCTAGGGTAATGTGATAAAATGTGAATAGTAAACCCTAATCTAGGGTGATGTGATGAAATGAACAGTAAACCCTAATTCTGAGTTATGCTTTTAAGCATGAAACTCTATGATTGAAGTATGAAATAAGGAATCACTATTCCTAATTAAGCGAAGGGGTTGAATAACCCTAATTGAATTGAATAGGGAAAACCTAACCCTATTAAGGGCATAGTGGTACAACCCTTGAATTGATAAGTTAGCTTTGTTTTGCAATATGCTAAGATAGAGATAAATTTCCTATTATCAAATGTGTTAATTATGCAGACATTGTGAAATGGTGAACATAGTCAGGTAAGGGCTATGATGTCATATTTTTTTGCAATATGCTAAGATAGAGATAAATTGCCTATTATCAAATGTGTTAATTATGCAGACATTGTGAAATGGTGAACATAGTCAGGTAAGGGCTATGATGTCATATTTATTTAAGCACTTTAATAACTTTGAAAGTAATGATATGCTATGTTGCATAGTGAGAGGTAACATATGAGATTGATAGACTGTGATAGTCATGAGAAATATCTGCATTGCTACAACCAAGGTCATACTGTTAAATGACTTATGATGATCTAAGGGTTTGAACACCCATGTTCCTAAATCATAATGATGAGATGGTTAGGGATTGACATCCCAATGATAACTGGATGTGAAATGAACTTGATACAATCAGTACTCTTTCTTTATAGCAATTGTTTAATGGTTTATGTTTGAAAACAGACATGGTGCTACAAGAGTGTTATAATGTACTTAAATAATCAAGTTTCATGAGCCATGACCATAGATCCATCGTTGTCAGTAGTTTAATGATGGTGAAACAAGTTTTCCTAAGGGAATTCCTGGAGAGCATACTTTTGAGTATGTGGGGGTTATGGACGCGAATATCCTTACGTTCTAATGTAGGAATTGATGTGAGATGTACTTCAATATCTCATTCCTTTATTATATGTTTATGCCGGGATAATGAATCACTAATCTCCCAATGATATTGTTAATGCCGCATCGGTGTGAGATAAACAAGAAACCCCTCGATGGCGAAGAGAGTACAGAATGCCACTATAAATCTAATAGCGAAGTTTCCAGAATACCCTGGAAAGCTATTATAGCAGGGACATGAGATGTCCTACAAGTTGATCCTCACACTGAGTGAGGAAGATGAGGTCATAGGAATCCGGCTCTTCTTATGACCTATGTATGGTACCGATTGCGATTTTGTAATGGTCGATTGGAGTATGAGAGGTATAACTCATCTCCTCAGGGCATAATAATGTTTGAAAAACATAATCAGTCGAGTAGTATAAATGCTTAGGTTGAACTACGAAAAACAATGATTGATGATACATTGTTTATAAAGTTCTAGTTGAATAACTAGTATACACGTTCTTCATATTCCTTATTGTTATATGCCATGTTATCCAATAAGTTATAACTGAAATGATTGCTTAAGAGAATGTTGCTTCACTTAGTTTATACAATGTTAAATCTGCTGTTGAATGTTTAAAGTTCTACTGCTTATTGTTATTCTATTTGTTGCAATAACAAAGCTTCTGGGGAGAGTTATAACTCTCCCTGGGATAATTATTCAATTGTCTCACCCCCGTGGGATTCAAATTTTTAGGTAGACGCCGAGGATGAAGGAATCCATCAGTGGGTGAACAACAATAGCAGTAGCTGTTGGTATGTATGCCCATAGAGCAAGTCATATGATGATTGTAATGGGATACTTTGTAATTGATTTGAATAATAATAAAGGCAATTTCCAATCTATACGTTTAAACTGTTTCTGAGATGATGGTGTAACATGATAGATGTCTAAAGATTGTTTTACTCAATGACGTATGCTTTTAGGTTAAGGACCTAAACGATGAGATCATATGGATGTTAAGAGTATACATTCTTTTATAGTCCCTAGTCAGTTGTTATTGTGGAAATAACCATAGACATCAATAACACTAAAGACTAGATTGTGTGTTGGTTGATGACAGAATCTCATTAGTCATGATATGGTGATATCAAACCAAGCACATAGGTACTTGTTAGAGAACAAGGTACCGGACAGACCCACCGTGAGAGTGACACATGAAACCATGACATGGTAGTCACAGTCAGCTCTCACAGTGATGGTGGTGAGTGTGATTCTTAGACCTGAAATCACTGCACTCAACACATGTCGTTGGGTACACTTTGACATCATCAAACGCAGTCCTGAAACATGGGTTGTTATAAAGGTGATGATTGGGTGGCTTTGACACATGGGGCTTTTGAGGGGTGAGTGATAGATATGGGATTTGTCCCTCCTAAGGGAGTTTGATATCCTTGGCCACTTGATGAGTAGAATTGAGAAAGGCATGCGCATGCACGTGTGAATCAATATGTGATATTGATGTCATACACATCTCACTCGGTCTACTCTGAGATCAAGGAAATGAATGAACATTGACAGGATGACTGTTCCATGCCTCGAGTTCATTCTGGATATCAGTGACAAAGGAATTATACATTCACTGTAACACCACTCACGGATTGTAGGATGAAAGTTGTTCTCTAACTTTCTACTTTCACTTGGGTAGCAATGATGTGTGACTAGACACCGCTCTTTGCTTGTGAAGTCATAAATGTTATGGACTTTCACTGCCAACGTGAAATGGACCTGCAGGGTCACACACATAGGATTTAACCTGGAAGAGGAGTTTTGTCCACAAGCAATGTTTAGATTGATTACTAAAGGAGTTTAGTAGTTCAATTAAACACTCAATTAATCGATAGCTCAATATCATAATGTTCAAGGTGTTGGACGCATTGATTGGAGTATCGGATTGATTGAAATCGCATTTGACTGATTCTGCACAATCTGCATTCCCAACCGATCGGTTCATGTGATGAACCGGTCGGCTAAGGCTGCTGAACCGGTCAGCTCAATTGTTGAACTGATCGGCTCATGCACAGAGTGAAACGACCGGTTCAAGTGTTGAACCGATCGGTTCAACTGGTGCAATCGAGCAACTTGGGAAAGTAGGATTGGTGAGAATTTTCCTTTCATTTCAATTGCCCAATTCGATTGGGAATAATATTGGTATTCGATACCAATTGGGAAAGAAACAAGGAAAGTCAATCGGGAACCAACCTAGAACCACAACCGACCGGTTCATGAGTGAACCGATCGGTTCAAGGGTCCCAAACGATCGGTTCAGTGGTGAACCGATCGGTTCAGGTCCCCAACCGACCGGTTCACTTATGAACCGATCGGTTCAGGTTGCGAGATGGTTGCTTTTTGTGGAAAATCCCGAACCCTTCTACTCCTGCATTAGTCCCGTATTGCCGGGCACAGAGAACCCTGTCCCATGACCCGCCTATATATATAGGGGTATTGGGGGCTTCTCAAGACACAACTCAGTGCATGTTGATTGCTCTGCAAAGTTGTCGTTCTCTCTGGTTTTGGTAACCGAGAGAGAGCCCGAGCAAGTGCTTCCCGCAAAGGGAGGTGCAGCAAGGGAAGGACAACTGCAGTTGCAGCCCACAGCAGGAGAGTGTGTTGGCGACTAGTACGTCAACAGGAGGGTGCAACTCCTTCCACTTCCTTGTGGGACAAGGAGAGTGGAGTTCCGGGTGGTCCGTGTGGACTACTTCAGAGGCGGGAGGTCACTGCCGCTCAGGAGGACAACTGTCATCTGACAGTCCGGTAGGAGGAGGAGTCTTCAGTCCCGGTGCGACCAGGAGCTGCACAGACACCGTCTAAGACCGGAGTTGAAGTCCGCGCAAGACGCGTGGTATTGTCGCCGAGCAAGCCTCGGGACAAGGTATGATTCACAAACCATCTTTCCTATTATATAGATGTTGACGCGATTCCTTTGTTCTGGGTTTGGGAGAAAATTTTTGTTTCCGCTGCTTCTTTGCCTCCTATAAAACCCAACAGTGGTATCAGATCCACGTCAACCTCTCTGTATTTTAGGATTATCGATATGATCGATTTTGGTTTGTCGCCTTTATTTATTGCATGTGATGCGAATGATATCGGCTTTATACATGTCCAATCCACAAATCCCTAATATACATATATGATATGTAATATTAATGCACTTGATACGCGTCACCCTTAAACGTGTTTTGTGGTGGATGTGTAGCATGATTATGGCCTATAAACCCCTATATCTGTGTATGGTTGTTTGTGTGGTTGCTTGCATCTCGGTCTGTGCACCGATTCCCTTTCTCATATTCCTGATGTAATTCGAAATAATTCGAGAATTCTTTTCCTACCTTTGCTCCCCCCGAATGTAACTCGGGGTTTCACAATTCAATTGTAAATAGAATAGATTTTATTTCCTGTTATGTCAAAGAACGGCGGACAACCTGAAGACGATCGGTTCAAGGAGTGAACCGATTGGTTGGTGATCCAGACGGCCGGTTCAAGGAACGAGATGAGCGGGTGGCGACCTGAGGAGATGCACGATGACCGGTGAACCGATCGGCTGGAGGTGCCAGTCGATCGGCTGGTGGCACCCGAACAACCTACCTGATGGCGAGCCGATCAATCATGGAGATGAGCTGATCAAACCCAGAAAGGCAGGCACAGATTTCATCTTGAACAGGTTGCATGTGATGTAGACCTAGATGACCGTGATTCCTCTTGGCTCAAGGAATCACAAATAGGATGGCCATAATCATTGCTTTTATCGTTTATGCATGTTTTCTGTGGGATATAGAATGTATATGATACGTACTATATATTGTCGTGATTGGATATGTATATGTATATAAAAACCAAATCCCTCATTAAATATTAAGTTTTAGATGCCTTCCAAATGCGACACACGTGAAAAGCTTGATCGACCAAGTGTGGGCACGCCCTAGCGTGGTGCACCGTCTATCTCGTGGAAGCGTGAAGGATGAATGTGTGGGTCTGCCCAAGCAGGGTGCATGTTCATCGTGTTGGCTTTGGGTTGGACTTAACAAGGTGACCTAGATAGGATCTAGCACCTTGAGGCATGGAGATGATCATTGCAAGGAGTTGCATATGACATCTTTCAAGAGTTGCATATGATGCAATTGGCAAGAGTTGCCTACCTGGAAGATCTGAGTTGTGGGTGACAGCCCAAGCTGGTCCATGGCTAAGAGGATTTCAGGATCTTGACCCACTAGAAGATTGTACGCTGCAATCTTCCGAATTGATGGTGAGGGCTATCAATTTGAGTCAAAATAGTGGGAGCGGTAATTAATTAAAGGCCTAATTAACTATCGTCAAATTTTATTCAAATCAAATCAAAAAGGTTTTGACAAATGCAAATTTTTTCTCTTGTAGAATGGCAAAAGAATCATCTTTTAAAATGGGCAAATTAATTGAGAATAAATTCCATAACTGGTTGAGGACTGTGAGAAGTGTTCTGCACAATCCAGATATACCAGGAGCCTTAGAATCCACTCTATGTATGCTTAATGCGTTGGTGAAGAAGAAAGTAGGTAAGGGAGAGAAGTGTTCTCTCGCCAAACCAATTTCTTCTACATGGAGAGGATGGAAGGAACAATGGAAGAAGAAGTCGGAGATAGAGATCTCTACTTCTGGTGTATACGTGATAGAGATTAACTTTACTACTTCTTCGTCATGGGTACTTGATACCGGATGCGGATCTCACATTTGTTCAAATGTGAAGGATCTTAAGAGAAGTAGGCCTTTGGGGAAAGGCGAGGTTGAACTACGTCTTGCTAATGGGGCAAGAGTTGCCGCCAGTGCCGTAGGAACCTATGAGTTAACTCTACCTAGAGGGCTAATAATAGAGTTAAAGAACTGCTATTATGTACCTGCCATAAATAGGAATATCATTTCCGTCTCTTGTTTGGACAAAGATGGATTTGAATTTCTTATTAAGAATGGAAAGTGTTCCATTTCTAAAGATGGGATCTTTTATGGCAGTGCCCCTATGTCTTATGGTCTATACTTGATAGACTTGGAGACAAGTGTATACAACGTAAACACCAAAAGGCAAAAACTCAATGACTCAAACGAAACATATCTCTGGCATTGTCGTCTAGGGCACATAAATGAGAAGCGCATTTCTAGACTCCATAAAGATGGTTATCTAGACTCTTTTGATTATGAATCAATAGAGACATGTGAATCTTGTTTGTTGGGAAAGATGACCAAGACTCCCTTTTCAGGTAAAGGTGAGAGAGCTAGTGATCTATTAGGACTCATACATACTGATGTATGTGGGCCTTTTAGAACTAATGCCAGAAATGGGTATCAGTACTTCATTACCTTTACTGATGATTTCAGTAGGTATGGCTATGTGTACCTGATGAAACATAAGTCAGAAACCCTTGAAAGGTTCAAGGATTTCATGAATGAAGTACAGAACCAGCTTGGTAAAAGTATTAAGGCACTTCGTTCCGATCGAGGTGGAGAATACTTGAGCCAGGAGTTTGAGGACCTTCTGCGAGCCCGTGGTATTGTATCACAATGGACTCCGCCTGGAACACCACAACATAATGGTGTGTCTGAAAGAAGGAATCACACATTGTTAGATATGGTGCGATCAATGATGAGTTTTGCTGATCTTCCAATTTCTTTCTGGGGTCATGCTTTTGAAACCGCCGCGTTTACACTTAATTGTGTGCCATCTAAATCGGTTCAAAAGACACCATATGAGATATGGACTGGGAAGCGTCCCGATTTGTCTTTTCTAAAGATTTGGGGTTGTGAGGCTTACGTTAGGAAAATGTTTCCTGATAAGCTTGGACCCAAATCTGATAAATGTTATTTTGTTGGATACCCCAAGGAAACGAGGGGATACTATTTAGACCATCCTACTGACAACAAAGTGTTTGTTTCCAGGATAGCTGTGTTCCTAGAGAAGGAATTTATTTCCAAAGGAAACAGTGGGAGGAAAGTAGAGCTTGAAGAGGTTCAAGCCCAACAAGAAAATATTGAACCGGTAGATGTACCAGAGGAAATTGGAGATTCACAAGGTGTTGTGGAATCTCAGTCTCCTCGGGTAACACAAGGACCTCGTAGATCTAGTAGGACTCGCCTTGAACCTGAGAGGTTTGGATACCTTGTAACTCAGGAAGGTGGAGAGTTGATCATAGATGATGATCCAACTACCTACGTAGAGGCTATGGAGGGACCAGATTCTGAGAAATGGCTAGAAGCCATGAGATCCGAGATGGAATCCATGTACTCCAACAAAGTATGGACTTTGGTGGAACCACCCGAAGGGGTAAAACCCATAGGGTGCAAGTGGGTCTTCAAGAAAAAGACCGACATGGATGGCAATGTGCAAACTTATAAAGGCAGATTGGTTGCAAAGGGATTTCGACAAGTTCAAGGTGTTGACTATGACGAAACCTTTTCTCCAGTTGCCATGATTAAGTCCATCAGGATCATGCTTTCTATTGCAACTTGTTATGACTATGAGATTTGGCAGATGGATGTTAAAATCGCATTCCTTAACGGGAATATTCATGAGGATGTGTACATGACACAGCCTGAAGGTTTTGTAGATCCAAAGAATGCCAATAAAGTCTATAAACTGCAAAGGTCAATCTATGGATTGAAGAAAGCATGTCGGAGTTGGAATCTTCGATTTGATGAAGAAGTCAAAGTGTTTGGCTTTATTCAAAATGAAGATGAACCTTGTGTGTACAAGAAGGTTAGTGGGAGCTCGACCACATTCCTCATATTGTATGTGGATGACATACTTTTGATGGGAAATGATGTCTTAGCCTTAGAGAAGGTAAAGACTTGGCTTGGGAAAACTTTCTCAATGAAGGACTTAGGAGAATCATCCTATATTCTAGGAATTAAGATCTATAGAGATAGATCTAGAAGGCTTCTCGGACTAAGTCAGAGCACTTACATTGACAAGATGCTGAAGCGGTTCAGCATGGAGAACTCAAAGAGAGGCAACGTCCCTATGCTACATGGAGTTACCATCTCTAGAGCTCAATGTCCCCAATCTTGTGAAGAGAGGGAGCATATGAATGGGATCCCATATGCATCAGCCATCAGATCCATCATGTAAGCTATGTTGTGCACACACCCAGATGTCTCGTATGCTCTCAGCATGACGAGCAGGTACCAGTCAGATCCCGTGGATGCTCACTGGACAGCCGTGAAGAACATCCTCAAGTACTTGCAAAGGACTAAGGATGAGTTTCTTGTGTATGGCGGTGAGGAAGAGCTGGTTGTAAAGGGTTACACCGATGCAAGCTTCCAAACCGATAAAGATGATTACAGATCGCAGTCAGGATTTGTGTTTTGCCTTAATAATGGAGCTGTGAGCTGGAAGAGTTCCAAGCAAGAAACAGTTGCCGATTCTACTACAGAGGCCGAGTATATTGCTGCTTTGCATGCAACAAAGGAGGTTGTGTGGATCAAGAAGTTCATTTCTGAACTTGGTGTAGTTCCCAGTAGCTGTGATGCAATTGAGCTTTATTGTGACAATAATGGAGCTATTGCACAAGCTAAGGAGCCCAGATCACATCAGCGGTCCAAGCACATACTGCGGCGCTTCCATCTCATACGAGAGATCGTACAGCGAGGAGATGTGAAGATTTGCAAAGTACCAACTGAAGACAACATAGCTGATCCACTAACTAAGGCCCTTTCTCAGCAGAAGCATGATGGTCATGCTAGGTCACAAGGACTGCGTTTCCTTGGTGACTGGCTCTAAGTGCAAGTGGGAGTCTGTTGGTATGTATGCCCATAGAGCAAGTCATATGATGATTGTAATGGGATACTTTGTAATTGATTTGAATAATAATAAAGGCAATTTCCAATCTATATGTTTAAAATGTTTCTGAGATGATGGTGTAACATGATAGATGTCTAAAGATTGTTTTACTCAATGACGTATGCTTTTAGGTTAAGGACCTAAATGATGAGATCATACGGATGTTAAGAGTATACATTCTTGTATAGTCCCTAGTCGGTTGTTATTGTGGAAATAACCATAGACATCAATAACACTAAAGACTAGATTGTGTGTTGGTTGATGACAGAATCTCATTAGTCATGATATGGTGATATCAAACCAAGCACACAGGTACTTGTTAGAGAACAAGGTACCGGACAGACCCACCGTGAGAGTGACACATGGAACCATGACATGGTAGTCACAGTCAGCTCTCACAGTGATGGTGGTGAGTGTGATTCTTAGACCTGAAATCACTGCACTCAACACATGTCATTGGGTACACTTTGACATCATCAAACGCAGTCCTGAAACATGGGTTGTTATAAAGGTGATGATTGGGTGGCTTTGACACATGGGGCTTTTGAGGGGTGAGTGATAGATATGGGATTTGTCCCTCCTAAGGGAGTTTGATATCCTTGGCCACTTGATGAGAAGAATTGAGAATGGCATGCGCATGCACGTGTGAATCAATATGTGATATTGATGTCATACACATCTCACTCGGTCTACTCTGAGATCAAGGAAATGAATGAACATTGACAGGATGACTGTTCCATGCCTCAAGTTCATTCTGGATATCAGTGACAAAGGAATTATACATTCACTGTAACACCACTCACAGATTGTAGGATGAAAGTTGTTCTCTAACTTTCTACTTTCACTTGGGTAGCAATGATGTGTGACTAGACACCGCTCTTTGCTTGTGAAGTCATAAATGTTATGGACTTTCACTGCCAACGTGAAATGGACCTGCAGGGTCACACACATAGGATTTAACCTGGAAGAGGAGTTTTGTCCACAAGCAATGTTTAGATTGATTACTAAAGGAGTTTAGTAGTTCAATTAAACACTCAATTAATCGATAGCTCAATATCATAATGTTCAAGGTGCATGACGCATTGATTGGAGTATCAGATTGATTGAAATCACATTTGACTGATTCTGCACAATCTGCATTCCCAACCGATCAGTTCATGTGATGAACCGGTCGGCTAAGGCTGTTGAACCGGTCGGCTCAATTGTTGAACTGATCGGCTCATGCACAGAGTGAAACGACCGGTTCAAGTGTTGAACCGATCGGTTCAACTGGTGCAATCGAGCAACTTGGGAAAGTAGGATTGGTGAGAATTTTCCTTTCGTTTCAATTGCCCAATTCGATTGGGAATAATATTGGTATTCGATACCAATTGGGAAAGAAACAAGGAAAGTCAATCGGGAACCAACCTGGAACCCCAACCGACCGGTTCATGAGTGAACCGATCGGTTCAAGGGTCCCAAACGATCGGTTCAGTGGTGAACCGATCGGTTCAGGTCCCCAACCGACCGGTTCACTTATGAACCGATCGGTTCAGGTTGCGAGATGGTTGCGTTTTGTGGAAAATCCCGAACCCTTCTACTCCTGCATTAGTCCCGTATTGTCGGGCACAGAGAACCCTGTCCCATGACCCGCCTATATATATAGGGGTATTGGGGGCTTCTCAAGACACAACTCAGTGCATGTTGATTGCTCTGCAAAGTTGTCATTCTCTCTGGTTTTGGTAACCGAGAGAGAGCCCGAGCAAGTGCTTCCCGCAAAGGGAGGTGCAGCAAGGGAAGGACAACTGCAGTTGCAGCCCATAGAAGGAGAGTGTGTTGGTGACTAGTACGTCAACAGGAGGGTGTGACTCCTTCCACTTCCTTGTGGGACAAGGAGAGTGGAGTTCCGGGTGGTCCGTGTGGACTACTTCAGAGGCGGGAGGTCACTTCCGCTCAGGAGGACAACTGTCATCCGACAGTCCGGTAGGAGGAGGAGTCTTCAGTCCCAGTGCGACCAGGAGCTGCACAGACACCGTCCAAGACCGGAGTTGAAGTCCACGCAAGACGCGTGGTATTGTCGCCGAGCAAGCCTCGAGACAAGTTATGATTCACAAACCATCTTTCCTATTATATAGATGTTGACGCGATTCCTTTGTTCTGGATTTGGGAGAAAATTTTTGTTTCCGCTGCTTCTCTGCCTCCTATAAAACCCAACAGTAGCAACATCAGGGCATCAGTGATTCTCAGGTGGAGACATTGTTTGTCAAGTCTTGTAGATAATATGTCCTATGTGTCATCTCTGTACTCTCAGGTCCTAGGAGTCAGTAGATTTTTAATGTAGATCTAAGATTTTTGGCTTAATGCCTCGAGATTTTTGTATCTTGCCTTGTACAGATAACAGGGCAATTGATGTATGTAATCACTCGAGATGTGATTTTATAGAGATGTAATGATGAATTAGTTGTAAAACAGCTCATCTTGTTCCTTTATGAAAAAGTTTTAATTTTTAGTGATTTTCAATAATTCCGCTGCTAGTTAATCGCTCTACATTCGTTGATCTCATTTTGGCGATTCGATCGCCACAGGAGACCTCCACGACCGCCCAGGACCGCCTGGATACCGCCCCATCGACCCCGACTTCGTGCAGCTATGGCTACATGGCTGCAACGACGGCCATGCTTGGAAGGTCGAGTTCTCATGCACTAGCCAACTAAGCTGGGTCCTGGACAGTACCCTAGGTGTGCTGAGTCTATAGAGACATAGGACTTAGGATATTGAGTTTGTTCTAGTGTCTTCCAGTATATCTAATAGTGTCTTCTGCTCCTCAGGAGAAGAAGATAAAATTAAATATGTCTGGACCTCACAAAGAACACATTGCAGAGAGTAGTGTTGCTGCACCAAGAAGAGGTGCAAGGGACCCAAATAGAGAAGAACTTGTGCCTGAACCACCCCAGTTCAATCCAACTGATATGGGGAATCCAGCCGTCCAAGCCATGTTTGGGCAGTTTATGACTGCCATGACACACGACTGATAGGATGCCTATACCTGCACCTAGGGCACCTACCCATCCTGAAAGACAAGGAATCAGCAAGACGTTTGAACAACTTTGCCGTGTTGGAGCCACAGAGTATGCTGGAACAGCTGACCCAGCAGATGCTGACTTATGATTAACTGAACTAGAGAAGGCCTTTAGAATCCAGAACACCCTAGAAGGTGAGAAGGTTAAACATGTTGTATATCTTCTCAAAGGGAGTGCTGGTCACTAGTGGACCATGGAAGAATAGAAGAGGCCTGGTGTAGAGGTTGAATGGGAAGTTTTCCGATGGGAGTTTATCAATAGATATTTCCCTAAGATGTTTCTGGATGAGAAAATCTCTCAGTTTGAGAGGTTAAGGAAAGCTCCAATGAACATTAGTGAGTACAAGGCTAAGTTCATGGAGTTGTTGTGGTTCTGTACGCACATGACAACTACAGATGAAGAAAGGAGTAGGCGTTTTGAGAAAAGGTTAAACGCTAAGTTGACTACTCCGGTGTCTTCCCTAGAGAACAGAGAAAGGTTTTCTACTTTTGTGGAGTCTGTTAGAAGGATAGAGAGGTCTGTAGTAGAGAAGAGACACACCCAGAACAAGAGGATGTATCCCCCGTTCCAAGGATCTTCATCTAAATATTTCAAGAAATCTAGGTTTTCTACACCTACACTACCACCTAGATTCAGTACCCAGACGCAATGGACGTCGAATAGGGGCAGAGGACGAAGCCTAACACTAGAAGGAGCTCACAGTTCAGCATCTATGTCGGTTACAGGACCACCCAGACCACAACAACTGAACAAAAGTTGTTATATATGTGGGAAGATGGGACATCTGATGACGGATTGTAGAGCTAGAGAAGTGAGTGTGACTCAACCTCAGAGGCAGAGTCAACAAGGATCTCAAAGGCGACAGTTTCTAGGAAATTCTAGAGGACGTGGACAAGCATCCCAAGCTGGATCATCAGCACCTAGTCAACGAGCACCGAATCAACCACAGGCGACAACTAGATTCTATGCGATGAATCCACCTAATGCAGTGATCAACCCTCGGGTTGTGGCAGGTAAGATGGAATTGTTATATTTAGATATGTCTACATCTTGCGTTGTATCTGTTTTAATTGATCTGGGTGCTACACACTCCTTTATTACTCAAAGAGTGATTCGTAATTGCAATATGACGGTCAGTCACAGAGCAGATAGTTTGTTGCTAGAAACTCCGTTGAGGGGGTCTGATGTGTTGCAGGAGGTATGTTCTCCCTGCATCCTCTTCTTTTCTGATCATCGCATTCAAGTGGATCTTATGCCACTTGAAATGCATGGATTTGATATAATCCTTGGGATGGATACTTAGAAATGTATAAGGTTGTCTTGGATTGTGAATCCAAACAAGCTATGTTTGCTGATGATAGTGAGACATGGATCTTTCAAGGAGAGAGAAAGATTCAACCCACTTGTCTTGTGTCAGCTATGGTTGCTGAGAAGCTGATGAGGCAAGGATGTTATGCATTCTTGGCCCATGTGGTAGATACTACCATGGATAGTCCTAACCCTGCTAAGGTCCCTGTAGTCAGGGAATTTGAAAATGTATTTTCTGAAGAACTTCCAGGTGTGCCACCACCTCGGGAAATTTATTTTGATATCAATTTAATCCCAGACACACAACCAATAGCACAAATATCATATACGATGGCGCCTGCTGAGATGGCATAACTCAAGAAACAACTGCAAGAGTTACTTGAGAAGGGTTTCATCTGACCGAGTACTTCGCCTTGGGGTGCTCTGGTCCTCTTTGTTAAGAAGAAATATGGGTAAATGCGGTTGTGGATTGATTATAGACAGTTAAATAAAGTAACAATAAAGAACAAGTATCCTCTGTCGAGGATTGATGATCTCTTTGACTAGCTGTGTGGTGCAACCGTCTTCTCAAAGATAGACTTGAGGTCGGGATATCACCAACTCCGTATTAAGGATAGTGACATACCCATGTCTGCCTTTAGGATAAGGCATGGTCACTATGAGTTCACAGTTATGTCATTTGGACTAACAAATGCACGAGCTGCATTTATGGATCTCATGAATAGAATCTTCTGACCTTTTCTCGATCAGTGTGTTGTTGTCTTTATAGATGACATCCTGATCTATAGTAGAGATGCTCGGCAACATGAATAACATCTTCGACAGGCTCTAACCTTTTTAAGAGAACACAAGCTATATGCTAAGTTTAGCAAGTGTGAGTTCTGGTTACCGGAAGTATCTTTCCTTGGACACGTGATATCTGCCTCGGGTATTCGTGTTGACCCTAAAAAGGTAGAATATGTTCTACAATGGGAGCAACCGAAGACACCGACGGAGATTTGTAGTTTCTTAGGGTTGGCAGGCTATTACCGAAGGTTCATTAAGAACTTTAGTTCCATAGCCTTACCCTTGACCAAGTTGACAAGGAAGGATGTTCCTTTTTTCTGGAGTGACAAGTTTCAACAATCTTTCCAGCTGTTGAAGGAGAGACTGACAAGTGCACCTGTGCTTGTGTTACCTAAGCAAGGGAAAGGATATATAGTTTTCTGTGATGCCTCCAAGAATGGACTTGGATGTGTGTTGATGCAGGATAAACCAGTGATTTCTTTTGCATCCCGACAACTTAAGAAACATGAGGAGAATTATCCGACACATGATCTAGAACTAGCTGTTGTGGTTCATGACTTGAATATCTGGAGACACTATCTTGATTGAGAGACATTCCAGGTTTTCACTAATCATAAGAACCTTAAGTACATCTTTTCTCACCATGAGCTTAACATGAGGCAACATCACTGGATGGAGTTAATCAAAGATTATGATTGTACAATTGATTACCATCCAGGGAAAGCCAATGTGGTTTTGGATGCTTTGAGTAGGAAATCAACAACACCAGCCTTAGATAGAGCACAACTAAATTCCTTGGTATGCTCTAGCAGAGATATTGCTTATATCCTTAAGGCAAGACAATGTACAATTGAAAGTATCATTGTTAGCCGGGTTGTTAGATGAGATGCATATAAATCCTACTCTGAGAGAGTAGATTAAGGAGGCACAACAAGTTGATGTTGTAGTTCAACAGATCATATTGGAGTATGGTTATGAGAAACGAAATGGTTTCCATGACTCTGATGACCAGGTATCCTGTTATCATGGTAGGATGATAGTACCAGATGTGGATAACTTGAGAAAGTTAGTCCTGGAATAAGCTCATTCTTCGATGTATGCTATGCATCTAGGAAGCACCAAGATGTATCAAAACTTGAAAGATATGTATTGGTGGCCTGGAATGAAGAAGGACATTGCTGAGTTTGTTATGCGGTGTCCTGTGTGTTAGCAAGTTAAAGTTGAACACCAGAAGTCTGCAGGAACAATGCAACCTTTGCCCATACCACAGTGGAAGTGGGATCATGTAACCATGGACTTTGTTGTTGGCCTACCCAGGACAAGCAAAGGGCATGATTCCATTTGGGTAATAGTTGATAGGTTGACAAAGATAGCACATTTCTTGCATGTCAAAACAACCTATTCTGCTAAGAAGCTAGCAAAGTTATATGTTGAAGAGATAGTGCGGCTACATGGAGTCCCAGTCACCATTGTTTCTTATAGAGGTCCCCAGTTTACAAGTCTTTTCTGGGAGTGACTTCATAAAGCTCTAGGCACACAACTAAGATTTAGTACAACTTTTCATCCTCAGACTAATGGACAGTGAGAAAGGACTATACAAACTTTAGAAGACTTGCTTAGAGCATGTGTTCTTCAGTTTACAAGGAGTTGGAATCTGCACCTAAGCTTGATAGAGTTTGCCTACAACAATAGCTATCAACATAGCATTGACATGGCACCTTATGTATCCTTGTATGGTAGATGTTGTAGATCACCCCTATGTTGGTATGAAACTGGTGAATACCAACTTTTAGGTCTTGATCTTGTGCAGCAGACCACTGAGAAGATTAAAGTAATACAACAACAGATAAAGACTGCACATGATAGGTAGAAGTGTTACGCTGATAAGCGTCGTAGACATTTAGAATTCCAAGTTGGAGACAGAGTGTACCTCAAAGTCTCACCTTGGAAAGGAGTTCTGAGATTTGGAAGGAAAGGAAAGTTAGCTCCTAGGTTTATGGGGCCTTATCCAATCATTGAACGGATTGGAAGAGTAGCCTATAAGCTATAGCTACCACCAGAGTTATAGAAGCTACACCCTGTGTTCCACATTTCCATGCTGAGGAAATGTCATCCTGATACAGAATCAGTTCTGCAACCTACAGAGGTAGAGTTGAATGATGATGTATCTTATGAGGAAGGACCAGTGTCAATCCTTGATAAAAGAATTAAAAAGTTGAAAAAAAAGACATAAGTTTTGTGAAAGTCCTCTGGAATCACCGTGGTGTTGAAGAAGACACATGGGAACTAGAGGAAGAGATGAGAAGGAAATACCCTGCTCTTATCTCTTAATATGTTTTGTTGATTTCGGGGACGAAATCCTTGTAAGGGGTGGATAATTTCTAACATCCCTGACCTGGGTTATGAACTAACCCTAGGTGTTTTGCTTAATTATGTGATTAGATTCTTGTGGTTATCTTTTGATATGTAATTAAAGCTTCTGAGGAACATATATTTCTATTTTAGCCCTTTTTTAACAATGTTGTAATATTGTTTTGTTAAATATGGACTAATGTGCAAATTACCCATGTTGAGGGGTTAACTTGCAAATAACACATGTTAAGATGTTCCTATGGTGTTGAGACATCATAAGTATGAATATGATGTAAGGTATGGATTCCACAAACTTGAGCACCAAGATATAGCTTGCAGAGCAATCCTTGTGCTTTAAAACCTAGTTTTGGTGTAAAATGCAATTTTCCCAAAACATAGGGTGCAACATGTAAAATATGTCATCTAGAGTATCTCTCATGACTCTTGGCATCAATTAGAGCAAAGAAAATCATGAGGGTGCCTCATTTGAATAATCAAGTAAGAAAGATAACCTTAATGTTTAAATAACCAAGTTTTAAGCAAAATGGCCTTTCACATATATATTGTTATTAAAATATATGGCTCCTTTTCCTTTAACCTTGGTTGAGAGAGAGGTTTTGCATGTGATATTCAGGAAGGGATGTGGCCAAGAAGGGGAGAAGGACTTAGTGGATATAATTGAGGAATAAAGGAAATAATCCTCTTTGCCTTGAAAGTATACCCAAAAAAATATAAGTGCATCCTTTTAGTAAGCAAGGGATCGTTTCCCTTCATTCCTTCCCTTATCTTCTTGCTTTGGCTGACTAAGGAGAAGCTCAGTAGAAGAGGAGGACGACCAAGCTGGTTTGGGTAAGTTTTGATCATCACCTAGCTTGAATTCAAGGAGGAAACCCTACTACAAGGTTGGTTTAGTAGTTTTCCTTACACAACTCTTCTTTCTAGCCATCTTCTCCATCCAAATCTTAAGGAACGAACCTTGGAAGACGTTTTTAGCTCAAGCCACCATTAAAGCTACGAAGCTTGGAGCTATAGATCAGATCTTAAGGTGGGTTTTATAACTCTAACCCTTAAGTTTTGTTACATGCATCTTCTTCTTCTAGAAACGTTGCTTATTCTCCTTCTTTAGACACTTCTATGTGTTCTTGCTAGTAATTCCATGAAGAAAAGTCCTTGTTCTTGAGGTAGAAGAAGATGAATTTATTTCCAAAGTTCATCCTAATCTTGCTTTAGCAAACGATCTCCCACCTCTTGCTCAAACGGTTTGCCAAATCGTTTGAAAGCAAACGGTTTCAAAACTGTTTGAAAGCAAACAGTTTCAACCAAGAATGCATGGGAGCAAATGGTCCCAAGACCGTTTGGATGTGTTGACCAGGAATTGACCATTTAGAGGTCTGTTGTAGATAATGTAGACTAATCACCCATCAAAAATCATCATCTAATTCCAAGTAAATCACCAATTGAAGGCACATTACTCACCTAAACCCTAATCGGGTCTATTGCTGATTTCAATAATGCAATAATGTTGAAGTTTGGGTTGAGTGGCCCAAACGGTTTCAAAACCATTTGGGGATCATCCAAACGGTCTCATGACCGTTTGGTGATCACCCAAGACCATTTGGAGGTCTAGGATTAAGTGGGGTTGACCAATTGAGGGTCCAATCATATCAAGTTGTTGAGCAATTAAGTGCTGATTTAGGTGATCAAATCTAGGGTTCAACCCTTAAGAGAATGACTTGGTTTTTTATGTTGACTTGGGAAAACAGTTTGAAGACCGTTTGGTAGATGTCCAAATGATCCGAAGACCGTTTGGGGTCAGGTCATGACCCAATTGAATGATGGTTCAATGGTCTCAAGGTCAATTAGACTCATGTTGGTACATGTGGAAGGGTGATCGATTCCAAACCCTAATTCAATTGATCCAATACTTAATTGGTGTTCAATTGAGGGTCAATTGAGGGTCAAATCAGTTGAGGGTTGACCTAATTGACTCAATTGATAAGTGGCTAACTATTGCATGAACGTTTGAGGGGTTCAACATTGAAAACCCTAACTCAATTGGAACAATTGAAACACTTTTTGGTCCATGCAGTTTTGAGGTGGTTTGGACCAAACGGTCTCAAGACCGTTTGGGTCCAAATGGTCTCAAGACCATTTGAGTCCAAATGGTCTCAACATCGTTTGGGACCAAACGATCCCAAACCGTTTGGTGCTCATGCTGTTTCAAGATCAATTTGATCATGTGGTTTCAAGATCGATTTGTCCATGCGGTTTCAAAAGTCAAGGTTAGAAAAATGTCAAAAAGACCAAACGGTCTTCACCTCACCTAGGGAAAATGGTCTTGAGTGTGTACTTTACCAAACAGTTTCAAAAGTCAACAAACGGTCAACAACCCCAAACGGTTTCAAAATCGTTTGGAGGTTGAAAGTGCAAAACCGTTTGAGGTTTAAAAAGGTCAAGAACACTAGATGTTTTAGAGGTTAAGATGGTTTAGTGGTTGATTAACCTAAACCTTAGAGATACCTAAAGTCATTAAGGGACCAATTAATTAGTGGATTAATACATGTTATGACCAATAGTGACCATTACCATAGTACTCTTGATGGGATAGTGTGACTTATAATCCTTGATCAAGTAAACCCTAAAGACCATAATGGTGATGTCATAACATATGTTGTCAAGGTTGATTTGACTTAATCAAATCAAGAATGATGTAAACTTCACCTTATCGAGAGAGGAGAGAGAGAACTCCTTATATAAGTAAGAATCAAGTAATACACTTCCAATACACATGGATATATCTAATTAGGGTATGATTCATCATTGTGAGATCATGAAAACCCTAATTATGATGGTTACTGAATCTTAACCTAATTTGAGGGCATTAATGAAAGTAATCCTCATACATGATGATGGTATGACCTCAATTCATTGCAAATGTGAATAGTAAACCCTAGTCTAGGATAATGTGATAAAATGTGAATGGTAAACCTTAATCTACGGTAATGTGATAAAATGTGAATAGTAAACCCTAATCTAGGGTAATGTGATGAAATGAATAATAAACCCTAATTCTGAGTTATGCTTTTAAGCATGAAACTCTATGATTGAAGTATGAAATAAGGAATCACCCAAATTGAATAACCCTAATTGAATTGAATAGGGAAAACCTAACCCTATTAAGGGCATAGTGGTACAACCCTTGAATTGATAAGTTATCTTTGTTTTACAATATGCTAAGATAGAGATAAATTGTTGTGAAGTCCCCGGATTTTCTAAAACTTAATCTGATGTGTGACGTCCAAATTGAAACCCTCAGCGAGAATCCCAATTTAAACACCACACACTAGGCTAAGAAGAAGAAAATCAAGGGAGTCAGAAGGAAACCCAGTAGCACATGTACATGAACAATAATAAACCATACACACATGTTCACCATTCAACATATAATTACATAATGAATTGTTACAACATTTGATATTACATATTGAACAACAAACATCTACATATACATGTACTACAACTAAACTACAAGATCTTAAGACAACAGGTCCACCTGTACATCAGCTCGCCACACAACTCTCAACTATCCTGGATCTTCAAAAGCATAACCACAACCTAAACAAAAGATTACATTCGGTACACGTCAGCACAATATTTCAAGAATATTGTACTGAGTATGCCTACGTGTCTTTTATTTACCTCTCATCATATCTTGGAAATAAGATAAAACTAATACTTGGCAGTAACAGAAGAATATAAGAAAAGCGTATACTTGCACAAAGATATTCATTAGCAAAAGAGAACACATATTTTAAGCTCATTTTCCATTATATGTGCGTGCATCTGCCTACCAATGGGATAGATGCATTCAGGCCTTATGATCTACTTACCAAAGAGATAGATCATTGTACATGTGATCTGCTTACCAAAGAGATAGATCACTCACTAGCACTATGCTTACCAAAGAGATATAGTGCTTTCATATAATGGAACATATATATTATTTTTCATGTGTTCATAGCGATAAGTATGGAAAATCAAACAAAATATCACACAAGAACAATCATTTCATCCAATACCATATGCCAAGTATTTTACTACACATATAACACAAGCATATTGTATAATAAGCCAAGTAAGAGGTAATGGCGTACCTTCCAAAGAGATAGATCATTCTAATCACATGTTCCTCATGTCATCTATATCTTTGTTAAACCTGATGAAGACAAGATCAAATCCTATCATCAGATTCTCATCATCTTACATCTCATCTTAACCCTAATCGTGTTCATTAGGGTTTGCTTATCTCATTTGGATATTCTCATCATTACTTGTATTGCATTCATCCTTATGTGAGATTTATGTTACTGATGTTATATTCCAGATTAGGATACATAATCTAAACATTATTTTCCATATCATTTTTGTGCACATTAATTAACCCTAGGTTACACCATTCACCGAAATTAGGGTTTTAAACCATGTATTAAAGGTCAACTTCATATAACATGAATTTTGTTCATCATTATGATCTCATAATTAAAACTGAGGTTCCATATAGTGATATAAGCTTACTCTGTGAATTTCATCATTTATTGACCATGTATGCATTTAATACATTTTATTTAGGGTTATTAGCCTTAATTAGCCATATTAATCAAATTACATGATTTCGTACATCATCATGACCATAACTAACATCATAAGCATTATAAACCTGGTTATGGACTTACTGACATTTTTCCATAATTTTATGTCATTGTTTAATATTTTATTACTCAAGAACTAAGAATAATACATCTTACATGATATCATTGCTATTAATGCATGAAAAGCCAAATATTATAGTACCAGATTGTTCTACTCATTTTTCTGAGAATAACGGTACCTTATTTGTATTTTTCTGATCAACATGCTATTTTCTATAAATTATCTATGATCTGTGAGTTTATTGGGTATTTACCTTTTATGAGCCAATGAAGTGTTGCCACGTGGATAGGGCATGGATCATCCTACTCGTTCTGTTGGTTGGTCTGCCTGGTTCAAGCTGGTTCACGAGCAGTTTTTGGCCAGTTTGCTCTAGGATTTGATCAATTCACTGCCATCAGACTCGGTTCCTTCTTTCCCCCGTCGTTCTTTCGCATGACACCTGCGACGTCCCCTGCTCCCATGCGTAGTGTGCGCCGCCACGGCTGGTTCTGCCATGACGAGCAATCGGCCGATGTCTCCTCTTCATCGACGTCCACTGCCACTAAAATCTTCTTGATACCTAACTCCATACCGCCGGTCCCTTTTCTCCTTTATTTCTGCTCCAGATCCCCATCTAGATGAGGTCATCGCCGCCAGGGCTACAGACCTACCATGCTCCTTCTCGCATGAACTCCCACACGTTGACGCTTGTGAGTGCCTCCCGACACCATCCGCCGCAGCTGCACAGTTGATCCCCAGCCTGCGTGACAGGATCTATGGTGCTGCCACCTCTGACCTGTCAGGCTCGCCAACGGTGCCTCCTCCATCTTGGGTGTGAGTCCCCTCTGCTCTAAGTCCATGAGGGAGCGCTGCCGCAAGGACTCTAATGCGGCGATGAAGTGGTAGTTGACGAGCAGTCAACCTCAGGGTCGACGCTGCTTGCTTCGTCTACTCCTGCGATGAGCCGCTTTCCCCTTCCTTCTTCTCCAGGGATCAGCGTCATGTGCAGCCCTTCACGTGAGAGTGATTTCGTCGTCGTCGTGCTTGAGCCTGATGGCGAGCAAGCAGGCGAGTAGGTGTCGGGGCCTCCATTTGCTTGGGAGTCTGGCTGCGCCTCCGACACTCCACCACCATGGCTCACCGCTGCGCTTTGTAAACTATAACCGAGACTAGGGGTAAAAGGAGAGTCTGGTCTCTCTCTCTACTCCTGTTCTTGTAGTCACGAAAAGAGGGTTGTGCAGGTAGCCCACGATCAGGTGAAGATAACCACTTAGCTGGGATCGTGAGATTGACCACTACTCATCCCATAGTCCACGTCGAAGCAACCACTCGATGACCCTCCATGACTCCATAACTGACATGGGTTCAAAATGGAAAATCTGTCGTCGAATTAGGATAACCAAGGTCCCACAATAGGGCAACGAAGGTCTTATCCGTGGCTCTCCCTAGTACAATCGTGGCCCTACATTGAACAAGATCGTGACACTAAGTTAATCAAAGCCTAAGTTGCTAAATATGAAACATTGTTCTAAAGTACATCAAAATATTAATTATTGAGTTGAGTTCAAACTTAAATATCTCCTTTTAGGAACACCAAAATATTATGCAACTTTAACCATGACTTTGATACAACTCAAGGTACTTCCTATTGCAATTTGGTGCCATAAATTAACTCTTTTATCATTTAATTAAATTCCCCAAATAGGTATAACTTATGGATCTGAATCATTATGTCAACCTCAATTAACATTCAACTTTACCAAAATACTTGAAACTCTTATTGTAACTCAAGATATGGATTCTAAAAGTCCACTCCATCACACATGCCTTTTATCAAATGTGTTAATTATGCAGACATTGTGAAATGGTGAACATAGTCAGGTAAGGGCTATGATGTCATATTTATTTAGGAACTTTAATAACTTTGAAAGTAATGATATGCTATGTTTCCTAGTGAGAGGTAACATACGAGATTGATAGACTGTGATAGTCATGAGAAATATCTACATTGCTACAATGAAGGTCATACTGTTAAATGACTTATGATGATCTAAGGGTTTGAACACCCATATTCCTGAATCATAATGATGAGATGGTTAGGGATTGACATCCCAATGATAACTGGATGTGAAATGAACTTGATACAATTAGTACTCTTTCTTTATAGAAATTGTTTAATGGTTTATGTTTGAAAACATACATGATGCTAAAAGAATGTTATAATGTACTTAAATAATCAAGTTTAATGATATCATGTAGAGCCCTGACCATAGATCCATCGTTGTTAGTAGTTTAATGATGGTGAAACAAGTTTTCCTAAGGGAACTCCTAGAGAGCATACTTTTGAGTATGTGGGGGTTATGGACGCGAATATCCTTACGTTCTAATATAGGAATTGATGTGAGATGTACTTTAATCTCTCATTACTTCATTATATGTTTATTCCAGGATAATGTATCACTAATCTCTTGATGATATTGTTAATGTCGCATCGGTGTGAGATAAACAAGAAATCCCTCGATGGAGAAGAGAGTACAAAATGCCACTATAAATCTAATAGTGAAGTTGCCAGAATACCCTAGAAAGCTATTATAGCAGGGACATGAGATGTCCTACAAGTTGATCCTCACACTGAGTGAGGAAGATGAGGTCATAGGAATCCGGCTCTTCTTATGACCTATGTATGGTACCGATTGCAATTTTGTAATGGTCAGTTGGAGTATAGGAATTGATGAGAGATGTACTTTAATCTCTCATTCCTTCATTATATGTTTATTCTGGGATAATGTATCACTAATCTCCCGATGATATTGTTAATGTCGCATCGGTGTGAGATAAACAAAAAACCCCTCGATGGCGAAGAGAGTACAGAATGCCACTATAAATCTAATAGCGAAGTTGCCAGAATACCCTCGAAAGCTATTATAGAAGGGACATGAGATGTCATGCATGTTGATCCTCACACTGACTGAGGAAGATGAGGTCATAGGAATCCGGATCTTCTGATGACCTATATATGGTACCGATTGCGATTTCGTAATGGTCGGTTGGAGTATGAGAGGTATAACTCATCTCCTCAGGGCTTAATAATGTTTGAAAAACATAATCAGCCGATTAATATAACTGCTTACGTTGAACTACGAAAAATAATGATTGATAATACATTGTTTATAAAGTTCTAGTTGAATAACTAGTATACATGTTCTTCATATTCCTTATTGTTATATGCCATGTTATCCAACTAAGTTATAATTGAAATGATTACTTAAGAGAATGTTGCTTCACTTAGTTTATACAATGTTAAATCTATTGTTGAATGTTTAAAGTTCTACTGCTTATTGTTATTCTATTTTTTGCAATAACAAAGCTTCTGGCGGAGAGTTATAACTCTCGTTGGGAAAATTATTCAATTGTCTCACCCCCGTGGGATTCGACTTTTTAGGTAGATGCCGAGGACAAAAGAATCCATCAGAGGGTGAACAACAACAGTAGCAACAACATCAGGGACAACATTGATTCTCAGGTGGAGACATTGTCTGTCAAGTCTTGTAGATACTATGTCCTATGTGTCGTCTTTGTACTCTCAGGTCCTAGGAGTCAGTAGTTGTTTAAAGTAGATCTGAGATTTTTGTCTTAATGCCTCGAGATTTTTGTATCTTGCCTTGTACAGATAACATGGCAGTTGATGTATGTAATCACTCAAGATGTGATTTTACAGAGATGTAATGATGAATTAGTTGTAAAACTACTTATCTTGTTCCTTTATGAAAAAGTTTTAATTTTTAGTGATTTTCAATAATTTCACTGCTAGTTAATCGCTTCCGCATTCATTGATCTCATTTTGATGATTAGATCGCCACAGGAGACCTCCACGACCGCCCAAGACCGCTTGGATACCGCCCCATCGACCCCGACTTCGTGAAGCTATGGCTACATGGCTGCAACAACGGACATGCTTGGAAGGTCGAGTTCTCATGCACTAGCCAGCTAAGCCGCGTCCTGGACAGTGCCCTAGGTGCGACCAAGGGTAGGGAAGCTTGGGCGGCTATCGACGGCGGTCTGTGGGCCCTAGGAAGGAGGTGGCACGCTCACATAGCCCTGCACGCAGTAGCTAGGGAGACAGCCATCGGGCTGCTGAAGGTTAAAGAAGGGAGAGGCACACTGGACGGTTCTGCCCTGTGCGTTCTAAGGAAGCCAACCAATTAAACATGGGCATTTCAGACTTTTCGAAATGTTTCAAATATAGCCAAGCAATGTTGCGTGGGACGAAGTGATGTGGCACCGTCCGATTGGCCCAGAGTAAGTGAATTTTGTTAAAATCATAACTCTTTAATAGTAGCTCAGATGACAAAAGTTTATACATGAATATTGCTCAAAAAAACGAGTGGAATCTAATAAAAATATATTTAGATTCTAATTTCTCTTTAATTCAAAAAGTAAGCAACTCTACTACTTTAATGTTTAAAGAACTCTATTTTGAGTTGATTAATATACTTAATAAGGTTTAATGGATGATTAAAGTTGATATTAGCTTGTTAATGATAAAAAGGAACATTAGGAATAAAAAGGATGAACTTTGCATGTAATTCGTTTAATTTAGAGTTTACATGCACAAGTATGCTTTAATGGGCCGTGAAACACTAATGTTGGCAAATTCGACTCTTAATAGCTTTAATTATTCAAAGTGGTGGATAAAGATGAGATATAATGATTCTAAGCTATTTCGAGCATTAAAGTTCCTAATTTGTGGAGAAATAACCTTAATATAGAAATTAGGTTTTTGAATGAATCAAGGTAGAATTAATGATAAATAACATTCATATAAGTATTAGAGCATAATGAACTACAAAATTGATGATAAATGAGCATAATGACTCTGTCATGGGTTAAAGAGGATAAAAATGGTATCTTTAATGAAAAGAGGCTTAATGGACTTATATAATGGTTAATTATGCCTTAAATCTGAAACTGGGGATTAGATGTTGAAATAATTAGGGTTTGTGATCAATTACGTTAAATTAGGGTTTAAAATAGTAAAATATGAAGGGAAACCCTAATTGCAATGGAAATCCTAAAAGTGGACTAGAAACCCTAGGAAGCGAGCTAGATTTGATAGATCTTAATGACATGAGTAATAAAAGGAAATTGTACAATTGTTTCAGGATCTTATTGAATGCTTGATTGCCTATTGGTTGATTGGAATATTTTTGTCTCACATCAACTTGAAAGGTATGTGGTTACGCCTATGAATATCCCGCATTAGTTTCCCAAGGATTTTATCGATGTTTACATCATGGTAGGAATTAATTGTTGGATGAATTTAATTCATGCAAATTATAATGTGAATATGACTATCACACAAGAGATGTACCTACTAGCTCAGATCTTAGTCCCCTCTGTAGCTTAATGGGTTGACCTAGCACATGGCTACCAATGAGGTAGGCCCATCAGGTCATTGAATGACTTAGTACATGGCTACCAATGGGGTAGGACCATCAAGTCACTTGGAGTCAGAGATTGGACTACCTATGGGTAGTGCCATGCAACTCAACCCTAGATATTGATGTACCTGTTAGGTAGGATCATGCGGGGTTTAATAAGGATCTACCTAGAGAGAGGTAGTATCTCAGTCCACTACAGGGACAACACAGAGATAGGGGATAGGAAAGGATTGAGTAGTATGGGTTAAAACATAGTCTTGGCTGTTAAATGATAATTGGTTGATTACTTTGTTATTATAGTGGCACGATTATTGTTTCCCCCACATACCAACTTCTTGCTGACTGACGTTTTGTTTGTTGGCATTTTAGGTACAATGAAAAGAACAAACAGTAAAGTGGCACATGGGGAATTAAATGAGAATTAATGTGCGCAGGAGGATTAGTTAGATCAGTATCTCCATGGTTAGAATTTTCAAAATCCCAATTTTTAAAAGGTAAGAAAAGTTTTATTTCATACCAGTTTTCAGTTTAGTTGGTAAAGTTTATTAATTATTATTGATTATTTGTCAAACCTTTGATCTTGTTTATTCGATAATGGCTTTGACCTTCTGGTCTCCCTTAATTGGGGGTTACTGGGAGGTGGGGTCATTACAACCAACCTTGTGCTCGATAGTACCGAAAACATCATAGGGAATCTAACCAATTATTGCAAATTACCTCAGTACTACTGACACAAAAGTTGGTAGCACCGACTTTCTACAGAGAAGGGGCCGTGACAACAACTACAATCAGCTACATTGGCAGGTATCCATGACGTGCAAGGATGGTTGTACCAGAACCAGTAGATGATATTCGAGAATGAGAAACTTCTCTTATCCAACTTAGAAAACATTCACATGCATCTACAGTCGATGGAGGGATACCAGTATCCGTTCTTTGATCATTATTGGAAGTAGGGATATTTTGGTGGATACCACAACTCCTACCACCACCACAATGGCCACAAAGTATTCAGGGGACATTCTACCCCTTTGATCCCACCATGCCACAAATTCCATCACCACCCATGTGATCTGGTACCTTTATTCAACCTCTTAAGTAGAATTTTGACTATGAAGACATTGTCAAGTTCTAGCTTGGGGGGGGGGGTAGCTGGAACTTTCTCTATCTGTACTTTTATTCTTTTTAGTTTTAGTCTTTATTTGTTTTTTCATATCTCTTTTTAAAGTAGTAGGATCCACATCTATCTAGTGTAAAAGTGGAGTTTAATTTCATGGTTCTTGCCTATGTCAATTGGTTTTGTTGTGTGCAATGAAATGAAAAGAGATATATCAAAAAAATAAAGAGGTGTTAGATTAGTTGTATTATTCTTGAGTTGAACAACTTAGAGGAAGTGCATGGGAAATTCATCTTCAGGATATTTATTATGAATGGGCATCTTAATTATTCATGAAATATGGATGAAGATAAGGTTTGAGCTTGAATTGATCAAATAGTTAATGCAACCTTGAATTGAAATTTCATAAAGAAATCCTAAGGTTACCCAATTGAATTGTCATTAGAGAGGGACTTATCATATTTTCATGAAAGACTTTGTCTCTTAATTAAGTGATTCCACCCATCTTCCACTCATTATTGAATCACCACCTTAAGATGAACAAGTATTCCAAATTATTTCCTCTTGTAGCATTGCTTTTATTGCATTTGAAAAAATGCCAATTTGTGTGGATATCATTTTAATTGCATAAGTAATTTCATGTAGATTACATGCATTCCATATCATTCATTTTTTATCATGTGGATATCAGTCTTTGTAGAAATTTGAATGTAGAGATATACATCCATACTTAAAAGAAAAAAAAATGAATGGTGTTAGTGAATCTCACACATAATTTTCCAGCATCCGAGAATCATGGGCCAATAAAAGAAGAAAAATTTAGTTAATGGTTTAAAGTTAGCAGGGAGAAAGGATGCCCTTAACTCTTAGTAAAGAGATGGAGACATTTACATAATGAATTTTTTTTCTTTCTTACTTCATTCTCATTTAGTTGATGAGATTGTTTGATTCATGCATCATTTTATTCAGAAAAAGTAGGCATTAGGATTCATGCATTTTCTCACTTTCACTCATATAGGTTCATCGTGTTTGATTTTGAATAAATGCTTTGGATGTACATGTGATTCTTCAATAGCCACCCATTTCATGCCATTTATTTATCTTATTAGTAGGACACCAATATGATTTTTCATTAATATTTATATGGGGAACTTGACAAGCCTTAAACGTGGGTCCAAAAGATGGAGTCATGTGTAGGTTATCAAACTTTAGAAATTTATAATACTCGAATGTTTAAGACTCCTTCAACTAGCATAGGGTCGAAGCCATTCAGGGTCGAACACAGGGATAGGAAGAACATCGCTTCAAAACTCAAGTTTTACTTGTCTAAGCACATCAAAAAGGTGAAGGATAAAGTTTGTTGTAAGATGAAAGAATCATAAAGATTTTAACTAAAAACCTATCTCCAAAAGGAGTTACTAGAGGAATTAACATTTTAGGGTTTAACAATTTTTATGGAGGTTTTGTATATTTGAAACTGAGGAGATAAAACTATCGTTGAGGTAAAACACAAAGGAAGAAAACTTAGGCATAACAGGTGGCAATAGAATACATCTTGCACCCTCTTCTCTCAAAGAGGATGCCTCTAACTATGCACATATTCTCTTTCTCAAGAGTACTAGACATAAACTAGAGTGGAAAGATAAGACGGGGCAACCCTGATCTTGGGTACTCTCATACACTGAATTAGACCAAACTCTAGAGTTACGACATCCCTCTCTCGAGGGATTCAAAATGAGAAACATGATTTGACATCTAGTCAAAAGCGTGATCTAAACAAAAGAGACTAGAGCTCAGATGATATAAGGAGATCATCCAACAATAAAGAACCATACAAAGAACAATATGAGACAAACTCCACAGATTCCAATAAGCGTAAGGAAATAAGAAGGTTTAGTAACAATGCATTAGTAAATGGAAGTAAAATGTTGAAAAAGAGAAGATAGGTATCGACCTCCTTTATGTAGGAGGACAATATACAAAACAACAGACCCCTAAGCTATTGCTAACCCGATACCGGGTAGGAGCCCTATCAGGATACACCCGAGTTAGGTTCTTGACCATGTCAGGTTTCGAATTGTGAAGGGGAAGGGCGCATCGGGAAAGGACTCCCTACCTGATATGGTCATGTCGATCGGCCAACCTTGTCGGGCGACATGTCGTGATGGGTAAGCCATATCGGGTTGGGTATCGTGTCGTGTTAGGACATGTGTCAGGTTAGCTTTATCTTAGGTTCTCGGGTTCTTTGTATTAGGTGTTGAAGGGTGTGCCACCTCGGGTTGAGGCCCAGCTAGGGACTCAGTACAAAGTGGCCTTAAAGGTCATGTTGTGCTACTGCTGCTACTGGGAAGGGTTCTAAGTGAACTCCTCCCGTCCCTCTCGGGCTGGGGGTATTCTCACCTAGTATCACCTGGCAGGCCTAGGAACTCGGTGCACTAGCTCCTTTTGCTCTTGAATTTTACTCTCCTAGGGTTCCGACCTGTGCCATTGGAGTCCTATAACTGCTGGTGGGAGTCGACCCTCATTGGTCCACATATTCTTCTTCTGGTATGTTAATGTGGCTTCGCGAGAGGGTCGACAGATCTGTCACCTGGAATGGCTGGATGAGGGCCGTCCGCGTGCCAGGTTGTGAGTAAATCGTGCTCGATTATGCCGAGTAAAGATTATAGCAGGCTGCTGCACCATGGGGTGTCCATGTCACGCGATAGACTCCGTCGACTGATGGATCGTGGCAGGTAAGGCTCCTTGTCAGGTATATAGAGTTCAGATCGCCAGGGCTCCCACACGATGCACCCGTCCTGGGTTGCTGCCATATCGGGCAGTGACCGTGATGGGTAGAGGGTGTATCACTTCACCGCTTTGATGGGCCGGGGCATATAACTTGTTGTGGATTGGCTGGAACGGGCCCATTAGCATTCTTTTGATTGGAAAATAAGAGAAACTCTACAAAAGATAGGAAATGTTGTCAGGAGCATAGTGGGAATTATTTCTATTCAATAAATAAGATAAAATAGAGAGGAAGTAAGGTTTGGAGGCAGTTTTAGTAGTAATATATAAGCTCTAGCAGCCATAAAATGGGTGTTATCAACTCCCCCAAACTTAGCATTGTGATTGTCCTCAATCAATCTTTACTTATTTTAAAACTTTGTCTGTGATACTTCTTCAAAACCAGACGTAGTTTTCGAACAAGGGGTTCAAGAGAATTTTTTAGATATCCTGAGGAAAATTGTGTCTGGAAATGAGCAATGGAATTTATTTTTCCTTCCTTATTTAAGAAAATTTTTTCTCTTCATCTTTGGCGAGAATTTGGTGCATGATTTTGAAGTTAGCTTTCACACCAAACTACTTGGGGGTAGAAGGTGGGGTTTTCGGGAAGGCTTAAGGCTTTTTGGTTTTTCTTGCTTCCCATTAGTCCATCCAGGTAAGGGTCCATTAACGGGCAAGTGGTCCCTACAGTCCAAGCCAGTTGGCTTTAGAGCAGTGATTTCACATCCTACGTACCACTACCCCGGATCTACCATGCCTAAAGATGGGTACTTTTGGAAAGACAAGTATGTGTGTGTGTGTGTTTGTGGGTACAACTCTCATGCTTTTATTTTCTCTCATAAGGCTTTCCTCTCTATTTGGGATTTTGATGGGTAGGGGAAAGGAAAAGCGTTTACTATTTGGGCAGCATTTTCCTTCACATGCATATCTCTTTGTTGTTATGAGATTATTTTTCAAAACTGGCGTAGAAAAGTTATAGCCTTTGTCGTTTGAGACTGTGTTTTCAAAAGAGAAAAATAGAAATAAGAACCGCCTTAGACACGGAGAGAACAAACTGGAAGAAGTTGTACCAAATTTTTACTATGAAACGTTTTGTACAATTTTTGAGAGACAAGTATTTATGTACGTATTATTTTCTATGGATCATATATACATGTATACAAAGAGATGGTAAGAAAAGGAAAAGAGAAAAAAGGGAAGAAAGGGAAAAAATTTGAGTACCTCCCACACTAATACTATGGAGTACCCCCCAAACTTACCTCACACTTTGTCCCAAAGTTATAAGATAAATAGGAAAGGATAGACATAGATCAGTGACGGTTCAATGAATGCGGGATCCCTCGACAGATAAGAGCTCCATCACATACTCTCTGCATTGGCTGTGGTAGCCTATGTGGTGGAGCTTATCTGGAATCTGTTTGAGGGCCACCGAGCTATAGATCCAGTGCAACACATAGATACTGCGGTCATTTGATAACTTAGCTTTTTGTAGACTGCGGTGGTAGTATTGGAGTTCATGCCACTTGGCCGCTAGGTTTTCAAGATACGACTGGATCAATGACACCACCTCGACATAATATTTCCTTGCTAACCGCTCGTCGGATGTTATCAGCATGGATGTACACTCTATCGGATAGTCGTTGTTGGCGTCGAAGCTATTGTAGAAGAAAGTGGCGCGTGTACGGGTGTACACCATCAGGAGCATCCAGTGGTTGTCATGCAGCATAGGTAGGAAGATGATGCATGACAAACACTTCTTCATTTGGAGCTGAAACAGTTGGCACGCTCTTGTTTCATCAGGCATACTCAGGTCGTTAAATAACATCATATGGGCGATGTAGGCATGTTCAAACTTCTTCTGTAGGATGGGGATGTCAGTGACACTCTATCATTGCTAGACACCCTCCTTCCTTGACTAAGTTTGGCAGATCATCGAGGGGGAGAAATGCATTATATTTCTCACATATGACATCTACAAGGTTAGAATCAGCAAGTCTGAAAAGAATTTCGTTGACCAGTTCCTGAGATAGAGAACTGCATGCGGAATGGTCAAAATTGTCGATTAAAGATTCAGAGATGGTAGGTGAAGTAGAATCATCTTCAGTAGTGTCGCCTTCAGTGGCGAGTGTGGTTCAAAGAATTTCTATCCACTTGCCTATCTTGTAGACGTCAGGGGTGTTCTTGACTTCTTCCCTTAGAGGGCTGCCAGGCTGAGAAGATTCAGATTCACCATCTGTCTCCAACTACTCCTCTAGAAGCTCTACATCTTGGAAATAGCACTTGTCCTTGATCAGCAACAACGCGTATATGCTTCTTAGCTGATAGAAGTCTTGGTCTTGGAGCTGCCTCATGTATCTGAAGATGTTTAGCAGCTCCATGGCACGCAGAACGATGAAGGCACTATTTCCACTTCCTAGATCTTCTTGGACTGGGAAGTCTCTGATGGAGTAGAAGTTCTAGACGTCAGTGTGGCGTTGGACTCCATGTTTGATTACTTACTGAAGACATAGAGGAAGAAGTATTAGTTTCTTATCTTTGGGGTGTACGAAGATGTATCATGTGTGTGGGACCTCTACGGTGCAGCATCTAAGAAGCGTGATGTCATGGTTGTGGAGGTCTTCCACGCAAAGGAACCAATGCTTTCTGAGCTTGTAAGGCACTAGCACTAGGCCTAGGTTGTGCTCTTCGATATGTTGTAGCATATCAACCACCTGCTTCAACTCGTACACCCCTGCTAGTAGTCTTCTTGCCAAGGCCGAGGTGGCATTGTATAATGGCTGTCGGCCTATCCTAATGGCGACATTATCAAGCATATCGCCTTCTAGGACCCTTAAAAGAATCTTCCCTACAACGGCTTTGGAGCAGAACATGTCTTGGAGTGCTCTGCATCGTACTGAGAAGTATCCATCACTCTAGACAACATCTTCTTCATCTGCATGTGGCCTCAGGACCATGTTCAGTAGTTTTTGGTCCCATATCGATAGATAGCCAATGGCGTGCCTATTAAAGTCTTCCATCTCAAATATAGGTATCTCTGACGGTGTAGAAAATGCATCTACCATAGAAGTCCTCATTCTAGGGGGTTGCTCAATGATCGAGCAAGACAGATCGCCCCCTTCTCCCTCATATTTTTCAAATGAACCCTCCGTTCGGCCTATAGAAATTTCTTCTTTGTCTTTAGCTGGGTATAGCGGGGGTGAGGGACTAGATGTATCCACACCGCAGGCACTCTCTTATCCTGGTAGAGCCCTATCGGCGGTTTTGTTTGACCTCTCTTCCTCAAGCATTGTGTAGGGCCCACTGGAGGTGGATGAGGATGATGAACCAGAAGAAGAGGATGCCAATGATCATGGAGAGCCCGAGGCCGGTGGCGATGGTGATCACCTAAATGCCTTGAGCAGTTGTGTCTATCCCTCTCATTGAGCCTCTCCTCGATGGTGTCAAGGCATTGGGGCGCCGCCTGCATCATGTTATTCAACGCCTCGAGATGGCTGGGGAGACCAACTAGAGTTAGTAGCTAGCACTCCTACTCATTCATCCTCCTCTGGAAGACCTAAAACTTGTGGGTTAGGGAAGAAAATGTAGTAGTGCAGTTGCTTGTTACCTCCTGCAAGTTGTCAAACTCAAAGTTGAAAGCCTCTCCCAATGAGGAGGGGACTGCTGCTGATCGGCTTCAGCTTCGTAATGTGCTCCTCGCATTCGCGGCGCGACCCGATGAATAACCATCATCAATTGGGGTCGAGTTGATTTGGACTGTGTGCGAGGGCGTGGCGTTGGTGCCTTTGTGGTCACCTCTGCCTCCTCGGTTTGGGGTTGTTGAGAAGTTAGTAGAGTAGGCGGATGTTGATTGACCATCCTGTTGGGTTTTAGGGGAGACAAAGAAGGCAGTGGAAACAAAAAAAATTCTCCCCCAAACCCGGAACAAGGATACACGTCAACGTCTATATAATAGGAAAGGATGGTTTGTGGAATCATACCTTGTCCCGAGGCTTGCTCGGCGACAATACCTCGCACCTTGCACAGTCTTCGAGGTCGGTCTTCGACGGTGTCTGTGCAGCTCCTGGTCACACCGGGACTGATGACTCCTGATCGCACCGGACTGTCAGGTTGACAGTTGTCCTCCTAAGTGGCAGAAACCTCCCGCCTCTGACGTAGTCCACACAGACCACCCGGAACTCCACACTCCTTGTCCTACAAGGAAGTGGAAGGAGTCGCACCCTCCTGTTGACGTACTAGTCACCAACACACTCTCTTGCCTCCAGTTGCAACTGCAGTTGTCTTTCCCTTACTGCGCCTCCCTTTGCGGGTAGCACTTGCTCGGGCTCTCTCGGTTACCAATACCAGAGAATGACAACTTTGCAGAGCAACTGGTTGCACTGAGCTATTGTACCTGGAGAAGCCCCCAATACCCCTATATATATAGGAGGGTCATGGGACAGGGTTCTCCATCCCGGGCAATACGGGACTAAATGCAGGAGTAGAAGGGTTCGAGATTTTCCACAAAAGCAACCATCTCGCAACCTGAACCGATCGTTTCACAACTGAAATGGTCGGTTGGGACCTTGAACCGATCGGTTCACAAGTGAATCGGTCAGTTGGGACACCTCAACCGGTCGGTTCACAAGTGAACCGGTCGGTTGGTGGTCCTGGTCGGTTCCCGATTGACCTTCCTTCTTTTGTTACTAATTGGTATCAAATACCAATCCTATTTCCCAATCAAATTGGGGAAGTGAAACGAAAGGAAAATTCTCACCAATCATACTTTCCCAAGTTGCTCAGTTGCACCAGTTGAATCGATCATTTCAACACTTGAAGCAATTGGTTCACCCTGGACTTGATTCGATCGGCTCAACACTTGAGCTGACTGGTTCAGCAACCTCAGCCGACTGGTTCATCACATGAGCCTGAGCCGATCGGTTGGGAGTGCAGGTTGTGCAGTATCAGTCAATTGCGATTTCAGTCAATCTGATACTCCAATCAACGCGTCCAACACCTTGAACATTATGATATTGAGCTATTGATCAATTGAGTGTTTAATTGAATTACTAAACTCCTTTAGTAATCAATCTAAACATTGCTTGTGGACAAAACTCATCTTCTAGGTTAAATCCTATGTGTGTGACCCTGTAGGTCCATTTCACGTTGGCAGTGAAAGTCCATAACACTTATGACTTCACAAGAAAAGAGTGGTGCCTAGTCACACATCATTGCTACCCAAGTGAAAGTAGAAAGTTGGAGAACAACTTTCAATCCTACAATCCGTGAATGGTGTTACAGCGAATGTATAATTCCTTTGTCATTGATATCCCGAATGAACTCGAGGCATGGAACAGTCATCCTGTCAACGTTCATTCACTTTCTTGATCTCAGAGTAGATTGAACGAGATATGTATGACATCAATATCACATACTGATTCACACATGCGTGCGCACACCTATCTCAATCCCACTCATCAAGTGGCCTTGGATATCAAACTCCCTCAAGAGGGACAAATCCCATATCTATCAATCACCCTCAAAAGCCCCATGTGTCAAAGCCACCCAATCATCACCTTTATAACAACCCATGTTTCAGGACTGTGTTTGATGATGTCAAAGTGTGCCTAACGACATGTGCTGAGTGTAGTGATTTCAGGTCAAAGAATCACACTCACCACCATCACTGTGAGTACTGACTATGACTACCATGTCATGGTTCCATGTGTCAAACTCACGGTGGGTCTGTCTGGTACACTTATTCTCTAACAAGTACCTATGTGTTTGGTTTGATATCCCTATATCATGACTAATGAGATTCTGTCATCAACCATCACCACAATCTAGTCTTGTGTATCATTTTTGTCTATCTACCTTCCACAATGACATCCGACTAGGGACAAAACAAGAATGTACAAACTCTTAGCATCTGTATGATCTCATCGTTCAGGTCCTCAACCTGAAAGCATACGTCATTGAGTACTGTCATTCTCTAGACATTCAATTTGTTCTATCACTATCTCATATGACTGAACCAGAATGAATTGGAATCTTGCCTTTGATGTTTATCAAATCAATCTTAATGTATCCCACCAATCATCCCATGATTGGCTCTCAGTGCATACATACCAACAGAATCCCACTTGCACTGCGAGCCAATCACCCATGAATCATATTCATAGTGATCTTCAAACATGTCCCACATGTTACTATGCTCTAGTGCCAACATAGTGAGTAATGGCAACACCTTGCCAAAGTCAGTTTAAATTGCATGTCTCTCATCTCTTCGTTGTACGTCACACGTATGAGATGGAGTTGCCATAATATGTGATCTAGTATTCCTTTTCTAACCTTTAGCCACATTGCATGATCAGGGATTCCATACTTGTCATCAATGAGCGGAATATCTATAAGTTCATCTCATGAACTTCCAGATCCATATAGTATCTACTGTTGTTCTCTAACACATAGATACTCGGCATTTCCTTTTAAATGGTTTTATTGGAACACTTCCAATTATCAACAAACTTTCACTTTTATATATCCTATATATATATTTTGCGATTAATTTTCTGTCCTTTCGGAAGTTCACATCAATGTAACTCTTTACATCGAACTCTTCCTTATCTCCATAGAACTAGTACTTCCCAAGTACTTATCAAGTTCTCATGGTATTCCAGTAACCCTTACTAGAAGTAGACAGACATCCACTCATCATGTCTCACATATGAGTTATCAGGATGAGCACATCATATTGTCATGTCATACATACAACATGATGAATGCATTTTGTTCTTGCCATGTCGATACATGCAAGATAATGGGATGATTACATACATGATAGATCCATATCTATTCTTAGTGTACCCATTCTTCATAAGAATTAGACACTTGGCCTTGGGATACTAACTCCATGTAACATGGACAAATTTTCTCCCACTGAATATGTGCATACTCAACCCTTCAGTACAGATTGCCAATGTATGCTTTCTCTTTTCAGGTCAAGAGGTTTTCGAGAACTATCTCTATAGATCTCTATTCCTATCACATAGGAAACATCTCTATCTTCCTTAAAGATAATTTCCACTTTTGGATTTCCATTCTAGAACATTTCCATTTCATATCAACATGTGGAATGTGAATACGCTCCCATTAAATCACAGATCCCTTCTTTATCTTTGACATATTAGTCAAACCCTTTGATGATATCATCAAAGTAAAGATCCAATTTTGAGTTGCTTGTACTCAATCAATCACATTGATTAGTCCATTGTAACTTATAGAATTCATTTGCATTAGTGGATTCATAAACCTTATAGGTTGTGTCACGTACACATCCTTGTTTTATTCCTCATAGGAATGTGGTTTTAGTATCCATATGCCAAATGTCTTAGTCATTAAGTTTCAATCAACAAGCATCATCCTTCTCAAAATGTTATCCATGTGTCTTAACGCTTAAGACTTATTTGCACTTATGGATTTCATCCAATGGGTGCTACCATCAAGGTCATACCTTATGGTTCACATGGATGTCATTTAGGATGTAATGGTCATAAACCATAACTCAAAATTTGGTTCCTCACATTCATCTAGATAGTTGATTCATCATATGAACAACTTATCACATAGATGATTGAGGTGTATCTGTTAAGGATATAAGAACTCACAACCCTTGTGATTCTTAATGTCCTTTATTAGTGTGGGGTATTCTTTTATTAAGAAGAATTCAGTTATTTGATAATCATTCTCTAACTCCTTGGAGTATGACTCCTTGTTGATTTAGACATCACCATGCCTTAATCATGAGTTCACTATGATACACTATCATAATTACTCATAAGGATCTCAAACACTTGGTCAAAGTACTTCATTCATTGATCTCATCAAGAATTAATACTTTACCAAATTTGCACTTCATCTATGATAATCTTGAACACTTCAAGATATTCATACTAGTATTTCTCTAAATACCATTTGAAGTATTAGCATTTGTTCCAATAGGTATGTAAAAACATCACATGTATTATACCTAATTGGATAATCATTCTCCCACTACCTTAAGTGAAGATTGATTAATCATGTCCAAGGTATTCATGTCTCTTACTGGTTTTCTAACCAAAAGAGTCTAGATTTATCCATCACATGGAAACTAGAAATGAATTTCTCATGATTGATGCTAATTTGATTGTTTGAGTTATCTATAACTTTTAGGTATCATTGTATCTTATGCATATCAAATACCACAAGATAAACAAGGCATTGCCACAAAGATCATATCTTTATAAATTGAAACATCTCTTTATTAATTTCCATCATTGTCATACAATATGCAAAAATAAAGTGTTTCTATCTGTTAGAAAATATGAAATAACAGTTCATAACTGTATTACATGCCTTGTAGGCTGAAAATAAACTAAAGTACTCCTATCTATGGCGGCAACACTTGCCCCAATTATGAGTGCTGTACACTTTACATCTTGGTATCATATACCTCAAAAAGTGTTACAAGTTTACTTTCATGACACCTTCAAGTGGAGACTTCAGTTGTCTCCTTCTTCTTTTGTTCTTCCAGATAGAGAGGACAATTCCTTTTCCAATGTCCTGGCTTTTGACAATGGTGGCAATTTCCTTTCTTGGTCACACCTCCTTTGGCCTTGAGAGCTGAAGACGACTTGGGCTCCTGGCTAGCATCAGAACCTTTCCTAGCTTTGCCCTTGCCCTTGCGCTTGGACTTTCCTTTCTTGCTCGTGATCACCATCACGGACTTAGGCTTGTCCTTCTTCATTTGTAACTTGGCTATCCTCAACATGCCCAACAACTCTGACAGTAGCCTATCAAAGTTGTTCATGTTGTAGTTCATCATAAACTGTCTGTAAGATTCTGGCAACGATTGCAGTATCACGTCAGTAGCCAACTCATGGCTCAGTGGAAATCCCAGTCTCTGCAGGTTCTCCACATACCCAATCATTTTGAGTGTGTGAGCACCAACTGATCTCCTTCTATCATGACGCACTTGAACAACACCCTAGAAACATTGTAACTCTCTTGTCGTGCCTGATCTTCATACATGTTCCTGAGATGCTGAATCATCTCAATGACACCCATGTTCTCATGTTGCCTCTGCAACTCATGGTTCATTGAACATAACATCAAGCACTTTGCATCAATGGCATCATCAGAATGCTTATTGTAAGCATCCCTTTCTGTCCTTGGTGCATTAGGAGCGGGTTCCTCTGGAAATGGAGTATCCAGGACATAGAGCTTATGCTCTTGAGTGAGAACAATTCTCAATGTCCGATACCAGTCATGGAAGTTTGTCCCATTTAGCTTGTCCTTGTCAAGGACCGATCGCAAAGAAAAGTTATTGTTGTTTTTTGCCATTTGTAATACAAAAGGAAAATATGCAATTTTATTCCAAAAACTCATTTTTGACTTATTTGATTGATTTGAAAATTTGACGATATAATTAGGCCTTTAATTAATTATCGCTCCCACTATTTTACTTCAAATTGATAGCCCTCACCATCAATTCAGAAGATTGCGGCGTACAACCTTCTAGTGGGCAAGATCCTGAAATCCTCTAAGTCATGGACCAGCTAGGGCTGTCACCCACAACACAGATCTCTCAGGTAGGAAACTCTTGCCAATTGCATCATATGCAACTCTTGATAAGATGTCATATGCAACTCCTTGCCATGATCATCTCCATGCCTCAAGGTGATTGATCCTATCTAGGTCACCTTTTTAAGTCTGACCCAAAGACAACACGATGAATATGCACCCTGCTTGGGCAGACCCACACATTCATCCTTCACGCTTCCACGAGATAGATGATGCACAATGCTTGGGCATGCCCACACTTGGTCGATCAAGCTTTTCATGTGTGTCGCATTTGGAAGGCATCTAAAACTTAATATTTAATGAGGGATTTGGTTATTATATGCATATACATATCCAATCACCACAATACATAGTATGTATCATATACATGCTATATCCCACAGAAAACATGAAAAATGATAAAAAATCAATGATTATGGCCATCCTAATGTGATTCCTTGAGCGAAGAGGAATCACAGTCATCTAGGTCTACATCACATGCAACCTGTACAAGATGAACTCTGTGCTTGGCCTTTGGAGTAGATCAATTCATCACATGAACGACTTCCTCGGTCTGGCCTGGTCGTCTGGGTGCCACCAGCCGATCGGTTGGCTCCTCCAACCGATCGGTTCGCTTGGTCGTCGTGCATCTCCTTCTGGCTGCCACCCGCTCATCTCGCTCCTCAAATTGGCCATCAACCGATCGGTTCACTCCTTGAACTGACCGTCTGGAACGTCAAAGACAAGTGGACCCAAAACCCTGGCTTAGTTACTTACTTGCTTATCAAGTACATTTAGTCGTTTCAACTGTCGTCAGATGGCCTCCGGTCTTCGACATTATAAGAAATAAAATCTATCCTAATATTACATTTCTTAAAAGGGAAACCCCAAGTTACATTCGGGGGGAGAAAAGGTAGGAAAAATCTCGAATTATTTCGAGTTACATCAGGAACAAAAGAGGGAAGATCGGTGCGCAGACCGAGATGCAAGCAACCGCAAACAACCACACACAAATAGGGGTTTATAGGCCATAATCACGCTACACATCCACCACAAAACTCATTTAAGGGCGACGTATATCGAGTGCATTAATAATACATATCATATATGTAATTGGGATTTGTGGATTTAGGATTGGACATGCATAAAGCCAATATTTTTCGCATCGTATGCAATAAATAAAGGCGACAAACCAAAAATCGATCATATCGATATTCCTAAAATATAGAGCAGTTTGCGTGGCTCTAATACGACTATTGGGTTTTAGGGAAGACAGAGAAGGTAGCGGAAACAAAAAAAATTCTCCCCCAAACCCGGAACAAGGAAACACGTCAACGTCTATATAATAAGAAAGAATGGTTTGTGGAATCATACCTTGTCTCGAGGCTTGCTCGGCGACAATACCTCACGCCTTGCACGGTCTTCGAGGTCGGTCTTCGATGGTGTCTATGCAGCTCCTGGTCACACCGGGACTGACGACTCCTGATCGCCCCGGACTGTCAGGTTGACAGTTGTCCTCCTAAACGGCAGAAACCTCCCACCTCTAAAGTAGTCCATACAGACCACCTGGAACTCCACACTCCTTGTCATACAATGAAGTGGAAGGAGTCACACCCTCCTGTTGATGTACTAGTTTCCAACACACTCTCCTGCCTCCAGTTGCAACTGCAGTTGTCTTTCCCTTACTGCGCCTCCCTTCTGCGGGTAGCACTTGCTCGGGCTCTCTCGGTTACCAAAACCAGAGAACAACAACTTTGCAGAGCAACTGGTTGCACTGAGATGTTGTACTTGGAGAAGCCCCCAATACCCTATATATATAGGAGGGTCATGGGACAGGGTTCTCTATCCCAGGCAATACGGGACTAAAAGCAGGAGTAGAAGGGTTTGAGATTTTCCACAAAAGCAACCATCTCGCAACCTGAACCGATCGTTTCACAACTGAAACGGTCGGTTGGGACCTTGAACCGGTCGGCTGGTGGTCCTGGTCGATTCCCGATTGTCTTTCCTTCTTTTGTTTCTAATTGGTATCAAATACCAATCCAATTTCCCAATCAAATTGGGCAAGTGAAACGAAAGGAAAATTCTCACCAATCCTACTTTCCCAAGTTGCTCGGTTGCACTAGTTGAATCAATCGTTTCAACACTTGAAGCAATCAGTTCACCCTGGACTTCATGCGATCGGCTCAACACTTGAGCCGACCGGTTCAGCAACCTCAGCCGACCGGTTCATCACATGAGCTGATCGGTTGGGAGTGCAGGTTGTGCAGAATCAGTCAATTGTGATTTCAATCAATCCAATACTCATATCAACGCGTTCAACACCTTGAAAATTATGATATTGAGCTATCGATCAATTGAGTGTTTAATTGAACTACTAAACTCCTTTAGTAATCAATCTAAACATTGCTTGTGGACAAAACTCCTCTTCCAGGTTAAATCCTATGTGTGTGAGTCTGTAGGTCCATTTCACGTTGGTAGTGAAAGTCCATAACACTTATGACTTCACAAGCAAAGAGTGGTGCCTAGTCACACATCATTGCTACCCAAGTGAAAGTAGAAAGTTGGAGAACAACTTTCAATCCTACAATCCGTGAATGGTGTTACAGCGAATGTATAATTGTCACTTATATCCCGAATGAACTTGAGGCATGGAATAGTCATCCTGTCAACGTTCATTCACTTTCTTGATCTCAGAGTAGATTGAACGAGATATGTATGACATCAATATCACATACTGATTCACACATGTGTGCGCATGCCTATCTCAATCCTACTCATCAAGTGGCCTTGGATATCAAACTCCCTCAAGAGGGACAAATCCCATATCTATCACTCACCCCTCAAAAACCCCATGTGTCAAAGCCACCCAATCATCACCTTTATAACAACCCATGTTTCAGGACTGCGTTTGATAATGTCAAAGTGTGCCCAACGACATGTGTTGAGTGTAGTGATTTTAGGTCAAAGAATCACACTCACCACCATCACTGTGAGTACTGACTGTGACTACCATGTCATGGTTCCATGTGTCAAACTCACGGTGGGTCTGTCTGGTACACTTGTTCTCTAACAAGTACCTATGTGTTTGGTTTGATATCTCTATATCATGACTAATGAGATTCTGTCATCAACCAACACCACAATCTAGTCTTGTGTATCATTGGTGTCTATCTACCTTCCACAATGACATCCGACTAGGGATATAACAAGAATGTACAAACTCTTAGAATCTGTATGATCTCATCGTTGAGGTCCTCAACCTGAAAGCACACGTCATTGAGTACTGTCATTCTCTAGACATTCAATCAGTTCTATCATTATCTCATATGACTGAACCAGAACGAATTGGAAGCTTGCCTTTGATGTTTATCAAATCAATCTTAATGTATCCCACCAATCATCCAATGATTGGCTCTCAGGGCATACATACCAACACATCCAACTCTCCACTTCCTCCTCCATAATGACTACTGGCATTGGAGGTGGTGGCTTCAGAGTTGGCTGCACCGTCCTGAGCCCTTCCTCCAAGAGCTCAGTGAATGCCTCTTTGTAGTTGCGGGAGGTGTTCAGCTGCACCAATGCCTCTGTCTTTTCTGGCAGGGTTGAAGCTTCAGGTGCTGCGAATATTTCATCTGTCGCAACAGCCTCTGGGGCTATGATCATTGTAGTGGCCCCCGTGGTGTCGACGACCTCCACGATGATCGACACTTCTTATGTAGTGGCGGTAGGAGTTGTTGTGGTTGTCGTGGCTGATTTTGTGGTGGCAGCAATAACCACCGAAGCGGTGACTGCTGGTTGTGTGGCGATGGTGATTGGATCGGTGGCGGAGGTGATAGGAAAGTCTTCGATGATGACTACAGATGACTTGTACCACCAAGCGTGGAGGGGGACCAGCCTTCCTGCGCTGGCTGCCCTCTCTTGTACGGTCTTGGAGGTAGCATGTGCGGCTTCAACCATCACAGCCTCAATCTCTATTATGGTGAAGACCAGCTTCTCTATGTCAAAGTTTGACGTAGAGTGGGAGGTACAGGAGGATGTCCGTCCTCGAAAATTTTTAGAAGAAGCGGTGGCCCTCCTTCTTGATTATATTCACCTTTGTGAGGAACTTAATGTCGACCAGGTCCTCACCTTATGGCTTTGACAAGCTGTGCGGCTCCTTTGGGTACCTCATCCCTATCGTGATTAGGTTGAGGACTGCTCCCATGTTGTACTCATAGGTGGCATCCTTTATTGGGTGCAGCTAGTTTAGCAGGAATCACCCCAAGTTGATCCTTATACCCTCCATCATGTACCAAATAAGATGGATCTCTTCAGTATATAGGTTGTTGGTTTCGTATTTAATGAAGAGGAGGCTTGCCACGATCTTGTGTATGATCCTCCAGAAGTATGAGTGAACCGCAATTACCTTGCTTCCCAGTTTGATGGAGGATTTGCCCATCAGCTTCCTCCATAGGTTGACTATATTGAAACCAATGCCTTCAGTGATCCAGGCACCGTTATTCAGGACCTCCCTCTCAGCCTTGCTGGAGGAGAATATCATATTGAGCAGCCTGTCCAAGATGTCGTGCTCGAAGTTGCAGAGGCGTCCTTGTAGTGTGTCTGCCCCGCCGAACCTTTAGGCCTCGTCTGGTGTATTTGGGACTCTGTAGAGGGATGAGATGAACTCTTTAGTGAGCTTGGTGTAGGAGGAAGAGTAGGTGAAGCAAATCTTCCACAATATGATGACTTCGAAGATGTTTTTGAGTTTGTTGAAGATGTCGATCTGGTAGAAGGATGCTTGGTGGCAGAACTGGGTTGGCCGGTAGACTTTTGTTTCCAACTATGTGTAGTGTCGTTCGTGTTCCTCGGCTCTAGGAATGAACCAACCCAGTGAGTGGGGTAGGGGCTCTGGTTCTGCCGTCATTGTTGGGGCCATGGATGCTTCTATTCTGGGCCATTTTGCATCCTAAGAGGGCCCGGCCGCCTCAGGGTTAGGGTGTTTCTACCTGGTGGTGGCCTCATTTGTGGCCTCGGGGTTGATCCTCCGGCCTTTCTCGTCGACCTGGACGATGGTATGCTTTGTGTGTGCCATTTTCTACCATAATTAAACAAGCAAGTTTGGTCCAAAAGAGTTGCTCACTGAAACTTGCATTTACCCGATATCGGGTAAAGGATGAAAAGAGTGTTGCCCGACACGGTTGGGAGATACCCTTAAAACCGGTATCAGGTTGGGCACTTAAGAAAATTTGGCGTGCGATATGTGAACTACCGGTACCAGAAGGCCGATACATTTTTCACAAAGTATTCGGCTCAAGCCAATATCGGGTAGAAGGTAAAAGCATTGCATAGGTGAGGTCGACACTAAGAAATGATAAGGTCTAAGCAATAAATCAGTATCGGGTGTTTCCTTAAAAGTGATCATGCGCGGTATGGATGCTCGATAAGCGTGTCACATGATATGACTGTCGTGCGGCAAGGTTGAAAACATGATGCATCTATATGCGATAGAAGAAACGATGTGTGTTGCGTTGTGTCGTGCGATGCTTGTGTCGCCCGACATTAGTCAAAGCTTTGCAGAACGAACTGAGCGACAAAGTCATCATGACGAGTTGAAGGACCTTGCCTGATATAACATGGTTGTCGTTATGTCGCATGACACAGGTGCCACGCAACACAAGTAAAAGACTGATGTAAAACAAGGCAGTGAAGGAAACCGGCATGCTTATCACACAATATGCAGAAAGTGATACGCATTTAAAAGGTTTTGCCCAACATGGGCCAGAACACAATAAGGTGGCATGTGATAGGGTTTGGCCGACATAGTCTGTGCGACACAAGTTACATGATATGTAAGGTGCCTCAGGTTTCACCTATATCAGGGAAGAAGATCTTTAATGTGGCACGGAGGTCGGTAGACAAAGGCCAACACAAGAGCTAGAATTTGCAAGGAATGTGCGATACAAGAGCAAAAGTAGGTAATTCGGTAGACCGACACGGTTAAACTGGAGATACTATATATAGCCAACCGCAAGCGGGGTAAAAGGGGTAAAAACATGGACATGTGTCGTGCATCGGCAAGAATCGCCTTCTAAAACACGATAAAAACCATATAATTTGTCACGTCATGAAGATTTCGAGTAGTCTTTACATCGTGCGGCATGCGTGTCGCGTGGCAAAGACGTGTCGACCAATATATGTTGCCCGGGTGCACTTCCTACGTGACATGAGTTTTGTGTGACACATGCGTCGCACTGTGCATGATGCGTTGGGCAACACGCCTGCCCGATACGCCTTTCGAGAGCCTCACCAAATATAAGCACGGGCGTGCTAACCGATACGGCTTGGGTGATATGGTAACCCAATGTGCTTATCACGCGATAAGGCCGGGCATGTTTCTTGCCCGGCGGGCCAAAGCAAAGTCGTGTAAAACCAAGGGGGGTTGGGCGACATGGTTTATCACAGAACTTGTTGCACTAAGGAAAATGCAAAGAAAAAGCATCACACATGAGCCTGTTATGCTTGCAAAAGGGCTTAAAAGAAGATAAAAAACAAGGATAGGAAAAGTGAATGCACTTGATGGGTAAAACATCATTGGCCTAAGGGTAAACTCTGACCTCAGATAGTGTTACTCACCAAACCAAAAAAACTAAGGCAGTGGCCCATAAAACAAGAGAGTTTGTGCACATGGCGCCGGCACAAACTCAGGCCTTATTACAATGATAGTGTTTGTAATGTTCTTTATGGGAAAAAGTTAATAACATCCTATTCTAGGAAAGAAAAACTCGAGTTGCCTCCCAAGGAGCATTGTGGTTTCTATCGTTAGCTCGACATCTTCAGATCTTCCTATATTTCTCTGGTTGGTGCATCTTCAGCTTTGTTCATGGTAAAGTCTGATCATCTCACGAAGGCTTCGTCTTCATAAAACCTCTTCACTCTATGTCCGTTGACTGGAAAAACATTTTCTAGATCATATTTATCATAATGGTCCATCATCCCGAATGGATATATCTTCGCTACTATGAACGGTCCGAACCAGCTGGTTTGCAATTTTCCTAGAAAAAGGCGAATAGAAGATTTAAATAACAAAACCTTATCACCTTCATTGACATCCTATTGGTTCTTAGCTTGTAGATTCTCACATTTTCATCGGCATGAAGCCTAATCTCTTTAAGTTCTTGGAGCTGAAGAAACCTTTTCTTTCTGGATAGCGTTGGGTCCATGTTGAGAGGTTTGATGGCCCAATATGCCTTATGCTCCAACTCAAAGGGTAGGTGGCAAGCTTTCTCATATATCAATCGGTACGGTGTGGTGCCTAGCGGCATTTTATAAGCAGTTCTGTATGCCCAGAGAGCATCATCTAATTTAGCTGACCAGTCCTTGTGAGACTTGCCAACTATTTTCTCAAAGATCTGCTTGATCTGTCGATTGGAAACTTCAACTTGTCCCAGAACTGCGGGTGGTATGGCATGGCAACTTTGTGACAAACACTATATCTGTGAAAAAGTGATTCAAACTGCCTTTCTGGAAAGTGAGATCCACCATCACTGATGACGATTCTCAACACTCCAAACCTTGGAAAGATTATCTTAGTAAAGAGCTTTATCAATGCTTTGGTGTCACAGGTTGTGGTTGGCACAACTTTACCCATTTAGAGACGTAATCGACAACAACAAGGATATACTTGAAACCATAGCAGGAGGGGAAGGGTCCCATATAATCTATTCCCTACAAATCGAAGATTTCTACTTTGATCCGACATGGGCATTTCATTTTGACGGGAAATGTTCCCAGTTCTCTGACATTCACTACAAGACTTGACATAAGAATGAGTGTCTTTGAAGAGAGTCAGCCAGTAAAAGCCTGCCTATAGTAATTTGGTTGAAGTCCTTTCACCACTTAGGTGTCCTCCATAGGGGGAGGGGTGACATTCAAATAGGATCTTAGGAGCTTCGTCCTTAGGTATACACCTTCTGTATAAACCACTGACGCAACGCCTGAACAACAGAGGGTCATCCCAAAAATAGTTCTTCAAATCGGAGAAGAACTTCATCTTCTGATTGTAGGACATCTCCATGGGTAGTTGTTTATAGGCCAGGTAATTGCAGAAATCTGCATGCCATGGCCCCTCAGGGTTCGCCAACTGGGCAACATAGATAGATTCATCGGCATAACTTTCATTAATTGGCAGTGGGTGATCGTCCTCCACTTGGATCCTTGAAAGGTGGTTAGTGACCACATTCTCTGAGCCTTTGTTATCTATTATTTCATGGTCGAACTCTTGTAACAACAACGCCCACCGCAGCATCCTGGGCTTCGTGTCTTTTCTCTGCATTAAGTACTTGATGGCCCCGTGGTCGGTGTGAACTATCACCTTAGAGCCCACGAGGTAGGATCAAAACTTATCAAAAGAATATACAATCACCAACATTTGTTTTTCAGTGGTAGTATAATTCAGTTGTGCTTCATCGAGGGTCTTACTTGCGTAGAAGATTACATGGTGCTTCGTGTCCTTCTTCTGCCCACTAACTGCTCCTATGGAAAAATCACAGGCATCACACATGATCTTGAAAGGAAGATTCTAGTCGGGGGACTATAGAATGGGTGTGGATACCAAAGCATCCTTCAGAGTGGAGAATGCTTTGGTGCACTCATCCGTGAAATCAAATTTCACATCTTTCATCAGAAGGATGGATAAGTGCTTTATTATCTTCAAAAAGTCTTGATGAATCATCAATAGTAACTAGCGTGACCTAAGAAACTTCAGATTCACGTAAGAGATGTGGGAGGAGTAAGCTTGGCTATTGCTTCTACCTTAGATCGATCAACTTCGACACCTGTGTTTGACACCTTGTGTCCAAGGACTATTACTTCTTGAAGCATTAAGTGGCACTTTTCCCAATTCAGGGTAAGACTCTGCTCTTCACATCTCTTCATCACCAGAGATAGGTTGTTCAAGCAATCGTCAAAAGAGTAGCCATAAACACTAAAGTTGTCCATGAATACTTCCATTTTGTCCTCTAGAAAATTGGCAAAAATAGCATTCATGCACCGTTGGAAGGTCGCGTGTGCATTACAGAGCCTGATGGGCATCCTCCTGAAAGAAAACATTTCGTAGATGCATGTAAATGTGATCTTTTCCTGATCGTCGGGGTGGATAGGGATCTGATAGAACCCTAAATACCCATCCAACCAGCAAAAGTAGGAGTGATGGGCCAGGCACTCCAGGATCTGATCGATAAACTAGAGGTGGAAATGGTCCTTATGAGTGGCGGTGTTTAGCTTTCGGTAGTCAATGCACATCTGCCATCTGGTGACCATCTTGGTAGTGACCTCTACTCCATTATCTCCTTTGACCAACGTCATACCTCCCTTCTTCAGAACCACTTGAATGGGGCTCACCCAAGTGTTGTCGTTGATTGCATAGATTATTCCTACATCTCAGAGTTTCACCACTTCTTTACTAACCACTTCTCAGAGCTTCTCATTCAACTTCCTCTACGGTTGGGCATACATCTTGGAGTCCTCTTCCAGATGGATCTTGTGCATACACACAGAAGGATTGGTTTCCCTTAGGTCTCCAATTGAGTAACCTAGGGCTTTCCTTCTCAACCTCACCTCCTCCAGCAACAGATATTTTTGGTTGTCGGTCAACTCTGAGTTGATGATCACTGGTTTCATCTTCCCCTTGTCTAGAAAACAATATTCCAAGCCTTTTGTCTAGACTTTCAACTTAGATGGGGTTTCTTTATTCTGTTCTTTGGCAGGGTCTTTTCGGAGGGTAGCGTACATAACCATCTCCACGGGGTCTTCTTCTTCTAACAAACCTTCAACTTCTAGAAAAGCTAGCATTTCCTTGACCTCCAGATCATCGACCTCTTGTGCCTTACCAGATAAGGCACGCATCAATGGGTCTACCGTGTCCTTATTTCCCCTTACTTCATTGGATAGCTACTGATAGCTTTCTACGAAATAAGAGGACTCAAAGAACGAAGGGGATTTCATACAATCTTTGATGTTGAAGTCGATGTGATCTCCTCCAACTTAAATTGTTATCATGCTTGCCTCTACATCAATGAGTGCTCAGTCAGTTGCTAGGAAAGTTTTCCCAAAGATAATAGGGCAGCTGGGATCTTCTACAGTATCAATCAAAACTATATCACATGGAATGAAGAATCGCCCAACTCGACTGGGCACATTCTCAACTACTCTGACTGGCCTGGTAAAGGTGTGATCATCCAACTGAATCCTCATGTTGGTGCTTACCATATCAGTAAGCCCATTCCTCTTAGCAAGGGACAAAGGCATCATGTTGATGCTTGCCCCTAGGTCTGCCAGACCATTATGGGTTATGTTATCCCCAACTTGGAAAGGGATGACAAAGGCCCCAGGATCTTTCTTCTTTGATGGCATACCTACTTTGAAAAAAGAGCTAGACATCTGTGTGAGATTTATGGTCTCAACATCTTCACCTCTCTTCATTTTGGAAATCAAATCTTTCAAAAACTTGGTGTAAGTAGGCATTTCCTCAATGGCATCCAGAAATAGGATGTCAATGTGCAATTTCTTTATCACGTCCATAAACTTCTCGTATCACTTTTTCAGTTGGGCTTTCACCAACATATGTGGGAAAGTTACACGTGGTGCGTACTTGTCCGGACGCTCTTCAGAAGAAACGTCGTTGACTCTTTCTTTGGTTACTTTCTTTGATTTTGTGGGGACATCTTCTTCTTCAACTTCCTCAGGCCCAACTTCTTTGGCAGGTGATGTTGCTGATGTTACTATCTTTTCGATGGTTGGTTGTACCATTGTTCCTGACCTTAAAATGGCCATTTTTGTGGTCTCATATCCACGCAAATTTGTTTCAGTGGTTGAGGGGAAACACCCCACTTGATGATTGATAGTCTACACAAGGCTCACTAGTTGTTGGTCGATCTATTTATTATGCTATTGGAGCACCCCTACCTGGGCTGAAAAGCCCACCATCTTCTAGTGCATCAACTTCAACAAAGTTGTGGTATCCACATAGTTTTTATGCATCTTCTCATTAAGGTAATTTTGCTACTTAGCGAAGGACATCAATTTCGTCATCATCGATGGTTGCTGCTGTTGATTTTGCTGGAAAGTTCATTACTGCTGGAACCCTATTTAGCATTACTGATTCGACGGTCCTCCTGAGGGATTTCCACGTACCAGCTGATGAGACTTCTCAACTGCACTAGTATTCATGTAAGAGAATCCAGGGTGATCAGGGCGTCGGTATTGGACATAACTGACGTTCTCCATACTTTCCTCATCAAGATATCCTTGAATGCCAGTGTGCGGGCAGAAGTCAGATATGTGGTCTGGCTCTCCATAGATGACATAGCTTCTCACCACTTCATGTCGGACTTTTCCTTTATACCCTTGCTCCTTTAGGGTTTGGACATCGGTTACTATTTTGTCTAACTTAGTCGTAAGGGCTTCCATCGCCATGGACTCTCCCAGAGTGGTATGACTCATTGACTCCCGATCGTACTCACTGTCCTTTTGGTTAGTGGCCATGTTGTCAATAATTTCTCTGGCCTGCTAAGAACTGAGTTCTAAGAAGTTGCTTCCAGCTGCAACATTCAAGGATTTCCTCTTTGCGGCACGCACCCCATTATAGAATGTGGTGATCAGCTTTGGTTCTGAAAAACCATGATGTGGGCACTCCCGCTGGTAGCTTTGAAACCTCTTCAAAGTCTCATGCAGGTTCTCCGAGGGTTTCTGCAAATACCTCGTGATCTTGTTCTAACACTTGATTGTTCTTTCAATGGGAAAGAACTTGGAGATGAAAGCATTGGCAAGATGCTCCCAATCAGGGAGGCTTCCATCTTGCAGACTCATGTACCACTCCAACGCCTTATCTCTTCGAGAGAAAGGGAAGCATTGGATGTAGATATGTGATATCAGAACTCTATTAATCTTGAAGGTATCACATGTCCTTTTCAACATTGTCATATGGTTGTACGGGTTTTCCTAAATAGTGTTCCCACCAAACCGGTTGTGTTGTAGAAGCTGGAGGAAAGCAGGCTTCATCTCGAAGTTGGTAACGTTGAGGGGTTGCAAAACAACTAGATTTCTTTCTTCATTTGTCCGAACTTGGAAAAATGAGCACAAAGAGCAAGCTTCAGGAGGTTGGTCAGCCATGACTTGTTAGTGGAAAGGATGACCTAGAAAAAGGAGAAGAAGTACCTGGAAAGAAGGAAAAGTGTAAAAGTATTAGTGCGTTATATAAACTATGTGAATCATGAGCTATGTGCAATAAATATTTGTAGTATTATATGCTTTTTTACATAGTTTTTGGCAAAGTGCAAGTAAAACTCAAGTTTGTTGAATGGTTTTCGTTTCCTATCCCCGGTAACGGAGCCAAAAAGTTGACAAGCCTTAAATGTGGGTCCAAAAGATAGAGTCATGTCTAGGTTATTAGACTTTAGAAATTTATAATACCTGAATGTTTAAGACTCCTGCAACTAGCATAGGGTTGAAGTAGTTCGAGGTCGAACACAGGGATAGGAAGAACAACGCTTCAAAACTCAAGTTTTACTTGTCTAAACACATTAAAAGGGTGCAGGATAAAGTTTGTTGTAACACGAAAGAATCATAAAGATTTCACCTAAAAACCTATCTCCAAAAGGAGTTACTATAACATCCCTGACCTGGGTTATGAGTTAACCCTAGGTGTTTTGCCTAATTATGTAACTAAACATTTGTGATTATCTCCTGGCATGTAATTAAAGCTCCTAAGGGACATATATTTCCATTTCTGCCCTTTTTAAACAATGTTGTAGTATTGTTTTGTAATACAGGGACCTATGTGCAACTTACCCAGGTAAAAGGGTTAACTTGCAATTTTCACAAGTTGAGATGTTCCTCTGGTGTTTGATACATCATATGAGTGAATATGATGAAGTTTAATGGATTCTCCAAGCTTGGGCATCAAGATGTAGCTTGTGGAGTAATCCTTGTGCTTGAAACCCTAATTTTGAAGTAAAGTGCAATTACCTAAAATGTGGGGTGCAACTTGTAAAATTCACCTTCTAGAGTATCTTTTGTGACTTTTGACATCATTTAGAGTAAAATGATAAAGAGGACACTTCAATTGAATAATCAGATAAGAAGAATAACCTTTGTATTTGAATCACCAAGTTATGAGTAATGGGACCCTCTTATATGTGCAACTAGGTAGTATGTTGACCTTCTTTATCTTTAGTTCTTAGGTTTTAAAAGGGTTTTGCTTAAGAAATAAGGAGAAGGGACGTGCCTATAGAAGAGAGGGACCTAGATGTAAAAAGGAGAAAACTAGTGGTCCTTATGATGAAATTCACCCAAAGTATATAGGTTCCATTCCTTTACAAACTAACGATCGTTTATTTCACTTTCCTCACTTATCATCTTGCTAAACCGACTCAAGGCAGAGCTTGGAGCAGAGGAGAACGGCTGAGGAGTCTTGGGTAAGCTCTGGTCATCTTCTTGCTCGGATTCATGGAGGGATTCCTTGTGTAAGGTTGGTTTATGGTTCTTCTTACTTAGGTTTCTTGTTCTAGTCGACTTTCCCCAACCATTTCTTGGAGAAACACCCTTGGCTGACCTGTGGAGCTCAAGACTCCATTAAAGGATGGAAGCTTGGAAGCTTGGATCTCTAGGGACGACCTTTGAGGCGGGTTTTATATCTCTAAACCTTTTACTTTCTTAAGCATATCTTCCTTCTTATATATACTAGCTTGTTCTTCTTCCTCTCTATCTTTCCTTGCACTTTGCAAGCAAAACGGTGAAGAACAGACCTTGGTCTCAAGGTAGATGATGATAGGTGTGATTACCTAGGTGACTTTTTCAAAAGATCCTTCACCCATGGTCGAAACGGTTTGCAAGACCGTTTGGGACCAAACGGTTTCAAAACCGTTTGATCTCATGCGGTTTGTAAACAGTTTAGACTCAAACTATTTCAAAACCGTTTGAGGGGTTTGACCAAGGGTTGACCATTTAAGGGTCTACTGTACACATCATGAATTAACTATCTACTAAGAATCAACATCTAATTGCAAGTAATTATCAAGTTGAAGGCACCTTAATCACCTAAACCCTAATCGAGTTCAAATTGCTGAATTTAAGGACCAATCTTGTTGAAGTTTGGGTTGAGTGGCCCAAACGGTTTCAAAACCATTTGGGGTTCACCCAAACGGTCTCAAGACCGTTTGGTGACCACCCAAGACCATTTCGAGGTCTAGGGTTAAGATAATTTGATCAATTGAAGGTCCAATCACAACAGGTTGTTGAATTAATTAAAAGTGTTGATTTGTAACTTAATTAGGGTTCAACCCATAACAAATGGACTTAGATTTTGCTGAAACTTTGGGAAAACGGTCTCAAGACCATTTAGAGGATGTCCAAATGGTTTCAAGACCGTTTGAGCCAAGTTGTAGCCCAATTGAGTGCCAATTGATGGCTTCAATCTCAATTAGACTCGTGTTGATCAATGTTGATGGTTGAATGATTACAAACCCTAATTATATCGGTTTCAACCCTAATTGGCTATCAATTAATGGTCAATTGAGTGTCCAATTAGTTAAGGATAACCCTAATTAGCTCAATTGATATGTGATTAACAAGAATGTTTCCAATCGATGAGTTCAACATTGAAAACCCTAATCTATTATAGGTGTTGAAGCACCTTTGAGGTCCATGCGGTTTTGAGCTGATTTGGACCAAACGGTCTCAAGACCGTTTGGGGCCAAATGGTCTCAAGACCATTTGGGCTCAAACGGTTTCAAAACCGTTTGGAGCTCATGCGGTTTGGATCTTATGCGGTTTGAGGTTCATGCGGTTTCAACCCATGCAGTTTGCTCATGCGGTTTGCCCATGCGGTTTGGTCATGCGGTTTGATCAAACGGTTTCAAGGTCAACCATGTCCAAATGGTCAACACAATCAAATGGTTTCAAGACCGTTTAAGGGAAATCGGTCTTGAGTTTCATGCGGTTTTGAGGGTCAATGTAACCAAACGGTCAACCCCTCCATGCGGTTTCAAATCCGTTTGGAGGTTGAGGTGTGAAACTGTTTGGGGACTTTGAGGGTTAAGATTGTTTAGTAACTTGAAGGCTTATATGGTTCAATGGTTGTCTAATCTAAACCCTAATGATATCAAGAGACATTAAGGGGCTAAGTGATTAGTAGTTGGACCCATGTCTTGATCAATGGTGTACTTTACGAATGTACCCTCGAAGGGTTCAAGAAGACAACAACCCTTGATCAATCAAACCCTAATGACCATAATGGTGGTGACTTGGCTTATGTTAGTCAAAGTTGACTTAACCTAACTTAATCTAGAGTGATGTAATCACCATCTATTAGTAAGAGGAGAGAGAAGACTCCAATTATGAATGGAATTCAAGTAAAAGTACCTTCAATGTATGTGGATGTGCATGATTAGGGTATGATCCATTTAAGTGAGATCATGAAAACCCTAATTATGATAATTGATGAATCTTAACCTAATTTGAGGGCATCAATGATGATAATTTCATACATGTTGATGCTATGAGCTCAATTCACTATGAATGTGAATAGTAAACCCTAATTATAGGGTAATGACATGTAAAATGAATAGTAAACCCTAATTGAGGGTGATGTGATGAAATGTACAATAAACCCTAATTCCAAGTTATGCTTTTAAGCATGAATCTTTATAATTAAAGTATAAGGTGAGGAATTACTATTCCTAATCATAATGAAAGGGATTTAATAACCCTAATTAATACTAATGAGGGAACCTAGCCTTAGTAAAGGCATAAAGGTATGACCCTTGAACTGGAATGTTATTTCTGCTTTATAAATTGCTGATCTGGAAATGAAATGTTATTATTGTCAGTTAAATTGACTATGCAGGTTCTTATAAGAACATGGTCATAACCAGGTAAGGGTTATGATATTGTATTCATTGAAAGCATGTAGTAGACTTTATGAATAGTGATGTATGATATGTTTTCTGTGTTTAAATGACAACATATGAAGTTAATGGGCTGTAAGAGCCATGAGTAACATCAAGGTCATGCTGATTAGATGACTTATGATGAAGTGATATCCATTTGACAACTGATATGAGTTGAACTTGATACATTTAGTATTCTTCTTGTATAGTAGTGTTTTAATAGTTAAATGCTTGGAAACATGCTTGATGTTAAAAGAATACTGAAATGTACCTAAATAATCAAGTATAATCATACCATGTAGAGCCCTGATCATAGATCCATCATTGTCAGTAGCTTAATGATGGTGAAACAGGTCTTCCTAAGGGAACTCCTGGATCACATACTTCTGAGTATGTGGGGGAATATGGACGTGAATATCCTTACATCCTAGTGTAGGAATTGATGTAGATGTACCTTCAATCCATCAACCCTTCACTATATGTGTTATGCCGGGATGATGCATCACTAATCACCCGAGGAATCCTTAATGTCGCATCGGTGAGAGATAAACAAGAGATCTTCTGATGGAGAAGAGAGTACATAATGCCAATGTGACTCTAATAGCGAAGTACCAGAGTACCCTGGTAAGCTATAGTAGTAGAGATACGAGATTTCCTGCAAGTTGATCCTCACACTGACTGAGGATGATGAGGTCATAAGAATCCAGCTCTTTTGATGACCTAGTATGATACCGATGTGACTTACTAGTGATCGGTTGGAGTATGAGCAGTATGCCTCATCTCCGCAGGGCATAATGATGTGTGTAAAACATATTTAGCTGCGTAGCATATCTGCTTAGGTTGAACTGTGAGAAACAATGATTGATATTACATTTTTTATAAATGTTCCTGTTAAGTAGTTATATTACTTGTTCTTCATATTCTTTAATGAAGTTGCTTACTTAATATCAAACCTGTTGTTGGATGTTAAATTTACTTTACTTATGTTAATCTTTATTTTGCTATAACAAAGTTTCTGGAAGAGAGTTATAACTCGCGCTGGGACAATTATCTGAATGATTGTCTCACCCCGTAGATTTCAACTTTTTAGGTGGTCGCTGAGGACGAAGGAACCAGTATGCAGGTGAGCAGTACCAGCAACAACAACACCAAGGGCATCAGTGAATCTCAGGTGGAGATATTGTCTGTCGAGTCCTATAGTTAGATGGTATTATGTCGTCTATGTACTCTCAGGTCCTAGGAGTTGATAGGTCTGAGATTTTGGTTTTAATCTTGAGATTTTGTATATGGTTGTATATAATCACTCAAGAAGTGATTTAATAGAGATGTAAACTGTTTATCTTGTTTCTATGAAAGGAGTTTTATGATTTAAAGATCTTTCCTTAAAAAGTTTTATTTTTTAGTGATTTTTCGTATTCTGCTACTAATTAATCTCTTCCGCTAAGTTTAATTCGTGATTTATGGTTCGGAGCCCATAGTTACCAGAGGAATTAAGGTTTTAGGGTTTAGCAATTTTTATAGAGGTTTTGTATATTGGAAGCCAAGGAGATAAATCTATCATTGAGGTAAAGCATGAAGGAAGAAAACTTAAGCATAACAGGAGGCAACAGAATACATCCTGCACCCTCTTCTCTCAAAGAGGATGCCTCTAACTATGCGCCTATTATCTCTCTCAAGAGTACTAGACATAGACTAGAGTGGAAAGATAAGCCAGTGCAACCCTGATTTAGGGTACTCTCGTAAATTGAATCATACCAAACTCTAGAGTTACAATATCCCTCTCTCGAGGGCGTAAAAATGAGAAACATGATTCAATAGCTAGTCAAAAGGGTGATCCAAACAGAAAAGACTAGAGCTCAGATGCTATAAGGAGATCATCCAACAAAAAGGAACCATACATAGAATAATATGAGACAAACTCCATAGACTCCAATAAGCAAAAGGAAATAAGAAGGTTTAGTTACAATGCATTAGTAAATGAAAGTAAAATGCTAAAAAAGGGAAGATAGGTATCGACCTCCTTGATGTAGGAGGACGAAATACACAACAGCAGACCCCTAAGGTATCGCTAACCCAGTACTAGGCAGGAGCCCTATCGGGATACACTCGTGTCGGGTTCTTGACCGTGTCGGGTCACAAACCGTGACGGGTAAGGGTGCATCAAGAAAGGACTCTCAACCAGATTTGGTCGTGTCGGGTGGCCAGCCCTATCAGGTGACATACTGTGATGGGTAAGCCATATCGGGTTGGGTATTGTGTCGTGTTAGGACATGTGTTGGGTTAGCTTTAGCTTAGGTTCTTGGGTTCTTTGTGTCGGGTGTAGAAGGGTGAGCCGTCTCGGGTTGAGGCTCAAATAGGGACCCGATACGAAGTAGCCTTGAAGGTGATGTCGTGTTGCTGCTTCTACTACCGGGATGGGTTCTAAGTAAACTCCTCCTGTCCCTCTCAGGCTGGGGTGTTCTCACCTAGTATTACCCTACAAGCCTGGGAACTCGGTGTACTAGCTGCTTTTTCTCTCAAAGTTAGCTATCTTAGGGTTTTAACCCATCCCAACGGAGTGTTGTAGCTTCTATATATAGGTAGCGACCGATGGGAGTTGCGGCCCTCGTTGGCCCATGTGTCCTTCTTCTACTCTATTAATGTGGCTTTAGGAGAGGTCGACACATTTGTCGCCTAGCACGGTTTGACGGGGTCCGTCCGTATGCCGGGTTGCAAGTAAATCATGCTTGATCGTGTCAAGTAAATATTCTGGCAGGCGGTTGCACCGAGGGGTGGCCATGTCGCATGATAGACTCTATCAACCAACGGATCGTGGTGGACAAGGCTCATTGCCGGGTAAATAGCATTTAGACTTTTAGGGCTCCCATGCAACACACCCGTCCCAGGTTGCTGCCATATTTGGTAGTGACTGTTGATAGGTGGAGGGTGTATCGCTTTGCCGCTTTGATGGGTCGGGGCAGTTAACGTATTGTGGATTAGCCGGGATGGGCCCATTAGCATTCTTTTGATTGGGAAATAAGAGAAACTCTATAAAAGATAGGAAATGTTGTCAGGAGCATAGTGGGAATTATTTTTGTTCAATAAATAAGATAAAACAGAGAGGAAGTAAGGTTTCTGGCAGTTTTGGTAGTAAAATATAAGCTCTAGCAGCCATAAAATGGGTGTTATCAGAACTGCTTCCAAGTAGATAGGTAGTCAGGAAAGAGCAATGTGGAATAGGGAATCACATAATGCCTCAAACAAATGCCTGATTGAGTATGATGTTAATTGCTCTCTCGATAGTGTTCATGGATCTAAGGATGGATGTTTTGGTCTCTATAGAGTAGTCAATTATTGATTGATTAATGAAGGCCGGTTTGGCTCGACCAAGTGGGGATAGTTGAGAAATTATATTCATATTAATATGTCCTTTTCCTGACTTGTCTCAAATAGATCCGAGAGTGTGTTGCTCGAGACAAGCAACATTTAAGCTTAGGGTACTTTGATGCACTATTTATTTATAATTTTCACAAGCTATTGCTATTGATTTTTGTGCAATTTTTTGTCAATTATTACATTAATTTTGCATGATTTTTTTTATTATCCTGTGATACTCATTTGCAACAAATAAGCATAATTTAATGTTTTGAAATGATTTATTCAATTCCATAGCTTATCCTCAAATTTTATGCATTTCAGGTGAATGTATGAGGATCTACACAGCTTGGTACTACCAACATTAGAGTCAGTGATACCAACACATGCATAGGTTGCAACAAAAAGAAATCTAGATGACTCGGTAGTACCAACATTCAAGTCAATACCATCTACAATGTTACAATACGTTCATCAAAGAATTTGGAAGCAACTTAGTACTATCAACAGGCAGGTCGGTAGTACCGACAACTTGACTGGTGGTCGCACAATTAAAGGAGTCAGTAGTACCGACACCCTATCGGTAGTACCGACATGTTGAGATTAGAAAAACCTAAAGGATTTGTTTAATCAATGGATGAGGTTCTAAATCAACCTAAGTCATGCCTATGACTTAGGAGAAGTGCGTTCAGACCTAAGGATCTTGTCTTTTTCAACTATATGACATCTGGGAGCAAGAGGAGGAGATAGAAAAGAAGGACACATTCCAGATGATCTAGGAACTTCTAGCAAAAAGAATGTAGCCGGAAGGTAGCAAATCAGCACATGTGCGAGAACAAATTGTTTGAACCATCTACTTTCGGGGTTGTTCATGTTCTTCACATTTTTTTCTTTCTTCTTTGATGTCTTTGACTATGAATACCATGAGGGGCTAATCCCCACGTTCCTTAGGACCCAGGAGTAGCCCAATTATGCATTGTATTTTACTCTTATGCATTAATTCATCTATTTCTCTTTAAATTTTGGATTTATTTCTATGTGAATGAATGAACTATCCATGCTTGATCACCATATGTAGTACTTGGACTATGAATTTCTTTAAAAAACGAAAACTAATGGTCAAAACTTCATAGAAATACACCATCTATAAAACCCTTTCAGAGAGGTGGTTTCAAAACGTGAAGATATTACCCAGAGCAATCAATAAAGCACCTATCTAATAACATAATCGATATGAGAGTGGGGTTGGTATTACGTTAGGCAGTGAACTATACCATCAGAGTGGTTAGTTCTCACTACAAGCTCTTAATCCAGGGTTAGGAGAGATTTTTGTTAATGTATTGAGGTTAAAGTGCAATGTTAAACATGTTGAAACCAATATCCTAAGGAATTCACCAAGACTAAGAAAAACAATCAATAATTTAGATTTATTTTTTGTTTTGGATAATTAAACCAATCATTCAAGTTTCTTTGGCCTAAGATGATCACATTACAGTTAGTAATAGTTTTTGAAGTCACGTTCCCCTATTTTCAACATCTGAGTCTCATTTTCCTATATTACTACGATAGTGTATACTTGTGTTTTGAGCACATATGAAATACATATTACAGAACATGCACATGCACCTATAGAGGATGGAGGGATACCAACAACTATTATGTAACCATTATTAGAGCCAAGGATACTTTGGTGGCTATCAACAACAATCACCAATGCAACAACAACCGCCTAATTTTTAGGGGCCATTCTACCCCTTTGATCCCACTATGCCACATCCTCCACCGCCACCAATGTGATCTGGTACCACTGTTCCACTTTTTGAGTTAGGATTTTAACTATGTGGACATAGTCACGTTCAAGCTTGGGGGTTGTTGGAACAATTTTCTATCCTTAGTTTTTATTTTTCTTTAGTTTTTATTTGCTTTATTTGGTTTTTAGTTTTATCTTTTCAAGTTGTAGGATCCAGGTCTATCTAGTGTAAAAGTAGAATTTAATTCATGGTTCATGTCATTGTCTTATGCTCTCATTTGTGTGAAATGAAAAATAAAAAATAAAAAATTTGTCTTAGTTGCAAAATTCTTGAGTTTCATCACTTAGACAAATTGTATGGGCTAGTCATCTTAAGTACATTCAATATGAATGGACATCTTAATTATTCATGAAATGTGGATGAAGGCGAGGTTTGAGCCTAAATTCATCAAGTGGTTAACAAGATCTTAAATGGAAATTTAAGAAAGAAGCCCTATGATTACCCAGTATCCAGATCATTAGAGAGGGACATATCATAATTTCATGAAAGGAATTTTCTCTTAATTACGTTATTCCATCCATTTTCCATTCATTTTGACTCACCACCTTAAGATGATCAAGTAAGCTTGAATTATGTCCTCTTGTTTGCATTGCTTGGCATGATAGGTTACATAATAGTTAGATTTCTTCGATTGCATTACTATAAAAACATGTTTTTATGCATAAACAATTTCTGTGCATATAATTTTACTTCCATAAATGATTATGTTTAATTACATGCATTTCATATCATTCATTTCTATATCATGTGGGTTTTAATTTTCCTTCAAAATTTTACTGCATGTGATACACATCATTACCCTCAGAAAAAAGAGAGAAAAACTAAAAAGATGAATGATATGTTCGTAAAGCCCAAAAATAACATTTCATTATGCTAAAAATAATGGGCCATTGAAAACAAAAGTTTGTTAATGTGCTAAAGTTAAAAGGGAGAAAGGATCCCCCCAATCTTCATAAAATATGGAAACATTCACATGATGAATTCTTTTGTTTTCTTACTTCATTCTCATTTATTTGAGTAGATTGTTTATTACATGCATCATTTCACCCAGAATCATAGGCATTAAGATCCATGAATTTTTCATTATCTTCACCATAAACGTTCATCATGCTTTATTTGTGAATAAATAATTTAGATATTACTTGTGAATCTTCACTACCACCAATTTCAGACCAACATTGCTCTTATCCGTAGCCCACTTAAATGATTATTCTCCTCATTCATTCATATATGGAGAATTGTTTCCATGTAGTTGGTAGTTAGGAAAGAGCAATGTCAAATACGGAATCACATGATGCACCAAGCAAATGTCTGATTGATTATGATGTTAATTTCACTCTTGATAGTGTTCATTGATCTAAGGGTGGACAACTTTTATGCAAAAAAAATGGTCAGTTTAGAGAATTTAATTATTTAGTGATCACTAAAGGTCGGGTTGGGACTGCAGAGTGGGGATGATTGAGAAATGAAATTCATAGATTATATCCTTTTGCTGACTTGTCTCAAACAAATTTGAGGGTGTGTTGCTCGAGGAAGGGCAATAGTTAAGCTTAGGGGAGTTTGATGCACTAGATACTTGTCGTTTTCACATTCTATTTTATGTTATTTTTGTGTTCTCTTTGTTCATTTTCATATTAATATGTATATGATGTACTCTCATTAGCCTGTGATACTTAATTGCATCAAATAAATGAAATTTTACTATTTCAGAATAATGTATGATATTTCAAGAGCTTATGTTTAGATTTTATGAATTTCAAGAATTTTTACAACTAGACAACTCGGTACTACCAACTTTAGAGTCAGCGGTGTTGGATAAACTGGACATTATTATAATCCCTTTGTTTCGATGATGACAAACATTTCATTCTTGTGAATCTAACATGCTACTTAAGTGTTGCAGGAATTAGGTGGATGAAAAACAACTTGGAAGATCTATATGCTTGAATTGCTTTAATTTATGATTGTAATCAAATGTAAAAACGTGTACAAGTATATAATGTACAAGTACTTATACATCATGTAAATCAAGCATTAGATCTTCGCTAGCCAAATCATAACACATAGATAGGTCATCCCCTACAATAGTGTGACATCTGCACACTCATACACACACTTAGTACTTAGTTTAAAACATTGAAACAGGGTTAATCTCGGTTGACAAAATTCTCGACCGAGACACTCTCGGTCGACAAACTCTTCGACCGAGAATGACCCAGGAAGCCGTTAGACACAGCAGACAAGGTAGTTGGGAGTTGGATCAGAACATTATATACACTTGCTCCAGACATTCCCTCGGTCGACAAGTCCTCGACCGAAAAGGACTCTCGGTCGACAATTCTTCGACCGAGAAGAGTTTTGTCTGCACTTTTCAGAGTTAATTAACTAGTCATTCCTAAAGCAACTAATGGATACCTAACGGCTAGTTAAGTACTTAGAACCCCCTAGAAAGTGTCTAGAACGTCCTTAAGCATTCATAGGAAATTCCTATAAATAGGACAAGCCTTAGGACACTCAAAACACACTTGTGCAACACTTGAGCATATACTTACAATTGGTTATTCATTCTTGTGAGCAATAGAGCAATTCCAACAATTGGCTATTCATTCCCATTGCTCCAATTTCGTGTCCTATAGGCTAGCATCTCCTACCCACAACACTTACACTTTCATATACATTGGTTAGGAGATAAAAACATTTGATATAGGAAATCAAGCCTTGTGCTACAACGGTATTATAATTTCTATTTTTCTGTCTTGTTCCTTTATATCTTTTATACTCTCCTTGCTACTCCTAGGGTTGGAGGCTGCGGATTGGAGAGGGTTTGACTTCTCAAGTGGAGAAGGGTATTCTCGGTGGAGAAGGTGGACTTTGAACTACTTCAAGAAGGTTGTCTCAACGGGAAGCTACTTCAAGCGGAAGGCTACTTCAAGGGGAGCTTGAGGTTACTTCAAGGTTGATGAGACTACTTCTAGGGGAAGGCTGTCCGAAGCGTTTGGTGAAAGTGTTGTAATTTTATGTAACATCCTTGTGAGGTAATAAAATTAAATACTTTCAAAATCCCGGTTGGGTAAGCAACAGGGTAGTGGATTGACTGCCTTAGTATTTGCTAAGGTTGGAACCACTCTAAATCTTTGTCCCCTTGTCCAATATTTTTGTGGTTGCTTAATTTGGTTAAATTATTATTAAAATATCATAAAACCCTATTCACCCCCCCTCTAATGGTTTTTCCATTGGTATCAGAGCGGGGCTTCATGGAACTCTAACAAAGTCTTGAAAAATGGGTGATGGGGTACTCAACAACCTCAACTTGGAAGGAACACTCGTGGCTAGACCTCCAACTTTTGATGGAACTAACTACACCTACTGGAAGAGGAGGATGCAATTTTACTTCCAAGGAATCAGCTGGGACTTATGGAGAATGGTATCAATTCCTTGTGAATTTCCTCAAACGGAGTATGCAAATTGGGATGCCAATACGGTAAAAATTGCCCAAATGAATGCAAAAGCCGTAAGTATACTTTATTGTTCAATTTCCATTGGTGAGTTTAATAGAATATCAAATTGTGAAACGGCTTATGAAATATGGCATAGACTTTCTATAACATATGAAGTAACTGTTCAAGTTAAGAACTCTAAAATCGGAATGCTTAAACAAAAATTTGAACAATTTTGTATGGATCAAAATGAGTCTATTAGTGAAATGTATGCAAAATTATCTTCTATTATAAATGGTTTAAATGCTTTAGGTAAAGTGATTAGCGAAGAAGATCAAGTTCCAAAAATCCTTAGGTCTCTTCCTCCCAAATACAAGCCTAAGATGACTGCTATTGAAGAAGCAAATGATCTCACCCGGCTAAGGATGGAACAACTTATTGGCAACCTAAAAGCACATGAGGCAACTTTAGAAGAGGAAGAAAGATGAGAACGTGAACTTCAACAAGGGAGAAAGAAGTACATTGCATTCAAACATCAACCAAGATCAATCATGACACAAGTGAAGATGATAGTAAAGAAGAAACTCTCATTGTAAATGGTAAGTAGTATAAAAGTTTTAAAACTAATAAAACTTCTAGTGTTTCTTCTTCTAGGTTCTTTGAATGTGGCAAAAAGGGACACATGAAAGGTGATTGTCCAAAACTCAAGAAAGGGAAGAAATCATCTCACAAAAAGAAAGAAAGAGCATATAAAGCTGCATGGGATGATTCAAGTGATGATAGTGATGATGGAAAAGAAGAAGTAGAATGTCTTATTGCTACAAAAAAAGAAGAAGAAGAAGAAGAGTTAAGTCTTTTTGATCTGCCAAAAGAAGATCTAATTGCTAGTCTTCAAGATACACATGAGAAATATATTAAGTGTAAGAAGAAATTTAAGAAATCAAATAAAGTAAATGATGAGTTAAATGCTAAACTTTTTTCTCTCACATCTGAAAATGAAGATCTCAAAAAGGCTATTGAAGATTATGATATTAAGCTAAAATCTGTAGAAGCGAATTGCAATCTTCTTTCCCTAGAAAAGTTAAACTTGCAAACTCAAGTAAATGATCTTCAAAGACAATCTATTTTGTGTACAAATCTAGATTATGATATTATTGTAAAAGAAAGAAACCTATTATTATCTTATCTAGATCAAGCTAAATTATTTATCAAGAAGAAAATGGATGATATTATGAAGTTACAACAAAAAGTGAGTAGCTTGACCAACAATAATATTCTTGATAATATCTTAAATGATTCTTATTATCAAAATGGAAGGAGAGGACTAAGTTATAAGACTAAGGGAAAATCTTATCAAAAACCTAGTTGGAGAAGGACACAAGTGCTAGAGAATCAATCAATGTATGTACCCAAGAACAACTCAACTCCTAGTTTGAGAAATGAGATTGACTCTATTAGTTGTCATTATTACTTGTGTCTTGGACATTACTCTTTTTCATGCCCATACAAGAAAAGGAATGATGATCTAGCTTGGGTTCCTAAAACTTAGAAGTTTAAATTTGACTAGTTGAGATTTGACCTAAACTGATTCTTGATATACAAATGTCATATCTCAACACAATCGAGCTTTAACTTTCATATTCTTGTTTTACTTGGAGACAATTACTGAAAATAGTTCTGAAACAGTACAGAAACATTCTCGGTCGAGAAACTGTTCGACCGAGAACACTGTCGGTCGAGAACTAGTCGACCGACCAGGTTACTGTTCTCAAGTTTGCAACAAATCTGATAAAACATGTACAAACAACAGCATTCTCAGTCGAGAAAATGTCGATCGAAATAAATGCGGTCGACAAATAGTTCGACCGAATCAAGTTCTGTTGAACCTGTTTTCAATTAATCTAGTTTGCTATCAATTTGTCATTAATGATTGATTTAATATGAAAATCAAGAATAAATCTGGGAGACCATCCTTGAAACAAGACATATTGATCATTTTGCATCATGAATTAAGGTATAACATTATGAATATGAAATCCTTAAACATATTGCAAAAGTGTTATATAAAGACTGATTTTGAACAAACCTTATTCATTGCTTGAAAAGTTTATTGAGAATGTTCATTTACATGGTTTGTCTTAAAGTTGAAAATTTATGAATCCTAAATAAGATTATTTTGGTTTATCCTCTACATGGTTGGGCTTAAAACTGAAAACTACGAACCATGTTGGTTTAATCAAGCAAATTACTATTTTATCATAATCCACATGGTTTCTCTTAAAGAATTCCTTGGTCTATCTATATAGGAACCATGTGTATTGAAATTTAGTTTAAATGATCATAATCATCATATTTATATGCCTCAATCTTGATCATTGTATTGAGGATTTACTTCTACTATTCTATCATAATCATTGTTCCATGATCATTATGTTTCGTTGATTTGTCTAAAATAATCCTTGGTCCATATATACAAACCATGAATGGATATTATTTTTTATCATTATGATTCAGCTCATATGAAGATGCCATTCTGCATAAACAATACAACTTCATGGCATAAATGCATTTTAAACTTAAAATCTACAGAAATTATACTTCACATATAAGCGTTCAAGTTGGAAATCTGTAGAAATTGCCTCTTGGTTAAAATCAAGTTGACCAAGGGGCGCTATGGTCGAAGTCAAGGTCGACCTAAAATAAGCTTGACAAAATGCTTATTTTTACATCATTTTACTGCACGTAATCTTAGTATCTTGATTCAGAATTTGTTTATCATATTGAAAACATAATTTTAGTGCATAACTTTCATAAAAGGTTAACTTATTATGTTCTAATATTGATTGTCACCTTAGAATCCTTAAATTATCTTGACTATAAGATTAAGGGGGAACTCACACAAACTATCTTGATTCTAAGCTTAAGAAGCTTACAAAACTTTGTAAACATTATTTGAAGCTTGTTATGACCTTAGTATCCTCAAAAGTAGTTTTGGTTATGAAAATAAAGGAATCTACAAATTTCATGAATATGATATATATCTTGTTCTTAATGGAATTCTCTAAACAAATCAGGGCTTAACATCCTGTGCATTTGGTTAGAGACACTTTTCATGTACTCTAAGCTTAAAGGATTCTCATATCATTTCCAGGGCTTAACATTACTTGTAAAATGGGTAAGAAATCAATACATATATGCCATGAACTTAAAAGGAACTCATATCATTTCAAGGCTTAACATCCTTTGCAAATGATTGAGAAATAAATTGTGGCTAAATTTAACATTAATTGGTTTGCATTAAGCCCTTGCTTTTAAATTGAATATTTCTTTCAAGGGGAGCATATCATAAAATTAAGGGGGAGAAATAAAAAGTCATACTAAATGATTATCTTGGATAACTTTTTGAAATGACAAAGGGTGAGAAATAATATAAAATCAAAAACATAAAATAAAATTTGTTTCATAATATCTCAGCCAACACCCACTTGCAAAACAAGAATGGCTAAAAAAGGTAAACTTCAGGTATGAAACTCATATGATTTATATTTCCTTATTTTATATTTAGGAAATGTTTGTCATCTTCAAAAAGGGGGAGATTGTTGGCTAAATAGGACATTAATTTAATCCCTTTGTTTCAATGATGACAAACATTTCATTCTTTTTAATCCAACGTGCTACTTGAGTGTTGCAGGAATTAGGTTGATGATAAACAACTTGGAAGTTCTATATGCTTGAATTGCTTTACTTCCTGATTGTAATCAAATGTAAAAAATTGTACAAGTATATAATGTACAAGTACTTAGACATCATGTAAATCAAGCGTTAGATCTTCCCTAGCCAAATCATAACACTTAGATAGGTCATCCCCTACAATAGTGTCACATCTGCACCCTCATACACACACTTAGTACTTAGTTTAAAACATTGAAATAGGGTTAATCTCGGTCGACAAAATTCTCAACCGAGACACTCTCGGTCGAAAAACTCTTCGACCAAGAATGACCCAGGTAGCCATTAGACACAACAGACAAGCTAGTTGGGAGTTGGATCAGAATGTTATATACACTTGCTCCAGACAGTCCCTCGGTCGACAAGTCCTCGACCGAGAAGGACTCTCGATCGACAATTCTTCGACTGAGAAGAGTTCTGTCTGCACTATTCAGAGTTATTTAACTAGTCGTTGCTAAAGCAACTAATGGATACCTAACGGCTAGTTAAGCACATTAGAACCCCCTAGAAAGTGTTTAGAACGTCCTTAAGCATTCATAGGCCATTCCTATAAATAGTACAAGCCTTAGGACACTTAAAACACACTTGTGCATCACTTGAGCATATACTTACAATTGGCTATTCATTCTTGTGAGCAATAGAGCAATTCCAACAATTAGTTATTCATTCCCATTGCTCCAATTTCGTGTCCTATAGGCTAGCATCTCCTACCCACAACAGTTACACTTTCATATACATTCGTTAGGAGATCAAAATGCTTGATATAGGAAATCAAGCCTTGTGCTACAACGGTATTGTAATTTCTGTTTTTTCTTCTTGTTCCTTTATATCTTTTGTACTCTCCTTGCTACTCCTAGGGTTGGAGGATGCAGATTGGAGAGGGTTTGACTTCTCAAGTGGATAAGGGTCTTCTCAGTGGAGAAGGTGGAGTTTGGACTACTTCAAGAAGGCTGTCTCAACGGGAAGCTACTTGAAGAGGAAGGCTACTTCAAGGGGATCTTGAGGTTACTTTAAGGAAGGCTGCTTCGAGGTTGGTGAGACTACTTCTAGGTGAAGGTTGTCTGAAGGGTTTGGTGAAAGTTTTGTAATTTTATGTAACATCCTTGCGAGGTAATAAAATTAAATACTTTCAAAATCCCGGTTGGGTAAGCAACCAGGTAGTGGATTGACTGCCTTAGTATTTGCTAAGGTTGGAACCACTCTAAATCCTTGTCCCCTTGTCCAATATTTTTGTGGTTGCTTAATTTGGTTAAATTATTATTAAAATATCATAAAACCCTATTCACCCCCCTCTAGTGGTTTTTCAAGTGGTACCTACACGTGTTTACCCTATGGTTACCCAGTATACAAATCATTAGAGAGGAACATATCATAATTTCATGAAAGGCATTGTCTCTTAATTATGTTATTCCATCCATTTTCCATTCATTTTGACTCACCACCTTTAGATGATCAAGTAAGTTTGAATTATTTCCTATTGTTTGCATTGCTTGGCATGATAGGTTACATAATTGTTAGATTTCTTTGATTGTATTAGCTAGAAAAAAACATGTTTTTATGCATAAAATTTTTTCGTGCGTATCAGTTTACTTGCATAAATAATTACATTTAGTTACATGCATTCCTTATCATTCATTTCTATATCATGTGGGTATTAATTTTCCTTTGAAATTTGAGTGCATGTGATACATATCCTTACCCTCAGAAAAAAAGAGAAAAATTAAAAAAATGAATGATATGTTAGTAAACCCCAAGAATAACATTCCATCATGCTAAAAATAATGGGCCAATGAAAAAAAAGTTTGTTAATGTGCTAAAGTTAAAAGGGACCCTCAACTCTTCCTAAACGATGGAAACATTCATATGATACATTCTTTTGTTTTCTTACTTCATTCTCATTTATTTGATGAGATTGTTTGATACATGCATCATTTCACCTAGAATCTTAGGCATTAAGATTCATGCATTTTTCATTCTCTTCACCATACAGGTTCATCATGCTTTATTTGTGAATAAATAATTCAGATATTACTTGTGAATCTTCACAACCACCAATTTCATACCATCCATTGCTCTTATCTGTAGGCCACTTAAATGATTATTCTCCTCATTCTTTCTTATATGGAAAATTGCTTCCAAGTAGTTGGTAGTTAGGAAAGAGCAATGTAGAATAGGGAACCACCTGATGCACCAAGAAAATGCCTGATTGATTATGATGTTAATTTCTCTCTTGATAGTGTTCATTGATCTAAAGGTGGACAACTTTTATGCAAAAATTTTGGTCAGTTTAGAGAAGTTAATTGTTTAGTGATCACTAAAGGTCGGTTTGGGCCTGTAGAGTGGGAATGATTGAGAAATGAAATTCATAGCTTTTGTCCTTTTTCTGACTTGTCTCAAACAAATTTAAGGGTGTCTTACTCAAGGACGGACAATATTTAAGCTTAAGGGAGTTAAATGCACTAGATACTTGTCATTTTGACATGCTATTTTATATTATTTTTATGTGTTATTTGTTCATTTTCATATTAATTTGTATATAATGTACTCTCATTAGCCTGTGATACTTAATTACATCAAATAAATGGAATTTTACTATTTCAGAATAATTTATGATATTTTAAGATCTTATGTTTATATTTTATGAATTACAAGAATTTTTACAAGTAGTTATACATCTCGGTACTACCGACTTTGGAGTTAGTGGTACCTATACATGTTTACCCTATGGTTACCCAGTACATAGATCATTAGAGAGGGAAATATCATAATTTCATGAAAGGCATTGTCTCTTAATTATGTGATTCCATCCATTTTCCATTCATTTTGACTCACCACCTTAAGATGATCAAGTAAGTTTGAATTATTTCCTCTTGTTTGCATTGCTTGGAATGATAAGTTACATCATAATTAGTTTTCTTTGATTGCATTAGCTAGAAATAAACATGTGTTTATGCTTAAACAATTTCCGTGCATATCATTTTACTTGCATAAATAATTACACTTAATTACATGCATTCCATATCATTCATTTATATATCATGTGGGTATTAATTTTCCTTTGAAATTTGAGGGCATGTGATACACATCCTTACCCTCAGAAAAAAGAGAAAAACTAAAAAAATGAATGATATGCTATTAAAGCCCAAGAATAACATTCCATCATGCTAAAAATAATGGACCAATGAAAAAAAAGTTTGTTAATGTGCTAAAGTTATAAGGGAGAAAGGATCCCTCAACTCCTCATAAAAGATGGAAACATTCACATGATGCATTCTTTTGTTTGATACATGCATCATTTCACCCAGAATCTTGGGTATTGAGATTCATGCATTTTTCATTCTCTTCACCATACAGGTTCATCATGCTTTATTTGAGAATAAAAAATTCAGATATTACTTGTGAATCTTCACAACCACCAATTTCATACCATCCATTGCTCTTATCTATAGGCCACTTAAATGATTATTCTCCTCATTCATTCTTATAATGTGAATTGCTTCCAAGTAGTTGGTAGTTAGGAAATAGCAATTTAGAATAGGGAATCACATGATGCATGACGTGGTCTATTATCGCACTAACAAACTCACTTAGATTTGAAATCCCTAAGATTTTACCAAAACCTTGTATAATAATACCACCCGCAAGAGGACGGGTCTTATCACAACATAGTTAAGGATCGAATCCCAAGGGACAACGTTTTTGAGAATCTTTTACTAGTCGAATCTAGTTGAATCAAGACTAATATTTAGCACAAAGGTTGGTTGATTTGAGTATAATAAAACTAAATGCGAGGAAAATAAAGAGATAGATTAAAAGTTGATTAAAGATTAATGATATGGAATTGCTGGGATGGTCATGGGTTACGCCACCACTACACATGCAAACACATCCATTCACAAACATCCAGGCAAGATATAACTATCCAAATAGAGATGTTGCAAAACCCCCCATACGGGCGTCAGGTTCGAGTAAGCATCACTATAGGTATCATATGTCTCGTCACCATTCAAATCAGATACTTACCGCTCCAAAGATACAAATATCCAATTGAAGTTGTGGGCCCCCCTGTACGGGCGTCAGGCACACAGAAGTGTCACCGTCGGCTAGATGTCTCAACACTTCACAGATCACACACTTACGACTTCAGGGAATCCCATCTGATTTCACATTAGGGAGTCAACTGCGTTAATTGACATTGAAATCCTACGAATTGAAGTTCTCACAACATAGGAAAAGAACAAGATAAATAACAAGCAGGTGATCAATCCACAAGCACACATCGACGATTAACAACAAAATGAAAAGTTATATACATGCCATGAAATATTTAATAAAAGGACATGTAAGCATGGGTAGAGGGGCTAGTCCTCCCACCCCAGTGAAAGGTAACTACTCGCTCATGGTGAGTGAAACAAGAAGATCAAGAGAGAGAAGATTCCGCCATGAGTGTGGTGGAGAAGATGGTCGTAGCTCGGTGGAGAAATGATCTTCTATGCATTGTCGGGGCAGATCTAGAAGAGGAGGGAAGAACACCATAGCAGATGTGGAAGATCTTCTCTCTCCACCTTCTCTTTCTTCTCATAGTCCTCGCTTGTAATAGGAGGGGCAGCTTGTGGACGTGATTGCGGCATAGGCACGGCGTAGATGCAACATGTCTAGATCTAGATCTAGATCTAGATCTGGATGGAGTGGCTTGTAGATCTGAGTTTCTACTTCAAATCTGGGTGAATGGGGCGCAAGACCACCATGGAGGTAGGATCTCAGTTGTGGAGATCGTCTCTTTAGGCTCAAGACAGACATGCAGCCTAACGGCGTCTGGAGATGATGATCTGAATGAAGGGGGTTGGGTCCTATTTATAGGCCTGGTTGGCACCGACTCAAGATCACGATCGCGGTTGTTTGACAACAAGTCGTGATCTGTTGAATCACGGTCAGTTGATGGAAGGTGATGGTTGAGGCCTCTCTGCTGCTACAATGAAGGGTAGCGGATGGAGTTGCGATGGAAGATGGATGTGGAGGGAAGCAGAGTCGTGGGTCCACCATTGCTGCATCTAGGGTTAGCAAAGGTAGAGGGAAGAAGGTTGTTGTGATGTGTAGGAAGGAAAGGGGGGGTTTAGATTCCTTTGCCGCTGTAGTAGTTAGTTCGGCCCAGTCGCAATCTTTAGGTGGTCGTGATCGTGATGGCACGATCGTGGTCATTGGTGTGGTGTAGGTTGAGGTATTTAGCAGAGGTGATCGCGGGCACGATTTGTTTTGACGACACAACTATGGAATCGCGGATAGGTGTCCACATTTATTGGGGAGTTTAGGTCGCGGATGCGATGGCTTGATCCAGTCGCGGTTAGTTGAATGGGTGTAAGTCACAATTACTAGAGTCGTGGACACGTGTTCGCGGTTATGAGGTATCGGGGACCATCGCGGGCTGAGGTCAGGAAGGCATAGATGCGAGGAGTGTTGATAATGGATCCCAACGCAGGTCTGTTAGTTGCTCACGACTGCAGGAAGAGGTAGGGTTGTAGCAAGGAAGGTGAAGGGCATGAGGAAGATTGCAGTGTTGAAGATAGGCGTGACCCGTGGTCTCATCTAACGGAATCGCACTCGTGATCTGGAAGCTTGCACGGGGTTGTAGGTGACGCTGGTCACGATCTTTTGGCGACTCGACTCGGTCGCGATTTTCTGGATGGAGCAACGGTCGTGGTTTGAGCAGAGATGTGAAGAGTATCATGGGCACAAGGGGGTGGAGAAGAAGGCCGTGACTAGGATGAGGTCGTAATTCCTTTAGTGGTAGCGATCATGGTAGCAGAAGGAACCGTGGGCAGGTAGATGAATAACCGCGACCGCGGTTGGCTAGGGTTAATCGTGATCAAAGGGAGAAGAGGGGCCGCTGACCACTGCTAACCATGTTAAACAACGCTCCATAATGGGCCGAGAAGACAAGGCCCATTGCCCAAATGACCTGTACAAAGGTGCAAAACTCCAATAAAAATAGGGAAACTTTCCGATTAAACCAAAATAAGTAAATTGTTAGAAGATATGGTCAATAAGCATGAGAATGTAAGCAAAACTGAGCCAAGGGAGGTGATTGAGCCTAGATGGACTTGCATTCATCAAAATATCCCGAACTTAAATGTTTCTCATCCTCGAGTAACATAAAATCTGAAACAGTCACCAAATAAATACTTTCACTCAAGTGATTGCCTCATCTTCACATCACAATTATTTATTTTCTACTCGGTATGACTAAGCATCTCATCATCCTGAGATCACATAACACATATTTCCATATCTTTGTTCCTGATTTCATTTCCCAACATCACTTCCTCTCAACTTTTTCCAGCATCAAGCATATCTAAGAGTTTCATAAGAGTCCAGAGACACCCGCAGAACAACAAGTGTGCACCTGATCTGACACTGGTGTTTTTAGGAATGAGGTAGGCATTCATTGTGCCTTTAGGTGGAAAAGGGAGTGAAGGGTGGCATGGAAGGAAGAAATAAATTTCTCCTCAATTCGACTTGAGATTTTTATAATATTGTTGCAATTTCATTGATTGCAATTCTTATTATTATATTTTTTTGTGCAAATCTCTCCAATATTCGACTCGAGATTGCATTTTTTTCTGTACACATTGCCATCTTTTCTTGGTGGTACGCCCCTATTACACAGTGAGGGATATGGAAGAAGCGAATAAAGAAGGAGGAGGTGTGCCACCCCGAACTTAGGGTTTGGCACTATTTTGGCTATTTTTGTATTTTTATGGACGGAGGGGGTACAAAGATGATGGAAGAAGTGTAGAAGAGAGTTTAGATCAGAATGCAACTTGATTTACAATTCATTGCACTAGGTTGTTCTCCTTATCTTACTCTACTTAAATAATGTCTTGATGAGGGTCCGGTGGAGATTCCATGCTATTATTCCACTAGTCAGTTAGGAAACACAATGTGTTTGATCCCTCTTAGTTTGACTGATACTTCCCATCTTTACTGATCATGATGTTAGGATTCATAATCTTCACACGGTGATTTCTAACCATTTGCTAGTCTCAGAAAATGTCTCCCTCGAGGTTTTGCTTCGAGTAATTAGGGTATGATGATTCAAAACTGCATGGAAAGATGGGATAGCCGACTAGGTAATGGATTTGATTGAAACAAAAGCGTCAAAACTTCGTCAAGTTTCTATACAACCTACTTTGAAAAACTTGAAAATTTTGAAAATTTTTGAAAAAATTGCTCAAAATTGCAACGATGAGATCTTAAGTCTGAAATAGTTAGGAGAGGGTGGAAAGTAAAGTACGTACCACCCACCCTCCACCCCAAACATAGAAATTTGCTCATACCGAGCAAACTCTAAATCTGAAATGGAGAGGAAAAATCATGCTGGTTGGTCCACCAAATGTGGTTGCATTCCTTTCGGCGATGCATCTTCCATGTGAATATCTAAAAAATGGAAACTATCAAAACTTAAGATTGCATCTTGTGATGTATTGTCTACCAGGTGCAAAATTTCCTGAAAAGTAAAAAGAAAATTAAGGAAAAGTTCTAATTCAAAAGTAAAAGTAAAAGCAAAATTATTAATCGGGTTGCCTCTCGACAAGTGCCTTTGTTTTACGTCGATGGCTCGACATGGTTTCTTCAGTTTTCTGATAGATATGATGGTTTGGGAAAATTCATCAATTCATTAGTGATAGTATCAGTTGTGGTGAAATATCTCTTCAAGCATTGGCCATTTGCCATAAAATCGCCTGACTTCTTACTCCATAAAGTAAATACACCATGTGGATAGATACTCTTAACAATGTATGGTCCAGACCATCGAGAACGGAATTTCCCTGGGAATAACCTCAGTCTCGAGTTGAACAATAGAACTTGTTCTCCCACTTGAATGTCCTTCCTCTTCAGATGACCATCATGCCAAAGTTTCTTGTGTTCCTTATAGATTTGTGCATTCTCATAAGCTGTCATCCAAAGTTCTTCTAACTCTTGAAGTTGCAGAATCCTAGCTTCGCCAGCTTTCTTAATGTCAAAATTTAGTTGTTTTATTTCCCACCATGCTTTATGTTCCAGTTCCATGGGTAGGTGGCATGACATTCCATAGATCAGTCAGAAGGGTGTTGTTCCAAGAGGAGTTTTGAAAGCGGTTCGGTAAGCCCACAAGGCGTCATTAATTTTCACTAACTAATCCTTTCGATTGCGGCCTAATGTCTTCTCCAGGATAGATTTGAGTTGATGGTTTGAAATCTCTAACTATCCAGTTATTTGTGGGTGGTAGGGGGAAACTACCTTGTGCATTACACCATATTTTCTTAACAACGCTTCAAAACTTCTTTCCAGGAAATGAGAACCTCCATCAGAGATCACAGTGCATGGAACTCCAAAATGGGGAAATATGATGTCTTTGAACATCTTGATAACTGGTTTGGAATCGCTAGTAACGGTTGGTATGGCCTCGACCCATTTAGAGACATAATCCACTGCGACTAGGATGTAGGAAAATCCATGTGAGGATGAGAATGGACCCATGTAGTCCACTCCCCAAACATCAAAAATCTCAACTTCTAGCCATAGCTTAAGTGGATTCTCATCTCTTTTCGTAATGTTAGCCATTCTTTGACACTTGTCACATGACAAAACAAAGTTGTAAGCATATCTAGATATGGTTGGCCAAAAGAAACCACATTGCAAAACCTTCAAAGTAGTTTTCTTAGAACTCATATGGCCTCCGACTGGGCCTGAGTGGCATTGCTCTAAAACAAGTTGGGCTTCTTCCTCAGCAATACAACATCTGTAGAGACCATCCGCACAGAGCTTGAAGAGGTACAGTTCATCCCAGTGATATTGCCTCACGTCCTGCATGAATTTTGTCAGTGCATTACCAGTACATTTAGGGTGGATGAAACCGGCGGTGAGGTAGTTCACATAGTTCGAGTTCCAAGGAGTACCTTCTAAGACTTTCATGAGTTGGTCATTTGGAAGAGAATCGTTAATTGGGATCCTTTTAGTGTCTAGGGTGTGGATACGAATCAAGTGGTCAGCCACAACATTCTATGTACCTTTCTTATATCTTATCTCCATATCAAATTCTTGCAAGAGGAGAATCCATCTTAACATCCTAGGTTTTGAATCTTTCTTTTTTAGGAGGTAACGAATAGCACTGTGATCTATATAGATAATGACCTTCAAACCATTGAGGTAGGATCTAAATTTGTCAAAGGCATACACGACTGCTAGGAGTTCCTTCTCAGTAGTTGCATAATTCCTCTGGGCTTTGTCAAGGGTCTTCGATGCATAGTAAATGACATGATGTTTCTTCTCAATACATTGACCTAAAATGGCACCCACATCGTAATCACTAGCATCACACATAATTTCAAATGGGTTATCCCAATCTGGAGCTCGGATGATGGATGTTGTTGTAAGGGCATGCTTCAGTTTGTCGAAGCTTTTGATGCATTCTTCATCAAAATAGAAATCAACATCCTTTAGCAACAAGTTTATCATGGGCTTAGTTATCTTGGAGAAATCCTTTATGAACCTTTGATAAAAGCCTACATGACCGAGGAACGCGCAGACCTCTCTTACATTGGTCAGGATGGCGAGTTTGGCAATCACTTCTATTTTCGCCTTATCTACTTCAATTCCTCGATTGTTGACTCTATGGCCAAAGACAATGCCTTCTTTTACCATAAAGTGACATTTCTCCCAATTCAGCACAAGATGTGCTTCTTCACAAAATTTGAGGATGAGGGAGAGGTGCTTTAGACATGAATCATATGAATCTCCATATACAGAGAAATCATCCATGAAAATTTCCATAATGGTTTCAGTGAGTTCAACAAATATGGATGACATACAACGTTGGAAAGTGGCAGGAGCATTACAAAGTCCAAATGGCATCCTTCTGAATGCGTAGGTTCCAAAGGGGCAAGTAAAAGTAGTTTTCTCTTGGTCATCAGGATGTATAGGAATTTGATAGAATCCAGAGTAACCATCGAGATAGAAAAAATATTCCTGGTGAGCCAATCGCTCTAAGACTTGATCTAGAAAAGGCATCAGGAAGTGATCCTTACGAGTTGCCTTGTTCAATTTCCTATAATCGATACACATCCTCCACCCATAAACTGTTCGAGTGGGGATGAGTTCATTATCTTCATTCCATATCACTGTAGTCCTACCTTTCTTTGGGACAACATGCACGAGACTTATCCATGGCGAGTTAGAAATAGGATAAATGATTCCAGTAGTGAGAAGTTTAATGACTTCACGGCAGACTACTTCCTTCATATTTCGATTAAGCTTTCGTTGATGCTCAACAATCGGGTTGTGGTCTTCCACCATAGGGATCTCCTGCATGCAAAGTGCTTGACTGACCCCGGTGAGATCACTCATCTTGTAGCTGATAGCTTTCTTTATTTCTTTTAATTCTTTTATGAGTTTATCTTCTTGTTCGATTATTAGATCATAATTTATAATAACTGGACAAACCTTGAGATTATCCAAAAACATGTACTTTAGTCCCCCGGGTAGGGGCTTCATTTCAGGGGCTTCTGGCTTCTCGCACGGCTCTTCAGCTGCATTCACAACTTTGAGTTCCTCGAATTTGGCTTCCGGTTATTCTTCGGTAGTGTTGACGTGAAGAACACAATCTTTAACTTGTTCGTCAACGAAGTTATCAGAAGATGGGTTCGTTAGAGCCACTTCTAAAGGATTGTCCTGTTCATACTTCTCTTGTGTGAGGAGTGACATTTTCTCTATACAATTAATCAAATAGACTTCTTCCTGCATGCTCGGCCTTTGCATGCTTTCAAAAACTTTAAACTCGAGGGTTTCTTTACCTAGTCAAAGCAACAATGTTCCTGCTTCAACATCAATCAAAACTCTTGCAGTGGGATGGAATGCACGGCCAAAGATAAGAGGGCATCTGGAGTCCTCTTTTATGTCCATGATGACAAAGTTGCACGGGACATAAGAGTCTTTGCCTACCTTGACTGGGACATCCTCGATGATTCCTAATGGGAGAGTCGTAGAATTATCTGCAAGTTGTATAGTCATGCCAGTTGGAGGCAATTCAACAAATCCTAGCCTCTTGCAAAGGCTAAGTGCATGATAGAGATGCTAGCACCAAGATCGGCCAGCCCCTTCTTACACGAAGAGTCACCGATATGGCATGAAATCCCAAAGGATCCTGGATCAATCTGCTTCTTGGGCATCTTGCCCTGGATGATATCGGAAGTCATAGTTGTGAACTTCACTGTCTCACATTCTTCAGTTATATACTTCCTTGTGAGGAGAGACTTCAAGTACTTCTTCCAGGATGGTATCTCAACCAACACATCAAGAAAAAGTAAATCAACATGAAGTTTCTTCATAGCTTCCTTGAACTTATTGAAATGAGTATCAAGCTTTGTAAGCTTCAAACGAGCTAGGAAAGGAGGACGAGGCTTGTATACTGGCACATCTGGCTCAGGTGTGTTTTGAGCCTCTGCAACAATAGGTTCTTCCAAACTAGCTTTGTTTGTCTTATCAACAGTTGGTGGTTCCTTCGGTTGAGACTCAGGTATTGTAGAGTCTTTGATAGTCACAAAGTCATCATCGTTTGTTGCTACTATTGTGATAATCATCGTTTTGCAATATCAATCACTAAGATGGTTAATCCTAGAGTTTAAACCTTTTTTACTTCCGGTTTTAAGGGTAGTATAGAAGGGTCGATCCCACAGGACAACTAATTAGAGATTGTTCTTAGAACCCCAAGATTTGAAGAACTTTTATTAATTGTTTTTGGTATTTTTCTTTTTAAAGCAGAAAGTAAATTCCATTTGGGGGTTTGAATGATTACACTAATGCAAGAAGGAAAGCACTTAACAAGAATTAACATGCACAAGGGAAAAATAAAAAGATTGTTAACACAAGCAAACTAAATGAATGAAAGACTAAGAATTAAAGGAAACGAAGATGCTGTGTTTAAAACAAGAGATGGAAATCGAGGCTCGTAGGGGTTTTCACCACCTTAGACTGGGTGATAACAACTAAATATTAAACGACAATTCGATGAAGGCTTGCGAATTAAAAACTCACAAAAGAGAAACTCCACAAGAGCCCATTGGTCCTTGTGCTCATGCTTCCTAATTTATCAATGATGCGATGATTTTGAGTCGCATTTATAGACCTATTTCATATGTGTTTTGTGCTCTAATTACTCATTTTTATGGATAATATTGCATAATTCACTTAATTTGGTCTTTGCCATCATATTATATCAAATTCCCTTTGTTTTACTATTTTGAGCATTATTTATCATCTTATTATAAATTGTGTGGATTTACTTGGGCTTGTTGTGAAATTTCAGGAAAAACAAGTATCTGCTTCTGTCGATACCATCGACGGAAGTCGATACCATCGACCAAGCCACAGGTTGTCAGCCGAGAAGAGAAATACAGAGTCGATACCATCGACACCTAAGTCGATGGTATCGAGATCCCTTCAAGTTGCTGGCGAGGAAACTGTCGATACCATCGACCCAAGTCGATGCCATCGACACAAGGAGAGCTACAGCGTCGCTAAACGACAACAACCGATGCTAAAGAAGTCGATACCATCGACACCCAAGTCGATGGTATCGACTTCTTTAGCATCGCTCAGAATAAAAGAAAGGAAAGCTTCCGCTAATCTGCTGGGTCGATACCATCGACCCGCGTCGATGGTATCGACACCGGCAGATATGCGTTGGATCTGTTTTGATCTCAATCGGACGGTTGTTGTTATTTGACGACCTAATTAGGGACTTATACCTAATGACGGCCGCCCAGACGAGGGGACATCTCATTTTTTGGATTGCACGAGTGCCGAGGAGGAGAAAAAGGAGAACGGAGGCCGAGAAGCTCATCACGGGTGATTCGGACGCTGCCGAAGACGATTTCCACCACCGACAGGCGGGGAAGCTCGTGTTCTACGCTAAGGATCCACCGGTTCTTCTCCGTTCAGGGGTTTTCCCATTTATTTCTCATTTTTCTTATGAATTCCCCAATTTCTACCATGTATTCGTGTGAGATGAAAATGAGAGGCTAAAACCCTCAATCTTTAGGACCGTGAGTAGCCCGGGAATGCATTGTACGACATTTTTATATCAATAATTCATATTTTTCTCTCAAATCCGTGGTATAGATTCGTTTTCTCCATTTCTATTGTTATGATTGATCACCATATTAATAATTTAACACCCTTAATCACTTCGACAGAAGGATTAACGGTTGAAAAGAGACGAATTCTACATTAATCAATAAAACCCTTGACAAAGGAGTTGTAAAATTAATGGTGGGAACTGAGGGACTGTTTATAATGCACTTAGTTTAGGGGAATGATTACTACGACGGTGGAATGAACCTAAACATAAGTAGTGAATTACACCACGACAGTGGGTAATTCTCATTTCAGGCCACTACCCGGATAGAGAGAGAAGTGTGAGGAATTATATGAAACCTAATACAATGTTGACCCGCGGTGAAACCGCCATCCTAAGGATATCCCTTTGAATTGATTAAATTAACCTTTAATCGATTGTTTTCTTTGTTTGATTTTTATTTTTCTTTTAATTTCAACAACAAAACCCTATTATGTTAATCGGTCTAGCTGATTGCAATTAGTTAGTAGAAGTCTCCAATAATTCACGTATCCCTGAGTTCGATTCGGGCCTCACAAGGCCTATATTACTCGACGCGTATACTTGCGCTTAAGCGCGTAGTAAAATACACGTCAAGTTTTTGGCGCCGTTGCCGGGGATACAGCGAATTATTGGCACTTTGAGTGCTAAGAGCGGCCACTCTAGGCCACATTTTTTTTATTTTATTTTAAAACAATTTCAAAAATTCCTTTATTTCTCTATAATTGTGTTGACTCGTTCAAAGCATTGTACTGAACCCCTATTTTCATATTTCAGGTACTTTGCATGGTGCACACACGTAGTCGAGACTACGTGAATCGCACACCTGAGGTTCCATCTGCGGGACCAGAGGACGAGGACTACTACGAGGAGGAACACCAAAGTGATATAAATTCTGAATCTGAAAAAGAACAAGAAGAAGAAATGGCTGAAGCACAGACAATATGGGAGAAGATCAAGGCGTCTTCTTCCTCAGCATCAAAGGGGCCTATAAAGAAATAGGGGCTAAACATTCCAACCTACAAGATCGATCCAGCATTGATTAACCTGGTTAAATCCAATGCATTTCACGGGTTGAAAAATGAAGATCCAGTGGCCCACATCAGCCAGTTCGTGGAGAACTGTGATATGGTGAAGATAGATTGATTTCCACAGGATGTGCTCTACCTCAAGTTATTCCCGAGTTCCTTGGATGGAGTGGCAAGAGAGTGGCTTCATAACCTCGACGACGAGTTTGTTGAATCATGGGATCACATGGTGGAGGTTTTCTTCGAGAGGTTCTTCCCTCCTGAGAAGACCAATGATATGATCAGGAAGATTCACAATTTCACCCAACAGGCGGGTGAAACTTATTCTGAGACTTGGGAGCGATTCCAGGTCATGTTGAGGAGATGTCCACATCATGGATTGGACAAGGAAACCCAAGTGAAGATCTTCTACTTTGCTCTCTCCGAGCATGATAGAAGCAACCTGGACTCGGCTGGTTCCGGATTTTTCTTAAATAACACCGATACAAGATGCTGGGAAATACTGAAGAATATGGCACGGAAGTAATCTTGGGGAGAAAGAGAACGAGGCCCAGTTGAGCAAGCAAGAGTTGCCAGTGAGTCAAAGGCAATGAGAGAGCTGAACGAGAAGATGGATCTTCTCGCAAAGAAGTTGCTGCAGAAGGAAGACAATGAGTCCGAGGATGAGGCTCAGGTCAAGTATATGAGGCAACAACAAGGGTACAGGAATAACGATTATTCATGGCGGAAGGATAAGAAATTTTTATGGAAGGATCCAAACAATTTTCTACAGTATCCGGACGCCAAGACTGCACCGGTCACGGAGGATAAGAGCACAGAGTTGCTCAATCAAGTCATCAAGCAAAATCAAGAGTTGATGAATACTTTTGGGCAACAAATCAAGCAACAAGGTGAATTTATGAACCAGTTTGGGCAGACGTTGCAGAGCCACGGGGCTCAAATGAGAACTATAGAGACTTCCATGGCGCAAATGGCAGCCGAGATTGCAAGCTTGAAGAAGCCGGCACATCCGGGTTTTCTGGGGAACACCAATATTCCCGGGGGAAACCAACAGGCCAAGGCCATCTTATTGAGGAGCGGTAAGAAAGTGTTAAATCCAAGGGCGGATGACACAAGCACACCGTAGGACACAGTTGAAGAAGCAACAGTCAAAGAGCAGCCCGCACCTGTCATAGAGCAAACTGAGGACATAGCTGAAGATGGTAAGGAAGAACAAGCCACCGAGGAGGAACCACAGAAATTAACTCCCTATGTGCCACCTCACCAAAGGGCACATACCGTTCCGGTCCCCTATCCTAATAGTGCAAAAGCAAGAAAGGTGGATGCACAGTTCAAGAAATTTCTGGACAGCTTTAGGAAGTTATCATTGAATATTCCTTTGCCAGAGGCGATTGAACAAATCCCGTCTTATGGGAAGTTTCTCAAAGATGTAATCACCAAGAAGAGAAAGATACCCGACACTGAGGTCGGGATATTGAAGGAGCAAGTGAGTGCTTTTATTATGGGCACTTTGCCGCCAAAGAGACAGGATCCTGGTTGTTTCAATATTTCTTGCTTTATCGGGAAGTTCAAATTTGGCGAGGCACTTTGTGATTCCGGGGAAAGCATCAATCTGATGCCCCTTTCTACGTTCAAGAAACTTGGATTGAAGGAGTCGAGGCCAAGTAACATGACCATCCAATTGGCCGATAATTCTGTGGTGAAACCGTATGGAATCTGTGAGGATGTTTTGGTAAAGGTAGACCGCTTTGTTTTTCCGGCTGATTTTGTCGTTATGGAAATGCAGGACGAGCACGGCAATGAGTTACTACTCGGTCGCCCATTCCAAGCTCCAGCTGATATGATCTTGGAGATGGGGAGAGGTCGCTTGACCTTGGGCATTGCGGATGATCGCTTTGAGATGGTCATGCCCAATGGCAATGCATCTAATAAAGCAAAAGCACAATGCAACATGGTTAAGCATGTGGAACAAAATATCTCACTTTGTCTTGGGAAGCCATTTTTGGATATGGCTCATGTTATGAGCAGGATAGATAATGGGACCCTAGCAGTGGACCTTATGGAGCAAACTAAAGTTGTCTCTTTATGCAAGGCTGTTGGGTTTCCAAATGATGAGAATGAGGACATTCCACCTTCATGGGAGGATGATGTGATTATTACTTCCGTCTTTGCTGCATATCCGGAATTGCCTTTGGAAGCGTGCTTGCTAAATGTCACTTATGATTGCATGCGGAGTACTTCACTCAAGGAGTGCGCCAAAGTGCTTCAAATGCTTCCATGTTTCTACACGAGGCACTATGAAGATTTGGGTACACTGCCCCCACCGCTACAATCATCTCTTATTTGCCCACCTGATATGGAGTTGAAGCCATTGCCCCCGCATCTGAAGTACTTCTTTCTAGATGAGGAAGACAAGTTACCAGTGATTGTATCTGCATACTTGAGTGCGGATGAGGAGGAGAAACTACTGATAGTGCTCAAGAACCACCGTGGAGCTTTTGGGTGGTTTGTGGCAGACATCAAGGGGATCTCCCCTACACTTTGTCAACACAAGATTCGGCTCGAAGAGGGAGCCAAGCCAGTCATACAGCCTCAAAGACGTCTAAATCCAAGCATGATGGAGGTTGTCAAGAAGGAAGTCATAAAGCTTCTTGCTGCAGGGATCATTTATGCCATATCTGATTCGACGTGGGTGAGTCCCACACAGGTAGTCCCTAAAAAGGGGGGAATCACTGTCACTACAAATCTTTTGAATGAACCTGTCACCACCCGATTGGTAACCGGGTGGCGTGTTTGCATTGACTACCGCCGATTGAATGCCGCAACTCTTAAAGATCATTTTCCATTGCCATTTATCGATCAGATTTTGGAACGTCTAGTTGGTCGGTCGCATTTTTGTTTTCTAGATGGCTATTTGGGGTACAACCAGATTTCTATTGATCCTTTGGATCAAGAGAAGTCTACGTTTACATGTCCCTATGGGACGTTTGCTTACCGCCGTATGCCGTTTGGTTTATGCAATGCGCCGACGACTTTTCAACGCTGCATGCTCGCCATATTCTCTGACATGGTAGAGCGGTGTCTTGAAGTTTTCATGGATGACTTCTCGGTGTATGGAGCGTCTTTTGAGGAATGCCTTTATAACTTAGATAAGGTATTGCAGCGGTGCGAGGACACACACTTGGTCCTCAATTGGGAGAAATGTCACATGATGGTGATGGAAGGAATTGTGCTAGGACACAAGGTGTCTAGCAAGGGTCTTGAGGTAGACCCCGTAAAAATTGAGGTGATTTCTAAGCTACCCCCACCAAATTCTGTAAAAGGGGTGAGAAGCTTTTTAGGACACGCCGGGTTTTATCGGCGATTTATCAAGGATTTTTCAAAAATCGCAAAGCCATTATCGAAATTGTTGGAAAAAGACGCAGTTTTTGATTTCAATGAGAAATGTCTTCATGCATTCGATGTTTTGAAGCAAAAGTTGATTTCAGCTCCGGTTGTTCAAACGCCGGATTGGACAAAGCCATTCGAGTTGATGTGTGATGCGTCCGATTTTGCTGTGGGAGCTGTTTTGGGGCAAAGGGTAGATAACAAGCCTGCTGTGATTTTCTACGCCTCAAAAATGCTTAATGATGCTCAATTGAACTACAAAACCCCGGAAAAGGAGTTACTGGCCGTCGTGTTCGCCTTTGAAAAATTTCGGCAGTACTTAGTGGGTTCTACGGTGGTTGTGTGGACTGATCACACTGCAATAAAGTATTTGATGGAGAAGAAGGATGCGAAGCCTAGACTAATTAGGTGGATTTTGTTCCTACAAGAATTCGATATTGAAATTAAGGACAAGTCGGGAATTGAAAATGTGGTGGCTGACCACTTGTCTAGGTTAGAGAGGATTGATGAACAAGGTTTGCACATACCCATTACCGAGACATTTCCCGATGAACAACTTTTAAAAATTGATTCTAAAGAACCATGGTTTGCGGAAATTGTGAATTATTTGTCTTGCGGGATCATCTCGGAGGATTGGTCCTATCAAGAGAAAAATAAATTCTTTCATTCATTGAGATATTATTTTTGGGATGACCCGATTCTCTTGAAGCAGTGCAGGGATGGTATTCTTCGTAGGTGCGTGCCGGAGGTGGAGTACGAGAGTGTTCTCCACCACTGTCATGTGTCGCCTACAGGAGGACACCATGCTAGCTCACGGACAACAACCAAGGTGTTGGAGAGCGGCCTTTATTGGCCCACGTTGTTCCGGGATGCCTATGATTTTGTTAGGCAATGTGACCCGTGCCAGCGCGCAGGTAACATCTCAAGGAGACAAGAAATGCCCCTGAATGTATTTCAGGAAGTTGAGGTATTTGATTTATGGGGCATTGACTTCATGGGACCCTTTGTGTCCTCAAATTCAAATCTTTATATCTTACTTGTTGTAGATTATGTGTCGAAGTGGGTGGAGGCAATCCCCACAAGGACTAATGATTCGAACGTAGTGTGCAGGTTTGTCAAAGAGAACATTTTCTATAGGTTCAGGATCCCCCGAATGATCATAAGTGACGGAGGCACACATTTTCGAAATCCGAAATTCGTGACACTTTTAAAGAAATATGGGGTCAAGCACAACATCGACACCCCATATCATCCACAGACGCAAGGACAAGTGGAGGTATCAGATAGAGAAATCAAGAAGATTTTTGAAAGGACCGTAGCATCCACAAGGAAGAATTGGAGTGCATTGCTACCGGACGCGCTTTGGGCTTATCGAACGACGTACAAAACACCTATAGGCACCACGCCTTTTAGGCTGGCGTATGGCCGGGCTTGCCACCTTCCGGTGGAATTGGAGCACAAGGCCCATTGGACGCTAAGAAGGCTGAACTTGCGCTATGATGAGGCCGGGAGAAAAATGATGTTTGAATTGAATGAATTGGATGAGCTACGTATGACGGCATATGAGAATGCCCGCATCTACAAGGAGCGCACAAAGCTGATCCACGATCGCCATATTGAGATGCACACGTTCAAGAATGGAGACAGCGTTCTATTGTTCAACTCCCGTCTCAAACTGCATCCCGGGAAGCTGAAATCCTGGTGGAGTGGACCCTTCATTGTGGAGGAGGTGAAACCGCACGGAGCGATTCTCGTGCGTGATGGAGATGCCACGTTCTTGGTGAACGGGCAATGCTTGAAGTTGTATTTTGGTGAGAATTACAAGAGGAAAGTGAATGAGGTCAAACTCATTTCACTTGTGCATGAATGAGATGAAGGGAAGACGTCTAGCCTAAGACTCTAAACAAGGGCACTTGTTGGGAGGCAACCCAACCATCGGTACATTAGGATAGTTTAATTTTAGTCATAGATTGCTTTTATTTTGTTTAAATTTTAGTTTAAAAATGATACCTTGATCCGTTTGTTGAATGTGCAGGCACAGGCAGGGTCGATACCATCGACACACTCGTCGATGGTATCGACATGGGTTCAGGTTGACACCAGCAAAAATCACACTGCGTCGATACTATCGACACCCCTGTCGATGGTATCGACATGGTCACAGACAGGTCGCAATAAAAGTGTCGATGGTATCGACACCCCAGTCGATACCATCGAGATCTCTGGAGATATTCAAACGAATTTTGCTCAGTCAACTCGATACCATCGATGGCCTCGTCGATGGTATCGACATCATCACAGGTTGAATGCAACACAACGGCGGTGTCGCAATAAAAGCAAGTCGATACCATCGACATCCGTCGATGGTATCGACGTACATGTCACCGATCCGCACACAGGCATCGACGACGATCGCAACAGCCACGTCAGTGATCCGGGTGCAGCGTCGATACCATCGACTTCCGTCGATGGTATCGACGCGACATCAATCCGGGTTTCTCGATCCAGCAAACGTCAGCCGTTGATACTAGCGAGGGAGACGGATACCCGCGAGATGTGTCGATACCATCGACCCGCGTCGATGGTATCGACGGGTCAACAGGGGCGCCGATCAAGCCTATTTAAGGGGACTTGCAACGTCATTTGACGTCACACCTTCAGAGCAAGTATCCTCCTTTGCGCCGAGCACTCTCCCGAGCCCTCCAAGACTGAAGAGAAGCGTCATCGAGTGGAGATCTTCATCGAGCGAAGAATTTCTTCTCCATCTTCACCGAGCTCTTTTCTTCTAATCCCATCTTCTCGCGACCATGGTGCACGGCGCCGGAGCGTCGTCCCCAAGCGCACACCCTATGGTGATCGAGGAGTTCGTTCCTCCCCCAACCGCTTCCATCCCTCGTCCACGCCTAATTCATGCCAACATGGATGTGAGGAAGGTCTTCGAGGAGATAATGAAGTGAAAGTTCGAGCCAACCCGGTATGTGGACCGGGGCGTGATCCAGGAGTTGGGATTCGAGGCCAACATGGCCTATGTGCTTCATGGACAAGCACGCCTCACCAACAGAAGCCTACGCCCTGACGAGCTGCAGTACCATGCGGATGGGCAGCCGTTTTTCGGCGAATGGCCCACCTACAAGGAACTGGTGGCGGAGTTCATGGCGTCTCTCGACGTCTGCGTCGTACCGATCGATGTGGTAGCATCGGACCAGGAATGGATCAAGGGAAGGGTGTCCTTCTGACTCTTCAACAATAACTACAATCTCACACTGGTCCATTTCAATCAAATCTTCAACTGGATCCACTCTCCACATGATCACTGAAGGCCGGACTCCCACACCGACTATGCAAAGATCTTCTCCGAGCTAGTTACAGTGCCGGCGGGGAAGACCGTGAGCTACCACAATGCAGCGGTAGTAGATTTTGAGCACCCATTCGTCCGGGTCTTGCATAGGATGTTGAGCTTAACATTCTTCGCTCGAAGTGATCTTGCTTTGAGCAAGTTTCAGGAGAGTGACTTGTTCTTCCTTTACGCACTCCTGAAGCGGCAACCATGCAACTGGGGGGCGTTCTGGCTACAGTGCGTCCTGGCGGTGAAGAGGAGCACAAGGAAGGCTCCAATCCATTTTGGTGGTCTTGTCACCAAGTTGGCGCTTTACTTAGGGCTGAACCTTCAGTCCATGACTCCGATCTCTACGAGGAGCAAGGTGAACGTGCAACACTTGCACCGTTCCAACCTCATTCTTCTCCGGGACGGGTTGGCGTACGCTCATTGCCACGTCAACCAAGCTTATCAGGAGAGCTCCCTACCGGACGACGTCTTCAACATAGAGGGCAAGCAGCACTTCCGGTGGCCAATCATAGCCATCGAGTCCTCCGAGGAAGAAGGCGGAGGTGACGAGCAAGAAGGCGAGGCTGCAGAGGAAGAGGAGGCTTACACACCTCTTCGAGCACGTGTGGCACCACGGAAGCGTCCTAGGATGCATCCGGGTGCATCTTCATCATCTCATCCCCCCCACCATCACCACAACACGAGCAGCCAGCCGATGATCCCTATTCCATGCAGGGGATGTACACCATGCTGCAGGACATCCAGCAGACTCAGCAGCAGCACATGGTTATGTATACCGGCATTCATGAGACTACGAGCCGGGTACTTGACAACCAACGGGCCATGTTCGAGAACGAGCGGCTCATCCTCGCCAACCAAGAGCAAATGCACAACCGGTTGCAGAGGATAGAGACGCAACAGGAACCTTTTTTCGACCATTACTGGAGTCAAGACTACTTTGGAGGCTATCCACAGCCTCCGCCGAGGACCCAATATGATCCAAGCTTCCAGGGGGAGTACCCATCTTGGGATCCTACGGCACCGCAATACCCACCACCGCCTCCGCAGGATTGATCAGGGTATCACTGTTCCACCCTTAAGTTGGTTTTTGACTATGAGGCCATAGTCGAATTCAAGCTTAGGGGGGTGGCTGGAACAGCTCTATCTTTTATCTTTTCTTTAGTTGTTTTTAGTTTTTGCTTTGTTATTTGTTCTTGCAATTTTAGTTTGTTTAGGATCCACATGTATCTAGCGTAATCGTGGATGTCTTAAAAATTGTCATCTTGCTGTTTTCATGGGAAATTTAAGGGAATTTAAAAATTTCTGTGTCTTTTGGATAGCTTAACTTGGTTGTCCTTGGGAAACTTGTCCTATGAAAATGATTGATTATGTCAACTTTGAAGCAATATGTCACACCTACACCCCCATTGACTCATGAAAAGTGGATAGTAACGGTTGTTTGAGCCTAACCTAATCAAATGGTAATGAGACCTTAATTGGATATAAGAGAAAGAACCCGATGAACTACTACACGTGTCAGTAAGGAGGGACACATGATATTTTTCTAAGGTTCAGTAACTTAATCTTGTGATCATTCCACTTCATATTTTTCCATAATCTACCAAAGAATTGGAAGTAAAGTACAGTTTTAATTCCTTCTTGCGTGCATAGCATGTAGATAGGATTTGCATTGTTATTTTCATACTTTTGCATAAAACGAAAAAAAAATGTATAGTGATTCATGCACATTACTTTTAGGTGCATGTCATGTAGTTGCACTCATAACTTTCATGATTTTCATGCATAAGTACACCATGTACCTCAGTTTGTCTTGAAAAGTGATCTAAATTGTTCCATACCCTCGAAATAGTGCAAAGATTTCCAATTGTGAAAAAAAAATGGCCTTATACATGTATCTCTAAGCAATTATGGATATGTGGGCTAAAAGAAAGAAAAAAAAAATTCTGAAAATCTGAAAAACAATTTGAGAAAAAAAAGAGAATTTAGAAGGAAATGGAATAAGAGGGAGAAAGGAACATGATATCACTTGCATAACAAGGAAATTGAGTACATGATGTGGCTTAATTAGATTTCTATCTCTTTTTGAGGTGGAAGGTTAGTGCATGCATCATTCCACCCAATTAGGGCATTTTCAATGTGCATTCACATCATTTAGGGCATTTTGTTTTATGCATTTTGAAACTGTGTAATACTTCCAAATTCTTCCATGAAACACCCATTCCATCCACCCGTTGCTCGGATTGGTAGGCCACCATGATTTTCTCCTCACTCATGTTTATCAGGAGAACTGCTTCCATATAGATAGTAGTTAGGGCGAGCAACGTAGTGTAGGCGATCACAAGATGCACCAATGCTGAATCGGCAAATTTTATTATGTTAACTGCCTTATGTGATAGTGTTCATCGGTTTGAAGGATAATTTCTTTTATTGATGATTATTGTCGCCTGTAGGGTAATTACTGTTTTGTGATTAGGAAAGGCCGGTTTGAGAACGTTCAGTGGGAGTCATGTGGAATGTGGGGTGATGTGTTGATTGCTAGTTGACATCTGCAATCCTATTCTAAGGATTAGTTGCTCGAGGGCGAGCAATGTTTAAGCTTAGGGGAGTTTGATGCGAAGATTTTGAGTCGCATTTATAGACCTATTTCATATGTGTTTTGTGCTCTAATTACTCATTTTTTATGGATAATATTGCATAATTCACTTAATTTGGTCTTTGCCATCATATTATATCAAATCCCCTTTGTTTTACTATTTTGAGCATTATTTATCATCTTATTATAAATTGTGTGGATTTACTTGGGCTTGTTGTGAAATTTTAGGAAAAACAAGTATTTGCTTCCGTCGATACCATCGACGGAAGTCGATACCATCGACCAAGCCACAGGTTGTCAGCCGAGAAGAGCAATACAGAGTCGATACCATCGACACCTAAGTCGATGGTATCGAGATCCCTTCAAGTTGCTGGCGAGGAAACTGTCGATACCATCGACCCAAGTCGATGCCATCGACACAAGGAGAGCTACAGCGTCGCTAAACGACAACAACCGACGCTAAAGAAGTCGATACCATCGACACCCAAGTCGATGGTATCGAGATCACCACAGGCGCTCAGAATAAAAGAAAGGAAAGCTGCCGCTAATCTGCTGGGTCGATACCATCGACCCGCGTCGATGGTATCGACGCCGGCAGATATGCGTTGGATCTGTTTTGATCTCGATCGGACGGCTGTTGTTATTTGATGACCTAATTAGGGACTTATACCTAATGACGGCCGCCCAGACGAGGGGACATCTCATTTTTTGGATTTCACGAGTGCTGAGGAGGAGAAAAAGGAGAACGGAGGCCGAGAAGCTCATCCCGGGTGATTCGGACGCTGCCGAAGACGATTTCCACCACCGATAGGCGGGGAAGCTCGTGTTCTACGCCAAGGATCCACCGGTTCTTCTCCGTTCTGGGGTTTTCCCATTTATTTCCCATTTTTCTTATGAATTCCCCAATTTCTACCATGTATTCGTGTGAGATGAACATGAGAGGCTAAAACCCTCAATCTTTAGGACCGGGAGTAGCCCGGGAATGCATTGTATGACATTTTTATATCAATAATTCATATTTTTCTCTCAAATCCGTGGTATAGATTCGTTTTCTCCATTTATATTGTTATGCTTGATCACCATAATAATAATTTAACACCCTTAATCACTTCGAAAGAAGGATTAACGGTTGAAAAGAGACGAATTCTACATTAATCAATAAAACCCTTGACAAAGGAGTTGTAAAATTAATGGTGGGAACTGAGGGACCGTTTATAATGCACTTAGTTTAGGGGAATGATTACTACGACGGTGGAATCAACCTAAACCTAAGTAGTGAATTACACCACGACAGTGGGTAATTCTCATTTCAGGCCACTACCCGGATAGAAAGAGAAGTGTGAGGAATTATATGAAACCTAATACAATGTTGACCCGCGGTGAAACTGCCATCCTAAAGATATCCCTTTGAATTGATTAAATTAACCTTTAATCGATTGTTTTCTTTGTTTGATTTTTATTTTTCTTTTAATTTCAACAACAAAACACTATTATGTTAATCGGTCTAGCTGATTGCGATTAGTTAGTAGAAGTCTCCAATAATTCACGTATCCCTGACTTCGATTCGGGCCTCACAAGGCCTATATTACTCGACGCGTATACTTGCGTTTAAGCGCGTAGTAAAATACACGTCAATCAACCTAAAAGACGAGAATCCACGGTCATATCAAAACGTGTATGTAATCGATTTTATTGTTCTAAATCCGGATTTCCATGGTCACATCCATCCGGATTAACATGCGGTCCAAAGATCGACTATTCAATTAAAATCGATTACCATCTAGTCATTTAAGAAGAAGTCGTTAAAACCATGGCTAAGGGGTTATTCCCCTTGCCCCGATAAGAGACTACTCATACATAGAGAAATGGGAGTCGGAGGAAGAAAGAATTGAAGTCATAGTCTAGCCCAGAAATCAGGAAATTAATCCTTATGCTAGAGACGATGAAATGGCTTAACTCTTTGTTCCTTGCTCCAGAATAAAGCACGGATGAAAGTAGATCAAGACTAAAGTGGGAAGAAGAGACAAGAACTAGAATGGAAGAACGTTGCTTGAATTTAAAACTACTTTATTGCATAAAATGAAAATGATTACAAGCCTAATTGCTGCAGAATCCCAAGATACAAGAAAATCCAAGATGCCCTTGGGAGAAGGAAGTGCCCTTCCTTTTATAGGAGAAGGAGGGGTAGGCTATCTAAAAAAAGAGGGGGAAAAAAGAGAGGGAGCCATCCTTTTGAATTTTCAGATCTAGTCAACAAACTCTTGATTGTCTTTCCTTAATGCAGATTTTCGCAGAAGCAATTTCGAGCGAATTTCTGTTGCCCAAAGAATTTAAAGTGCGCCCGATAATATGATTTTCCTGTAGGCCTTTGAATTCCCTTTCCAAATCATATTTGAACATTAAATTCCTCCTTAGGATGTGAGAGTTATGCTAATTTTGGTGCAAGGTATGCATTTAAGTCAGCATTGCGGGAAACTGAATTGCCTCCTATCTTCATCTCTTCTTTTCTCAATTTAATTACTTAGATAATTCCTGAAAATTAGGAAAAATATCATAAGAATTCAGAAAAAGTATATCAAGAAGATGAAAGTGCTATTTATTTTTGAATTAGCTAAAATTAACAAAAAAATCCTAATTACTTATTCTAAATGAAGTAAAAATAAGAGATGAATATGCATTCATCAAAATATCCCAAACTTAAACTTTGCTCGTCCCGAGCAACATTAAAATCAAGAAATACTTTCAAGACATACTTTCAACCTATCATCCTCACTCTCCTAACAATCACTGGATTCCTTCCACCAAAATACGGCCAAGCGACCCTGACTTTCTGAATTCACAAAAAGTGACTTTTATATTTCCTACTTTACAATCTTGCATTTATTCAAGACCTGCAATAAAACAGATTTTCATTTCACCTTTGCATTTGGTACTCCATTTTTTTTTAAGTTTTACACAAGAACAGGGCTGATTTGGATAGTTGGGGTTTTTGTAGTTTTCCCCTGGGTAGAAAATTGGAGTGAAGGAGGTATGGAAGAAGGACAGTCTCTCCTCTATTCGACTCGAGACCTTTTTATTTAGTGGACATGCAGTTACATTGACCGTATTTTTTTTTCTTTGATTTTTGGTGATACACTCAATTGCGTGGGTATGGAAGAAGCGAAAGAGGGGGAAGGGGTGCCACCCCAAACTTAGCCTTTTTGGCATTATTGGCTTGTTTTTTCTTTTTGACGAATGGAAATATTTGGAAGTGGTAGAAGAAGAGTAGAAGAGGTTGTTCCTGTGAAACTTTTTTTTTCATCTTTTTTTTTAGGAGTACCATGCATTGGTTCAACTATTACCGAATCATGCGAAAAATCAAGAAAATTTATACAAGTTGTACATGATAAGAAAGCATCACTCTTGAATCCTATCAGTCCTCTATGGCTTGCCATCTTTTCCAAGGAGTGATTATTATTTGAGGTCCTAAGTGACAGGAGGATTTCTAGTCATGAAAGTTTCAAAATTTTAGTTGCAAGGAAGTTACATCATTAAGGGGAGTATTTTGACAAATGATCATATCAAGGCCGACTAGATATGGGCCAATTGTACTATGAAAAGAAAGAAAGAAAAAACTACATGCAAAATGTAAAAGAAAAGATACTAAAAGGGGAAGAAAAAGGGGTGGAAACGTACCACCCATCCCACCCCGAACTTAAGACTTTGCTTGTCCCGAGCAAAAATCAAAATCCGAGATGGGGGAAAAGAATAGCGAGGATTTCTATGTGGCCCAGGTAGCTCAAAAAATGTCCAGCTGAAGGGGATGTGTATGAGGGCTGGGACCTTTATATGAGGAGCTTCATAATGTACCCTATGATAGGGTAATTGTAGAAGCTCAGTGGGGTGCTCATATTTTCTTTCACCTCGCATTCCCTCCAATAATATCCATAGATCTTCCTTCGATAGCAAGGGAAGTGTTGGAGATGGATGTGGATAAGGGGAGGTTGGCGAGTAACCGACTAGTAATGCCAGTAGAGCATGATGAACTGAGTCGGGTGGAGGATCCGATTCAAGTTTTCCACCATCATGATGACCTACATATGGTAGAATTGATCCTAATACAAAAAATTTAAAATCATTTACAAAAGTGTTTTGTTTCTCCTTAAAATTAATGCCATCAACATTGGGTTTGGTAACTTTCATTGTTGATGTAACATATGTCTCTAATTTTTTTGTAGGAGGGATGATGATGTCTTCCTTGCAAACAATAGAAGGGGGTGTGTGGGCTTCTTCCAATGGTGGTATCTCCCGTTCTAGATCAGCCATGTGTGGGATGGAAATTGGCTGTGATGGCTTGGGAAGAATCATAAAGGGGGTTAGATTCTCATTATCCAAAATAGACTCAAAAGAAGGGTATTGGTCTATGGTATCATTCAAATTTATGTTAAGGATGGGAGGAGTTGTTGGATCTTCATAATGACTCGCCTTCTTTGACATTTCATATTCAAGTAAAAGAGTCTCTAAAGGAAAGATAGGGATACCAACATCCTCATCACACACAAAATATGGCTCCATGGTTTGTGCTATTTCTTCAGGATCTGATATATATGACACAAAATAAGGATCATCATCATCGTCATCATCATGATGAACCAACTTGGGTTGCTCTAAGTCCTCCATAGATTTTTGTGCTTGGGCCTCTAGTAAGGTTGCTAAAAGGGTTTGGTTGGTTTCTAGGTTTTTCTGTCCTTCTACTACCATTTTTTCTAAAGCCCCAAGTCTCTCTTTTAGTTGATTTTCATTATTAGATTCATACATCCCAAAAAAATTACCATCCTCACCATTCCCCCCATAAGGATCTTGGTTATGGTACCCAGTATGTTGGTTGTGGTGTTGCTCCTCATAATAATCTTTAGAAGATGGTGGATTGTTATTTCCATTACTCTCATCATGGTGGGAAGATACAATATTACAAGGTGTCACCGAGTCATGGGGGAACATATTTGGAATATCTGGGTTTTGGGATTGGGCTTTTAACAAGGTGGCCATCAAGGTTTGTCTAGTTATGAGTTTTGCTGCCATCTTCTCTAGGGACCTAAGTTTCTCTTCTTATTGAGGATTATATTGGGTATCATAAATAGGTCCATTTCCCCCAAAGTTTTGTTGGTCGTACCCTCTCTCAGAATATGGATAGCAAGTTTCCCCATATTGGTTCTCAGAAAAATAAGGATTTACATTGTACCCACTAGGATGAAAGGGCTCATAGAGAGGGGTGCTATGGGATAAATTTGGACAGGAAAAAGATGCATGGTGGCAATGACCACATTAATAACATTGTGGGGGATATTGCAATGCCCACTCCTTTTGAAAGTTTTTTTTTTACAATTCAAAAAAGAACTAAAGATTTTGTACAAGACTGTAAATTACAAAAAAGAAACAGAAGCTAAGGGATTATGACTCAAGGTTAAAATTTACAAAACTAACTAAAATTACAGTTTTTTTACAAACTAGCGTATTTGCAGAAAAAAATGGACTGCCGGAATGGAAACTCGGCAGAAGGAGGAGTAGCACTTCCGGAATGTTACTCAGAAGGCATAAAAAAGGAAAAAAGTTTTTTTCAGAAATTTTGGGGTTCGAGAAAACAATCTGTTGTCCCCGGCAACGGCGCCAAATTGATAATCGTCGTTTTGCAATATCAATCACTAAGATTGTTAATCCTAGAGTTTAAACCTTTTTTACTTCCGGTTTTAAGGGTAGTATAGAAGGGTCGATCCCACAGGACAACTAATTAGAGATTGTTCTTAGAACCCCAAGATTTGAAGAACTTTTATTAATTGTTTTTGGTATTTTTCTTTTTAAAGTAGAAAGTAAATTCCAGTTGGGGGTTTGAATGATTACACTAATGCAAGAAGGAAAGCACTTAACAAGAATTAACATGCACAAGAGAAAAATAAAAAGATTGTTAACACAAGCAAACTAAATGAATGAAAGACTAAGAATTAAAGGAAACGAAGATGCGATGTTTAAAACAAGAGATGGAAATCGAGGCTCGTAGGGGTTTTCACCACCTTAGCCTGGGTGATAACAACTATATCTTAAACGACATTTCGATGAAGGCTTCCGAATTAAAAACTCACAAAAGAGAAACTCCACAAGAGCCCATTGGTCCTGGTGCTCATGCTTCCTAGTTTATCAACCTAAAAGACGAGAATCCACGGTCATATCAAAACATCTATGTAATCGATTTTATTGTTCTAAATCCGAATTTCCATGGTCACATCCATCCGGATTAACATGCGATCCAAAGATCGACTATTCAATTAAAATCGATTACCATCTAGTCATTTAAGAAGAAGTCGTTAAAACCATGACTAAGGGGTTATTCCCCTTGCCCCGATAAGAGACTACTCACACATAGAGAAATGGGAGTCAGAGGAAAAAAGAATTGAAGCCATAGTCTAGCCCTGAAATCAGGAAATTAATCCTTATGCTAGAGACGATGAAATGGCTTAACTCTTTGTTCCTTGCTCCAGAATAAAGCACGGATGAAAGCAGATCAAGACTAAAGTGGGAAGAAGAGACAAGAATGAGAATGGAAGAACGTTGCTTGAATTTAAAACTACTTTATTGCATAAAATCAAAATGATTACAAGCCTAATTGCTGCAGAATCCCAAGATATAAGAAAATCCAAGATTCTCTTGGGAGGAGGAAGTGCCCTTCCTTTTATAGGAGAAGGAGGGGTAGGCTATCTAAAAAAAGAGGGGGAAAAAAGAGAGGGAGCCATCCTTTTGAATTTTCAGATCTAGTCAACAAACTCTTGATTGTCTTTCTTTAATGCATATTTTTGAAGCAGAAATTTCGAGCGAATTTCTGTTGTGCAAAGAATTTATAGTGCACCCGAAAATATGATTTTCCTGTAGGCCTTTGAATTCCCTTTCCAAATCATATTTGAACATTAAATTCCTCCTTAGGATGTGAGAGTTATGCTAATTTTGGTGCAAGGTATGCATTTAAGTCAGCATTGCGGGAAACTGAATTGCCTCCTATCTTCATCTCTTCTTTTCTCAATTTAATTACTTAGATAATTCCTGAAAATTAGGAAAAATATCATAAGAATTCAGGAAAAGTATATCAAGAAGATGAAAGTGCTATTTATTTTTGAATTAGCTAAAATTAACAAAAAAGTCCTAATTACTTATTCTAAATGAAGTAAAAATAAGAGATGAATATGCATTCATCATATTGGTATCTTGGCATGAGGATCAGAATAGTCTTTTCCAGACCTGGTGGTGACAACCTTGAATTGCTCTGGGTGCTTAGGATTGTTCTTTGGTTGTCCAACAAATGCTCCAGCAGGTGGCTTCATGCTAGCTGTAAGTTGAGGTAGTTGAGATTCAATAGCTTTCTGATGGGCGTGTTGGTTAGCTATCATAGTCTTCTGTGACTATAATATTTTCTTAATAGCCGAGAGCTTGTCATTAGGGGAGATAGGACTGGCTTGTGGCCCTTGTTGTTGTTGTTGATAGGGGACTTGGTTGGGATTCTAGAACTGAGAATTGTTCTGAAAATGGTTGTAGTTTCTATTCTGGAAGTTACCTCTAAAGTTCCCTTGATTTCTGAAATTTGGTTGTTGGTTATATTGGAATATGGGTGGGCCTTGTTGTTGATTATTTGAACCAAGTTTCGTGAGTTTTCTTCTCCTGAAGGATTTCTGTACTTAAAACCTGTATGGTTTCTATTCTGATTCGGATTATAATATCCTTGACTAGGGATGGTACATGCTAGAGTAGGATGATATGTTCCTTTACTTGACTTGAGTTGTTCTTATTGTCGAGGGGGCAAACGTCTTCTTTCATATGCGGCAAAAGACGATTTGAGTTGGTCTTGCTTGGCGACTAGAAGCTTAAGAGACTCAGTGATAGACTTGTAATCAGGAGTAGCTGCTGCCATATCAACCTTCAGCACTCCTTTACTTATGGGTCTACCCCAGTTGGCTTGATTTTCAACTCCAAGGGTGACAACCTTCCATGCACTATCATAATTTTGACGCATGAAGTTTCCCCCGGATGAGGAGTCTAAGAACTTCTTGATGTCGTCATCCAAACCCCTATAAAAAACTTTGATGAGTTGATTCTTAGGAATACCATGATGTGGACACTTGTGTAGGAGCTCGTTATATCTTTCACATGCTTCTTCAAGGGATTCTCTAGGGACCTGAGTGAACTATGTTATTCGGCCCCTAATTTCATAGGTGAGAGAAGGATGATAGAATGTTTCCAAAAAAAAACATTTTGATGTTGTTCCCAAGTGGTGATGGGTTCACATTGCAAAGAGTTGTACCAACTCATGGCTCTATCAGCAAGAGAGTATTTGAAAAGATGGAGTCTGATGGCATCATTTATGACTCCTTTTTTCTTTGTCATAGCACATACATATATAAATCTCAGAAGATGTTTTTGACTATCTTCTCCTTTCTTACCATAGAAAGGGCTATTCTGAAGTAGTGTGATCCAATGTGCTCGTATCTCAAAATTTAGAGCATTGATGGGAGGAGGTTGTACTGGGTGGTGAACATCAGTAGCTTTAGGGATTGAGAACTCCCTAAGGTCCTTTTGTAACTTAGCTTGTTGAGCTGCTACTTGAGCTTCTTGGATTTCTTCTTGAACTATGGCTCGGGCTTCTTGCAGAAGCCTATCTCTTTTTGCATTAAGGGCTTGAGCTACCCTTCGAGCAATTTCCTCCTCTTGTTCCATCCTAGCTTGGTTCTCTCTGTTCTGACGATGAAAGGTTCTGTCTATCTCAGGGTCAAAGCTAGAAAAGAGTATGGGACTATCGGAATGGTACATATACTAGACTTTGTAGGTACCTAGGATGCAAAGATCTTTCGGGAGTAAGATGGATAGAGTAGAACCAAATTCAAGAATATATGATCGGTAGTATCAAAAGGTAAAAGAAAATTCCTAGATTAGCCTTAGTAGAACTAGATTTAACTAGATGATTTCGTTGTCCCCGTCAACGGTGCCAGAATTTGACGTGGTCTATTATCACACTAACAAACTCACTTAGGGTTGAAATCACTAAGCTTTTACCAAAACCTTGTGCAGTAATACCAGCCGCAAGCGGACGGGTCTTATCATAGTATAGTTAAGGATCTAATCCCAAGGGACAACATTTTTAAGAATCTTTTACTCGTCAAATCTAGTTGAATCAAGACTAATATTTAGAACAAAGGTTGGTTGATTTGAGTTTAATAAAACTAAATGTGAGGAAAGTAAAGAGTAGGTTAAAAGTTGATTAAAGATTTATGATATAGAATCACTGGGATGGTCACGGGTTTCGCCACCACTACACATGCAAATACATCCAATCACAAACATCCATGAAAGATATAACTATCCAAATCGAGCTGCTGCAAAACCTCCCATATGGGCGTCAGGTTCGCGTAAGCATCACTATAGGTATTAGATGTCTCATCACCATCTGGATCACATACTTATCGCTCCGAAGATACAGATATCAAACTGAAGTTGTGAGCCTCCCTGTACGGGCGTCAGGCACACAAAAGTATCACCGTGGGCTAGATGTCTCGTCACCTCACATATCACACACTTATGACTTTAGGGAATACCATCAGATTTCTCATTAGGGAGTCAACCGCGTTAATCGACATTCAACTCTGACGTATTGAAGTTCTCACAACATAGGAAAAGAACAAGATAAATGCAAGAAGGTGATCAATCCACAAGCACACATCGATGATTAACAATGAAATAAAAAGTTATATACATGCCCTAGAATGTTTAATAAAAGGACATGTAAGCATGGGCAGCGGGGCTAGTCCCCACACCCCAGCAAATGGAAACTACTCGCTCATGGTGAGAGAAACAAGAAGAACAAGAGAAAGAGAAGATTCCTCCATGAGTGTAGTGGAGACGATGGTCACAGTTCGGTGGAGAAACGGTCTTCTACGCAACGTCGAGGCAGATCTAGATGAGGAGGGAAGAACACCATGGAATATGGGGCATATCTTCTCTCTCCACCTTCTCTTTCTTCTCATAGTCCTCGCTCGTAGTAAGAGGGGAAGATTGTGGACGTGATGGAAGTATAGGCACGACGTAGATACAATAAGTCTAGATCTCGATGTAGATCTAGATCTAGATCTGGATGGAGTGGCTTGGAGATCTGAGTTTCCACTTAAGATCTGGGTAAACGAGGCACAAGACCACCACAGAGGCAGGCTCTCGGCTGTGGAGATCGTCTCTTTAGGCTCAGGACAGACATGTAGCCTAACGGAGTTTGGAGATGATGATCTGAATGAAGGGGGTCAGATCCTATTTATAGGCCCGGTTAGCACCGACTGAAGATTGCAATCGCGGTTGTTTGACGGCAGGTTGCGATCTGTTGTATAACGGTCAGTTGGTGGAAGGTGATGGTCGTAGCCTCTCTACTACTGCGATGAAGGGTGGCAGATGGAGGTGCGAAGGCAGATGGATGTGGAGGGAAGAAGAGTCATTGGTGCGCTGTTGCTGCAGCTAGGGTTAGCAAAGGTTGAGGGAAGAAGGTTGTTGTGATGTGTGGGAAGGAAAGGGGGGTCGTGATTCCTTTACCGCGGTCATAGCTAGTTGGGCCAGGTCATGACCTTTATGTGGTCGTGATCATGAAGGCGGGACCGTGGTCATTGGTGTGGTGAAGGTTGCGGTATTTAGCAGAGGTGATCGTGGGTGCGATTTGTTTTGACATCGCGGCTATGAAGTCACAGACAGGTGTCCGTGGTTCTTGTGGAGTTTAGGTCACGGATGCGATGGCTCGATCCCGTCGTGGTTAGTTGAATGGGTGTAGGTCGCGATTACTGGAATCATGGACAGGTGTCCATAGTTATGAGGTATTGGGGACCATCGCGGGTCGAGGTCAGGAGGGCGTAGATGCGAGGAGTGCAAGTAATGGATCCTAGTGTGGGTCTGTTAGTTTCTCACAACTATAGGAAGAGGTAGGGTTGCAGCAAGGAAGGTGAAGGGATGACGAAGATCACAACGTTGAAGACATGCGTAACCCACGGTCGTGGCTAACGGAATCACGGTCGCGATCTGGAATTCTGTCGACGGTTGTAGGTGACGCTGATCACAATCTTTTGGCGACTCAAACCGGTCGTGATTTTTGGCTAGAGCAACGATCGCGGTTTGAGCAGAGATGTGAAGAGGATCGCGGGTACAGGAGGTGGAGAAGAAGTTCGCGACCAGGATGAGGTCGTGATTCTCTTGGTGATCGCGATGATGGTAGCAGAGGGAACTGTGGGCAGGTAGATGAATAACCGTGACCGCAGTTGGCTAGGGTTAATCGCGATCAAAGGGAGAAGAGGGGCCGCTGACCACTGCTAACCATGTTAAACAAGGCTCCATAATGGGCCGAGAAGACAATGCCCATTGCCCAAATGAACTGCACAAAGGTGCAAAAATCCAATAAAAACAGGGAAAAATTTCGATTAAACCAAAATAAGTAAAATGTTAGAAGATATGGTCGATAAGCACAAGAATGTAAGAAAAACTAGGCCAAGGGAGGTGATTGAGCCCGGATGGACATGCATTCATCAATGCACAAATCAAATGCTTTCTTGGTTATGAAGGTAATTTCTCTATTGATAGTGTTCATTGATCTAAGGGTGGACGACTTTTATGCAAAAAAATTGGTCGCTTTAGAGCAGTTAATTGTTTAGTGATCACTAAAGGTCGGGTTGGGACTGCCAGAGTGGGGATGATTGAGAAATGAAATTCATAGCTTATGTCCTTTTACTGACTTGTCTCAAACAAATATGAGGGTGTGTTGCTTGAGGACGAGCAATAGTTAAGCTTAGGGGAGTTTGATGCACTATATGCTTGTCATTTTCACATGCTATTTTATATTGATTTTTGTGTTCTATTTGTTCATTTTCATATTAGTTTGGGTATGATGTACTCTCATTAACCTGTGATATTTAATTGCATCAAATAAATGGAATTTTACTATTTCAGGATAATTTATGATATTTCAAGATATTATGTTTTGATTTTATGAATTTTAGGAATTTTTACAAGTAACTAGACAGCTCGATACTACCGATTTTGGAGTCGGTGGTAGTTGCACATGTTTAGGTAGGGAAAAAAGAATTGAGAAGACTCGGTTGTACGGACTTTGGAGTCGATACTATCGACGACACCACAATGTTTTGATCAAGATTAATCAAAGAAACTCAATACTATCAACATAGGCTCGATAGTGTCGACAACTTGATAGGTGGTTGCAACAATTAAATGAGTCGGTAGTACTGACACCAAGTCAGTAGTACCGACCAGTCAGGATTGGGAAGATTTGAAGATGGTGTCTAATCCCATGGTTGAGGATCTATTTCTCCCTAAGTGACTTATATGACTTAGGGGGAATTTGGCGAGGATAGTATCACATGATAATTTCATTGGACAACAACTGAGAGCAAGGAGAGGAGAAAGAGGAGAAGAACATCAAGTTATGTACGGTCTGGACACTTCCAAGAGACAAATTTGTAGCCAGAAGCTAGAAAATTGGCACATGCATAAGAAGGGATCTTTTGGAACGTTTACTTCAGGAGTTCTTTAGTTTTTCTAATGTTCACCATGTCTTTTATTCTTCTATCCTATGTTTTTGACTACTAAAACCATGCAAGGATAAACCCCTTACTCCTTAGGAGCTGAGAGTAGCCCAAAAATGCATTGTAATTGATGTTATGAACTAATTGATCAATTTCTCTTAATTTTCGGACTTATTTATATGGGATTGCAATTAATTATCCATGTTTGATCACCATTGGTAGTTAATCAGACCTTTAATTTCTTTGAAAAAGGAAATTAATAGTTGGAAAATCATCAAAATACACATTTTATATTGCCCTTTGAGAAAGGTGGCTTATGAACATGAAGTGATTACCCAAAGGTTTAGTTAAAACACCTAACGAATAACACAATCGATATGAGAGTGGGATTGGTGTTAGTTTAGGTAGTGAATTACGCCACGAGAGTGGGTAATTCTTTCTACAGGCTCTTAGTCCAGGGTTAGGAGAGAAATGTATTAATGTGATCATGTTTTTTGGAATTCTAACCAAGGTAAAACCATAATCCTAAGGAATTGCAAACAAGGAGTGGCTCAAGTGGTCAAGCACAGTGTCCCCTAACAAAGGGACTAGGGTTTGAGTCCCAGTTGCCACCTTGATTTACAACCTTCCTAGGCGTTTGGCCTCTACCATAGTGTGTAAGAGAGGGAGGGATAAATCTTTCCATCTTTTTTGGTCGCGCTAAAAACATGTTACTAATAAAACCAAAACTTTGGGTACATTATGCGCCCCTATAGAAAACTACTAGGTCCCAAACCCCACGCAGGGGGATATAAGGGACCCGAAACAAAGAAAAAAAAACTCCAAACTAAGAAAGACAGAAGAAGGGGCAGGATACAAACTAATCGGAAGGTACTAGTAGGTGAGAAAGAAGTACATATAGAGCCAATCAATACACCCACAAAAATGTCTATATGAACATCAATTCAGCTCCACCACAGCCAGAAAAGTCACCCCTTGTCCCGGATCCTACACCATTTTCTCAGATGGATCACAAAGGAAACAGACAAGGAGACAAGACTATCACTCTAAGCCTCCTTCCTGAAGACCTGAACCAGCTGCACCTGGAACAATCCTTCACAAGAAGGTACCAATCAAGCACCTAATCTAGCTCAATGGGCTCCATCAACATATTTTCTTAGGCTAATGCTGCTGAATTCTGACAGTCATGGAGCCTCTGGCTTTCAGCTCACCTACACAGAGAGGACATGATCGAAAAGAAAAAAAAACACTTGCAAAAGCCAAAGATAGTATGCATCTGCCAACCACCATATCACTAGAACAAGAGTCACATCTCAGAACCGTAGGCCTGTGGAGGGCAGCACTTCCAGGTGGTTGGAGGACCACCGGCACCATCTTCCTTCATAAGGCTGAGACCAAAGCCAGACAGAGTTAAAACATCGAACACCCTAAGGGTGTTCCCTCACACAACAACAGGGACAACAGGGGGAGCCATGTCTCCCTTTCCAAAGATGAGCACCCCGTGGAGGGAACTGCATCCGGCATACCTGGAACCTCATCGGGGGTCGAGGGGACACCATCAGACTGGACAGCTAGGCTCACCCCATCCACTGGAGTAGACGACGCCTGAGAAGAACGAGCAAGCCAGCCAATTCTTCACCTGCAAATGGAGCAGCACGCGTTGTCGCAGACCGAGGTGGGGACAGATACTCTCCAACCATCTCGCTTGAATGGTAAGGAGTCGACCAGGTCGATAGCCGAACCCCATGGAACACGATCTCGACGACGACGGCGCATCACACCTCCCTCCACTCCAGGTCGGGTGAGGGGACCCGTGCGCAAGAAGAAGCCAGAGAAGGCCCGTGAACCCTAGCCCCCTTAACTCCATCGAAGAGATCAAGGAGAGGTGGGCCCGAAGAGCGTGAGCATTAACCCCGCAGGCCGAGTTGATCTTCCGAATCCACCTGATGACCCCGCGGAGCCACTCCTCCTGGAACGCCTAACCGTCATCAGCTCCACGAGACTCGGAAGTGGCAGGTCCCGAGCTCATGTAGACTGCAGCCTCGCGGAGAGCCCAGCAAGGGACAGCAGCGAGCAGGCTTGCCGCCGCCCAGGCCATACCGCCAGCAGACGGAAGATTGGTCGCCAGCAGATCCATCAGGGGAAGCGGGGAGGGGAAGAAGGCGGAGAAGAGGGTGGGGGGGAAGAGTGGAAGAAGATGGAGAAGGCCAAGGGGAGGGCACGCCTGAAGGGACAGCCTCCCTCCCCCCAGCGGGAGGGAACCATAGAGAGAAGTTGGAGCTCTCGTTCTAGAGAGAGAGAAGTGGGTTATGCTTTAAGCAAAAAATACATGTTCAATTGGCATCCAATTCTAAGGAATTCTATCCAATTGAGATTAATCACCATTAATTTTACATTTACTTTCTACATCCTTAGTTAATTAAACAATCCAATCAAAGTTTATTCTGTCTAGCTGATCGTATTATAGCTAGTAGTAGTTCTTGAGTTTAGCATTTTGCTTGTGTTCGATATCGGGGCCTCATTGGCCTACATTACTATGACAGAGTACACTTGCGTTTTAGGGTGTATAGAAAATACCTATCACTGCACATGATTGGTTAAACTCCACAAGTTCCTTCTCATTGTTATCTCATCATTATTAACGATCCTCACAATTTCCTTGCCATTACATCTATTTTCCCTTATAAATACATTGATACCTAGTTCACCCTCCGTATTGATCCACAGTGGAAATACCAATCCCTCTCCTACCTCCTCCACAACCGCCACACTGCAAGATCACAGTTTTCCTATACAGTATATTGCATTGGCGTCTGATTGTACATGAGGTTCCTTTGACTCCTCTTTTACCCTTTCCCACACCCAATTCTCCTCAAAAACTCTAAATTGATCTGCATGAATCTACCTTCTTCTCAGATGACTGGTAGGCTGATGGTGCTATCGATGCCTCCAGTACCAAATTGTCTAGTCGGTAAGTAACATCAAACCACCCTCTTATATTCCACATACTCATCTGGCCCCTGTCTTTGCTGGCTTGCCTGAATGATGAGCGTCATCATTTCTTCTGGTTTTAGTACCTCATCGGAGGAAGGTCATAGGGGCGCAAGCATCATTTGAGATTTTTAAATGATCCAAACATGCATACAGATGTATTGGGATGTTTTTGGGCCTTTGATTGGATTTCTAATGTAGTGTGTTTTCTATTGCCCCATCCAATCTTCTTCTTAGATGTGACCACCCATATATGGTGCTACTGTGATACTTGCACTGCAAGACCCCTCATGATACATGTCTAGATCTATCTCATCATGAGGAATACTCTAGTCGTGCTCTGGATTATGAGGGTGTTGGGGACCTCCACCATGGTGCTCAGTTTTTCTTTACCCTAGTCTATCACCTTCTAGACAGGATGAGTTGTTCCTCATCTCCTAGTGATCTTAGGACCTGTATCGAGGCTCCTTGCTACTAATTTGTCAAGGCGAAGGAGTGGACTAGTCACCCACCTTTTGGGATGCCTGGTGTAAGGTTTTTCTTCAAGCATTGAGCTACTGAAGCTACCATGGAGTGTGTGTGGTTCAATCCCTGGGGCAAACATCCTCTTTTTCCCATGGTGCTTTCCTTTTACCAATATTACCCACAATGTATATAACCATTTTTTTCATATTTTACTGAGCTTGACTACAATTTATCAGTAGAAGAATGTTACTTAGGTGTTGGCAAAAAGCTGGAATCATGACGCTTTCTCTTAGGGGCATTTAGGTCCATGCGTAAATATTTCATTTAATCAATAATGGTTTTTAATTTGTAAAATTCATAGGATATAACTAATTTATGCAATAATACATATACGTACATTTTAGAAGTAAGAAAATCTGATAGATATAATGGAATATGTTTTCACTCTAGATTTCCAACTTATAGTGTTGTCGTTCTCTAAGCAAGTGATTCAATGAAATTTATATTAATTGAATGCACAAGAATTATAATTAAATTGTGACAGCCTTGACCCTGAGCCTACTAAGAGTCTTTGAATACATAGGTCATCATAAGGTATGTACATCCTCTACTTTATTTTGGGCATTATTTCACTAAACTTACATTTTTTGATGATCTCTTGAACTGTTAAATTCATTAGACATTCAATCACTTAAACATTCAAATATCCTAATTTAAAACTATTGTATTCATATGGATGTTGAACTACTATGTTTACATGGGTTCTTTAATCCCACCTTCTCTGAATACATTTTTCTATAAAATAGATTAAAATAATAGTTTTTCCGCTCTCTTTGTGCATGTTGCATGTTTGACTAGAATATCTAGAATAGTGGCACTTATGTACAACCATACATATATAGGGTGTGCCTATTCAGCTAGGGGTGTGTATTTCCACTCTTAGTTTATTGGTGAGCATCCTATGGTGTTATGGCCCTAGTTTAGGCATATTTAGTCTACATTTTTATGCATGCAAAAGTTTATTCTTTGAAAATGAGGTTTTGTTTGATTGATATGGAAAGATAGTTTATTCCCATGCTTGTACTAAATTCTAGTATGCCCCTTTGTTTTTGTTATATTCTTTTTTCTTACCGAATTGCAATGCCCCTTTCCAGTGAAAATATCTATTTTTGCAGTTTTAACCCAATATAATTTCCAAAGTTTTTATTATGGGTACATAATCAGATCTTTGATGACATGTATGTTGTTTCTTATGTTTGGTCGATGTACCCTTTCATCTACACATAGGAACATTATAAGACAAGGACTCAAAAGGATCCCCTATATGATATGGACTTAAGGATAACTTGGAATTGTTGGGTTGCCCTCTGTGCTAGGTCATACGTGTTATTAAATGTATGCCTTTTATTTTGTCATGCCATCTTATATGGTGAGGAAAAATTATAAAAAAGTAATCATATTACTTTGTAATAATTGTTTCTACTACTTTGTTGTTACCTTTATCTTATATTGTACCATTTGAGTGTATCCCTTATTGGATCCCACTCTTTAAAAAATTGTGTTGGATCCTAAGAATTTGATTACTTGACTATTTTAATTTATCCTACGTTGACCCTTAATTAGGTAGGTGACCCTTAAAGGTTTTTGATATATTTATCTAATAGTTGTGGAATGCCAATTAGGGTTTGAAATACTTGTATAAATTGGTCATTACCACTCCTAAACTTACTACTGTGAACAAGGCTTAGTTTTTTGGTACCCATTTACCCCTACCTTTTCCATGGAAGTAGTATTTCACTATGTATAAGTCGGGAAGCTAGTTCAACTATCATGAAGATAGGTTGATTTGAACACTTGTAGCTAGGAATATCCATGGATTTTCCCTTAGACCCCTTTCCTTTTCCATTGTTCTAGTATGAATAGCATACATTCACTTTGGTTACTGAGCATGCATGAACGACAACCACAAAATATTAATTAAATTTTGGATTGAAATGATTCCTTTGATATTAAGTTATATTTTTGAACTACCTCAACTACGGTTAAGAATGCCTTCAACATGGAGTATCTCAACATATCTCTACCATAACATCCTCATTGAGATTGTTAAGCTACATATATGAGAATTACTTGATGAGATATATAGTTTTTAGTATATATAATTAAATGTACACCCATCTCGTCTCCATTATTGTACTTACATTATCTAGTCATTGATATGAGTAGTTTGACTATATAGGTTACCTGAACATGTTAATGCACTTTGATTTTAAACCATTACAACCAACAAGTGATGAGAAAACCCCAAATATCCTATAACATTGGGAAATATGATGACTCCCTTGGATCTCAAGATGAGGCAATCTGAATTATGATTGAGAGTGACAGGGGGAGTAGTGGATGTTGTACCTTATTAGGGCTTGATAGATGTTGATGGTGTGTAAAGGGAAAACCCTTCTCCGTCCTATGCTTATTATACTAGAAATGTGGATATATGCCCTTCTAGTATTTCAAAAATTAGACCCTCTTCGTGGAATGAAGTGATGATAGAATCATATTATTTGCATTGTGTTGTGGAAAGGGGACAACTTGGTTCTTGGATCAATTTTTGCACCAATGTTAGATTTCCATCGCAAAGAGCCTTCTTTGCCTTCCACCTAAGTTGTGTAGGAAAGGCCCAAAGCCAATCCATAAAGAATAGTGAAGCTTCATTTTTATCATTAATCTTATTTTCATTATTATGTTATATGTACAAAAAAAAGCTTTCAAATTTTATCAATGGTTTTGGAACGAATTTACCACCGCAAGAAAGTTTGAGTGGTAGAGAAACCCTTCAATGAAGAAGCACCTGACTGGCATGATCAACCTAAGACCCTAGGCCTAAGTGTGGAGTAGAGAGTATGAAGGAATCATGGATATGACCTAGATTCACCCTTTTTGCCCATCTAAATGATTAGATAAGTTATAGATTAACCCTTTTAAGGGGTGTAACCTTATGCACTTAGGAGTGTATCTTAACTTAAGGAATTATTAGAATAAGTTGTGGTTTCATAAGTCATACTTGGGTAATTATAGTCAAAATTTCAAACATATGTAGCTACCCCCTAACCATGATTAGTGAGAGAGCCTTTCTTATTATACCACCATACATGTTACTTGGATAATTAAAATAAATTTTTAAATGGATCCCAACTTGTGTTTAAAATATGAACTGAAGTTGGGTTGAGTATTATGTTAGCTTAAAAAAATGATCGATTAATACTTAAAAGCTTGAACTTAATGACCACACACTTCATATTGCCTAAAATTAATGGCATGGGACTCTACAATATAGTTTGAATATTCTAAGGATGAAGGTATTAAAAAACATATGTCTTTCCCATATGATCACAACAAACTAAAGTGAAAATGAGCTAGATGCATTTAAACATAACATATGTAATTTATTTTGTTCCTCAAAATATGGAAATACACTAAGTTGCACATTTATGAATAGTAAAACATGGTCCCTAACAAAACCCTAATTTTACACCTTAACCTTGATTTGCTTAATTGTTTATAGATGAGGTCTTGGAAGTAAGACAAAAGTTAATTAATATTCAGTCCAAAATTTGTAAATATGGAGAACTTAAGAGAAATGTAATGTTGGAAGTAAAAAAAGACATATATTGATGTTATCGACTAATATTACATGTAGAAATAACCTTTTGAAAAAAATGTTGATAGTAATGATTATGATATAGATGTTGAGCTTGTCGTTCTTGAGCTAACTTATCCCATCAAGTTAGTGGTCTTAGTCTAAATTGTTCTATTAGGAGATCCATGTGGTGATTGGTCATTCATTCTTAAGTTATAGAAAATAAGAAACTATAGAAGAACCTGGGGAGCGGAGCTCATATGTGTAGTGATGTAGGGCATGTAAGAGGACAATGGAATAATGATAACAATGTAGGTAACCTTAATATATCATCACTATGATAATCTATGTCTTTTCATAAAATTTTCCTAGCTCTTGGAATACAAGAAGAATATGGAGAATTGATGTAGGGAATAATGTAGGATCATCGTGAGGTTTTGGATATATGTATGACGTGGAGTTATGTACAATAATTTATTAGTTTAAGTGTCTTAGAAATTTTAGATTGATTATGAGTATAGTTTAGTATATTGGGGACATAAACCTATTTAAGTTGTGGAGTGTTGTAACATACTCAATTCTAGGCATATAGGTTAAATCTACTTTCTTTATGACCACATTCTAGTATCTTGAGATCCAATCTCCCTTCCTTCCTTTTCTTAACCTTTTCAAATTGGACACCTCATAGTAATCACAATTCCTTATTTTAGAGTGGATTAGACTTTGTTGGAATCTAGCATCCCTATCTAACTCATGAGTAACCCATTAACATGAAATCTTAGGATGTAATAATCCTATATAGTTAAATTATAAGAAATTTGTGAATAATGATAATAAATTATAGTCTCAATCATAACTTAATATCAAAGTATGATACTAGGACCTTAGAGTGAGAGAATTAAAAGTGACTCAAAAGGATTTCCTTATTTGATCACTTGTATGTGCTTTTAAATGCAATTAAATGAATAAGTACATAATGGGGTAAATATAATAGAAATAATCTCAAGCTATAGAAACATGTCCAAATTCATGTTCCTTAGACCCAAATTAGAAAACCTACCTATTTTGGACTTAATCAGATATCAAATAAAGCCTTAATGGTGATTTATAAATAAAGACACAAGTTTTAATTATTTGTTTCATTTAAATTATATTTCATGCTAATGTTTTGACTAAAGTATGGATTTCATTAGTTAATTCACATGTGACACTGTCTATTTTTGTGTTGGGTATATTGAATATGGACTTCATTGTCCCCTTCCTCTAAATTCCTTACCATGCATGACTGGTTCAACACCACATGTTCGTTGTCATTATTTTCTTATCATGATTAATATATGATGGCAATTTTCATGCCGATAGATCTATTTTTCCCTCATGAATACATTGATCCCTAATTCACCCTCCTCGTCAATCCACAATGATAATGCCCAATCCCTCTCCATCCTCTTCCACCACTGCCAAACTACAAGGTCATGGTTTCCTTCTACAATAGATAACACTGGCATCTTAGCATATAGGAGGTTCCTTTGACTCCTCATTTACCCTTCCCCACACCCAATTATCCTCAAGGAAATCTAAACTAATCGTCACAGATCTACCTCATGATCCTATGGTTTTATGGACCTATTTTAGGTATATTTAGTCTACATTATTATGCAAGCAAATGTTTATCATCTCAAATTGATATTGTGTTTGATTGATATGGCAAAACATTTTATGCCCATGCATGTGATGTGCGTCATTGTACATGCAACAATCACTAGAAAAATTCCTAGAGTTTAACCTTCTAACCCGGTTGTCAACTTGTTGTGAACAACAAGTCAACTTAGTATAGATAGGTATCGATCCAAGGGACGATAGAAAAGAAAAGTCGAAATTCAAATCTGATCACAAGTACAAGAATTAAATCCATATTTGGGAGAGTTGTTAATACTAAGAACAAAAATCAAAGTGCTGAAATAAAGTTTAACTAATCAAGAAATAAAGATCTGGGGTCTGGAAGATTACCACCAAAACCACATTCCTATTCAATTAATCAAATTCTAAACTCCAAGGATCAAATCAGGACCTTGTGGTTACATGTCCTTACGAACAAAATCACAAGGGTTGAACTTCCCATGAACCCGTTGGTCCCGACATTCACGGATCATTACCCAACTGTCCAACATGCCACTATCCACAGTCATATCAAAAAATATGTGAATTCAAACTGGTGTTCAAATCCAAGGCCCAGGTGGTCGCATCACCAAGGATTATAACAAGAATAAGATTAAAAATACAAAAAGATGATAATCGCAATTAAGGGACTATTGTTTCATTTTTATAGAGATCCATGATCATATCACTCCATAAGAATATATCAGATCATCCAAATAACCACACATAAATAGAGAGAAGATATTTGTTTGATGGAGGAATATAATTGATTATATTGAATAGAACCGGGCTAAGGGGATACTCCCATGCCCCAGAGAGATTTACTCAGACATAACAAGACTAGAAGAAATGCAAACTAAAATGAGATCCAACATTATACAAGATGTGGTCTACAACTAAAAATTGGATGAAATGGAATGAAGAATGGAATGCTTTTAAAAGTGGAGAGTCTCTCCTTTTATAGGAGGGGGAGGGGGTAGGCTTCCCTCAAAAGAGGGGTAAAAAGAGAGGGAGACCAATTTTTGAATTTTCTGGATCTGGTCAAATTAAAACTTGATTGTCTTTAATTATCTTGACCATGTAACTTTTTTTAATGCAGATTCTCATAGCAGAAATTTCAAACATATTTATCTCCCGTGAAAAGTATAAAAGCAGTCCAGATAATAATATTTTCTTTTAGGAAATTAAAGTTCCTTTCCAACGAATACTTGTACGCTTAATTTGGAGTTTGAATGCAAGAGTTATGTCACTTTTGGTGACATGTATATACGAATTTCAAGGCTGTTGTAATTTGTGTAATTTTCCTACAAAACCCAAGAAAATATAAATAAAACTCCAATTAAAGAGAAAAATATAAAATAACACAATTAATTATGAAACTAAGAGAATAAATAACAAAATCATCCTAAACAAATATCAAAAATATGTAAATAAAAGGGATAAATATACATTTATCAAAATACCCCGGACTTGAATCCTTGTTTGTCCTCAAACAAATAAAATCACAAATTATTCCAATTTATACTAACAACATGTCTATCCTCACCCTTGTAACATCACTTTATTCCTTACCTCCAAATTTGGACAAGCAACCCAATCTCCTAAGACCACAAAACACAAAATTCTATATTCCCTATTAATATCAAATATCATATCTTGTTTCTAAATCAAGATTTTGTAGAAAAAGATGCTTCATCTTACTTTTTCTTTGACACTCTCATTTTTATTATTGTTTTTTTTATGTGAATTGTTGCATAAGAATAAGATGAAATTAGGGGGTGTGAAAACAAAGGGAAGTGATGAATTTTTTTTTGATCCCTCCTCCATTCGACTTGGGATTTAAATTTGTGGAGTTGTGGCAACAATGGTCACAATTTTTTTTTCATGTGAACTTTTGGCATCTTTTGATGGTATGGCCCTTTGTGGGGTATGGAATATTTTATATGGGAAACGTGCCACCCCAGACTTGATTTTTTTTTTGGTGGCGATTCTTTGCTTTTCTTTTTTAGAAAGAAAATAAGGGGGAAACAAAAGGTGTCCTTGTGCTTATAACTTCACATATTTATTTACTTTTTTTTTTAATTGTCATTACATTAGAAAGAACATTCATGTCAATCACATTATACACAATTTATATCAAGTTAATCAATAATTTAAAGATAGAGAAAAATTTTGTTTTGTTTTGATTGATTGCATACGGCTTGCCAACTTTTCCAAGGAGTGATGCTATTTTGGGGTCCTAGGTGACATGGTGGTTTCAGACATGGAAATTTGTAACAATTTTTGCAAAAGATTTACTAAATTCAAATAGGTACAATGGTAAACATCTATTCATATTGGTTGACTAGATAAAGGCCATTTTGTAACAAAAGAAATAAAAACATGGTCCTAGATAATGGCCATGAACAAAGCAACTATATAAAAAAAGGTAGAAATAATGCAAGAATAAAAAAGATAAGGGGGGTGGAATAAAAACATATCACCCACCTCCACCCTGGAATTAGATTTTTTTCTCATCCTGAGCAAAATCGAAACGTGAGATGGAGGGAAGAGAAGAGTGAGGATTTCCAGGTGGCCCAGGTAGCTCAAAAAATGTCCAACTAAAGGGGATGTGTGTATCAGGGTTGGGACCTTTATCTGGGGAGCTTCATAGTGTACCCTATGATAGGGTAATTGTGGAATATCAGTGGAGTGTTCATATTTTGTTTCACCTCACATTCCTTCCAATAGGATCAATAGATCTTCCATCGATAGCTAAGGAATTGTTGAAGATGGATGTGGATTGGGGGAGGTTGGTGGGTACGTGACTGGTAACACATGCAGTGCCAGATGTGCAAAGTCAGGCAGTGGATCTGGATGTAGTTTCCCTCAGTCATATTGACCTGCATATAGGATAATTGGTGGTGATATGAAAGGTATAACTACATTTAAATCAGTATGATAAGTATTTTTTCTCTGCTCAAAATTCATGCAATCAACCTTGGGATAGATGGGATTCATGGTTGATATAGCATGTTGCTCTAGTTTCTCAATGCAAGGAGTTCCCAAGGGTTAATGAGAGATAAAAATGGGTATGCATTCCTTGCAGCTAGTGGAAGGGGGTATGTAGACTTCTTCCAAGGGTTGTGTCCCTTCTTCTAAATCAGTTGTGCATGGAATGGGAATTAGTTGTGACAGAATGTGTGGAATCATTTTATTAAAGGGGGTTGGATGCTTATTATCCAAAATAGACTCAAAATAAGGGTATTGGTCTTTTATGTCAATTGGATTGTTGTAAGTGGTCGTGGGAGTAGTTGGATTTTCAGATTGACTCTCCTGCTTCAACTTTTCATATTCAAGTAGTAAAGTCTGTAAAGGAAAGATAGGGAGGCCCACATCCCCACCACATGTAAAATATGGATCCATTGTTTGTGCTATTTCTTCAGAATCTGACATATATGACATAAAAATAGGATCATTGTCGTCATCATTGGGAAGAACCATCTCGGTTTGCTCGAGTTCTACAGGGGGAGTTTGTGCTTGCACTTCAAGTAAGGTAGCTAACATGGCTTGGTTGGTTTCTAGTTTTGCCTGTCCTTCTGCTACCATCTTTTCTAGGGCCCAAAGTCTCTCTTTAAATTTGGTTTCATAATTAGATTCATGCACCCCAAAATTTTGTCTATCCTCTCCACACTCCCCATAGTGTCCTTGGCCATAATACCCTTCATATTGTTTTGGGTGACATTGCTCCTCATAATAATCTCCAGAATATGGTCGATTGTAATTTCCATTGCATCCATCTTGGTAGGAAGATTCAATATTATAAGGTGTCACCAAATCAGGAGAAAACATATTTGAACAATCTATATTTTGGGTTTGGGCTTCTAGTAGGGCGGTTAAGAAGGCTTGGCTGGTTTTTAGTTTTATTTCTCCTTCTACTGCTATCTTCTCTAGGGCCTTAAGTCTCTCTTCTTGTTGAGGACTACATTGGGTTTCATAAACATGTTCATAACCGCCAAGGTTTTGTTGGTTACACCCCACAAATTTTGTTGATCATATCCCCCATTAGAATATAGATAGCAAGGTTCCCCATAATGGTTCTCAGAAAAATGTGGATTCACATTGTACCCACCAGGATGAAATGGGTCACAATTAAAAGGGGTGCTATCATAACCATGGGGTAGAGTTGGGCAGGCAAGAGATGCATGATGGTGAAGACTACAATAATAACATTGTGGGGGATATTGGGATGCCCACTCCATTTGAAAAGAAAAGTTCCTGAAAGATATGTCAATCAAAGAATGAGAGAAAAAAGATTACGAGACAAGAGGTTAGTCAAAAATTACAAAGAGAACTAAAAATTATAAATCTATGAAATAATGAAATAACTAAAATTACTAAAAAAAGTAACTTGAAAGTAATATTGCTGGAATGGAAACTCAGCAGAAAGAGGAGATACACTTCTGAAATTGTGCTCGGAAGGCAAAAAGAAATTACAAAAATCTAAAAGAAATTATAAAAAGACTAAAGTTATGAAAGTTAGAGAATATGAACAAGGATCATACAAGATATACATGCAACCAGATCTGAAAAACAACTGTGCCATCCCCGACAATGGCGCCAAATTGATGCGCATTGTTGTACATGCAACAATCACTAGGAAAAGTCCTAGAGTTTGACCTTCTAATCCGGTTGTCAACTTGGTGCAAACAACAAGTCAACTTAGTATAGATAGGTATCAATCCAAGGGACGACGAAAAAGAAAAGTTGAAATCTAAATCCTATCACAAGTACAAGAATTAAATCCCGATTTGAAAGAGTTGTTAATACTAAGAACAAAAATAAAAGTGTTGAAATAAAGTTTAACTAATCAATAAATAAAGATCTGGGGTCTGGAAGATCACCACCAAAACCACATTCATATTCAATTAATCAAATTCTAAACTCCAAAGATCAAATCAGGACCTTGTGGTTACATGTTCTTATGGACAAACTCACAAGGATCGGACTTTCCATGAACCCGTTGGTCCCAACGTTCACAGATCATTGCCCAACTGTCCAACATGCCATTATCCACAGTCATATCAAAAAGCATGTGAATTCAAACTGGCATTCAAACCCAAGGCTCAGGTGGTCGCGTCACCAAGGATTATAACAAGAATAAGATTAAAAGGATGAAAAGATGATAATCATAATTAAGGGTTGATTTTTTTGTTCATATAGAGATCCACGATCATATCACTCCATAAGAATATATGAGATCATCCAAATAACCACACATAAACAGAGAGAAGACATTTGTTTGATGGAGGAACATAACTGATTATATTAAATAGAAATGGGATAAGGGGATACTCCCATGCCCCAAAGAGATTTACTCAGACATAACGAGACTAGAAGAAATGCAAACTAAAATGGGATCCAACACTATACAAGATGTGGTCTACAACTAAAAATTGGATGAAATGGAATGAAGAATGGAATGTTTTTACAAGTGGAGAGTCCCTCCTTTTATAGGAGGGGGACGGGGTAGGCTTCCCTCAAAGGAGGGGGAAAAAGAGAGGGATACCAATTTTTAAATTTTATGGATCTGGTCAAATTGAAAGTTGAATGTCTTTAATTATCTTGACCATGTAACTCTATTTAATGTAGATTCTCACAGCAGCAATTTTGAACATATTTATCTCCCATGAAAAGCACAAAAACAGTCTAAATAATAGGATTTTCTTTTATAAAATTAAATTTCCTTTCCAATGAATACTTGTACACTCAATTTGGAGTTTTAATGCAAGAGTTGTGTCACTTCTGGTGACGGGTATATATGAATTTTAGGACTGCTGCAATTTGTCTAATTTTCCTACAAAACCCAAGAAAATATAATTAAAACTCCAATTAAAGTGAAAAATATAAAATAACACAATTAATTATGAAACTAAGATAATAAATAACAAAATAACCCTAAACAAATATCAAAAATATTTAAATAAAAGGGATAAATATACATTTATCAACATGTAATATGAATGTTAATATGTCTCATTCCTTTTGTTATATTCTTTTTCACTTACCTAATTGCAACTAGCCCCTACTTGTAGGAACATCTTTTTTTGCACTTTTAACCCAATGTAATGCCCAAAGTGTTTATTATGTGTACGTATTTAGCTCATTGTTGACCTCTATGTCATCTCCTATGCTTGGGTAAATCTTCCACCCCCCCCCAGGTGTAGGTACATTATAAGACAAGGATTCAAGAAAGTGACCTACATGACATGGACTCGAGGATAACTTGGAACGTCTAGGATGCTCTATATACTAGGTCATACATGTTATTAAATGATTACCTTTTAATTTGTCATGGAACCTTATACGGTGAAGAACATTTATAAATGAATAATCATGTAACTTTTTTAATAGCTTTGTTTCCACTAATCTGTTATCACAGGGCTCTTGTATTTTACCATTTGAGTGGATCTCCTATCGAGTCCCTGATGAATGCATATTCATCTTAGTTTTAGTCACCATTTTAGCCTAGTTTTGCACTGAAAGCCCACATATACCTCCTGAATCTTCTCATATATGATTTTCCTCAGTTTTAGATGATTATTTAGAGTTTTGATCAAATTTATTCATCTCCATTGTAGGATTGAACATTGCACTATGTGCACCAGTGTAGGAGGTGTAGGGGACAGTGGCCCCAAGAAGCTTTTGATAATATGTACCCTTTTTTATGACCAGATCCTTCATCAGAATGCATCCTCATCAGTCAGAAGATTCATCAATGTAGGTCATTCGACCCTCAGCAATAGCCTCCCCTTCCCCCCTCACGGGGGTGGGTTTGTTTCACGATGATCATGACTATAGCCAAGGAGGCTATGACCGTGACAGTGATGTTGAAAGACAGACCGCGACTGTGACCTGGTTACACCTCGACTAGACTTGGACCGCGACCTGCATGGGAGACCTCGACCGCCATACCGCGAGCCACGCGAAAGCCGCAATCGTTGCTCACCTGCGACCGATACCACACTGTGACCGCAACACACCAGTGCAACTATAGGACCACACCGCAACCGTGGCCAAGAAAAGAAGGACCATGACCACGGTATACAACAATGACCGCGACCAAGAAAAGAAGGACCACAATTGTAGTTTACAATCACGACTGCAGTATACAACATCGACCGTGGAGTTAAGTCAGTGGAGTGTGCCTATAAATAGGCATCCCATCCATCTTATCAAATCATCTCTTCCATGACACTGGGAGGTTTCCGCACTATGCCCAGCCCTTAGGGAAATGATCTCCTCCACCAAGGACTACCTCTATGGAGTTATTACCTCTCATTCATCTCCACTCCATCCATATCTATCTTCTATCCACAAAAGTGGTTAGACTTCAGATCTGTAGATCTACTTCATCGTCGGACATCTGCTACTTCTTCTCCTATGAGTGAGAGCATGAGACAAAAAGGAAAAAGGAGAGAGAAGATTTTCCTCGACAACCTTGGTGTTCTTCCCCTCCTAATTCCAAATCTTCCCTGAGATCGTGTAGAAGACCATATCTCCACCAAGCTCTGGCACCTTCTTCACCATGACCATGGTGGAATCTTCCCTCTCTCTTGTTTTTCTTGTTTCCATCTTGAGGAGTGAGTAGTTCTTTTCATTGGGGTGTGGGGACTAGCCCTGCTACCCATGCTTACATGTTCATCTAAAAACACTCCATGTCTTGTATATAACTTTTCATCTTGTGTTAATTACTTAATGCATGCTTTGTGGATTCATCACCTAACTTGCATAATCTTTTATTTTCCTTTGTTGGGAGAACTTCAATACTTAGGATTTTAATTAACACTTGATATTGTTGATGCCCTGACGAGAACTCTGAAGGGTATCTTTAGAGTAGTAAGTGTGTGATCATCAAGTGACGAGACATCTAATGCTTATAGGTGATGCTTACACAATCCTGACATCCTAACGGGGGGTTAGGTACTCCATTTGGATAGTTGTATCTTGCCTGGATGTGTTTTGGATTTTTTTGCATGTATAGTGGTGGTGAAACCCGATTCCACCCCAGTGATTTCCATCATTAATCGAGATCCAACTTTAATACCGCTGTTTTACTTTCCTTGCAATTAGTTTAACTAAACCAAAAGCCACCTCTTGTTCTAAATATTAGTGTTGATTAAACTAGATCTGACTAGCAAGATTCTTAAAATTGTTGTCCCTTGGGATTCGATCCTTAACTATACTATGAAGATCCGTCTGCTTGTGGGTGGTCCTATTCCTCAATGTTTTGGTAAAACTTAGGGATTTCATCTCTAAGTGAGTTTGTTAGTGTAGTAAAAACAACATCAGTACAACTCTTTATCGGATGCTAAAACTTATTTCCTTAACATGAATCTTCTTGAGGATGTGTACATTACACAACCTCAAGGTTTATTCACTCCAAATGAAGCCAATAAAGTTTGTAAGCTATAAAGGTCAATCTACAAATTTAATCAAGCATCTCAGAGGTGGAATCTTCATTTTGATGAGATACTAAAATAGTGTATCTTTATCCAAAAATGAATATGGACCTTGTGTTTACATGAAGGTTAGTGGGAGAATAATTTTATTTCTCATATTGTATGTAGGTTACATTCTATTAATGAGAAATGGCATACCTACTCTACAATTTCTTAAGAACTAGCTACACAATATCGTATCCATGAAGTACTAAGGGGAAGCATCTGATATACTAGTAATTAAGATCTATACATATAGATCTAGAAGGATTTGTGGCCTAGACAAAGGACATACATTAAGAAAGTGCTAAAGAGGTTTAACATCAAGAGTCTAACAGAGGATACTTACCCATCCTACATGGAATTAGTCTCTCTACAACTAAATGTCCCAAATATTTAGAAGAACATCCATACATGAGTAAGATCCCATACGCATAAGTAGTTGGATATATCATGTCTGAAATGATATGTAGATGCCCATATGTTTTGTGTGCTTTGGAGATTGGGAATTTCCCAACAAAATACCTTGGTATACCACTTTCGGGGGGTTAAGGGTAATAGTGGGTAATTTTCTAGATGCCTCGACGATCTCAGAAGAATGATTGAGAAATGAGCTGGAGTTAATGTTTCCATGGCGAGCACAACTGTTCTGATCAGGTCTGTTCTATAGAGCAAAATACGGTAATGGTGCCGACAGGTGACTCTCCCACCTTCCATTCTGATACATATGCGATCCTTGGTTTTTTAGCTTTCTTTGGAGAGGCAAGAATCATGCTATTCCATGGGGAACCATTGTGAGGTCCTACCAATGTGGTGGTCTTAGAGATCTAATGGACCTGGCCACTACAATGATAGTAAGGAAGATGGAATGTTTCCTCCAGAACATGGATTCACCTTGGGCAAAATGGATGTGCAATAGATATGGTGAGGCTCTAACCCAATGCACATGAGATTAGGAGGAAAGACATCTCTAAGAACTAGATAGCCATGGTTGAGAGGTGGAGGCTTTCGAGGAAGACTACTACTTTGATAGAGGATGTTGACACCTCAATGACCATGCCAAACCAAGGGAGATCAATTATCATCAACCCCATGTCCAATGGGACAAGGTTCTTTGGGGGAAACCACATACTCCCAAATGGAGCTTTTATATGTACAAAAGTCTGCTAAAGAAGCTTCCTATGACAGATAGACTAAGAAGATGGGGCCTTGATATGAATCCCATATGCAGCCTTTGTAACAGGTTTGATGAAATCCATGAACACTTGTTCTTCGAATGTGAGTACTCCAAGTACAACTGGTGTCGCGTTAGTCTAAAATGTGGTTGGGGTGGGTGCCCCCCCTAACAGTCTTGATGGAGCTATCACTTGGATTTTAAACAAACCAAAGTAGAAAAAGAAGATGTGTGGTTTTGTAGGTAATATCCCATGTCTTTTGGTTTTCTCACTGTGGAATGAGAGGAATAGGAGGACTCATGCGAAGAGAAGTACTGATTCCCTCACCTTTTTTGACAACCTTGTAAATAGTGTTAGGGTATTGTATAGAGTTTTCCCCAAAGATCTTGTGGGAATGGAGACTATGGTCCTTAGAAATTGGGACTTGCTCTAATGTTGTGTAGTATACAGAATTTTGTGTGACCCTATACTTGTAATTTTGGTTGGAATACTATTTTACTGTATCCAAAAAAAAGAAAATGATGAGAATGTATCACTCGGATCCCAATGATGGTCAATACACAACAGTAAATAATATTGTTAAGGACTTGAGAAGAACTAAGTATCAATTCCTAATTAACCGATTAGGACAACTATAGATCACAATCAAGATTTTTGTATTTCCTAAACAATAGAGTTATAAGGTAGATGATTTCTAGGCAAGAGACATTGGTTGCTTCTTATAGGGTCGAGTACATGTTTGTCTTCAGTGTAACAAAGAAATAAATATGGACCAAGAATTTCATTTATGAACTTGAGGTGGTTCCAACCATTGAAGACATGGTAGATCTTGAAAATGACAACAATAAAGCTATTGTACAACGTAAGGAACCTAGTTCACATCATCATTCCAAGAACAAATTCAGGTATTACCATCTCATACTTGAGATCCTACAATGAGGAGATATTAGGATATTTAGATTACCAACTGAAAGCAAATTAATGATCCCATGACAAAAGCACTTTCACAACAGAAGCATGATGGTCATGTTACATCACTTAGAATTAAATTCACGAGTGATTTTCCTTGGTACAAGTGGGTGATTGTTGGTTGTATGACTTGAGAGACATCTTGTAATGATTGTAATAGGAATACTTTGTACTTGATTTGATCATTAATAAAAGGGAATTCCAATTATTATATTTATCTCAGTATTGATATAATGAATAAATCTAATGATTTCCTAAGAACATATAAAATCAACGACATATTGTTTGGATAAAGGACATGAATGATATCATATTGTATAATAAGAGTACTCATTCTTGCTATGTTCCTAGTCAGTTATTATTGTGAATATTGTAGGACAACAATAATACAAAAGACTAGTATGTGTGGTGTGTGATGACTATGCCTCTTTAGTCACGACGTTGAACATTGACTCAGATACATGGTTACTTTCTAGGGAACAAATTGTACTAGATTGAACCACCATGAGACTAACAGAACGAAGTCATGTAATGACATGAGTGACATTCTGATTTACAGTCCACATATTTCCACCCCTCCATATCTTTCTCTTGGACTCTCATTGAGTGGAGATAGCCTCAAATCTATATTGAAAAGTGTTGCAAGGAGCATAAAAAATACTCCCTCCATATTAAAGATAAAATGCTACAACTCCCCCTTCTCACTTGAGGAATCACCCCTATATGTACCCGCAGATGCCAAATGTTTTGATGATCTTTCTCTGGGATCTTCTTACCTACTGGGAAGTAATGACACCACAACTAATCTAGGTAGCTTAGAAAGTCTAAAAGTCAGGCAAATGTTTTGTTCTTCTGATGGATCATCTAAAGCTAAAACTTCTCCAAATACAAAATCAAATGAGAAGTGTTTGGAATATGAGTTTGATGTTGAATGGAATGATGTTAATTCTTCTATGAGCACTTCTCTAGGTTGGGCAATCCTGAATCTACAAGGTTCTCCTAGTAGAAAATATAGTGGCTTTGATCCTACTTATAGTTCAAGACTGGCTCACAACCATTAGAGCACATTGATAACCACAGGAATACAACATGAAGAAAATAAATGGAATGGTGTAGTTGTTGTAGCTCATGGAACATACACAGATCAAGTCATATATCATCATATATCGTCATTAGCATTAAGAATAAAACTTCAAGGATGGAAGGAATAGTCATAAAAAGCTCTGGAGTGATATCTTCCATTGTGCTTACACTAGGAAAATCTTCCTTTATTTTTCAGACATTCTCCTTTAGCTGGGTGGATTTTGGATTTTGGATCATGGTTTTGGATAAACTGCACATTCGCCGAAGTTGGGAGACAAAATTAGGAGAGTTTTCCTAGTGGAAGTATTATTGCTGACGCTTACTTACCTAGTTAGTATTATAAACATATAATATAAATGTCTTTTATGTGATTCCCTGAGGTCGCAACTGTTTTTCTCTTTTGCCCTTATGCCTAAGACTCATGCTAATATTATGTGTGTTTTTTAAAACTTGTTTGCTTGCATTATGTAGATGCAACTTTTGTTTTGGAAAAAAAAAACATCTCAATGTGAGTGTGGTAATTGTGATCCTTAGAACTGAAGTCAAAATAGTATTTAGAAGTTGTTCTATGTTCTTTGATCACTAACCCAATGAGCTTTAAATAAAACTTGTCAAAAAGGTAGTTTTTGGGTGCACTATGACTCTTAGGGACAACTTCATTTGATGTATATGGAATTTGGCCCTCCTTTAGAAGTGATATACTAAAGAAAGATAGGTCAGACTATGAAATGCACGACCATACTCATGTGAGTTAATATATGATATTGACCTCACAATACCTTTAATAGTCTTCTCTAGTTCAACAAACATAGATTAAATGTGAAAAGGATGACATTCCATACCTCAAATTCAATCTGGATACCTATGAAAAAGGGATTATTTGGTCATGGTATCATTAGTCAGTTAACAGATGTAGTTGTTCTCCAACTCATTCCTATTACATGGGTGACAAAACTGTGTGGCTAGACACAAATATTTGTTTGTGTTGATTTGAACATCTCTACAAACATAATTACAATCTACCAGGTCACATGCATAAGGATACATAAGTTAATTGAAGTTTGTAATCTAATAAATGATTAGAATGCTTTTGAATCATAAACAAGTTGATTTCCTATCAGATCACATGACCATAATGTCTGATTAACCAATCAAATTAGTCAAGTAAATGGATCGATTGATTGTAAATTGGTCGACTGAGTTTTATATTAGAATGGGCCAATCAGGTAAGCTAGTCGTTCGGTCAGAGTTCAATAGGAAAGTCTCAAATTAGAAAGCAATTCTTATATAGATTTGAGCCGACTAATCGGTCAACGAACAACCTGATCGGTCGATCACCTAACCTGATTGGTCGATCAACACACTTTTTGGACCGTGATCATTTGATTAGGCAATGTGATTGGTCAATTAGAACTAATGTCTATGTTTTTATTATTGAATTGTTTTTTGTATTGTAATTAGGAAGGGAATTGCAATTAGGGTTTTCCACCAAGCCTATTATTCTCCTAAATAAAGGGGGCACGTCCCAAAGCATTTTCTACAACAATGTAACATCTTTTTGAGATAACTTGTGAGAGAAATTGGTTGTCCCATCTCTTATGGAGAGAGAGTAAGAAACCCTAATGATTCTTCTTGAGATAGTATAAAGGGAGTCTAAGATGATAGCATGGAAAAAACTCTTGTTACTCTTTGATATGGTGGCTAAGGTGGTGTACCATGGTCTCGCTCATTGATATGGACAAAGTAGAGGCCAAGGAACACATCTAACGGCTTGGAAAAGCACTTCTACAAGATGACAACAAGCTACTATGAAGGCAGCCATGCACTAACATAGTAGATCATCTAGATCAATTGGTGTGTTATTCAAATTTCTTGGTGGAGGAATCTTATCTAGATCAAAGAGATCAAGTACTTCATTGGCAAAAGACACATCTAGTTGTTGGAAAACTAGTGTGTGCAGAGGTATAGACTTTATACCTTCTTATGACTTTCATTCACCAATATTTTATATGTTCAAGGATCTGTCAACTAGGGTATAAAGGGAAGATTTTTATTGTTATTCAATTGCTCTCCCTTCATGATAACTCAAAAGATACACCATTAATCTCACAGTTGATCTACCGACATTGTAAAGGCACCTGGTTTGGATGCAAAAAGTTTATAGAAGGATTGAGATTCTAGTGAGTTTGCATAGTTTCTTCATAATTATAATTCCTAAACCAAAGGTTCTAACTAATTCTCTAGAGTATGGACCTTAGAGATAAACCTTTGATCCTATATAAAAGCCAATTAGGCTATAAACACAAGAAAGAAGCACTCTATGTTGTTACAATTTGGGATAGATTGTATAACCTTTCCTTGAAGATATGGGAGGATAATATGTTTCTATGAATAAGTAGTTTTTTGGGGATACCTACTGACATGAATATAACAACTAAGAACTATTATAAAATTGGAATTTTCTCATATTAGTGTCCTTATGTAAGTATCTTCTAATTTTCCTTGTTCCATTATTTTACTCAATGATATGGGAATGGAAAGTACTATTAGAATCGAGTATGAATGCAATCCAAGGAAATGGAATAACTTTGGTGCTTTTTGTCATGACCCAATATCGTGAACTCTAACAAAAATTGTGTGCATAAACCTATTTCTAAACAAAAGGAGATCTTGGTTTAAAAAACAAGCTTGTGTTGAAAATGTACTACTTTTGTGACTAATTCTGCAATTGAAACTATAGTAGACATAGTTAAACGAAGAGAGCCTTAATTTTCTACCACTAGAGTTTTAGAGACTCCTTCTCATCTTTGTTTTGTTAAAAGAACAAATATGATTGATACTACTTAAAAGGTGCTCTCAGATAGCCAGGTTCTGAATGAGAACACAGATAGTCAACCATACCTAAAATGTTTATAGAAATACAACAAGAGATCGGTAGGTTACAACCATGATGTGAATATGAAACAATAAAAATTCTTCTAACATGTTGAGCAAAGTTAGAAGGTCTGTTGAAACAGATAATAGTTCTAAAGAGAGTAAAGTTTGGAATGTTATTTCTATCACCTCCCATGGTGCCGAAACATCAAGAGATTGTCTGACCCCCATAAGAGGAGGATGGATTTAAAATGATCAAATGTAAGTCAAGGGTGACAAAAAAATGTGTTATGGAAACTAATAATGAAAGGTCTTAAATCATTGGGACCTTGAAAATTTCACCAAATAAGTTTCATAGACTAGAACTAGATGATTAAGATGAGGAAGATCTTACTATAACTAGTAGGCAAATAGTCAATAAGGGTAGTTATGAATGGTATCTTCTCTGTTACCTATTGGAATGTTAGGGGTGTAACTCAACAAAGACATCAACATAGGATCCAAGAGGAAATCCTTCATGTTTATTCTCCTATGAGATTTCTATAATGTATACCAATATGAATGATCCATGGTTTCTCGATGGAGGTTTAATTGTCGTCGGGATGGTTTTTGAAAGATTGGGAAGAGGAAATCCCTTTCATTTCTTCATGTTGGAATTTAATAGCTTCATGGATAGTGATGCCTTCCTATTTTAGGGATTCATCCTGTGTCATTTTGCATTATAATCATATCTAAACATTGTAGATTGCACGCTATTTCCTCCAATGTGATATTTTATGTCAAATGCACCTATGCCTCCTTTTGCGTGTTTTTCAGGGTACTTATGCATGCATTGATGAAAGGGAGGGAGATAAAGAACATCTCTGGGTCCTTGAACCCCGAGATTGGACCTACCTCTTCCTCGAGCTCTCTTTGGATGTACAAAAATCAATCCAAAGAAAACAGAGGTTAAATGAATAAGCTAAAGTTAAAGCTAGTAGCAAGAAGCACCAAAATGGTCGTGGTAAACCACCACGGTCATGATGAATTAATTTCCAAAATAGTTCCAGTAACTTCACCAAGTTTGTACATGAATGACCATAGCCGTGGCTAGCAAAATGGTTGTGGTCACTTAATACACCACGATAGAGGTGAAGGAGCCCCAACTCCCCCATGGAGCATGCCACGACTGTGGCGATTTATTCTTCAAGACCCCAAAAATCAAAAGTAACTTGACACATTTTATGCATGAATGACCACGGTCGTGGCCATCAACACGACCGTGGCCCTTGAAGGACACCTCGCCCATGGTGACCACCATGACCATGGTGAGATGAAGACAAAATGACCAGAGAGCAACCTTGCTCATGGCAACCTCCTTCAACACGGTTGTGCTACCCGACACGAATGTGGTACCCTCTACCCAACACAATTGTTTCACCCACCATGGTCGTGGCCACCATACATACTTACACCTCACCTCCACCTTCCACCTCGGCCATTTCATTGCCCATGATAGTGCCATATAACCTCCACCACTATCATGGCACCTCCTCACGGCCATGGTGACCCCCTAAACCTACCCATTTTCTCCACTATTTTTCCTTATTTACCCCGACTTACCCTAGTGCTTCCCCACCACCTATATGTACAAAAATGGAAGCCACAACATGAGGGTTAGCTTTCCTAGCACCCCTACATCTTCTCTAACTACTCCTTATCCATTTCCTTGCTTTCCAAATCTTTCACCTACCTACGACTCCATTTCCATTCCACTTCCACCATATAAACCTAGTTCTCTAGGCTTCCAACCATAATCCCCTATATTTCCATTCTATTCACCTACCTTGGAGAGGAGTCACTTCTACATCAGCTAGGAGGTGAAGGAGAAGAAGCTTCAATGAGCTCCATGGCCATCTACCTCTTTCTTCTTTCCTTTTTGCTCATTTGTATGATCATGTCTAGCTATGCCCCTAGTGGTAGCATGTTTGGGGTTAAAATGTTACTTTGATACCATGTTGGGGGGAAATAACTTGTAATGAATATATTTCCATTCTATGAAGATTTCCTCTTACTTCTATCTCATTTCCCATTATCTTGCTTTCCACGGTGAATGACCATGGTCGTGGCCATCAAAACGACCATGGCCCTTGAAGGCCACCTCACCCATGGTGACCACCACAACCGTAGTGAGATGAAGACAACATGACCTGAGAGCAACCGTGCTCATGGAAACCTCCTTCAACACGACTGTGCTACCCTACACGACTATGGTACCCTGTACCTAACATGACTATGGCACCCACCATGATAGTGAAAATGTATTGAAAGTTACATGATGCTTAATGAAACCTTGCTTCTAGGGGAAAAAGGAATGTATGTGGCTAACTTATGAATTGATCCTAGTTCCAAATAGTGGATCCCTATCTGGCACCCTTTGTTTCCACATACAACTCCCTTCTCCTACAATTAGGTGTAAGATTTAACTAGCTAGTGTAAGTGTGATTAGCACAATTGCCTAGAGTTTTCTAAAGGATGGATGGTAAGTAACATGAGGTGAAGCACCCACATCTCTACTCACATTCCTACCCTTGGCTCTCAATTTCCCTAATACCACTTACCCTAAAAACCTAGACTTGCCAAGTTCTATTAGAATTATACCTAGCCCTAGTTCCCCAACTAGTAGCACATGGTATATTTCAATAACACTTGTCGTGTTGTTTGGTTTGGCAATATAGATTGAAGATATAAAACTTACTTGTTATGTAACCTCACCTAACTAATATCAAAGTATCATTCCCAAACGGACCAACTATCTGTCTTATTGCATTAAACCCTCCTTGCCATCTTATCTTGTTAATGCTAGTTTAGTTAATTGCCTCTATTACTTCTTAGCTAATTGCTTAGTTCTTGATAGTTAGGATTTTCTTGAGTAGTTAGTTCTTTTTGGAACTTTCTTGTGTTGATCTTGTTAGCTAGTGATAACCTAGGTTCTTTCTTTCTCTTATGCTTAAGTTACCTCTTATATCTTAATTTGAATTGCTAGTTTAGTGTAGCTAGTTGTAGTTCTTTGCTCTTACTTAGTTACTTGTTTAGCCTAGCTTCTTAGTCTTAACTTTCTTAGGGTAATTTATGGTTTTTGGTAATTTACTTTTCTTCTTGTTGTTAATTACTTGCAGTCTCAGTGTAGTCAACCAAAATGAACTTTTAAATCCTAAAACCCTACACTCCGCTTTAGGAATGTAAATCACATTAATGTAGCTCTAGTATCCCCTCACCCTAAGGATCGACCCTTCTCTTACCATTTTCCTATACTACAAAATGACCCAGTGCGCTTGCAGGTGAAGTGCAAATAGTCTAAGATAGTGTGTTAGATAAGGCCCATTAAATTTTTTTAAAGATGCATGTCTGTTTGCCTAAGTTGCATCTAATCAAATTTAATTGTCTAGTTGTAACCCAAGGCAGTCCAAAACTCACCATGCTTTTCTGGCATTATTGTCGAGGAGTAGAGGCACTCGGCCTAGCAAGTTGTGTATCTTAGATTTTCCTACTACCCTCACCATTTGTATTGTTTATTCTTTGTTTACTTTTGCACACTATCTATCTAACTTGGCTCATGTTGCTTGTTTGTGTGTGTGCACATGTCAATTGTTCATGAGGAGTACACATTCGGCTTGTACCAACTTGGTGCCATACAACCCCGAGATAGGTAGAAGAAGCCACCAAAGTCATCAGAAACAACACCAATCAGCTGAAATGGAAGGCACAGGTCCTAATGGTGAAGCTCAACCACAACCCAACTTCCCTCTCCTTGAGTACTTCACCCCAGGGAACTAAAACTCCCCAATTGCCACCCTTGTTGACTATATGTAGAGTGAACAATTCTCCATTCCACTAGCCCTTTCTGGACTCCTTCCTACTTACTGTGAGATGGAGAATGAGAATCCTTACCACTACATAGATGTTTTTCTTGAAACTTGTTCCACTTTCCGCATACCCACTGCTACTGATGACTAAATCCGAACAACCCACTTTCCCTTTTCACTGAAAGAAAAAGCTAAGGACTGGTACATGTTCAAGCATGAGTTAGTGACATGGAATGTGGTGAAGTATGAGTTCCTTAAGAAGTTCTACCCCATCGCCAAGTTGAATCATATGTGGAGATGCATTACCTCCTTCACACAAAAAGAGAATGGACCATTTCATGAATCTTGGGAATGATTTCAAAATCACCTCTATGATTGCCCACATCATGAAGTACCTCTTTGGAAGCTTGTTCAAAAATTCTACATCGGGCTAGTTGAGTTGAGTCTGACTACTATTGATTCCTCATGTGGAGGTACATTCATGGCAAAGCCGTCGGAGGGATCTTGGCCCCTATTTGAGCATGATTCTGAGAATGCTCACCACTTTGCTTCAAGTAAAGGGGAGCACTATGATCAAAACTACATCCATCCTCTCCCTCCTGTAGCTTCAATCAGAATAGAAGCCAACCCCCAAATAATGAAGATGATGGTTGATATGATAAGCATGATGAAGAACCAAGCTTGAGGTTCTGCAAGCAAATTCACAATGGTAATTGATGTCATTGATGAAGAAGTGCATGCTTTGCATGATTTTAGCAACCACAACACCCAAGGCTCGGTGTCCAACTCTTACACTCCAGATTGGAAAAATCATCCTAACTTCTCATGGAAACAACAAAATAAGGAGGGGCAAGGACAACCAAGGCAACATCAAGGCCCTAAGTACAACTCAAAGTTTGAAGAGGAAGTGCTTGGGAGGCTAAGGAGACTTGATGAAGTGTTCTCATGGGAAAATGATTAGCCATATTGAGCAAAGGCTTGATCATATTTCTCTTTTACTTACTCGTCATGAGGAAGGGATGCTCCTATCTAAACCTATGCCTAACCCAAACAATGATGGTAGTTTTATGAGCACTCTCCAAAGTATCTATTCTCCACCCCAGTACCAAGGACCACCTAATACTTATGCTCCTCCACCTCCACAACCCCCATTCAACGACCAATAACCTCCACCTCCACCTCACTCATACCAACAACCCCCTCCACAATATCACCCTCATCCACCCCAACCATCACAACCACAACCTTAGCCACAATTCATTCTCTAAAACCCAAATCCCCCACACCCAAGACCATCACCACCTCAACAACCACAACCATCTCCACAAGCTTCCTTTTCTACTACCCATGAGCATGTGAAGGAAGTGACAATGTTGAGGAGTGGTATGACCTTGGAGCAGCCACGAGAGGCTTATGTTGAGAGAGTAGCCACTGATTATAGAGTTGATATTGTGATTAGAGATGGTGATACTGAGATTCAGGTTGAGGATATTATGACAGGCACCCAAGTTGATACTATGATAAAGAGATATGATACTGAGATTCCTATGATATTGATTGAGTTTTGTTGATTTGAGCTAGGTGGGAGCACAACTCCCTCCATTCCCAGATGCACTCGAGGAACCATCCACTAAAAGAAGGAAGAAGAACCACACTCAGGACATCATGCAAACTTTTAAGAAGGTGAAGATCAATATTCCTTTGCTTGATGCTATCAAGAAAATTCTATCTTATGCTAAGTTCTTGAAATATTTGTGCACATTCAAGAGGAGTACGATAGGAAGAGAACCAAGTAAGGTCAAGCTCACTTAGAAAGTGAGTTCAATTATACAACACATCATGCCAAGGAAAAGGAAAGATCATGGTGCTACCATCATATCTAGCTACATTGGAGCACACCGCATAGACCAAGCTCTTCTTGACTTGAGTTCTAGTGTAAATATGATGTCGTATGATGTGTTTGTTGAACAACAAATGGGACAACTGGGTCCATCTCACTACACCTTGCAATTGATCAATCAATCTATGAAAATGCCTAGAGGACATGTTGATGATGTTTTGATGAGACTTGATGATGATACCTCTACATTCTTCCTTGTTGATTTTGTTGTGTTGAACATGGAAAAGGATTTTGGAAAGGGCATTTTATCTTGGGGAGACCATTCTTGTCTATAGTTGATGCCATGATTCATGTGAGGAATGGTACCATGCATGTGACCTTTATGCACATGAAGACCCAGTTGAACATTTTCAAGGACCGAGGTGATAGGTGCTATAGATGAAGATTGTTATCTCATTGAGTGTCTTGATGAGATTGTAAAGGAATGCCTACCTACATGTATTGAAAATTCCACTCATGGTAGAGGTATAGAGCCTATTATGAAATTCCCTGATGATGATGATGATGAGGATGAGGAAGATGAGTTGTACTTAGTGGCTGCAAGTGAGGACCTCCCTTCCATTTCTGAACCGTTGAAGAATTCCCTTGAAGAGCCTTCAGTTCTTAAGATCAAGTCTCTTCCCGAAGGGATGAAGTATGTTTTCTTAGGATCCAATCACACCCTCCCGATGATCATTTCCCCTATCCTTTCTCTAGAGCAAGAAGATTCATTGATGGTAGTTTTGAAGAAAGACATTCAATAAATTGGATGGTCCATTGCTGACTTGAGAGGTATTCACCCATCCAATTGTGTCCATAAATCTACCTGAAGATGATGCTAGACCAACCTGTCAAATTCAAAGACAACTGAATCTGAAATTGAAAGAAGTTGTAACGCAAGAGGTCATAAAGATACTAGATGTTGGGATTATATATCCCAATTCTTATAGCCCATGAGTGAGTCCCATCCAGGTTGCGTCAAAGAAGGGTGGGATCATAGTAGATGAGAATGAGGATGGAGAGTTGATTCAAGTGAGAGATCAATGGAAGTGGAGGATGTGTGTGGAATATAGAAAGTTGATTGAGAAGACCAAGAAAGAACATTATCCTCTTCCATTCCTAAATCAGATCATGGAGAGATTAGCATGATAGAGTTCCTACTATTTTTGTGAAGGGTACTCTGGTTACTTCCAAATAGTTGTTCATCATGCGAATTAAGAGAAGAGGACATTCACTTGTCCCAGTGGTAGTTTTTCTCATAGGAGAATGCCATTTGGGTTGTGCAATGATCCTTCTATATTCCAAAGATGTGTGACATCCATCTTTGTTGATATGCTTGATTTATCACTAGAAGTCTTCAGAGATGATTTTTTGGCGTTTGGTAAGACATTTGATGAATGTTTGCTCCACCTAGAAGTAGTGCTTGAAAGGTGTGTCAAGGTTCATTTGATGCTATTTTAGGAGAAGAATCACTTTATGGTTTCTAAAGGCACTGTCCTGGGTCACTGAGTTTATAAGGCTGGAATTGAAGTTGATAAGGCCAATGTGGACCTAATTTCCACTCTCATTGTTCCTTCCACTATAAGACATGTCCGATCTTTCTTGGGGCATGCATACTTCTACCAATGATTCATTAATGACTTTAGTAAAGTTTCGAGGCCGCTTTGCCACTTGCTTGAAAATGATGTTGAATTCAACATTGATGACAAGTGTGTTGAAGCCTTCAACCACTTAAAACATAAGCTCATCTCTGCTCTTATTATGCAGCCCCCTAATTTCTCCTTCCCATTTGAAATCATGACTGATGCATCGAACATGGCAGTGGGGGATATGCTGGGCCAAACGATTCGTCAGGTTCTGCATGCCATCTATTTCTTTAACAAAGCCCTTGAAGAAGCTCAAAGGAACTACACCACCACAGAAAAAGAGTTGCTTGTTAAGATTTTTACTCTTGGCAAGTTTTGTTCTTATCTCTTCCAAAAAAAGGTGGTGGTATACACAGATCATGCAACCTTAAAATATCTTATGACAAAGAAAGACTCCAAGCCAAGGTTGATCTGTTGGATTCTGATGCTCTAAGAGTTTGATCTAGATATTGTTGATAAAAAGGGAGTTCAAAATTATGTATCTGACCATCTCTCCTGCATTGAGGCACCTTATGATGACATGAATCCAATCAAGGAAACAATTCCACATGAGTAGTTTTTCTTACTTTCATCCACCCAAAGACCATGGTACCAGCACATAACTAACTTCTTAGCTAATGGGTGGATACTGAGTACTTGGACAAGGGAAGAGAGAAAGATGATGTTTTCTATGGTGAAAAACTATGCTTGGGATGACCCGCATCTATTCAAATATCATCCCCACCATCTCATTAGAAGATGTGTCCTAAAGATTGAGCACCAAGAGATCCTATCTATGTGCCACACTGGTGTGTGTGGAGGCCATTTTAGTAAAAAATGAACAACCGCCAAGATTCTTCAAAGTGGATTTAATTGGCCAACCTTCTTTAAAGATGCTAACAAATATTGTAAATTTTGTTTGAAGTGTCAAAAGGTGGGCTCTATCTATAAGAGGGACATGATGCCTCTATCCACCATTCTTGTGTTGAGGTGTTTGATGTTTAGGAAATTGACTTCACGGGTCTGTTTCCTCCGTCCTTCAGATATGTGTATATCTTGGTGGACGTTTATTATGTATCAAAGTGGATCGAAGAGATTTCCCTAAGAACCAAAGATTATAAAGTGGTTTGTGATTTTGTAAAGTCAAACTTCTCAACTGATTCGGTGTATCATGGGAAATGATTAGTGATGGCCAAAGCCATTTTATACATAGGACCTTTAAAGGCTACTAAAAAGGCATGGAGTAAATCATCATGTGGCTACTCCTTACCACCTTCAAACAAGTGGTCAAGTTGATTTAGATAATCTAAAGATAAAACTCATTCTTCAGGAGATAATGAGGCCAAACCTCAAGAATTGGTATTCACGTCTTAATGAAGCTTTATGGGCATATAGGATTGCATTCAAAGCCCTGATTGGCACCATGCCATTCAAACTCATGTATGGTAAAAGCTGCCATCTACCCGTGGAAATGCAAGACAAGGCATTATGGGCATTGAAAACTAGGCACATGGATGGAGACACTACCAGATTGAAAAGGAAGTTGCATCTACATGAGCTAGAGGAAATGAGACATGAGGCTTATGAATTGTCTAAAAGTTACATGGAAAGGACAAAGGTTTTACATGATAATATGATCAAGAACAAGGATTTTGATCATGGATAATGGGTATGGATGTACAACTATAGGATCAAGTTCTTTCTATGACAGGTTTGGCCTATATGGGAAGGGCCTTATCTGAACAAAAATATATATCCATTTGGGGATATTATGATATGTGAAAAGGACGGATCAAAAGAGTTCACCGTCTACGAGAAAGATTGAAAGAAGTTTTGATGTAGGTATGGATAAAGCCAACCAAAGTCTTGACATTATGATGTAAGTTGAGGAACACCCTCTTGATGAGGAGATGTGCTTGAATGCACATAAGAGAGACATCTACTACAAGGATGCTTTGAAAGTTCTGCAAGGATCATAAAGTTTAGAATCTATAAGCCCGGTTGAAGGCATACAATTTAGTACTAGTGGGAGGCAACCCACCTAGGTTTTGGAACTTTTACACCAAACCTTTACTTTTTGATACTTTTTCTTTATTTTTACACAATTCCAAGAATAGACACACACTTGTGTTTGATAGTTTTTGTTTAAGTTTTGATGAGATTCAGGTGATAGGTTGAAGAGAGAGAAAGAGAGAAAAGGCATGGTTATGAAGAAAAAATGTAGCAAAGAATCAAAGTAGTGAAAAAATATCAAAGTTCCTAAAATTGCATCGACAAAGTACATAGGAAAGACCCACCACAGCTGCGGTGGCCCAAAATAGTCGTGCTGGAAATAATTGGATATCTTACAGTAACATGGAAAATTTTGTGAAGGAATGTCCATAGTTGTGGCGATCAAAATGGATGTGGCATGCGCAAGCCAACACAGTTGTGGCCGTAGCCATGGATGTGGTGACATGATGGAAACAAAGTCGTAGCGTTCACCACGGCCGTGGTGATTGAACTGTAAAAGTTTAAGAAAGCTACAAATATGGAGGCAATCTTGTGCATGAATGGCCATGGTTGTGATGACCACTATGAACAAGGAGAGATGAGGACACCACAACCATAGCGACCACCATGACTGTAGTGACCACCACGACCGTGGCGAGGGTCGAGCTACCGACTTCTTCACCAAGCACTACAACCATGGCACCCACCACAACCATTTTTCCTAACCCCCACCATGACTGTGGCGGGGCCCAACCCCACCCAGAATTTCACTTAAACTACCAAAATCCACCATGACCCCCCATTCAAATCACCTCCTCGCAAGTCTCCTCAGTCATGGCAGAAAACAACATCCCCACCTCCTCCAATCTTGCTTCTCCAGCCCTCATCCTTCACCCAATAAACCTCCAATCACATCCTACACCTCTGCCACCTCTTCCTCTCCCATTTCCTTCCCAAATCCTCCATCAATCCACCCAAAATATCTATTTTCATAATCCACTCCATTTGTAGCCATCCCATCCAAAAACCCACAAATATCCACCAAACTCACCTAAAACCATTAGCTTATCTGTCATCCTCCTTCACAACAACCATTCTAACCTATTCCACTCATTCCTCAACCTCCATCTCGCCCTCTCTTAAAAAAATCCAAAAATCACAGCCCTTATACCACCACCACCTCCACATAATGAAGGCGATAGGGAAGGCTATGAAGAAGGGGACTCAAAAGATCCTTGAGGTTATCATTGGAGGAAAAGTGTGTGCCAAAAGGGCCTTTTCACAAGTCTCCATACTTTCCCACGCTCCATTGCCATTAAATTCTATCTCCCAATCACTCCATCATTCGACATCCATGAGTGACTCCCACACTCGGTCATCGAACAACCAAAATATCACCAACGAGACCTACCAAGAGGAGGAGGAGGAGGCATCCGAAGAGAACCTTGATGCCATGATTGATGAGGTCGAACGGAAGGTCACTACTCACTAAAAGTGAGGCAAGGGGGCAACAACCCCATCTTTGTTGAGGGTCCCTGCATGGCCTATGCTAGCTCACCACTCCACCTCTTCACTAGGGGAGAGACCACATCAGAAAAAATAGGAGTGGAAATAGTTGATCATTGAAGAACATGAAGCACAACAATGATACCCCGAGCAACATATATTGTTCAACCTTGACATATGCTCGGGTCAAGATTATATTGGGTTGATGAAGAAGAAGATGCGACTGATGAGGAGGAGCTAGATTCTGAGTTGGAGGATACACTTTGGCCTACCTAGAGGTGGATAACTTGAAAGAGTTTGGCAAAGCTCCTAAGCAGACTTCTTATGGTAGGGGTCAAAGAAAAATTCAAATAACACCCCTCTACCTTGAATGTATGACAAGGAGGGTAATATCAACACGATATGGATGCAATAAGGTTATTGATGACCTGGGAATTAAGTTAGAGGTGGAAAACAAGGTGAAGAGAACTAGTTTGTGGAAGGTTCTTTTCACGACAAAAACAACATACATGGAGTTGACTCAACAATTTTTTGCCACACTCAAAAGGGTCAAAGTGAAATGTGAAGACACTATCAAATTTGGGATGTTCTATAAAACCCATGCGCTTACTGCTTCTAAATTGAACTGCTCTTTACCAAGGATCCTAAAGAAGCCAACAAGTTGAATGATGGCTTGATCGATGAAGAAAATGACATTGACTATGTTGATTTTAGGTTTGATCTGTCAAGAAAAAGAGACTACACAGTAGGAAACTCAAAGACTACCAAAAAATGCAATCCCTTGGTCTGGTATGTGTAGAAATTCTTAGCCAACACAATTTTTGCGAGATATGACAACCAAGGTAGCATCTGACAAAAATACCTCTTTTTTGCATGGTATAAATGAGAGGTTACACCTTAACCTAGCTCACTCTTGATAGATCACATGAGGATAATTCCTTTCAAAAGCAAAAATCCATTTATGTTGGGAGGAATTGTGACCTCAATTTCTGTAGACCTAAATGGTGATGTCACTAGACTCAAAAGGCTGAGGGGGCTCAATTTATTGATTTGAAGTATCTCATACGCTCTCACATGATCACCATTAAGGATAAGAGAATGATGTATAATGTGAGTTTAGGAATTAGAATATCAATTGATTTGTCCTATCATGATACCCCACTCCTCTCTACTTTGGGGTTCCCTGTCTTACTACATGAAAAGCTGATGTGATGGGAGTAAAACAACCCCGGGGAGAACTATAACCCCAATGCTGCGCATGAACAGGTGGGAGAATCAAATGCACAACAACAAGAGGGAGAAGAAGAAGAGAGGAGAAGACAAGCCTGAAGTGTGAGAAGAAGGGATGTGGCAACATCCCAGCTGTAGGAGCCTTCAAAAAATTCCTATGACATGTAATCTATCTAGGAACAACTTGAAGGTATTCAAAATACACAAAAAGAAATGCAGACCACCCAACAATACATGTGGCATGACCAATTGCATATGCATTAATAGGTCAACCACTTGCATCACTACCACCATGCTTAGGCAAAAAGAAACCACAGATGGGGTTAAGATTTTTGGGGTGGTATTCCTAGATATCAATAGACTTACACTCCCCCTCAAGATCCTTATTGGGGCCACTACTACCAGTTCCCTCCAGCACTTGTAGGTCCTCCATTTCCTCAAGCAAGCCCTCATCAGTACCAGCCAGACTAGCCACAATAGGGAGACCTTCATTTTAATCAACAACACCAACCTTGATCCTTACCCTACTATCCCTAAGATTTAGTTTCATACTGAGGACAACATGATAAAAAGTTTGGGGAGGTAGGGTGGTATGTACCACCCTGACTCTAACTCTCATTTTTGTTTATACATGTTCCCCTTGATTTTGGATTGATTGACTTTACTCATTCTAGTGTAGATTTCTTTCTTTTAGCATTCATGCATACATGTAGTTTAATTTGATGCATTTTTGTGTAATTTTTCGAAAATTTTGTTTTTTTCTCTTCCATGTCATGCATTTCATTTCCATGTAGATTTTGGTAATTTTTGTGTGTTTTAACTAGGATTTGCTACTTTATGTTTTAAATTTCCATAAATGGAGGTTTAGATGTGATTGGATGGAATTTGGTACCATTTTGGCCAATTTTGCTCAAATTTGAATATCCTTGCTCAATAGTATGTTTTAATTGAATCTCTATTTGTTGTGATGAAAATGATTAAATCTTGGATACTATAACTTTCTTTTGATGTTTGTGACTAGAATGAGTCCTATGTAGGAATTTAGCATGTGCTCGAAGCCTCTTGAAATAATTCACTATTTTGAATAAAAGGGTGTTTCTTAAAAGTCATGAGTATTTGGAATTCATTCGTTCTTTATGGAAAGGATGCAATCTAATATATTGTTCATTTTATGCATGACTTTTTTAATTGGTGAATGTTACATGGACTAACTTGCTTGAGTGACATTATACATGAATTCCACTTCCTATGACCCCTCTTTGACCCAAAAAGTTTTCCACCATCTTCTTACCTCTTCGCCTCATGATAGGATGCAAATGTGCACATATTAGCCTTGCCCCCCACCAAAAAGTTTGGAGTGACCATATCTTTACCTCCCGCTTCACACTTGTGATCATATGCCCTACCTACAACAAGGGAAAAGAAAAGAAAAAGAAAAAATGCAAAAAAATAAAGGGTTCTCTTGTTAAATAGCATACAAATAAATGAAAAGATGAGTGTAATAACACATCACTCCCTTTCATAACCATTTCTTGTCTTTGTATGCCTAGTAGGGCTAGAGTAAATCCACTCTAGCTCTCATCCTCCCTACAAAAGCCAAGTGGCTCTTGAGTAATGACATGAAGTGTATGAGGTAGCTCAAGCAAGTAAAATAGTAAACCTAACCTTTTGAATGTATTGCATGCATGATATGGTTTACCCATAGAATTAAGAAAATTGCATTACTTGCATTTGTGAATTGTAATCCATGTTCTTAGTTCTTGTGCTTTGTGTTTGATTCACACCTGAAAAGAATGAAAATGAGTAGAGAGTAGTGGATTGCATGCCTAATTCATCATGTCAACTCATTTTAGCCAATAAACATCACAATGATTACATTATTTTTGCTCCTTGATTGAATTGAAATAGAAATTAAGTTTGGAGCATACTTGAGGACAAGTATGTTTTAAGTTGGGCCTACATGTACTCTTGACCTCCTATAGTTTTAGGAGGAAGTCAGAATATATTTACCTAATTCTATTGTTTTAAGTTTGGGGTGGTGATGTAGCCCTATTTTAGGGCTTCATCCTGTGTCTTTTGTATTATAATCACATCTAAACATTATAGATTGCAAGATATTTCCTCCAATGTGATCTTTAATATCAGATGTACTTATGCCTTCTTTTGTGTGTTTTTCATGGTACTTATGCACACATTGATGCAAGGGGTGGGGGGAGATAAAGAACATCTTTCGATCCTTGAACCCCAAGATTGGACCTACCTCTTCCCCGATCTCTCTTTGAATGCATAAGAAGATATCTGAAGCAAAACGAGGTCAAATGAAGAAGCTGAAGTTAAAGTCAGCAACAAGAAGCCCCAAAAAAGTTCTGGTAAATCGCCACAGTCATGGTGAATTAATTTCTAAAAGTTGTAGTAACTTTGCCAAGTTTTTACGTGAATGATGATGGTCATGTCCAGAAAAACATTTTTTGTCATTGGAGACATCATGACCGCAGCCATCAGAACGATCATGGGTAGGGAGCCTCAACTCTCCTGTGGCCCATGCCACGACCGTGGTGATTTATTCTTCAAGACTACAAATCAAAAGTAACTCGTCTCATTTTTTCTAGGATTCCCACCATAATCCCTCATATTTCCATGCTATTCACCTACCTTGGAGGAGGATCCACATTCTAGTCATTTAAGAGGTGTCATAGAAGACGCTTCTATGAGCTCCATGGCCATCTACCTCTGTCTTCTTTGCTTTTTGCTCTTTTGTGTGATCATATCTACCTAACCCCTAGTGATGGGCTGTTTGGGGTTAAAATGTTACTATGATACCATGTTGGGGGAAAATTAATTGTAATGAACATATTTCCATTCTATGGTGATTACCTCTTGCTTCTATCTCATTTCGCATTATCTTGCTTGTAGCTTGTGGTTTGTGCTTTTAGACTATGGATTGGTTGTATGATGCTTGATAACACCTAGCTTCTAGGGGAAAATGGAATGTATGTATCTATCGTAGGAATTTCTCCTAGGTCCAAATAGTAGATCCCTAGATAGCACCCTTTGTTCCCACATACAACTCCCTTCTCCTACAAGTAGGTGTGAGATCTAAGTAGCTAGTGTAAGTGTTATTAGTGAAATTTCCTAGAGTTTTCTAAAGGCTTGATGGTAAGTAACATGAGGTGAAACACACTCATGTCTACTCCCTTTCCTACCCTTGTCTCTCAATTTCCCTAATACCACTTACCCAAGAAACCTAGACTTTCCAAGTCCTATTAGAATAACACCTACTGTAACGCCTGAGCCCACTGCCAGGGCTCTAGTAGAGTTTCAGGAATGAGGACTGGCCCCACATACCACCACTAGCCTTAACTTCACGTATTATCATCACTCACACACAAGATAGGATCAACTTCCTGACTGGTCACCCATCCTAGTACTACTCCAAGTTGAGCATGCTTAACTATGGAGTTCTTTAGTGATGGTCTCCCAGAAAAGGAGGTGCACCTTGGTGATATGGGTAGACCAATCGTTCCTTTAAGATCGTTTTATCCAAGGCCTCAAATCCTGGGACATTACAATATCCCCCACTTAGACTCTTGACGTCCTCATCAAGACTCAACTATATGGCCTCATAATCGCTTCCCCATTTTAGTGCAGACCGAGAATGGCCCATGGACACCCATATCCCATCCATGGCTACCAGAGCAAGGGTGACTCCATATCGTCTCAGAGGATTGCCCTTTCCAACTTGCTTGGACCACACAACTTAAGACTAGCATGCCACATGCCCATGTGGGTCCCACCTACTGGAGGGGTTATGGATTTGATACCATTTGTATCACCCAAGACCACTGCCCAAGGATCTAGTAGAGTTTCAGGAATGATGAATGGCCCCATAGACCACCACTAGCTTACTTGCACATATTATCATCAGTCACACACAAACTAGGATCAACTTCCCAATTGGTCACCCATCCTAGTACTACTCCAAGTTGAGCATTCTTAACTATGGAGTTCTTTAGTGATGGGCTCCCAGAAAAGGAGGTGCACCTTGGTGATATGGGTAGTCCAATCATTCCTTTTAAGATCGTTTTATTCGAGGCCTCAAATCCTGGGAGTTGCACCTAACCCTAGTTCCCCAATTAGTAGCATAGGGTATATTCCAACAACACTTGACTTTTTGTTTTGTTTGACAATCTACATTGAAGATATAAAACTTGCTTGATATGCAACCTCCCCCAACTAATATCAAAATATCATTCCCAAACGGCCCACCTATCAATCTTATTGCTTAAAACCCACATTGTCATCTTAGCTTGTTAATGCTAGTTTAGTTAATAGCCATTATTACTTCTTAGCTAATTTCTTAGTTCTTGATAGTTAGGATTTGCTTGATTAGTTAGTGATCTTAGGAGCTTGCTTGTTTTGAACTTGTTAGCTAGTTCTAACCTAGGTTCTATCTTTCTCTTGTGCTTAACTGACATATTAGCTGCTAATTTATAGTGTAGCTAGTTGTAGTTCTTTCCTCTTAGTTACTTGTTTAGCCTAGCTTCTTAGTCTTAACATACTTAGGGTAATTTAGGGTTTTTGGTAATCTAGTTTCCTTATTGTTGTTACTTACTTGCAATCTTAATGTAACCAACCAAAATAATCTTTTAAACCCTAAATCCCAAAACTCCACTTTAGGAATGTAGCTCACATTAAGTTAGCTCTAGTGCCCCCTCTCTCCCTGAGGTTCACTTTCCTATACTACAACATGACCTCATAAAACTTCCGAGTGAAGTGCAAATAGTCTAATATAGTGTGTTAAACTAGGCCCATTACAAATTTTGAAAGAACCATGTGTGTTTTCCTAAGTTGAATCTAATAAATCTAATTGGCTAGATGTAAACCAAGGTAGTCCAAAACGCAACATATAGCTCTGACCTTTTTGAAGAAGAGATGAAAGGTCCCTTCTATGCATGGGATAATGTATAATATGGAGTCAACTTAACATTTTTCAAATTGATAGAGTTATGTTGAAAAACCCATTTTTGTATGTTGAAATTTTCTCCACCTTCTTCAGTGATCACAAGATCCTAAGAATCACTATGAATGTAAATGGGTAAAGAAAGAACTTTCCCTTTCATTTTATTAGTTCCTACACTGAAAAATTTGACTTCCTATATATTGTAGAAGAGGCCTTGTCAACCTCGTTTATTACCTGCTCAATGTTTAGAGTTATCAAGAAACTAAAAATGGTTAAAGAAACATTAATCCCTAAGAACCAGAAGAAAGTTGAATATCCATGTGAATGATATATATCTTTAAAATTGTTCTTTAAAGGAATAGATAAAGGTAGACAACAACTCAGGAAATAGTGATTTATAGGAGAAAGCTAAGGAAAAAAGAGAAGAAACCCTAAAATCCATTGACAATGAAGAATCCTTGCTAAAGCATATTCTGTGGCTAAACCTTGGCAACAAGAATTTAGAATTTTTTTATTCTTTACTCATTACAAGAAGACAAAGAAACTTCATTAGCCCCTCAGTATTTAGGGAGTCCAAATAAGTAATGAGAAGAAGATGATAAAGCACATCGTTGAATTCTACTTAAATCTTTTCAATCAAAATAATATTGGGAATTTTCTATGTATAAGAATGGTCTACACCTTGTTTTAGTGATGATAAAATCAAATTTCTCTAAAAGTATGTTATTGGATATTATAATGTTTTTGGTGCAAAAACTAGAGATTTAATTATTGTTCACCCTGCTCTCTATTGTAGGTAGAAATTCAATGATACAAATGTTTATGTTGTGTAGTTACCATGAAGACCCCACAGTACCAAAAATAACATTATTGATGTTTTGAAGAGCATATTTAGAAAGTGAATTAACAACTAGATTAACTAATCTTTGGGATGGGGAACTGTTTTAAAAAGGGGGTTGAAAGGAGGGTTTTTTGTGACCATTTAACAAATGGTAGATTCCTATGAGGCATGTCGATCACTGATAGGATCATAGATACTTCCTAAAGAGAATCCTACAATATACATCATGCATTCCATCTTTTAGCCCATGTGACATGTGCTTCATATATTTCTATAAGTTCTCTTCTAAAGTATTACTTACTCCAATAGTTGAGTTGGATCCCATGATACATTGTCTGACATTGTTGATTGGTAGTTTGATCTCCCCAAAATGCCCTTGGGAGCTGCATGATCAAATTTGATCTTGCCTGGATGAAACAGATGATGGATTGAAGAGAAGAAAGGAAGCATGTGTGTATAAATTTGTTTTGGACTTTCAACAAATGCCAACATTAACAACTATAGTGGTTACAGTCGATTGGTCCCAGGATTGAATATCAGTTACAAGATTATTTAGATGTTGCATTCTTCATTGAGTAGTACAGATTAAGGGATAACCAGACTGGGATGTTGAAAGGGAAGTCTTTAAAGTTGTTCAAGATTGTATCTTCCAGATGTCCTTAGATGGGGCATGAGGGCTCTATAGAAATATGTCTTCGTGTTTTCTCTGCATTGGTCATAATCACTAGTTGTGCTAAAGGAGCCACATGAATATTCATATCTTACCTAGTAGATAAGTAGAGCAGAATGATTTCTAGTTTCTAGGAATTGGTGTTTCTTTTGTAGTACGAATTTTCCTATAAACTGATCTCGTGGTTAATTGGGTACTTGTTTCCAGTGGTAATAAGCATTCATCCTTGCTTGAATATTGGTCATGAATAGATATATAATGAATTGTTCTCCAGGAAGGTTGTGAAAAGTAAGAATGAATAAAATTCCAATCCCATTGACAATCATTATTAAGCAAAGAGACTTTAAATCATGTAAATTGTCTGGGATTAAAAGATTGGGATCTATCTGAGATAGTGATTTCCCAGTGTTAATGTGTTGTTTAGCACTTACAATCACTAAGATTATTATCCTAGAGTTTAATCATTTTTCTACTTCTAATTAAGGCTAGTATAGAAGGGTCAATCCCACAGGACAACTTTTTAAGATTGTTTCTTTTATTCCAATTATTTTGAAGAACTATTTTATTATTTTTTGTATTTTCAGATTTAGAATGGAAAGTAAAAGTTGGTTTGGGGGTTTGATTGATTACACTAATGCGAGAAAGAAACACAAGATAATATTGTAACCAACAAGAATAAATTTTTCCCTTGTCACAAGGAAAAAATGAAATGATTGTTAGCACAAATAATCTTTTGAATGGAAAGACATAGATGTAAAGAAAGTGAATAAAATGATATTTGAAATCAAAGGGAGAGAATTCAGGCTTTTGGGGTTTTCACCACCTTAGCCTAGGCAAATGATTAATCTTTAATCGACGGGCTCAATGAAGGTAAGTGAATTAAAAATCCAATAAAATGATCTCCACATGAGCCCATTGGTCCTGGTGCTCATGTTTCTTAGTTCATCATACTAAAAAGAGAAAATTTATAGTTGTTTCAAAACTCTTATGCAATTGAGATTGTCATTCTAAACCCGAATTTCTAAGGTCATATCCAATCGGATTAACTTTTGATATTATCAATTAATCAATTTGATATATCAACTAGTTATCAATCTCAAAGGCCATCTAAAATCATTAAGGAAAAACCGAAAGCCATGACTAAGGGGTTATTCCCCTTGCCTCGATAAAAAAACTACTCATTCATAGAAAAGGAGTAAGGAGAAACAGAGGAAGGAAGTGATCTAGCCATCTTCGAGTCTTACGACTACTGATCCTCGGTTAGAGACAATCAAAATGGTTGTCTCTTCCTACCTTGCTCGATTGCTCAAGAGAGGGGAGGTGGAGAAAATGAAGAACTGGATCTAACCACAACAAAATAACAGAATTGAAAATAACATGTAACAAAGATGAAAAGCTACGTTATTCTTTAGAACGATATTACAGAAATATTGCCCTAAAAATCCTTAGTACAAAAGTAAGTATGAAATAAGGAGGAAGTGCCCCTCCTTTTATAGGAGAAGGAGGAGGGGTATACATTAGGTTTAGGGCAAAAGAAATGGCTGGAGACGGCTGCTAACTTTCTGGATCTAGTCAATCGAGGAAGCAATTGATTGCTTTGCATTCTTTTTGCAGTAATTTCCCGCAACAGTGATTTAGAGCGTATTTTTGGGCTAGTCATAAGTTTGGAAGCGGCCCGAAAATATACTTTTTCTGTAGATAATTGAATTTTCTTTCCAACACATACTTTCACATTAAATTCCTCCTTGGGATGTGGGAGTTATACCAATTTTGGTGAAAGGTATATACAGAAGTCAGACACTGCGGGAATTTGTGCAAAATATCTTCTAGGGGAATTTTACTCATGAGCTATTTTCCTACAAAAAATAAGCAAATATATTTAAAACTATAGAAAATTCCAAACTAATGCAATTAATAACAAAATGAATAAGATAAATAACAAAACAATCCCAGAAATATATCTAAAAGATGTAAATAAAGGGATAAATATACATTTATCAAAATACCCCGGACATGAAATTTTGCTTGTCCTCAAGTAAATAAAATCACAAATAAAGCCCAATTTATACTCCCAATATGCCATCCTCACCTTAATAACATCACTACAATCCTCACCTCCAAATTTTGGCCAAGTGACCCAATCTCCTAGAACCACATAGCATAAAATTCTATATTCCCTATCAAAACAATTGTCAAATCTAGCTTCTAAAATAAGAATTTGTAGAAAAATAGGCATCATCTTACTTTCGCTTTGAAACTCTCAATTTGTATTACTTTTTTTATTGCACAAGAATAGGATGAATTTTGGGGTGTGAAAACAAAGAAAGAAGTGATGAAAATATATTGATCCCTCATCTATTCGACTAGGGATATGAATTTATGGAGTTGTGGCTACATTGGTCACAATTTTTTTTTCATGTGCACTTTTGGCATCTTTTGATGGTACTCCCATTTGTGGGGTATGGAGTTTTCATTTTGGGAAGCATGTCACCCCGGACTTGATTTTTGTCTGGTGGTGATTCTTTGCTTCTCTTTTTTAGAAGAAAAATAGAGGGAAGGAAGAGATGTTCTTGTGCTTATAACTTTCAATTTTTGTCATATATTTTTGCCGGAGAGTGTCATTGCTCTAGTTAGAGTATTCCTATAAATCACATCATACAAATTTTATAACAAGATAATCCATTGCTTAAATATAGGGAAATTTTTATGCTTGGTTCTAATCGATTCCTTTGACTTGCCAACTATTCCGAGGAGTGATGTTATTAGGGGTCCTAGGTGACATGGTGGTTTCAGACATGGCAATTTGTAATAGTATTTGTAAAAACTTTACTAAATTCAATTTGGGATAAAATGATATATGTCTATTTAATGGGCCGACTAGATAAATGCCATTTTACAACAAAAGAAATAAAAACATGGCCGACTAGATAATGGCCACGAACAAAGCAACTATATGCAAAAAAAAGGTAGAAATAATGCAATAAAAAAGATAAGGGGTGGAATAGAAACATACCACCCACATCCACTCCGGACTTAGATTTTTTCTCATCCCGAGCAAAATCAAAACCCAAGATAGACGGAAGAGAAGAGCAAAAATTTCCAGGTGGCCCTGGTAGCTCAAAGAATGTCCAACTAAAGGGGATGTGTACGAGGGCTAGGACCTTCATCTGAGGAGCTTCATAGTGTACCCGATGATAGTTCAGTTGTAGAAGATCAATGGGGTGTTCATATTTTCTTTCACCTCACATTCGCTCCAATAATATCCACAGATCTTCCTTCGATAGAAAGGGAAGTGTTGAACATGGATGTGGATTGGGGGAGGTTGGCGGGTACCTGACCAGTAATGCTAGTAGAGCATGATGAACTGAGTCGGGTGGAGGATCTGGTTTAGGTTTTCCACCATCATGATGATCTGTGTATGGGAGAATTGATGCTAATACAAAAGATTTAAAATCATTTACAAAAGTGTTTTGGTTCTACTTAAAATTAATGCCATCAACATTGGTTTTGGTAAGTTTCATTGTTGATATAACATCTGTCTCTAATGCTTTTGTACAAGGGTTCCCCAAGTATTTAGGAGGGATGATGATATCTTCCTGGCAAACAACAGAAGTGGGCGTGTGGGCTTCTTCCAATGTAGCTATCTCCCCTTCTAGATCAGCCATGTGTGAGATAGAAATTGGTTGTGATGGTTTGGGAAGAATCATAAAGGGTATTAGATGCTCATTATCCAAAATAGATTCAAAATAAGGGTATTGGTCTATGGTAACATTTAGATTTATGTTTAGGATGGGAGGAGTTGTTGGATCTTTAGAATGACTCTCCTGCTTTGACATTTTATATTCAAGTAATAAAGTCTCTAAAGGAAAGATAGGGATACCAACGTCCTCATCACACACAAAATATGGCTCCATGGTTTGTGCTATTTCTTCATTATCCGACATATATGACACAAAATAAGGATCATCATCATCATCATCAGGAAGAACCATCTTGGGTTGCTCAAGCTCTATTGAGGGAGGTTGTGATTGATCATATAGTAAGGTAGCTAACATGGTTTGAATGGATTCAAGTTTTGCTTGTCCTTCTACTGCCATCTTTTCTAGGGCCTTAAGTTTCTCTTCTAGTTCAAGATTATATTGTGTTTCACCATAGGATTTATACACCCCAAAATTTTGGCCATCCTTGCCACACTCCCCATAGTGTCCTTGGCCATAGTACCCCTCATATTGTTTTGGGTGGCATTGCTCCTCATAATAATCTCCAGAAGATGGTGGATTGTAATTTCCATTGCGTCCATCTTGGTAGGAAGATTCAATATTATAAGGTGTCACCAATTCATGAGGAAACATATTTGAACAATCTATATTTTGGGTTTTGGCTTTTAGCAGGGCGGTTAAGAAGGATTGGCTAGTTTTTAGTTTTGTTTCTCCTTCTACTGCTATCTTCTCTAGGGCCCTAAGTCTCTCTTCTTGTTGAGAATTACATTGGGTTTCATAAATATTTAAATAACCCCCAAGGTTTTGTTGGTTACACCCCACAAAATTTTGCTGATCATATCACCCATTAGAATATGGATAGCAAGGTTCCCCATAATGGTTCTTAGAAAAATGTGGATTCACATTCTACCCACCAGGATGAAAGGGCTCACAATTAAAAGGGGTGCTATCATAAGAATGGAGTAGAGTCGGGTAGGAAAGAGATGCACGGTGGTAAATACCATAATAATAACATTGTGGGGGATATTGGGATGCCCACTCCATTTGAAAAGTTTTTTTTTACAATTCAAAAAAGAAATAAAAATTTGTACAAGACCATAAATTAAAAGGAAAAGCTAAAGGATTATGACAAAAGGTTAAAAATTACAAAACTAATTAAAATTACATTTTTTTACAAACTACTGCATTTGTAGAAAAAACAGACTATCGGAATGGAAACTCGGCAGAAGGAGGAGTAGCAATTCTAGAATGTTACTCGGAAGGCATAAAAAAATAAAAACAAAGTTTTTCAAAAGGTTTTTGGGGGTTTGAGAAAACAAATATGTTGTCCATGACAATAGCGCCAAATTGTTAATGCGTCATTTAGCACTTATAATCACTAAGATTATTATCCTAGTGTTTAATCCTTTTTCTACTTCTGATTAAGGCTAGTATAGAAGGGTTGATCCCACATGACAACTTTTTAAGATTGTTTCTTTTATCCCAATTATTTTGAAGAACTATTTTTTTTTATCTTTTCATATTTAGAATGGAAAGTAAAAGTCAGATTGGGGGTTTGATTGATTACACTAATGTGAGAAAGAAACACAAGGTAATATTGTAACCAATAAGAATAAATTTTGCCCCTATCATATGGAAAAAATGAAATGATTGTTAGCACAAATAATCTTGTGAAAGGAAAGACTTAGAAGTAAAGAAAGTGAATAAAATGATGTTTGAAATCAAAGGGAGAGAATCGAGGCTTTTGGGGTTTTCACCACCTTAGCCTAGGCAAATGACTAATCCTTAAACGACGGGTTCGATGAAGGCAAGTGAACTAAAAATCCACTAAAGATGATCTCTAAATGATCCCATTGGTCATGGTGCTCATGTTTCTTAGTTCATTATCCTAAAAAGAGAAAATCCGTGGTCGTTTCAAAACTCTTATGCAATTGAGATTGTCGTTCTAAACTCGAATTTCCAAGGTCATATCCATTCGGATTAAGTTTTGATATTATCAATTAATCACTTTGATATATCAACTAGTTATCAATCTCAAAGGCCATCTATAATCATTAAGGAAAAACCGAAAGCCATGGCTAAGGGGTTATTCCCCTTGCCTCGATAAAGAACTACTCACTCATGGAGAAGGAGCAAGGACAGACGGAGGAAGGAAGTGATCTAGCCATCTTCGAGTCTTACGACTACTGATCCTTAGTTAGAGACAATGAAGATGACTGTCTCTTCCTACCTTGCTCGATTGCGTAAGAGAGGGGAGGTGGATAAAATGAAGAACTGGATCTAACCACAATGAAATAATGGAGTTGAAAATAACATGTAATAGATATGAAAAGCTACTTTATTCTTAAGAACGATATTACAGAAATACTGCCCCAGAAATCCTTCGTACAAATGTAAGTATGAAATGAGGAGGAAGTGACCCTCCTTTTATAGGAGATGGAGGGGGGTATACTTTAGGTTTAGGGAAAAAGACATGGCCGACATTGATTGCTATCTTTCTTTATCTATTCAATAGAGGAAACAATTGATAGCTTTGCATTCTTATTGCAGTAATTTTCCACAACAGTGATTTTGAGCTTATTTTTGGGCTAGGCATAAATTCGGCATTCAACAAGAGTTGCATATGATGCAATTGGCAAGAGTTGCCTACCTGAGAGATCTAAGTTGTGGGTGATCAGCCAAAGCTGACTCATGACTTAGAGGATTTCAAGATCTTGCCCACTAGAAGGTTGTACGCTGCAATCTTCCGAATTGATGGTGAGGGCTATCAATTTGAAGTAAAATAGTGGGAGCGATAATTAATTAAAGGCCTAATTATATCGTCAAATATTTCAAATCAATCAAATAAGTCAAAAATAAGTTTTGGACTAAAATTGCATATTTTCCTTTTTGTAGTTCAAATGGCAACAAACAACAACAACTTTTCTTTGCGATCGGTCCTTGACAAGGACAAGCTAAATGGAACAAACTTCCACGACTAGTATCGGACATTGAGAATTGTTCTCACTAAAGAGCGTAAGCTCTATGTCCTGGATACTCCAATTCGAGAGGAACCCGCTCCTAATGCACCAAGGACAGAAAGGGATGCTTACAAGAAGCATTCTGATGATGCCATTGATGCAAAGTGCTTGATGCTATGTTCAATGAACCATGAGTTGCAGAGGCAACATGAGAACATGGGTGTCATAGAGATGATTCTGCATCTCAGGAACATGTACGAAGATCAGGCACGGCAAGAGAGGTACAATGTTTCTAGCGCACTGTTCAAGTGCGTCATGACAGAAGGAGATCCAGTTGGTCCTCACACACTCAAGATGATTGGGTATGTGGAGAACCTGCAGAGACTGGGATTTCCACTGAGCCAAGAGTTGGCTACTGACGTGATACTGCAATCGTTGCCAGAATCTTACAGTCAGTTTGTGATGAACTACAACATGAACAACTTTGATAGGCCACTGTCAGAGTTGTTGGGCATGTTGAGGACAGCCGAGTTACAGATGAAGAAGGACAAGCCTAAAGCTGTGATGGTGATCACGAGCAAGAAAGGCAAGTCCAAGCGCAAGGGCAAGGGCAAAGCTAAGAAAGGTTCTGAAGCTAGCCAGGAGTCCAAGCCATCTTCAGCTCTCAAGGCCAAGGGAGGCGTGACCAAGAAAGGAAATTGCCACCATTGTCAAAAGCCAGGACATTGGAAAAGGAATTGTCCTCTCTACCTGGAAGAACAAAAGAAGAAGGAGGCGACTGAAGCCTCTACTTGAAGGTGTCATGTAAATAAACTTGTAACACTTTTTGAGATATATGATATCAAGATGTAAAGTGTAAAGCATTCTTACTTGGGGCAAGTGTTGCCTTTATAGATAGGAATACTTTAGTTTATTTTCAGCCAATAAGGCATGTAATACAGTTATGAACTGCTATTTCATACTTGCCAATAGATAGAAACACTTTATTTTTTGCATATTGTATGACAATGATGGCAATTAATAAAGAGATGTTTCAATTTATAAAGATGTGATCTTTGTGGCAATGCCTTATTTATCTTGTGATATTTGATATGCATAAGATAAGACGATACCTAAAAGTTATAGATAACTCAAACAATTTAATTAGCATTAATCATGAGAAATTCATTTCTAGTTTCTATGTGATGGATAAATCTAGACTCTTTTGGTTAGAGAACCAGTAAGGGACATGAATATCTTAGACATGATTGATCAATCTTCACTAATGTAGTAGGAGAGTGATTATCCTATTAGGTATAATACATGTGATGTATTTACATACCTATTGGAATAAATGCTAATACTTCAAATGGTGTTTAGAGAAATACCAATATGAATGTCTTGAAGTGTTCAAGATTATCATAAATGAAGTACAAATTTGGTAAAGTATTAATTCTTGATGAGATCAATGAATAAAATACTCTGACCAAATGTTTGAGATCCTTATGAGTGATTATGATAGTGTATCATAGTGAACTCATGATTAAGGCATGGTGATGTCTAAATCAAGAAGGAATCGTACTCTAAGGAGTTAGAGAATGATTATCAAATAACTGAATTCTTCTTAATAAAAGAATATCCCACACTAATAAAAGAAATTAAGAATCACAAGGGTTGTGAGTTCCTATATCTTTAGCAGATACACCTCAAATTATCTATGTGATGAGTTGTTCATGTGATGATTCAACTATCAAGATGAATATGAGGAACTGAATCTTGAGTTATGGTTTATGACCTTTACATCCTAAATGACATCCATGTGAACCATAAGGTATGACCTTGATGGTATCACTCATTGGATGAAATCCATAAAGTGAAAATGAGTTTTAAATGTTAAGACACATGGATAACATTTTGAGAAGGATGATGCTTGTTGATTGCAACTTAATGACTAAGACATTTGGCATATGGATACTAAAACTGCATTCCTATGAGGAATAAAGACAGGATGTGTACGTGACACACCCTATAAGGTTTATGAATCCACTAATGCAAATGAAGTCTATAAGTTACAATGGACTAATCAATGTGATTGATTGAGTACAAGCAACTCAAAATTGGATCTTTATTTTGATGATATAGTCAAAGGGTTTGACTGATATATCAAAGATAAAGGAGGGATCTGTGATTTAGTGGGAGCGTGTTCACATTCCACATATTGATGTGAAATGAAAAATGTTCTAGATTGGAAATCCGAATGTGGAAATTATCTTTATGGAAGATAGAGATGTTTCCTATGAGATAGGAATAGAGATCTATAGAGATAGTTCTCGAAAATCTCTTGACCTGGAAAGAGAGAGCATACATTGGCAATCTTTACTGAAGTGTTCAGTATGCACAGATTCAGTGGGAGAAAAACTTGTCCATGTTACATGGAGTTAGTATCCCAAGGCCAAGTGTCCAATTCTTATGAAGAATGGGAACACTAAGAATAGATATGGATCTATCATGTATGTAATCATCCCATTATCTTGCATGTATGACATGGCAAGAATGAAATGCATTCATCATCTTGTATGTAGGACATGGCAATATGATGTGCTCATCCTGATAACTCGTATGTGGGACATGACGAGTGGATGTCTGTCTGCTTCCAGTAAGGGTTACTGGACTACCATGAGAACTTGATGAGTGCTTGGGAAGTACTAGTTCTATGGAGATAAGGAAGAGTTTGATGTAAAGAGTTACATTGATGCGAACTTCTAAAAAGGACAGAAAATTAATCGCAAAATATACATAGGATGTATAAAAGTAAAAGTTTGTTGATAATTGGAAGTGTTCCAATAAAGCCATTTAAAAGGGAAAAACCGAGTATCTATGTGTTAGTGAACAGCAATGGATACTATATGGATATGAAAAGTTCATAAGATGAACTTATATTCCACTCATTGATGACAAGTCTGGAATCCTTGATCATGCAATGTGGCTAAAGGTTAGCAAATGGAATACAAGATCGCATATTACGGCAACTCCATCTCATACGTATGACGTACAGCGAAGAGATGTGAGACATGCAATTCATACAAACTTTGGCAAGGTGTTGCCATTACTCACCATGTTGGCACTATAGCACAGTAACATGTGGGACATGTTTGAAGATCACTATGAATATGATTCATGGTGATTGGCTCGCAGTGCAAGTGGGATACATTAAGATTGATTGGTGGGATACATTAAGATTGATTTGATAAACATAAAAGGCGAGCTTCCAATTCTTTCTGGTTCAGTCATATGAGATAGTGATAGAACAGATTGAATGTCTAGAGAATGACAATACTCAATGATATATGCCTTCAGGTTCATGACCTGAACGATGAGATCATACGGATGCTAAGAGTTTGTACATTCTTGTTATGTCCCTAGTCGGATGTCATTGTGGAAGGTAGATAGACAGCAATGACACACAAGACTAGATTGTGGTGTTGGTTGATGACAGAATCTCATTAGTCATGATATAGAGATATCAAACCAAGCACATAGGTACTTGTTAGAGAACAAGGTACCAGACAAACCCACCGTGAGTTTGACACATGGAACCATGAGATGGTAGTCACAGTCAATACTCACAGTGATGGTGGTGAGTGTGATTCTTAGACCTGAAATCACTGCACTCAACACATGTCGTTGGGCACACTTTGACATCATCAAACGCAGTCCTGAAACATGGGTTGTTATAAAGGTGATGATTGGGTGGCTTTGACACATGGGGCTTTTGAGGGGTGAGTGATAGATATGGGATTTGTCCCTCCTGAGGGAGTTTGATATCCATGGCCACTTGATGAGTAGGATTGAGAAAGGCGTGCACGCATGTGTGAATCAGTATATGATACTGATGTCATACATATCTCTTCCAGTCTACTCTGAGATCAAGGAAGTGAATGATTGTTGACAGGATGACTGTTCCATGCCTCGAGTTCATTCGGGATATCAGTGAAAAAGGAATTATACATTCGCTGTAACACCATTCACGGATTGTAGGATGAAAGTTGTTCTCCAACTTTCTACTTTCACTTGGGTAGCATTGATGTGTGACTAGGCACCGCTCTTTGCTTGTGAAGTCATAAGTGTTATGGACTTTCACTGCCAACGTGAAATGGACCTGCAGGGTCACACACATAGGATTTAACCTGGAAGAGGAGTTTTGTCCACAAAGCAATGTTTAGATTGATTACTAAAGGAGTTTAGTAGTTCAATTAAACACTCAATCAGTCGATAGCTCAATATCGTATGGTTCAAGGTGTTGGACGCATTGATTGGAGTATCAGATTGATTGAAATCGCAATTGACTGATTTTGCCCAACCTGTGCTCCCAACCGATCGGTTCATGAGATGAACCGGTCGGCTGAGGTTGTTGAACCGGTCGGCTGGAGTGTCCAGGCCGATCGGCTCATGCCTAGGTTGAAATGACCGGTTCAAGGGTTGAACCGATCAGCTCAACTGGTGCAACCGACCAGTTGGGAAAGTCATGTCGGCAAGAATTTTCCTTTGGTTTCAAATTGCCCAATTCGATTGGGAATACCATTGGTATTCGATACCAATTGGGAAAGAAACAAGGAAAGTCTTTTTGAGCCGGATTAGGACCATGAACCGATCGGTTCAGGGCACCAACCAATCGGTTGGAGTGCCCCAAATGATCGGCTCAGGTCCAACCAATCGGCTTAATGGCCGAACCGATCGGTTCAGTTGTGAATCGATCATTTCAAGTTGTGAACCGGTTGCTTTTTGTGGAAAATTCTCGAACCCTTCTACTCCTGCATTAGTCCCGCATTGCCCGGGATGGAGAACCCTGTCCCATGACTCTCCTATATATAGGGGTATTGGGGGCTTCTCAAAGTACAGCTCAGTGCAACCAGTTGCTCTGCAAGTTGTCGTTCTCTCTGGTTTTGGTAACCGTGAGAGAGCCCGAGCAAGTGCTTCCCGCAAAAGGGAGGTGCAGCAAGGGAAGGACAACTGCAGTTGCAACAGGAGGCAGGAGAGCGTGTTGGCGACTAGTACGTCAACAGGAGGGTGCGACTCCTTCCACTTCCTTGTGGGACAAGGAGAGTGGAGTTCCAGGTGGTCCGTGTGGACTACTACAGAGGCGGGAGGACACTGCCGCTTAGGAGGACAACTGTCATCCGACAGTCCGGTTCGAGTAGGAGTTGTCAGTCCCGGTGCGAACAGGAGCTGCACAGACACCGTCGAAGTTCGGAGTTGAAGACCGCGCATTGCGCGAGGTATTGTCGCCGAGAAAGCCTCGGTATAAGGTATGATTCCACACAAACCATCCTTTCCTATTATATAGACGTTGACGCGTTTCCTCGGTATGGGTTGGGGGAGAAAATTTTTGTTTCCGATGCCTTCTCTGTCTCCCCTAAAACCCAACATTTAGGCCTCACAATCTACTACCAAAGAGTTTGAGATCATTTTACATGTGATCTACTACCAAAGAGTTTGAGATCTAACACATGTGATCTACTACCAAAGAGTTTGAGATCACTTCAATGCACTGTACTACCAAAGAGTTTAGTGTTATCATAGGATGGATTAGATATCTTATGTTTCATGTGTTCATAGCCATAAGTATGGAAAATCAAGCAAGATATCATACAAGAACAATCATTTCATTCAATATCATATGCCAAGTATTTACTACCATATAACACAAGCAAATTGTATAATAAGCCAAGTAAGAGGTATTGGCGTACCTTGATCAAGAACAAACCTAAACATCATATCCTCATATCATCTACATCTTGGTCAACCTTGATTAAGACAAGATCATATACTATCATCAGATTCTCATCATCTTAACCCTAGTCGTGTTCATTAGGGTTTCACTTAGCTCATTAATATATGTGCATCATTACTTGTCTTATCTTTTCTTAGATTTATCTTACTGATGTCATTTTCTAGATTATGGTTCATCATATAAACATTAGGTTCCATATCCTTATTTATACATATTAACCCTAGGTTACATGTATTATTCAAATTAGGGTTTCATCATATGTATTAAGGGTCATCTTCATATTACATGAATTATATGCATCTAACTGATATCCAATTTACATCTTAGCTTTAGATTAGTGATATGAACCTACTCTATAAATTTCACCATTTATTAAGCATGCATGTATTTATTACATTTTATTTAGGGTTATTAGCCCTAATTAGCTATATGAAGCAAATTACAATGTTTCAAGAATCAACATCATAATCATTGACCTTATATGGATTATAGGCATGATTATAGATTTACTAACATTTTCTCATAATTTTATATCATAGTTTGATATTTATTATCCCTTAAACAAGATTTACACATATTACATGATATCACCATGATTTAGTGATCATTTTAATGTGTTCTACTCATTTTTCTGAGAAAAATGGTATCTTGTTTGTATTTTTCTGATACTCGAGCTAATTTCTATGAATTATCGAAGATCTCAACTTCTCTGAGATATTTACCTGCTCGGGCCAATCAATGTCGGGCACGTGTTCATGTGGGGACACGCTCGATCCACTCAAACTGGGCTGGCCGGTCTGGGCCTTCAACCTGGTTTTTCCACTTCCCTTCTTCCTTTCTCACGATCTCGCGCCTGGTGCGCCATCAGTTTTCCAAGCACGAGGCCAGCCGCCACAGAGGTTATCTCTGGTGAGCAATCAAATGCGTACAATTCACCCCCATCAGCTCTTAGGGCCACCAACACCTTCAGTTGTGCCTCCCAAGTCTAATCAGGGTGTGCCACACTAGGAGAGCATCTTCGACAAGCAAAATAGAGCTCCATTACGGCCAGTAGCTTTGACCCTTCTTCCTCTATGCCCTAGGTTCCTTCACGATCTCAAAGTGATCTCAACCTCTAGTCTGACAAGCGTGCGCCCACCGCAAGGTTGTCCTGTATTCTCATGCTGGGCGTCACTGCACCACAGTGCATTGTGGTGAGAAGTCTATGGATGTCTCTCTCTCGCGTCCGATCTGCCGTCGCCGCCAAGGGCTCCATGGATCTCGTCACTCATCGTCTTTCCTTCCGCGTAACCCTTCTCGTCTTCTCCAACTGCTCAAGATGATGGACACTGACAAGTCTCCTCTTTTGATTGCAGATCCATGATGCCGCCACTATAGGCTCGTTGCCGCCTCTTCCTGCTTTTCTATGACACCACCGAGGGTGGGCTTGCCGGTGAGAAATCCTAGCAGCCCCGGTGAGAAACCATCGATGCTCCTGTCACCCTGAGAGATTTGAGAGGGGTCATCTGATTCATCTCGATGTTGAAAGAGAAACTGCCCACTTAGTCTTTCTTTCCTCCTTGTTTTCTACTGTTGCCGATCTGGAGAGACAGAAGGTGTGGGGAGGTTTGTTCATCATCCTCTCTTCACCCGAGAGCACATGTAAAGGGGTCAAACAGTCTGTAATGAGTATGCAAGTCCAACTCTTCAGATACTTCCTCCCATCGCCTAACAAATAGGCCAAATGTGACATCATGGCTGGACGGATTCATAGCCTCGTCTTCTCCCCCACGTTCTGTGGTTATACCGAAGGTAGGAGAACATATGTGTGTCATCCGATCATCATCCAACGAACAAATTCTTTTCGCACCATACTGAATTTGTGGCTTCTAAAGGTTGTAGCGTGCGTCCATTAGATCTGTGATCTAGGGCAGAAGACTGGCCACGCATGCCCGACCAACACCAAGGGTGCGTGACATCCTACTAGATCAGCAACTTGGGTTATATAATTCGGACTTTATTAATCAACCACACCAATTTCAAATCACAAAAACTCTCTCTAGGATTCTCCAATTGCCACCAAATTTTAACCATAGATTCCTCACTACTCAAGGTACCTTGTACAGGAATTTGGTGCCAAAACTCAACTTTTAGACTATTCAATTAATTTCCTCATATAGACCTAACTTATGGACCTTAATCATTATATAAATCTCAATCAACATCCCAACTTTACCAAAACATTTGGGATTTTAAAAACAACTCAACATATATTACTTCACTTGTGTAATTGGACATTTTAGGATTCTAAAAGTCCACTCCATCACATCCTACACACCTTAAAAGAAATTCCGTCCTCAGAATTAAGCCAGAAAATCCAGTCTATCACACTTGGAGACCAATTCTGGCCCATGCTAGGGATGCTAATCCATAAAGGAATGGAACTAAAGAAGTCCTAGTGAAGATCATCGCCTGTCTTATAGTCTTTGAAAACAACAAGCATGTTATTAAATCATCTAGGTCCATTGTTAATGATGTTTTATTTGTCTTTGGTGGAGTTAAACCTCAAGAGGAAGAACCTGTCTAGTTTGGAGAAGATATCAAACCCTCCCTTGGGTTTCCAGACCTGAAAAATCCATGCGAGGAGATGGAAGTAGTATGGGTGTTTCCCCATAACATACATAATTTCAGTGTGCTCCCAACACTTACCCATAGCTTCATATGTTGGTTCGTCGATGGTGACGAATCGTTTCACCCCAATCTTCTCCGGTGGGTCATAGTTATGCTTCTCCAAGGTATCTACACCACCAAGTATTTGATTCCATGCTTTCTTGATGATGGTTCCAGCCCAGTTGGCGTCAGGTGTCTCCGTTGTGGCCATTACTACTGTTGAGAGGGGAGGAACTCCCCTCTCCGGTGAGGACAGAGTCGGTCATCTCAGTGATCGCTAGATATGCGGTGAAAACCCTAGGGTAATGCACATTAGAATAGAATGTTGGAATGTAATATCACTCACCACAACCTGATTGTTATCCCAATGTCGAGCAAGATGATTCTTGAAGTCAAGATTCAATTGTTAGCTGGCAATCAGTTTGAAACGTCTTTGAATTCTCATTTTGGATTGTGTGCTGCAAGTATATATGGTTGGTGATTTGAGCTAAGGTGTGGCAAGACGACTGACTTAGAGTCTGAGAAGCATCAAAACCATAGGTTATTGACCAAAACATGATCAAGTTTTTCAAGTAGATGCTTTTTTAGGAAAGTGAATGGTTGTCCTTGAGTTTTTGTTTCAAGAAGGCCCGCATCAAGTAGGCTATCATTAAACTTGTGGTTGTCTTGTCTATAAAAGTAGGTATTTGCTCTTCTTTTTTAGGGGACTCAACATATTATTGAAGTCACCTAGTATCTAGGGTAGCCTGATGGTTCATCTTATATCAGCCAGTCTTCTCCATAATGGTTCCCTCTAGTGTGGTTGTGGGTTACCATAGACAAAAGTAATCAGCAAGCTATTATTGACCTTGGAGTGGATATATTGTTTATGGTTTTGAATAATGTCTAAGTTACATTTGTTCAAATTCCAAAGAATCTAGTTGCCACCAAAAAATCTAATGGCCTCCACCATGTGGGAACAATTGAAGCCCATTGTCTTGGGTAGTAGAACTCGATCACCTCTACAACACTTTTCAACTACAACCATAATATTAATTTTATAGGATCTAGTCATATCTTAAATCAAATGGATCTTCTTATAAGAGAACACTCCTAGAATATTCTAGAAAATAGTATTCATCTTGGATATAAAGAGGTGTAAGGAATGTAGATATAGATATCAGTCAATGCTGACACTATCCTAGATCAATTCATCCTTTGTAATGTCATTATATTCATTGGTACAATCACTCATGTCATGTCAGCATTGAAGGTCAATATTGAAGGGGGTTTCCAAGTTCATCATCCCCTTCTTTTTGGCCTTATCCTCATTTATGTACATTGAGTTATTTTGATAGACCACCTACCTATTCCTCAGTCTAACTTGTTGTCTAGACGAGGCATCTTGTGTAGCAGATGGATTGATGTTATATATGACTACCTGTGAATGGTTAGGTGAGTTGGTTTTGCTTCCTTCAACCACTTCATCTTCATCTAGTGTGACAAAGGTGTTTGTAAGTAGCAGACTCCCTTCATTCCCTGTTGTTTTTGGAGGGACATCCCCTGTTCTTTTTGTTTTCCTCCTATTTTTTTCTTAGTGCTATCTACTAGTTGTCCTTTTCATGTAATCTTTTGTCACCTTTGTAAATAGGGATCTATTATTGTTCCTTCTAAGTAGATGCAACCTGTTTGGATGTTGGGCGACACTCCAACCTCTTTGCATGTATGTCATGGTATACTGAGGTGGTGGAGGAACAAAAGGTATAGGTGCAACAGAAGTTGTAGATGGGCTATCATACAAGAAGCTTTGAGGTTTGTAAGGGCATGAACTGTCATCACGACTGACCCTTCCACAACCCATACATATGAGGGGAATGTTCTCATATTTGATCTTCAATTTTACACCATTGATGAAGATACCGAGTAGGAGGGGTTTGTTCATTTTTACCTCAAAGATATGTAGGCGAACTTCCCTCTGTCATTGGCTTCAGTTGTGGAATCAATTTTGATTACCCTTCCAATTGTGTTACCAATTCCCTGAAGAAGGGAAGATTGATACAGAAATATAGGGAGATTAATGATCTGTACCCACTCCAGCAGCCTGTGGAGGTCGGATTTGATGGGAGAAAGTAAGGTGGCTGACAGATATTTTCTATATGCTTAAATTGTAAGTGTATGCTATCATAGTAATATAGGGTAATGAAGCCCATGTGTCGAACACTGGGAAACGTAACTTTAAAGACTTTTACTAACTGTAATACTATTAGCTAACTAAAATAGAAAATAATTCTAAATTATTTTTTGTTGTTCTCGGTCTTAGAAAATTCTTTAAGATAGTGGTTTCACCATGGTCAACATTACAATTTGATATTAATAGATTAATAAAAATCTCTACTATCCCTAGATTAAGAGCATGTAGCCAGAATTACCCATTCTCACCGTGAAATTCACTACCTAATATGATACCAACCTTACTCTCATATCAATAGTGTTATTAGATAGGTGCTTTATCGATTGCATTGTGTAATCTCCTCACATTTTTAAACCACCTTTCTCAAAGGGCTTTATAGAATGTGTATTTCTATGAAGTTCCAACCATTAATTTTTCTTTCAATGCAATTAAAGGTCCAATTACTTCATATGGTGATCAAGCAGGATAGTTTGTTTATTCACATAGAAATATGTCCAAAAATTAATAGAAAGTGATGAATAAATGCATACGAGTTAGTTACAATGTATAACTGGTCTACTCATGGGTCCTAAGGAATGTGGGGATTAATCCCTCACACTTTCCATAGTCAAAAACATCAAAAGAGAAAGAAAAAAAGGCGGAGAACATGAAGAACCCCTAAAGTAGACAGTTGAAATGATCCCTTCTGGTGCATGTGCCAATTTTCTACCTTCTGGCTCCAAATCCATTTTTTAGAAGTGACCAGATCACTTGGAACGTGGTCTTCTTCTCTGCTTTTGCCTCTCTCTTGCTCTCGACTGTCATACGATGAAAGATATGAGATAGATAGGTTTGACCACACTTCCCTTTAGTCATAAGAGTGAGTTAGGGAGAGTTCAAACCTCAATCATTTGATTAAACGTTGTGTTTAGATCTGCCATATTGACACACTTTTTATGTGCGTCGAATGCAAGTGTACGCGTCAATGTAGTAAAGGCCTTTGTGAGGCTCGAGTCGAACTCAGGGACACTGAACTATCGGTAGACTACTACTAACTGTTCGCGATTAGATAAGCCGATTAAAATGCTTTGTGAGTTGTTTGAAAATTAAAAGAAAAGAAAACAAAATAAAATAATCGATTAAAGGTTTAATTTAATCAATTCAGGTGAAGATCTTTAGGATTGCGGTTTCACCGAGGGTTATCATTGCATGAATTTTGATATAGTTACTCAGATTCATCTCTCTATCCAGTTAGTGGCCTGTAATCAAAATTGCCCACTGTCGTGGTACAATTCACTACCTATGTCTAGGTCAGTTCCACCGTCGTAGTAACCTATACCCTAAACTAGGTGCATTAGAAACGACCTCTAGGTTTCCACCATTAACCTTACATCACCTTGTTCAAGGGATTTGTCAATTAATGTGAATTTTGTCTCTTTTCAACCGTTAATTCTTCTTTCAAAGTAATTAAGGGCATTAGATTATTATTATGGTGATCAAGCATAACAATATAATTGAGAAAACAAAATCATAGCACGGATTTAATAGATAAATGATGAATTACTATGATAAAATTGTCATACAATGATTCCCCGGGCTACTCCCGGTCCTAAAGACAAAGGGGATTAGCCTTGCATGTTCATCTGAGAGAAAAACATGGTAGAGAAAAGGGGAAACATGGAGAAAAACGTGATTCAGTAGTGAAACCCCTGAACGGAGAAGATCCAAGCGTTCCTTGGCATAGAATGCATGATCTCCGGCCTTTCGGCGGTGGAAAACGTCTTCTTCAGCGTCCGGAATGGTTGGGGCATGCTTCTAGGCTCCGTTCTTCTCTCCACACCTTCTGGGGACGTGTGCAGCGACTAATGACGTGATAGATTGCACGTGGCCGCCGTCATTAGGTATAATCACTGGCTTAGCTCGCCAAATTATCACAGCCATCAGATTAAGATCGATCTGAAGCAAACTTGTATCTGACGGTGTCGATACCATCGTCGCGAGTCGATGGTATCGACCTTGCGCGATATCGGCAAGTCTACTTTCTTTTCTTCATTGCGCCTGATGCTTACTCGATACCATCGACAAGGGTCGATGGTATCGACATCCTAAGGCGTCAGTTTTATCCTTTTTTGTAGTTGTAGATCCACTTGTCGATAGTATCGACTATCTTCTCGCCAACAACCTAATGGTATATCGATACCATCGACTTCTGTGTCGATAGTATCGACTCTGCGATGCTCCTTGCGGATGACTACCTTTGGTTGTGTCGATGGTATCGACAACAACATATATTTATTTTTCCTGAAATTGCAACATAAAACCACATAAGCCGAAATAAAACCTATTATTGTAATCATTTATACACAAAATACTAAAATAAGGGAGATTTGACATAGAGAAGGATCATAGAAGAAAGTAAATGAATTATGCAATATTAACCACCAAAATGACCAATAAATGCATAAAACACAAGTAAAACAAGTCTATAAATGCAACTGAAAATCATCACATCAAACTCCCCTAAGCTTGAACATTGCTCACCCTCGAGCAACAAAACCTTAGAATAGGATTGCAAGGGTCAACTAAAGAACATATCATCACAACAAACATCTCCATATGATCCCCATCGGACATTCACATTTCGGCCCTCACTAACCACAGAATGATAATTACCCTAAAGGTGACAATAATCATCCATAAAATCTATCTACCTCAAAACTGATGAACACTATCATATAAGGTTGGTAACACAATACAATTCACATGTTCAGACTTGGTGCATCTTGTGATCTCCTATGCTACGTTGCTCGCCGTAACTACCATCTACATGGAAGCAGCTCTCCTGATATTCACAAATGAGGAGAAAATCACAGTGGCCTACCAATTCGAGCAACGGGTGGATGGAATGGGTGGCTCATGGAAGAAATGGAAGCATTATACGATTATAACATGCAGAAAGCAAAAATGACCTAAATGATGCATATGCAAGTGTAAATGCCCTAATGCCTACATTTGGGTGGAATGTTGCATGCACTATCATTCCATCTCAATGTGAGATGGAATATCTAAAAGAACTACATCATGTTCTTATTCATCTTAAAATGCAGGTGAGACTATGTTCCTTTCTCCTTCTTATTCTACTTGCTTCTCAATAATTTTTCTTTTTCTTTTTTTTTCATTTTTCCATTTTTTTATTAGGCCCTAATATCCATAAGTGACCATGAATTATTTGTTGGGCTCACTTTTTCTACGTAGCTCAAATGTTTGAAGCATTTAGAAGGTATGGAACAAGTTAATCACCCTTATTGTTTCAGAAGAAATAAGATACATGGTGTACTGTATGCATAAAAATTATGAATGCAGCTAAATGACACGCACCTAAGGATAATGTGCATGTATAACTACTCTTTTTTTTATTTTCATGCAAAACATGTGAAAATACTTTGCAATGCAAGACCTATCTACATGAGATGCATTCAAAAAGATTAAAACCGTAATGTACTTCCAATTCTTATGGTGGATTATGAAAAACAATGAGGTGGATAGATCACAAGACTAATTGACTGAACCTTTGTAAATTATTATGTGTCCCTCCTTACTGACCTGTGTAGTAATTAATAGGTTTCTCTCTCTTACTTCAAATTAAAGTCTCATTATCATTTGGTCAGTTTAGGCTCACACAACCAGTTCCGTCCACTTTTCATGAATCATTAGGAATGTACAATTGTGATTTTCTATTTTAGAGTTGACAAAACCAATCATTTTCTTAAGTTATGTGCTCAAGGTTTAACAACACAAGCTTGCAAACACTAATATTTTTTTTAATTTTCCCTTGATTCCCACGTACAAGCAAATGAGATGACACAAGACTTAAGACATCCACAATTACACTAGATAGAATGTGGATCCTACAAACAAACTAAGATTGCAAGAAATAAATGACAAGAAACAAAACAATAAAAACTAAAAACTGAGAAAACTAAAGGATAGAGTTGTTCCAACTCGCCCCCTAAGCTTGAATTCGACTATGGACTCATAGTCAAAAACAACCTTAAAGGGTGGAACAGAGATACCGATCACTCTTCCGGTGGAGAGGGGTACTGCGGGGCCGTGGGGTCCCAAGATGGGTACTGCCCCTGAAAGCTCAGATCATACTGGGGCATGGGCGGAGGTTGTGGATACCCCCCAAAGTAGTTATGGCTCCAGTAATGATCATAGAAGGGCTGCTTCTGCATCACCATCCTATGCAACCTGTCATGTATCTGTTGTTGGTTGTTGAGGAGGAGGCGCTCATTTTCAAACATAGCCCTCCAGTTGTCAAGCAGCCAGTTCGTCGTCTCTTGAATATCGGCATATGCTGTTGTGTGGTGATGTTGCGTCTGATGGATATCCTGCAGCATTGCATACATTCCTTGCATTGAGTAGACATCCTCGCTTTACTGCAAGGGCGGTGGTGGTGGCAGAGGCTGCGAAGATGCAGATGCACCCGGATGCATTCGAGGACGCTTCCTAGGTGCCACTCGTGCGCGAAGAGGAGTGTAGGCCTCCTCTTCCTCTTCAGCCTCATCACCATCATTGTTGTTGTCGTCATTGTCGTCGTCTTCATCTGAGCTCTCAATGGCGATGACATGCCATCGAAAATGCTGAGCGTCGTCGATGTGGAAGACAGGGTCGGGGAGCGAACACTCCTGATAAGCGTGATTAATGTGGCAGTGTGCATACGCCAGTCCATCACGCAGCAGAATGAGGTTGGAGCGGTGAAGATGTTGCATATTGACCTTGCTTCTGTTGGAGAGAGGAGTCAACTGGGAGAAATTCAACCCAAGATAGTGGGCCAGCGGTGTGATGAGCCCTCCAAAGTAAATTGGAGCCTTCCGCGTACTCCTCTTTACATCCAACACACGCTACAAGAAAAATGCTCCCCAGTTACACTCTTCCCGCTTTAGTAACTTGTGCAGGAAAAACAGGTCTGTCTCCTGGAACTTGCTAAGAGATAGATCACCCCTAGCAAACAGGGTGGAGCAAAGCATGCGATGAAGAATCTGCATGAACGGATGCTCGAAATCCGCTACCGCCACGTTGTGGTAGCTCACAGATTTTCCCGGTGGCACAGTCACTAGCTCGGCGAAGATAGCATCATAATCAGTCCGGTTGGCTGGCCTCCGGTACTAATCTCGCCCATGGTTCAGTTATAGATAGAGTTGAACTATCAGAGGGTGAGATTGTAATCATTATTGAACAGCTGGAAAGAAACACGGCCCTTGATCCATTCGTGATCCATGGCGATGATGTCATTTGGCACAACACATATGTCCAGCGACGCCATGAATTCCGCCACGAGCTCCTTGTATGTGGGCCATTCACGGAATAATGGCTGGCCGTCAACGTGGAATTCCATCTCATCGGGCCTCCTTCACGTATGTCTTGCCTGCCCCTTGAGCACGTAGGCCAGATTAGCCTCGAACCCCAGATTGTGGATCATCTCCCGGTCAACATAACGGGTCGGCTCAATCTTCCTCTTCATCAACTCCTCGTAGACCTTCTTAACCTCCGCGGAAGGATGGACAATCTGGGGGTGCAGAATCAATGCAGTCGGTGGAGGAATGAACTCTGGAATCTCCATTGGTGTCGCGTGAGAAGATGACGCACCGGCGGTATGCACCATTGTCGAAGAAGAAAAGGAAACAGAAGAAGGAGCTCAGTGAAGATTGGAGAAGGTCGGAGAAGACAATCTTCGCTCGATGAAGGCTCGGTGAAGAATGTGTGCTGTGGATGCTCGTAGTCGGGCACCGATTGCTCACGAAGACACACGACAGAAGTGGAGAAGGATAGTTCTGAAGTTGTGACGTCATATGACGACAATCCATCCCTTATATAACCATGGCCGGTGCTCTTGTATGCCCGTCGATACCATCGACGCGAGTCGATGGTATCGACTCCTGTAACACAATATGTCCGCCGCTGGTATCGACAGTTGTCGTTGGCTTGAAGTGGGGTCCTGAATCGATGACGTGTCGATACTATCGACAAGTGTCGATGGTATTGACCCATCCCAATGATCGACTCTCTAGATGCAGCGATCGCCGTAGATTCCCTCTCGTGGATCGATGATGTGTCGCATCGATACTATCGATGCAAGTCGATAGTATCGACTTCTTCTTAGGGAAACACCCTCGTGAGGCCTGGCCGCCGCCTTCTGCCTTTAACTGGGTCGATACCATCGAAGAGGCCGTTGATGGTATCGACTTCACTGAGATAATTTCCGTCTGATTATCTCTAGAGATCTCGATAGTATCGATGCCTGGGTCGATATTATCGACCTCATTGTTGTGATCAACCTGATGATGTGTCGATACCATCGACGAGGCCGTCGATACTATTGACACAGTGTGATTCTTGCAGCTGCCAACCTATACCCATCTCGATACCATTGACACAAGGGTCGATGGTATCGACTCTGCCTCAGTCCTGCACATTGAGCAAACAATCACAATACCTTTTTTACACTAAAAAAAAGTCAAATCAAACCAAAGTACAAAATGTGAAAGAAACTAACTACATTATCGATGGCTGGTTTGCCTCCCAATAAGCGCCCTTATTTAACGTCTTAGGCTAGATGACTTGAAGCTCCTCATGCATCCGGAAGCACAATGAGTTTGACCTCATTCACTTTCCTTGTGTAATCTTCACCGAAGTACAATTTCAATCGTTGTCCATTGACCAGGAATGTTGTCTCGCCATCATGCACCATGATTGCGCCATGTGGCCTAACCTCATCTACGGTGAATGGTCCACTCCATCGGGATTTCAATTTCCCAGGATGCAGTTTCAGCCTGGAGTTGAACAAGAGTACACGATCTCCTTTCTTGAAGATGCGCATTTGAATATGGCGATCGTGCAACAAATTTGTTCTCTCCTGGTAGATCCGCGAGCTTTCATATGCATTCATCCTCAGCTCGTCTAGTTTATTGAGATCAAGCAACCTTTTCTTTCCTAATTCATCATGGCTCAAATTTTGCTTCCTTAGCGCCCAATGAGCTTTATGATCTAATTCCACCGGCAAGTGGCAGGCCCGACCATAAGCCAACCTAAAAGGCGTAGTGCCTATAGGTGTCTTAAACGACGTCCTGTACGCCCACAAAGCATCCGGTAGTAGGGTACTCCAATTCTTTCTTGTGGAAGCCACAGTACGCTCCAAGATCTTCTTAATTTCTTGATTGGAGACGTCCACTTGCCCTTGAGTTTGTGGGTGGTACGGGATACCAATGTTGTGCTTTACCCCATACTTTCTCAATAGTGTCGCGAACTTTTGATTCCGGAAGTGCGTACCTCCATCACTAATGATCATTCTTGGTACACCAAACCTATAGAAAATATATTCTTTGACAAACATGCACACTACAGCGACATCATTAGTCCTTTTGGGCATTGCCTCTACCCACTTCGATACATAATCAACAACTAAAAGAATGTACAAGTTAGAATTTGAGGACACAAAGGGTCCCATAAAATCAATACCCCACAAGTCAAACACCTCAACCTCATGAAATACATTGAGGGGCATCTCTTGTATTTTTGAAATGTTACCTACCCTTTGGCAGGAATCACATTGCCGCACAAAATCATAAGCATCCCTGAACAAAGTAGGCCAGTATAGGCCACTTTCAAGTACTTTGGCTGCAGTGCGAGAACTAGCATGGTGGCCACCCGTCGGTAGTGTATGGAAATGATGAAGAACACTTTCGTATTCCACCTCTGGTACACACCTACGTAAGACACCATCCATGCACTGCTTCAACAGAATAGGGTCATCCCAGAAATAATAACGCAAAGAATGGAAAAAATTCTTCTTCTCTTGGTATGTCCAATTATCCGGGATAATTTTGCAGGCAAGATAGTTAACAATATAAGAAAACCAAGGGTCTTTCGATTTGACTTTTAAAAGTTGTTCATCATGAAATGTCTCGGTAATGGGTATATGCAAATCCTTTTCATCTACCCTTTCCAACCTAGACAAATGGTCCGCGACCACATTTCCAATGTTCGCCTTATCTTTGATTTCAATAACAAATTCTTGTAAAAGTAAGATCCACCTAATCAATCTAGGTTTGGCATCCTTTTTCTCCATCAAATACTTAATGGCGGCGTGGTCCGTCCATACCACTACTTTTGATCCAACAAGATATTGCCGAAATTTTTCAAAAGCAAAAACAAGGGCGAGAAGTTCTTTTTCGGTTGTCGTGTAATTTAGTTAGCGTCATTCAAGGTCTTGGATGCATAGAAAATAACAGTGGGTTTATTGTCCACACATTGTCCCAAAACAACCCCAAATGTGAAATCGGACGGGTCACACATTAATTCAAACGACTTAGTCCAGTCCGGTGTTTGCACCACCGGTGCAGAAATCAATTTTTCTTTAAGCACGTTGAACGCATGTAAACAGTTTTCATTAAAATAAAAAACAACATCCTTTTCCAACAACTCAGATAATGGTTTGGCGATTTTAGAGAAATCTTTTATAAAGCGGCGGTAAAAACCGGCGTGACCTAGAAAACTCCGAACCCCTTTAACCGAATTCAGTGGGGGCAATTTGGAAATAAATTCAATCTTTACCGAGTCTACCTCCAACCCTTTGCTAGACACTTTATGTCCAAGCACAATCCCTTCGCTTACCATCATGTGGCATTTCTCCCAATTGAGGACCAAATGTGTGTCCTCACAACGTTGCAAAACCTTGTCCAAATTGTATAGACACTCGTCAAAGGACGCACCATAGATGGAGAAATCATCCATAAAAACCTCCAACTAGCGTTCAACCATATCGGAAAAGATGGCAAGCGTGCAACGCTGAAAAGTTGTCGGTGCATTATTCAACCCAAATAGCATACGGCGGTATGCAAATGTTATGTAAGGACAAGTGAAGGTGAACTTCTCTTGGTCCTTAGGATCAATTGAAATTTGATTGTACCCCAAACAACCATCAAGAAAACAAAAATGCGATCGGCCGACTAAACACTCTAAAATATGATCAATGAAAGGAAGAGGGAACTGATCCTTAAGCGTAGCAGCATTCAATCGACGATAATCTATACATACACGCCACCCAGTTACCAAGCGGGTCGTGATAGGTTCATTTAATAGATTATGTGTAACAATAATTCCCCCCCTCTTAGGTACTACATGTGTAGGACTCACCCACTTCAAGTCGGATATAGCATAGATGATACCTGCAGAAAGTAGCTTGATCACCTCCTTCTTTACTACCTCCATCATGCTAGGATTTAGTCGACGTTGTGGCTGAATCATCGACTTGGCTCCCTGCTCGAGCCGAATCTTGTGCAGGCACAATGTAGGGGAGATACCCTTGATGTCTACGAGCAACCACCCAAATGCACCTCGGTGGTTCTTCAACACAATCGACAGCTGATCCTCCTCCTCGACACTCAGATATGCCTATATAATCACATGCATCTTTTCTTCCTCAGCTAGAAATGCGTACTTCAAGTGCGGTGGCAATGGCTTCAATTCCAAATCTAGCGGGCTGATTAAGGATGACTGAAGCAGTGGTGGGAGTTCGCCAAGGTCTTCATAGTACCTAGCATAAAAGCATGGAAGCACCTAAAGTATCTTGGCACACTCCTGTAGTGACTTGCTTCTCATCCAATCATGTGTTATATTGACCAAGTAGGCTTCTAATGGTAATTCTAGATATGCATCAAAAACAGAACTTGCTATGGCCTATTCCTCAGTAGAGGGAGGGATGTCCTCCTCTTCATCATTAGGAAAACCCACAACTTTGCTAAGGGACACAACCTTGGTCTGCTCCATGATGTCAACAACTAATGTCCCTTTCTCCCCTTAGTCATTACATGAGCCATATCTAAAAATGGATTCCCTAGACAAAGTGAGATATTGTGATCAAAATGCTTCGCCATGCGACATTGCTCCTTAGCTTTAGATGACGTGGTGCTGGAAGGAATGACCATCTCGAACTGATCATCGGTGATACCCAAGGTCAAACGACCTCTCCCCATCTCAAGTATCATGTCAGCTGTAGCTTGGAAGGGTCGTCCAAGTAGTAACTCATTGCCTTGTTCATCTTGCATCTCCATTACAACAAAGTCAGCTGGAAATACAAACCGATCTACTTTCACCAATACATCTTCATAGATAACATAATGCTTCACCACAGAATTATCTGCCAGTTGTAATGTCATGTTACTCAGCCTTGATTATTTTAATCCCAATTTCTTAAATGTAGAGAGAGGCATCAAGTTTATGCTTGCCCTAGAATCACACAGTGCTTCACCAAATTTCACCTTACCAATGTAACATGAAATATTGAAGCAGCCTGGATCTTGCCTCTTTGGTGGCAATGTGCCCATGATGAAGGCACTCACCTGCTCCTTGAGAACTATGACCTCCGTGTCAGGGATCTTCCTCTTTTTAGTAATGATGTCCTTCAAAAACTTGCCATAAGAGGGGATTTGCTCTATTGCCTCTAATAATGGGATGTTGACAAAGAGCTTTCTAAAACTATCCAAAAACTTCTTGAACTGGGCGTCCACCTTCTTTGCTTTCACACTATTTGGATATGGGACCGGGACACCTATGCCCTTTGATGCGGCGACACATATGGTGTCCTTTTCTGTGGCTCCTCCTCAACAACTATGGGGTCTGCGGTGACATCCTCTGATATTTCCTCAGCCGGCTCTGTGACTGTGATTGACACCTCCTCAGTGGCCTCACCTTCAGTTTCTGACTGGGGTTTGTGATGGAGCTTCCACTTACATGGAATTGCGTGCACCAACTAAAAATCCTAAAGATGGTAAGTCTTTCGGTTTAGCCTTGCTTATACTAGATAGAGAGCTCCACCCACGTATGCTAAGATACGTGGAAGTCTTATCATAGTATAGTTAAGGGTCGAATCCACAGGACAACGGTCTTGTCGCAAGCAACAAGATGGAAAATGTTAGAAGTTCACTTAGTTTCTTAATAGTGGGCACTTAGATCGAAAAGCTGGTTTTGTTGTTTTAAACTAAGAACATGTAAAGTAAAGAAAGCAAGTAAATCTGAGGATGTAAAACTATGATAAAAGTGACTAGAGTGTGATCGGTTTTCACCACCACTACACATGGATCAAGACATGCAAAATAAAACATAACATGCAACAAGAGTTTAATCAGTTAGTATCTTTGTAGACTTAGTTTCCTTTCGGAGAACTAACTACGAGAAGTGCGGGAATGTTGCAATGCCAGCCATTCCCGAATAAATGGTCACTTACTTTGCATCATTCCCTTCACAAAGTGTGTTCCTCGACTTATCAAGGTTGCACTTTCATACGTCAACTGATTCCATTTCATAGTATGAAAGTGCAACGAGTGATAGTGAGTTTACTCCACTCCTTGAGAGACACTTCTAGATACTGAAACAGGTGCATGGTGGATACATGCACCAAGAACCAACATACAAACGAGTTCTGAATCTAATAGTACAAACATAGACAATTCATACTAAAAGATAAAAGATAACACAAGTTGGAGATCAAGCAAAAAGTATTCATTAAACGTTTGATGACGAACTGAAAAGATAACATCTATATTGCAAACTATGGATTACATTTACATGATATGAAAACATGGGTAGCGGGGCTACTCCCCGCACCCTAGTGAGAGAGACTACTCGCTCATGACTAGGACAAAGAAGGAGGCAAGAAGAGAGAGCGAGAGCATCATCCCCACAAAGGACAGAGGAAAGTCAACCCCTTGGAGAGAGAGAGAAACGATCCACCAACTTCACGGGTTGCGTGATGATGAGATCTTCCCTTCCCACCTTGTTTGGTGGAGAGAGAGAAAGAAGCTTCGAGATGGAGTATGGGTCTCAGACCGGAAGCCCATGGGCGGAGGATGGAAGTCGGATGTGCTCTGGAGTGATTGAGGCATCCTTTGGACGTCTGAAACTTGATATCTGTTAGAGCTGTCATATCAGATGGCGGGACCCATTTCCTGGAACGAAGTTTTGAAGCCCTGTTGAAAAAGTACGGAGTTAACCACAAAATAGCAATGCCTTATCACCCACAGACCAGTGGTCAAGTTGAGGTATCAAATAGACAATTAAAGGCGATCCTAGAAAAAATATTTAATCAAAACCGCACTGACTGGTCCACGAAACTTCCCGATGCCCTTTGGGCATACCGAACAGCCTATAAAACACCAATCGGGACAACCCCATTCCGTTTGGTGTATGGGAAGTCATGTCATCTTCAAGTAGAACTGGAACACAAAGCCTGGTGGGCCATCAAACAATTAAACTTCGATCTTAAAAGTGCAGGAGAGAATAGACAACTCCAGTTGCAGGAGCTAGAAGAGCTCTGAATGACCGCCTATCAGAGTGCCAGAATCTATAAAGATCAGACCAAAATGTGGCACGACGGTAATCTTAAGAGGAAAGACATCACCGTCGGCGACAAAGTACTCCTTTTTAACTCCAAGCTCAAGTTGTTCCCCGGAAAACTTAGAACAAAGTGGTCCGGGCCCTTCACCATAAAGCATATATACCCAACAGGAGCTGTCATAATTGTCGACAATAACAGAGGAGAAAAGACGGTCAACGACCATCGTTTAAAGAAATACTACACTCCAGAAGATAAGATGCCAAGACAGATCATCGAAATCAAAGACGCCATGATGTCAGATTAACAACATCAAAGCTTCGTCGAGCCAGCGACGTAAAACCCAGGCGCTACTTGGGAGGCAACCCAAGATTTCAGCTTCTTCCTTTATTTTCTGTTCTTTTAATTACCCTAGGTTTATCTTATGAAAATATAAAAAAAAATTCACATAACCAAAACAAACAAAAAATAAGCAAAATCAAATAATATAAAAAAATATATATATAAACCAAAACAAACATAAAAATATAAAAATCCGTTCGACCTTAACCCCACCAAACGGTCCTGACACTGTTTGGAACCAAATAGTATTCAAACCGTTTGGATCCAAACGGTCTCGAAACCGTTTGGGACCAAACGATCTTCAAACCATTTGAACCAAACGGTCTTCAAACCGTTTGGAGCCAAACGGTCATCAAACCGTTTGGAGCCAAACAGTCTCGAAATCGTTTGGGACCAAACAGTCTTCAAACCGTTTGGAACCAAACGGTCTTGAAACCATTTGGAGTCCAAACAGTCTCTAAACCATTTGACCTAGGGTTTTTGTCGAGTCAACCCCCGTTTTCTATAAATATAAACCCTACCCCCTCCTTCTCCTCTCTTAGACTCTCAGGTTTTCTCTGACCTTTGCGCAAGAACTATTCCATTGCCTCTATTTCCCTTGCTCCCGCTCTGCCTCTGTCGACCCAGTTTCCATGCTTCTTCATGGCAACCTCACCTCCGTACCACCACTTTCTGCTCCTCCGCCGTCGTCTCCACCAACAGCCACAAGGTAGTCCATCCACCATTGCAACTCCTGCATTTGCCACTGCGGCAATGTCCGACCTTTTCGCTTCCGTAGTCATCTTCACCTCCGTCATCATCTATGGTGCCGGCGTGGCACCCTCCACCCTCTTTTCCGTCGCCGCCGGCTCCGTCGTGACCCTCTTTACCTTCATCTTTATCGCTGTCGGCTCCTTCCATCATCACCTTCATTTTTATCGCTGACGGCTCCACCCTCTCAATCGCCGCCTTCGTCTTCATCGCCGACGCCTCCGCCTTCCCTTCACCAGACGTTACCCGATGTTTCACCTCCCAAACGATCTCCAAACCGTTTACCGTTTGAGACCAAACGGTCCTGAAACCGTTTGGAACCAAACGGTCTCCAAACCGTTTGGGACCAAACGGTCCTCAAACCGTTTGGGACCAAACAGTCTTCAAACTGTTTGGAACCAAACGGTCCTGAAACCATTTGGAACCAAAGGGTCTTCAAACCGTTTGGCCTTCCACATTCGTTTAATTTTCATAAAAAAACAAAAAACATAAATACAAATAAAATCCAAATTTTTCTAAACATGTTGTTCTAACTCATGATTTCCCATTTTGCAGATATGACATCCCCATCAAAGGAGGCCACCAGATTTGAAGATGCTCCAATCTGGACCAATGAGCAACTGGGGGCAGATCAAGCCAAACTGCAGAAGATCATCGACGACTACAACAGGACTAGAAAGGCCCCGCCAAACATCAAAATCATGGAGGTCTTGTGTGAACTTGATCGCCTCAACAAGTGCCTAGCTGAAGCACCTGAAGAAGAAATTGAAATTTCTTCCGATGATGATGAAGGCTCAGAATACAAGCCAAACCCTGAGGATGAGTCCCCAACTGAAAAATCAAAGGGGAAACGAAAGGTCCAGGAAACCGCAACCGGACAGCCTTCCAAGAAACGGGCATGAAAACAAGTTCACCCTACCTCTGCTGGGGACCAACCCCTTGCAACACCCACCACCATCCCTGTTACCACCCCCACCTTCTCAATCCTCACCACCACCACGCCCCCACCAGAAAACATTTACATCCACACCATCCCATCCACAGACAAAATCCTAAAACCCACTAAGTATGTTTGCTCCAACATACTTCTGAACATGGGGATCTATGACAGAGTCCTCACAATGATTGACAACGCCAACTTATCCAGACTCTGTTTCATCCCCAAAATATCATATGTTGAGCCCACCACAGAATTCTTTACCCACCTTACTAAAGAAACAGTGGAGACTACACACAGAGCAAGGGATGGTGGTGACTGCTGGCTAGTCACCAAGATCTTTGGGAATGACATTGTGATAACAGAAAACCTTCTAAACGAAATCTTCATCGACAATCCTGAGCAGCTCAAGAAAGTCGGAGCTTCAGGAATAGAGATCTACCCATTCAATAAACACACCTTCTGGAAGTCACTAACGGGGATCCCAAGCTACGAGGCAAAGACATGTAAATCCTCCAATATTCACTCAGGGTTCGTGCACACGCTTCACAAAATCATCACAGTGCGTTGTTCCCCAGATCAGAGGGAGGAAATGTTATCGCTGCTGACCTCTTAATCCTATGGTCAATCCTGCATGGAAAGCCGGTCAACATCGGACAGAACTTGATACAAAAGTTCTCCAACTACGCCATGGGAAAGGAAATTTGCATGGGGGGTCATGTCAAATCCATCATAAAATACCTCAAGATGGACAGGCCCCTACCGCGCTGCACGCAAATAAAGGGCAACATCCTTACTAATTAACAAACCTTGAAGAACTCCTTCATTATTAAGGAAAAGGATGAAAAACTATACTACGTCTTCTGCCCTACAGTCAAGACATCCAGAACCCTGCTACCGCTTCTGGAGCTCGCAGACTACGACAAGAAAAAGCTCCTCTTCACTGACGAGGAGCTTACCAAACTCTTAGCTATGGTAAAAGCACCAGCAAAGCAATTAAAAGCAGGGCAGACTGAGCTAAGTATCACAGCCCCGGCAGCTCGACCATCAAAGATACCTGTCAAACGACCTTCCCAAAGGAATTTGCAGGCACAACAGCTGTCGGGGACACCAACATCAAGGCCACATCCAAAGGCTGACCCCCTCCCAGACAAAAACATAACCACCTCATCAATCGACTCTTTCATTAGGAGTCTGCATGTTGAGCTCTCCACCACCACCACAACTTCCACCTTTACCCCACCATCATCCACCCTTCCACAATCCACCGCTCTCCCATCTTTCTCTATAATAATATCCACTTCCCCTTTCACCTCTAACAAAGCTTCAACGCCCGACTTCACCACCTTCACCTCCATTCCCACCAATCTTCACCCAACATTTTCACTCCCACCACTCTCACCACCTCTTCCGTCCACCACCACCCCGACACCGCTGGTGACCCCCATCATGGTCACCACGCAGTTCATGGCACCATCAGTGTCTCTTCCGCAAGACACTACAACCATCCCACGCAGACCCCAGCCACCCCACCCTTCCGCCTCTGGGGTCCCCTTTTCCAACATCGGTGAGGAATTCGGATGTCGTCCGAAACCTCCTCACCGATCCTTCTAACATTTTACATTCTATTTTTTCTTGTGTGCATGGATATTCAAAACAAGTTGCCACGATCGACGAACAAAGCCGTGCCTTGCCCAACATCCTCCACGGTTTTCAGCAATGACATGATGATGTGGCTAAGCAAGTTGATCACATCAACAACCATTTCAACAACTTCCCTGAGCTGGTCCTTGGAGCGACACGCCAGTAAGAAGCGCTGGCTAAGCAAGTCGATGAGATCTCTACGCAGACTCAACCTCTGCCCGAGACTCTCCACGAGCTCAAGCAGCAACAAGCAGCTCTCAGCACGTGCTTGGACACCATCAGCAGCACCCTCACACACCTAAACAATCGCCAAGAGGAGTCAACAAATAACAAAATCCAGCAACTACATGCCCAAGTAACTGATCTTACAACATGACTCCTCTCCTCCGAGGGTTGATATAACGATCTCAAAGAAACCCACGACGCACTGCTCGAAACACACGAGCATGTGCAAGTGGCGTTCGATGAGTTACAAGCCACCCATCGGCGGTGCAAAAAGAACGCAAGCAAGAAGCCAGCAGACAAGGCAGAGGCTGACAAAGATGGTGATAGTGACGACGAGGAAGACTTCGACTCCTCTGCTGATTCGAATAATGATACCACCTCCTCAGGTGATAAATCAGATGATGGAGAGGACCCAGGCCAAGCAGCAGAACTGTCTCAGAAAGGTTCCGAAAAAGGTCAACAAGAAGGTGGACATCACCAAAACTCCCCCCACAATGACAACGTAAACATGTCTTATGGGGACCAGTTCCTTGATTATTCTGCTCTGGGATCCATTGGGGAGTCCGCTAAAGATGTGGTTTTCGCTGAGTTCCACCAATGTATATTAGGAACCAGCGCAAGCCCACCCACAACAACTGCTCCACCTTTCTCCGCACTTGACAAATCAGTGCCTTCCCCCGATAACCAGGATGAGGCAGAACAAGTAAGTGTAGACACAGATGAAGACCTCGATTCTGCCTCTGACTCAGACAATGATCTACAAGGCTATGCAGAAGCCTTGGAACAACCTTCTTCTCCCCCTCTGAAGAAGCTTCCCCCGCCACCACCTCTACCGCACAAAATGCACGATTTAGATATGGCGGCCATCTCCACATTAGATGCTCAGGACATTTTTATACTGAACACTATTGTCGATGATGCAAAAGTGGGGGAAGACATCATCTACCAGAACACTAAAACTAACCGCAAGCTGACACGTGAAGACTTCCGCAACATCCTGCGACCACGGTCCACGATGCCAATGACAATCTTCTGTGTTTTTCTTGCTAACTGTATAGAAGTGAACAAAACTTCTAAGAGGTAGCAGCCCATTTTCAATGCCTCGCCTGCTATGTCTATCGGCCTTTTATACAAAGACATATGAGAAAAGTCAATTGAGAGGCTACGCGTCGGTTTAGCACGATGGGAACATTATCTAACCGTGCCCTTGCAAGTTTCGGATCACTGGCTATTTATGATTGTCGACACCGAGGCTCGGGACGCCAAGGTTTATAATTTTTGTAGCGCTGAGCTACCCTCCGGCACAATAAACTTTGTTGGTGAAGCAGCAGGTGAAGCGAGATGTTTACCCTTCCGGCTGCTTAAGTTAATTTGGGTTGCACGCCCACCCCTCCGCCAAGACTGGAGCCAGCCCTGGTTCCAAATAATTAACCCTCAAGTTCAAGCTACCGAGGGATCTGGGGACTGCGCTTTCTGCACCATACATCACATCCAAGCGCTGAACCAAAAAATCCCATTTACTGACCTAGTCGCTGATGATTTTCATTCCTTGTGAGGGCGTTACGCCATGGAGCTCATCTGTGTTAGAAGGTTCTTCAAGGACCCGACAATGGCACCAGATGACGTCCCTCGTTACCTTTTTTCAACTGTCCAACGCCCACAGAGGAAACCTTTCCGACAAACTCTGAAAGAGTTGGAGAAATCCAAGGAGTCGGCCTTGGCTACCGAGCAAAGTAATAGAGACATAGATCATTTGTCTACCATAGAACCAACCTTTCCTTACTTCGACCACAGTGCTTGCAAGGGTCTTTCTGACATCGAACTACGTCTCATTATGTCGCGGCTTTCAGCTGAGAAGGATGAGCTCGTATTCATGTCTAGTGACATTCTAGTAATGGCAGACATGCTTTGAGAGACTTTACAGTTTAAAGGATCACTCTCCGTAAGCTTAATGGCCACTTATCAGTTTCTCCTCGGCCAAAATAACCCCACAACATATATGGCATCACCATACATGAAGGATGATCTTTTAAAGTTAAATAACTTCAAAACAACTGAAGTGCTAACATCCTTTCTACAACACACAACACTGAAGTTCATCATGCTACCCTTCCTTTATAATGAGCACTGGATGCTCCTGGCGACAAACCTACCAGAATGAACAACAACAATCTATAACAGTTTCGACAGCCAGTACAATCCACGGCAGAAGAACTATGTCATGACACCAAGGACGCCAACAGTGGTAGTGGCGAAGGAATGCGCTGAAAAATTAATCGCCTTTCTGAGTCAGCATACAAGGGCGTACGTCAAAGATCACTTTCATCGCCCTTCCTTCATCCACAAATGCCCCCAGCAAATCCGAGAATCAAATGACTGCGGCTTCCACGTCCTCTACTGGATGTACTCCATCATCGTCCTTTAAAGACCAGTAGAAGATATGACTGACGTGGATTATCATGCTCTACGTGGACAGTTCGCAGCTAATCTACTTCAATCACCAGGGGCAAATTCAGAATTAACTTATCCTGCTGCCCTTGTCATCGTACTTCTCAACCTATCACTTTGACACTCTGACGACAGAGTGAATGATAAGTTAGGGGGGGTGGTACATTAGACAAGGGCGAGGTATCATTTCTAAATCCCCCTTTTTCCATTTTCTCCTTTCTCTATTTGCACATATTTTCTTTCCTTTTTTTTCCTTCTTAAATAATCCTTTTTGAATAAAGTCACCCTCAGTTAACTTTAGAATCATGTTAGTCTTCAAAAGTAAATAGCACTTAGACACATAATGGTGATTTAATAATGTCCCTCCACTATTGATTTTCATGCTTTTACTTCACTTCTCCATCTCACTCTCCATAGGTCAATATCAAGGCAAAAATAAGCCAGGCTCTCAAGGATGAGAGGGGCATCAAGCAACTTCCAAATCAAGAAGTTCTGCAAGTAGACCATGAAAAAAAAAGAAACCAAATAAGTGCATGTTGAAAAACTCTAAGAACAACTTTCCTCCCTTAAAATAAAAGAGGCTTGGCCTCCCAAAATAATTTCCCAAAAAAATCCAAAGCCCAAGCATGCGAGTCTTCGAATAAAAGCCAGAGAGTTGAATAAAATTATGAGAGTTGTGCCATAAATAAGGATCTATATAAAGAATCGATGAAGGTCTCACCCGGTCGGCACATTCAACTGCCCTCATAAAGGCAGATGTGTCATGCCCAGTAGTGAAACCCTAAGGTATCTAAGTATATGAAATGCTTATAAAGAACTCACCCGGCCGGTACATTCAGCTTCCCTCACAAAGACAGATGTGTCGTGCCCAGTAGTGAGATCCTAAAAGCATCGATAACCACTCCCCCACTTGAAGGGGGAGTTACACTTCAAGCCTTTAGCCAACCCTCATACCCTCTCTAGCTTCCAGTAGGTCTTTCAGAGAGGTATAAAGCTGATTAGAGTCAACAACATGCACAAAATAAAGGTGGTCCCGATGCGAGCTACGAGATACGGAAGGAACCTAAGACCCAAGCGACTCTCGAAACCTGGAAGAGTCAAGGCAAGCAATAAGATCTGATATGACCTTAGGAGAACTCAGGTTGAGAATTGAAGCAAGAGTATGAAAATCCTAACTAAATAAAATCACCTCGCCATTACATGTCTCAGCTCTATCTAACTTGAGGACAAGCTAGACTCTATGTTGGGGGGGTGATAACCTCCAATTTGGGATGATTATCTTAGTCTTTTCTTTAGTTTTCCATACTCTTTCTCAATTAAAATTAGCCATAATCCCTAAATATTCCTTCTTATTGTAAATATACTATCAGACTAACTTTTTCCCTTTATATTTGCAGAAAAAGACACAAAAAAATCATAAAAGACTAAATAAGCCTCAAGACCGCATGGACTCAAACGGTCCCAAGCCACATGAAGCCAATCGGTCTCGAGACCGCATGGAGTCAAACGGTCCCAAGACCGCATGAAGCCAATCGGTCCCGAGACCGCATGGAGTCAAACGGTCCCAAGACCGCATGAAGCCTATCGGTCCCGAGACCGCATGGAGTCACACGGTCTCAAGACCGCATGAAGCCAATCGGTCCCGAGACCGCATGTAGTCACACGGTCTCAAGACCGCATGAAGCCAATCGATCCTGAGACCGCATGGAGTCATGCGGTCTTGAGACCGTGTGACTCCATGCGGTCTTGGGACCAATTGGCTTCATGTGATCTTGGGACCATTTGACTCCATGCGGTCTCGGGACCGATTGGCTTCATGCGGTCTTGGGACCATTTGACTCCATGCGGTCTCGGGACCGATTGGCTTCATGCGGTCTTGGGACCATTTGAGTCCATGCGGTCTTGAGGCTGATTTAGTCTTTTATGATTTTTTGTGTCTTTTTCTGCAAATATAAAGGGAAAAAGTTAGTCTGATAGTATATTTACAATAAGAAGGAATATTTAGGGATTATGGCTAATTTTAATTGAGAAAGAGTATGGAAAACTAAAGAAAAGACTAAGATAATCATCCAAAATTGGAGGTTATTAGTTTGTTTGGTTCATCGACCCTGGGGTTTAAACGCTTCTTGCCACTCCTTAGCAAGATTGCCTTCGCCTGTTGGTTTCCTCCTGGAACGTTTGTGTTACCCAAAAAACCTTGTTGCACTGGCTTCTTCAGATTGGCTATTTCAGCTACCATTTGCACTATCGACGTCTCTATTGTCCTCATCTGAGCCCCATGGCTCTACAATGTTTGTCCAAATTGATTTATAAATTCCCCCTGTTGCTTGATCTGCTGGCTAAAAGTGTTCATAAGTTCTTGTTTCTGCTTTATCACTTGATTGAGCAACTCCGTGCTCTTATCCTCCGCCACCGGCTGGGGTTTTGCATCGGGGTCCTGCAAAAAGTTATTCGGATCCTTCCATGAGAATTTCTTGTCCTTCCTCCATGAGTAATCATTATTTCTATAACCCTACTGCTGGCGCATGAATTTGACTTGAGCTTCATCCTCGGATTCGGTATCCTCTTTTGCAAGCAGTTTCTTTGCTAGAAGGTTCATCTTCTCATTCAGCTCTTTGATGGCTTTTGATTCTCCCACAACTCGAACGTGCTCAACGGTGTCTCTATCGCCCCAGGATTGCTTCTTGGCCATGTTTTTCAGAATTTCCCAACACCTCGTGTCTGTGTTGTTAAAAAAGAACCCTGAACCGGCAAAATCACGGTTACTTCTATCATGCTCGGAGAGAGCAAAATAGAAGATTTTTACCTGTGTCTCCTTGTCAATCCGATGTTGCGGGCACCTCCTAAGCATGATCTGAAACCTTTCCCAGGTCTCAGAGTAAGTCTCTCCTGCCTTCTGGGTGAAGTTATGAATTTTCCTGATCATGTCATTGGTCTTCTCGGGCAGAAAGAACTTTTCAAAGAATACCTCCACCATGTGGTTCCATGATTCCACATATTCATCGTCCAGATTGTGCAACCATTCTCGTGTGTTTCCTGCCAGAGAACTCGGGAACAACTTCAGGTAGAGCGTCTCATGTGGAAATCTGTCAATTTTAATCATGTCACAGTTCTCCACTAATTGGCTTATATGAGTGACTGGGTCTTCATTCTTTAGCCCATGGAATGCATTTGACTTGACCAAATTAATTAGTGCAGGATCAATCTTGTACGTCAGAATGTTGATCGCCTGCTTCTTGATTGGACCCTTTGAAGCAGATGACGAAGACGCCATTATCTTCTCCCATATCGTATGTTCCTCTGTCATTTCTTCTTGTTCGGATTCAGAATGAATTTCTTCTTGTTGGTCTTGATCGTAGTCTTCCTCGTCTTCCAGTTCTGGCAGTGGAACCTCTGGTGGTTGTTGCGTGTAGTCAATGCTACACGTCCTCACCATGCACAATACCTGCAAAATGACAATTTCAGTTCAGTACCGTGCTAGATGATTACAAAATTGGAAAGATAGACTATGAATTTTAGAAATGATTTCAAACTAATAAAAATAAAAAGTTGCCTAGAATGGCCGCTTGCAGCACTCGTAGTGCTGACAATTGCCGTGTCCCCGACAACGGTGCCAAAAACTTGACACGCTTTTTACGTGCGTCGAATGCAAGTGTACACGTCAATGTAGTAAAGGCCTTTGTGAGGCCCGAGTCAAACTCAGGGACACTGAACTATCGGTAGACTACTAATAACTGTTCGCGATCAGCTAATCTGGTTAAAATGGTTTGAGAGTTGTTTTAAAATTAAAAGAAAAGAAAAAAAAATAAAAAAAAAAATCGATTAAAGGTTTAATTTAATCAATTCAGGTGAAGATCTTTAGGATTGCGGTTTCACCGTGGGTTATCATTGCATGAATTTCTATATAGTTACTCAGATTCATCTCTCTATCCAGTTAGTGGCCTGTAATCAGAATTGCCCACTGTCGTGGTACAATTCACTACCTATGTCTAGGTCGATTCCACTGTCGTAGTAACCTATACCCTAAACTAGGTGCATTACAAACGACCTCTGGGTTTCCACCATTAACCTTACATCACCTTGTTCAAGGGATTTGTCAATTAATGTGAATTTTGTCTCTTTTCAACCATTAATTCTTCTTTCTAAGTAATAAAGGGCATTAGATTATTATTATGGTGATCAAGCATAACAATATAATTGAGAAAATGAAATCATACCACAGATTTAAGAGATAAATGATTAATTACTATGATAAAATTGTCACACAATGATTCCTCGGGCTACTCCCGGTCCTAAAGACAAAGGGGATTAGTCTCACATGTTCATCTCAGAGCAAAACATGGTAGAGAAAAGGGGAAACATGGTGAAAAACGTGATTAAGTAGTGAAACCCCTGAACTGAGAAGATCCAAGCGTTCCTTGGTGTAGAATGTGCGATCTCCGGCCTTGCGGCGGTGGAAAATGTCTTCTTCGGCGTCCGGAATGGATGGGGCGTGCTTCTGGGCTCCGTTCTTCTCTCCACACCTTCTAGGGACGTGTGCAGCGGCTAATGACGTGATAGATTGCTCTTGGCCGCCGTCATTAGGTATAATCACCGAGTTAGGTCGCCAAATTATCACAGCCTTCGGATTTAGATCGATCTAAAGCAAACTTGTATCTGATAGTGTCGATACCATCGACGTGAGTCGATGGTATCGACCTTGCGCGATATCGGAAAGTCTACTTTCTTTTCTTTATTGCGCCTAATGTTGGCTCGATACCATCGACAAGGGTCGATGGTATCGACATCCTAAGGCTTCAGTTTTATCCTTTTGTGTCGCTATAGCTCCACTTATTGATAGTATCGACTTCTGGGTCGATAATATCGACTATCTTCTCGCCAGCAACCTGATGGTATATCGATACCATCGACATCTGTGTCGATAGTATCGACTCTGCGATGCTCCTTGCGGCTGACTGCCTGTGGTTGTGTCGATGGTATCGACATCAACAGAATATTCATTTTCCTAAAATTGCAACACAAAACCACATAAGCTGAAATAAAACCTATTATTGTAATCATTTATACACAAAATATAAGAGAGATTTGACATAGAGAAGGATCATAGACCAAAGTAAATGAATTATGCAATATTAACCACCACAATGACCAATAAATGCATAAAACACATGTAAAACAAGTATATAAATGCGACTCAAAATCATTGCATCACATATCTTGACATATTGGTACTACTGACTCCTTTAATTATGTGGCCACCTGTCAAGCTATTGATACTACCGACAGGGTGTCCATAGTACCGAGTTACTTCGATAATTCTTGACAAAAACACTATAATGTTGTTGGTAGTATTGACTTTGTAGTTGGTACTACCGAGCTTTCTTGTTTTCTTACTATTGCAAACTGAGCATGTGTCGGTACCACCAACTCCAAAGTTAGTAGTACCGAGTTAAGTAGACTCTTGTACATTCACCTAAAATGCATAAAATCTAAATATAAACTCTTAAAATATACTTAATCATTCATAAATGTTAATAATATGTTTATTTGATGCAAATAAGTATCACATGATAATAAAAGTAAATCATGCACAATTAATATGAGAATTAAGTAAAAATTGCACTAAAATCAATATAAAATAGCCAGTGAAAATGACAAATAAACAGTGCATCAAACTCCCTTGAGCTTAAATTTTGCTCTTCCTTGAGCAACACACTCTTGGATATGTTTGAGACAAATCAAAAAAGGACATAACAATGTGAATATCATATCTCAACTATCCCCACTTGGCGGTCCCAAACTGACCTTCATTAATCACTGAACAACTAATTCCTCTTAAGTGACTGAAAATATTCATAAAAGACGTCAACCCTTAGATCAATGAACACTGTCAAGAGAGCAGTTAACATCATAATCAATCAGGCCTTTGCTTGGTGCATTATGTGATTCCGTATTCTACATTGCTCTTTCCTAGCTACCCACTATTTGGAAGTAATTCTCCTTATATGATAGAATGAGGATAAAATCATATGAGTGGCCTACCAATAAGATCACTGGATGGAATGAATTGAGTGGTTGTGTAGAATCACAAGTGTCATCTGGATTACTTATGAAAAAATAAAAACATGATGAACTGATATGGTGAAAAGAATGAAAAATGCATGAATCCTAATGCCTAATATTCTGGGTGAAATGATGCATGAATCAAGCAATCTCATAAACTAAATGAGAATGAAGTAAGCAAATAAAATAATGCATCATGTGAATGCCTCCATCTTTTTGTGAAGATTTAAGGAAATCTTTTCTCCCTTTTAACTTTGAAACATTAAAAAAAACTTTTTTGGCACATTATTCTAGCATGATGAAACATTATGCTTGGGTTTTCTACATATCATTCATTTTTCCCTTTTTCCTGAGGGTATGGATGTGTATCCCTGCCATTAAATCTCAAAGGAAAATGATATCCACTTGATATATAAATGAATGATATGGAATGCATGTTATCTACATGTAATTGTTAGATAACAAAAATTATATGCACATAATATATTGATGCATACTAACAATTTTTTTTACTAATTCAATCAAAGAAAACTGACTATTATGTAACCTATCATGCCATCTAATGCAAACAAAAGGAAAATTCAGACTTACTTGATCATCTTCAAGGTGGTGAATTAATAATGAGTGGAAGATTGGTGGAATCACATAACTAAGAGACAAAGCCTTTCATGAATTATGATATGTCCCTCTCTGATGACTTGTGTACAGAGTGACCTTAGGATTTCTTTCATAAACTTCAATTTAAGGTCTCACTAACTATTTGATGAATTTAAGCTCAAACCTCATCTTCATCCATATTTCATGAATAATTAAGATGTCTAATCATATTAATTGTCCTTAAGCTGACTTTCCCATACACTTCCTCTAAGTGGTGCAACTCAAGAAATTTGCAAGTAAGCCAAAATAAGGTAATTTTTAATTTCCATTGTACACAAAGAGAGAAATTGACATTGACATGAACCATGAATTAAGCTCCACTTTGACACTAGATAGGTGTGGATCCTAAAACTTATAAAAAACTAAAAAAAACAAATAAATCAAATAAATACTAAAGACTAAAGACTAAAGAAAATAAAACTAAGGATAGAAATGGTTCGAACTACCCCCCTAAGCTTGAACTTGACTATGCCCACATAGTCAAAATTCTTACTTAAAAGGTAGAATAGTTGCACTGGATCACATGGGTGGTGGAGGATGTGGCATAGTGGGATCAAAGGGGTAGAACATCCCCTAAAAACTTGGTGGCAGTTGTGGCATTAGTGGGGGTTGTGGATAACCACAAAAATACCCTTGCCTCCAATAGTGATCTAAGAATACATGTTAGTATCCGTCCACCTCTGCAAACGTTGGTGCATGTTCTCATGATTGGTCAAGAGAAGTTTCTCTTTCGCGATTATTGCCTACTGGTTGTGGTACAACCATCCTTACATGTCGTGGATGTCTGCCAATGTTTTTGATTGTTGCTTGTATCCTGGTTGTATTTCCTACACCATCTCGTATATTCCCACCAAAGAGTATGAGTCATCCTCTTGTGGCGGTGGCAGAGGAGAAGAACTGGAGGTAGCATAATGTCGTGGATGCATGCATGGAACTGACCTCCACATGACTAGGATGGTTGGTCCCTCCTCCCCATCTTCTTCTTCTTTCTACTCATATTGTTTCCCTTCTGCTGGAGCATCTTCTTCACCCTTCTCATCTTGCCAACTAACTATAGGCCACTGCATGAGGTGGATTGATGTGGAATTATTGCACTAACAAACTCACTCGTGGTTGAAATCCCCGAGCTTTTACCAAAACCTCGTGCAATAATACAACCCACAAGTGGACGAGTCTTATCGCAATATAGTTAAGGATCGAATCCCCAAGGACAATGTTTTTAAGAATCTTTGTCAGTCGAATCTAGCTCAAGTAAGACTAATATTTAGAACAATTGGTTGGTTATATGGTTAATTGAACTAAATGTAAGAAAGTAAAAGAGCAGAATTAAAGTTTGTTCTAAATTAATGATATAGAATCGCTAGGATGGTATCGGGTTTCACCACCACTGCACATGCAAACACATCCAAACACATAACATCCAGGAAAGCATCTAACTAACCAAATGGAGCTGCTGCAAAACACCCCATATGGGCGTTAGGCTTGTGTAAGCATCACCTTAGGTATCAGATGTCTCATCACCATCTGGTTCATATACTTACGGCTCCGGAGATACAACATCCAACTAAGGTTTTGGTCCTCCCTAATGGATCTTTACACCATAGAAGCATCAACGTAGGCTAGATGGCTCGTCCCCTCACAGATCATACACTTTCGACCTCAAGGAACCCCATTCTATTTCTAGTCTGGGAGTCAAATGTGCTAATCGACACACATGTAGAAAATTAGTCTGCAAGCAAACATCGACGATTAACAACAAGATACAACATCCAAATAAGGATGTGGTCCTCCCTGAGGGATGTTTAGACCATAGAAGCATCACCGTAGGCTAGATGGCTCGTCCCCTCACAGATCATACACTTACGACCTCAAGGAACCCCATCAGATTTCTCATCAAGGAGTCTACCTCATTAATCGACATTCTATACTACAAAGAGAAGAACAAGATGAAAGCAAGCAGGTAATCAACTACAAGCATATCAATTAGCAATGAAATGAAAAGTTATATACATTGCCTTGGAATGTTAAATGAAAAGACATGGTTTCATGGGCAGCAGGGCTAGTCCCCACACCCCAGTGAAAAGGAACTACTCGCTCATAATGTGAGAAACAAGAAGAATAAGAAAGAGAGACGAATCTGCCACGAGCATGATGTAGATGGTGGTCGCAACTCGGTGAAGATGATGTCGCCTTCTACATCATGTTGGAGTAGATCTGGATGAATAACAAGGGATGCCAAGATAGACCGGGCAATCTTTCTCACTCCTCCTTCCTTTTCGCCTCAGTCTCCTTGATTGCAGCATGGGCGGTAGGTGAAACGACATCAGTTTGGATGAAACTGGATCGGACCTGTGTACAGGTAGCATGTCGACATCCCAGAACCGATGCCCAAATGGGGACCATGCTGGTCTTATTTATAGGCTCAAGACTTTCCCTTACATTTTTGGTGTGATTCCAGCCTAAACGGTTTGGGTATACATATGTCCAAATAGTTTGGTGTTTGTGTGATCAATCTGTTTTGAACTAACGTGCATGTATCCAAATGGTTTCATGCAATGTGCCCATTTGGTTTGGATGCATGACTTCATTCAGTCTTGTGTGCCGATCATCATTCGGTCTTGGAACTGCCTATATCAAACGGTTTGGGAAACTGGTTGCTTCCAATCGGTTTGCTGTTTCGGTCTTTAGCTTCATTCGGTCTTGGATTATCATCCACTCAAACGGTGTTCGTGTATATGCTATCAAATGGTCTTCATTGGTATAGCTCACACAGTTTCATACATGCATGCCCATTCGGTTTGATGTGTAAATGACCAAACGATCTTGGATCAACATCCACTCAAACGGTCTTGCGCATGCATGCTTTTCTTCATTCGGTTTGCTCCAAGAAAACTGTTTTCATTTTCTCCTCGAAACGGTTTGCATGCATGTTGCTTTAGCAAATGGTCCTCATTGTTTAATGACCCAAACGGTCTTGCTTAGTATTCGGTCTTGCATGCGTAAACGATTTGGCAGATATTTTTCTCCATACGGTCTTCGATGATCTCTTCCAATCAGTCTGCATACATTTAGCTGGGCAAATGGTCTTAGTGTCCTTCTTTAGCAAACGGTCTTCACGTAGGTTTCTTTAGCAAATGGTCTTGGGGTGATTAAATGGTTTCATGTGTATTGCACAACAAACGGTCTTCACGTGTATACTCAAACATTTTCATGCATGCATGCTTTTCTTCATTCAGTCTTATGTTAGTTCTTTTGCAAATGGTTTGCATTGCATGCACATAACTATATCAAACGGTTTTGTTGCATACTTAAACATATGATCTTGACAATATTTTGCAACCGGTCTCGTGCATAGCTTTATGAAAAGGTTTCACAGCTGCGTCAAACGGTCTCACAGACCAGTACTCTCCAAATGGTTTCGCGGTCCGGTACTCTCCAAATGGTTTCACGGTTCGGTACTCTCCAAACAGTTTTCAGGTGAGTATGTCCATACAGTCTTGACACCGTATGGATGAAATTGTACGGGTGAGACTGTATGGTCAAGACTGAGGATGAGTGAGGGTAGATCAAGGGCAGATAAAGGTGGGTCCCAGCTGATTGTTCAACCTTATCAAGACCTACATAAAATCAACATAAATTCAGTTAAGAACCTTGACAATTGAATCAATTATGAAATATTGCATTTGATGATGCATTTTGATATTTAATGGGTGAAATTGGATGTGTTGAGTTGAATTTGACCCAATATGGTAATTGAATTCCATGATGAATATGCATTCATCATGGATTCCCTATAAGTGAACATGAGGTGGATTCCCTACAACACACTTTCTATGTACTGGGTGCCTAGTGTACAACATGTATATATAGTATTTAGGCGTGTGTTGACGAGGACGGATTTCTTAAAATGCTTGAGATCAAGCTTTGGGGCGGTCTTCAATGGTTTGAAAGTTGAGAGGTTGAGGTTGAGATGGAGAGCTATTGGCGTGATCAACCCTCCAAAATGAATTGGAGGTTTCCTCTGCACCTTGCGCTTGACTCTCGTAATGTGATAAAGGAAGAAGATGCCAAAGTTCAAACTCATGTTTCCTAGCTCTAGAAGCTTGTGTAGATAGTAGAGGTCAACTCCTTGGGTTGTCCCCTTCCCTTAAATAAACTTGTCAAGAAGAGTGTTGGTGATTAGGCGATGGAGTATGCGAACAAAGTGATGCTCGATGTCGTTGATGGAGTTTGTATGCAAACTAATCTGTTGGCCCTCTAGAAGCTCTGATAAGAACTCCCATGTCATGTTGAGTTGAAGTTGTCAGGGTAGTAGTGGTCTCATCCAATTATCTATCCATATATGGCATTGAATTGCTATAGTGTCAGAGTGTAGTCGGTGTTGTAGAGGTGAAAACTGCTCCTCCATTCATCACCATGCTCAGGGATGATGCAGACCTCCAGTGAAGCCAGGAACTCATAGATAAGATCTGAGTATGTAAGCCAAACACTGAAGAAGGGATGGTTTCCTATCAGCTCTTGACACTTGCAGACCTTCTGCATGTTGTCGACAAAGCCAATGGATGTAATAAACTCATGTTCGCCATACCGTGTTGCACGAATATCCCTCTTTTGTAGCTCTTCATAGATCTTCTCAATTTCACCATTGGGATGGGCTATCCGACCTAGTTTGGGAACCAAGTTTGTAACCCCCACCGATGAAGAAGCATTACGCCTAAAAGACATATCTGGAACAAGAAAGAGGTTAAGAAAAGAAAACCCGGTGTAGAGTTTGAACACCCAAAGATTCTTGCACACACTTCCTTGGAGGAGTGAAGAGAAATGAAATTGCACCCCTCTTTATATAGAACTAGGCCACCAACCTGAAGGTCCATCGGTACTACTGAGATGGCATTGGTAGTATCGACTTTTAATCTTGAAGTTGTGTGCTCGGTGGTACCGACGACCTAGATTTGCTGATTTTGTCAATGCGGATTGTTTGATTTCGGTAGTACTGAATCGTCATCGGTAGTATTGACTTGTCCAAGGATCAGTTTTACTGATCATTAGATGTGGATGATCTTGATTTCTTGATGGCACTCACTTAGATTGCTGATGTCAAGTGTCAGGAGTACTGACTGAGGGTCGGTAGTACTGACTCATACAAAATTTTTTGGTGCTTCCAAGTGGGAACTCAGTGTTCTAAACCTACAACATGCTTTTCATCAGTACTACTAATGAAGAGTCGGTAGTATCAAGTCCTTATCAGTTACTCAACCCTTTTCTCTACATAAAGTCGGTGCTATAAAACTAGGGTTTTGTAGTACTATGATGTCATCGGTCCTACCGATATAGCAGTAGGTGGGACTGACTTTTGCAATCGACTCAAAATTTTTCCGAATAACCTTGAAAGTATTACCGACTTAATGTCAGTAGTACTGACTAATAATCCTCTTGCACACCACAAAACAATGAATCAAGGTACCTTTTTATATGAAACCTAAATAAACAGAAATTAAAGCTGTGAAACTACAATTTGGAATGTAAAGGAAAAAAATGATGGTTGGTGATGAATGCATATTCATCGTAATTCAATCATCTCATTTAGCCCAGTTTTGGTTGCATTCGAGCATTTTCTGGCTATATCTTCTTATATGTGAATTTACTTGGCTTAAATGCTTCATTGAGCTTTTATTTGGCCATATCTTCTTATATGCGACTTATCTTGGTTCGATCAATTTGATCACGAATTTAATTGTATTTTTTACAGGTCAATTTGGATTTTGTGGGCCCAACTTCCATTACCAACAAATCTCTTTCGTCCTTGGATTAGGCTTGGTCAAAGCAGGTCCACGGATCCGCCCCCACTCCTTCTCAAGGGCCTAATTGGGCCCAAAGCTATTGGGTCGGCCCTTTGGTTTCCTTACGTGGCAACAATGCCCGTGAATCTCCTGTACTTCTACCATAAAACGCGACCCCCGCTTCCCTCTGCCTCACACGAACGCCGCAGGCAATCGAGACTCATCTCAGCACCCTCCATGCCATGACCTCTTCAGAACCCACAAACACCTGTCTGCGGCAATACACGCGACCAGCAGACCCCGCGAACGTGGCCTTTATTCTGCCCACAGTCTTTCCCGCGATCATGGCCTTGGTTCTTCCCGCAGTATTTTCTCTCCACGATCGCGACCATGGCTCCATCATCTCTTCTTCCCGCCACCTGCCACACCTTGCCTCCTCTTCCTCCATACTGATCGCAATCAATCTGTCTGCCACCTGCCGTTCTCCTCTCGCTGCCCCCTCCATCACCCATAGTGCTTTCCACCATCAACACAACATCTAAGCCTCGACGCCCCAACATCTATACCGCAACCAAGCAGGGGGTTGTCCCTGGACCACGACCCTATCTTTGTCATGAGGAACTACGACCTCAGCTTCCAAAACCTACACCTCCTCTCCTCATCCAGATCACAGACAACTCCTCCAACCTCTTCGCCTATCCATCTTTGGTAGCAGCGCCAACTCTCCAGAGTCACGACCTGCAACTACCCAACCAGCAGCAATACCTGCGGTCTTCTTCCAATCACCCGCAACCTGCCTCCCTCCATCATGACCCACCGTCATCGTGGAGAGACCCATCAACAACGCTCAGCTCCCCACACGACACCCTGGATCGTGACTGCAGTTCTAGTTTGTCGATACCTGTAGACTCCCACATGTGCGTCCTCTCTCCACCTGCGCTCGAGGCAATGATGACCTGCTCCCTCATCCAAACTCTATGACCGCGGGTCTATTAATCGTGACTCATCCCTCCTCCACCCGCGATCAACATCTTCCATCGAGCAACGAAGCCACGACCTACAGTATGACCTTACAGAGGCAATCACGACCTCCATTGCTCCCACAATCTTGTCTCCTCTCCACCTGCACCTTCCCTCCTCATCCCCATCACGAGTAGCTCCTCCTACCTCATCACCTGCAAACCTGGTCGAGGTGCAGCAGGAAAGCAGCGACCCCGCACAGCTGCCCACGACCCATCTACCTCCACGTTTCGCCCTCGCTCCTTCACCTATGCCAGGTCGTAGCTCTTCCTCACACAGAGCAGCACAAAGGCCACGACCATGACAAAGTCTGCGACCATGACAAAGGCTGTGACCACGACAAAGGCCGCGACCACAACAAATGCCACGATTTTAAGTCGGTGCCCAGCCTGCCTATAAATAAGACACGACCCCAGTCAGGCAAATCATCATCCCCAAACGCCGTTAGGCTGCCGGTTTGTCTTAGGGCCTAAGGAGACGATCTCCATAGCCAAGAACCTACCCCTGTGGTGGTTTTGCGGCCGTTTCACCCAGATCCAGAGTGAAGACTCAGATCTGCAAGCCACCTCATTTAGATCTAGATCTGCTACATCTACGCCACTTCCACACCACCATCTCGTCCACGAGCTGCTCCTCTTGCTATGAGCAAGGACTACGAGAATAAGAAGAAGAAGGTGGAGAGAGAAGATCTGCCCCGTCTGCCGTGGTGTTCTTCCCTCCTCGTCCAGATCTACCCCGACATCATGTAGAAGATTGTTTCTCTACCGAGATGCGATCATCTTCTTCACCATGCTCATGGTGGAAACTTCTCTCTCTCTTGTTATTCTTTCTTCTCTCACCATGAGTGAGTAGTTTACTTTCACTGGGGTATGGGGACTAGCCCCGCTGCCCATGCTTTCATATCTTTTTGTTAAACATTCCATGGCATGTATATAATCTTTCATTTCATTGTTAATCGTCGGTGTGTGCTCGTGGATTGATCACCTGCATGCATTTGTCTTATTCGTTTCCTATGTTGCGAGAACTTCAATGTGTAGGTTTTGAATGTCAATTAACACGGTTGACTCCCAAAGTAGAAATAGAGTGGGATTCCTTGAGGTCGTGAGTGTATGATCTGTGTGGTGACGAGCCATCTACCCCACGGTGACACTTATGTGTACATAATGCTTGTATAGGGGGCCCACAACTTCATTTGGATTTCTGTATCTTCGGAGCCGTAAGTATGTGATCTAGATGGTGATGAGACATCTGATACCTAAGGTGATGCTTACGCGAACCTAATGCCTGTATGGAGGGTTCTGTAGCAGCTCTATTTGAATGGTTATATCTTGCCTGGATGTTTGATGTTTGGATGTGATTGCATGTGTAGTGGTGGTGAAACCCAGGACCATCCCAGTGATCTCCATCATTAATCTTTAATCAGCTTTTAATCTTGCTCTTTTACTTTCCTCGCATTTAGTTTAGTTAAACTCAAATCAATCAACCTTGTTCTAAATATTAGTCTTGATTCAACTAGATTGGACTAGAAAGAGATTCTTAAAAACGTTGTCCCTTGGGATTCGATCCTCAACTATACTGTGATAAGACCTGTATGCTTGCGGGTGGTATTATTGCACGCTTTTTTTGGTTAAAAACTTAGGGATTTCAACCCTAAGTGAGTTTATTAGTGCGATAATATAAGCCACGTCAAATTCCGGCGCCGTTGCCGGGGACAATAGAATCATCTAGTTAAATCTAGTTCTTTTGAGACTAATTTAGGTTTTTCTTTTACTTTGGAAACTATCAATCATATATACTTGAATTTGGTTCTACTCCGTCCATCTCACCAGCAAAAGATATTTTCCTCCTAGGTACCCACAAAGTCTAGTGTATGCGCCGCTCAGACAGTCCCAGACTCGCTACTAGATTTGACCCTGAGATAGACAGAACCTTTTGCTGTTAGTACAGAGAGAACCAGGCAAGAATGGCTCAGGAGGAGGAAATTGCTCGAAGGGTAGCTCAAGCCCTTAATGCACAAAGAGATAGACTTATGCAAGAAGCCCGAGCTACAGTTCAAGAAGAAATCCAAGTAGCTCAAGCAGAAGCTCAACAAGCTGAGCTATAAAAAGACCTTAGGGAATTCTAGATCCCTAAAGCTGCGGACGTGCATCACCCAGTGCAGCCTCCTCCCATCAACGCCCCCAACTTTGAGATACAGACACATTGGGTCATTTTGCTTCAAAACAGTCCTTTCTATGGTAAGCAAGGAGAAGATAGTCAAGAACATCTTCTGAGGTTTATAGATCTATGTGCCATGACAAAGCAAAATGGAGTCACAGATGATGCCATGAGACTCTGTCTCTTCAAATACTCTCTCGTCGATAGAGCAATGAGTTTGTATAACTACTTGCAATGCGAACCCATCACCACTTTGGAACAACTTCAAAATGTTTTTCTGGAAAAGTTTTATCCACCTTCTCTCACCTATGAAATCAGGGGCCAAATAATGCAATTCACCTAGGCCCCTGGAGAATCTCTAGCTGAAGAATGGGAAAGATACAAAGAGCTTCTACGCAAGTGCCCACATCATAGCATTCCAAAGAATCAACTCATTGAAATATTTTATAGAGGGGTGGACGATGATATCAAGAGGTTTTTGGATTCCTCGTCAGGAAGAAACTTCATGCGTCAGAGTTATGATAGCGCATGGAAGGTTGTCATCCTTTGAGCTGAAAACCAAGCCAACTGGGGAAGACCTGTGGGAAAAGGAGTGCTTAAGGTAGCTATGGCCGAAGCAACACCTGAGTACAAGTCTATCGCTGAATCTCTCAAACTCCTAGTTGCAAAGCAAGACCATCTAGAATCATCTCTCGCAGCTTATGAAAGAAGACATTCTCCCCCTCAATAACAAGAGCAAGTTAAGGTCAGCCTCACTCTTATGCGAAGCATGCAAATGAACTGACCATTCTACTCTAGCCTGTAACATTCTCTATGATGTTGTTTTGAGCAATACATGTGCCCAAGGAGATAATGGTCAAATGGAAAATCTGAATGTTGTCAACACTACCCCTGGTCAAGGGTACTATAATCTGAATCAGAATAGGAACCATCCATGATTTCGATATGGAAATCCTTCTGGAGTGGAGAACTCGTGACAACTTGGTTCAAATACTCAACAACGAGGCCCACCAGGATTCCAGTATAACCAACAACAGAATTTTGGGTATCAAGGAAACTTCAGAGGTAACTTCCAGAATAGAAACTACAACAACTATCAGAACAATTCTCAGTTTCTAAACCCAACCAAGTCCCCTATAAACAACAACAACAAGGGAAACAAGCCAGTCCCATCTCTCCTGATGACAAATTCTCAGCTACTGAGAAGATGTTGCAGTCACAGCAGACTATGATAGCTAACCAGCAAGCCCATCAAAAGGCTATTGAATCTCAGCTAGCTCAACTTGCGACTAGCATGAAGCCACCTGCTGGAAGCTTTGCTGGACAACCCGAAAGCAATCCTAAACATGTAAAGCAACTAAAGGCTATCACCACCAGGTCCGGGAAAAACTATTCTGACTCCCCTGTAAAGATACCAATAGTGGAAACAAACGATGATAACTTTGTAAATGTCCAAGACTCTGCAACACTTGAGTCTCAACCGAAGGAACAACCAACCGCTAATACGACAGACAAAGCAAGATTGGAGGAACCATTGGCTGCAGAGGCAAAAGACACACCTGAGCCTGATGTGCCAGTATACAAGCCCCGTCCACCTTTCCCAGCTCGTTTGAAGCAGACAAAGCTCGATACTCGATTCAACAAGTTCAAAGAAGCTATGAAGAAGCTTCATGTAGATATACCCTTTCTAGATGTGATGGCTGATATACCAGCCTGGACTAAGTACTTAAAGTCTCTCCTCACAAGGAAGTACATAACTCAAGAATACGAGACAGTCAAGCTAGTGTCAACTACTTCTGATATCATCCAAACCAAGATGCCCAAGAAGCAGAAAGACCCGGGATCCTTTGGGATTTCATGTCATATCGGTGACTCCTCATGTAAGAAGGGATTGGCCAATCTCGGTGCTAGCATCTATATCATGCCACTTAGCCTTTGTAAGAGACTAGGGTTTGCAAAACTTCTCCCCATGGGAATGACCATACAACTAGCCGATAACTCCACGACTCTTCCCTTAGGAATCATTGAAGATGTCCCTGTCAAGGTTGGAAAAGACTCTTATGTCCCCTATGACTTTTTCATCATGGACATAAAGGAAGATGCTAGATACCCTCTTATCTTTGGTCGTCTGTTCCTCACCACTGCAAGAGCCTTGATCGATGTTGAAGCAGGGACCTTGCTGCTCAGACTAGGGAAAGAAACCCTCGAGTTCAAAGTTTTTGAAAGCATGCGGAGACCGAGCATGCAGGAGGAAGTCTATTTGATTGATTACATTGAGCAAATGTCTCTCCTCACACAAGAGGAATATGAACAAGACGATCCTTTAGAAGTGGCTCTAACAAACCCATCTACTGAAAATTTCATCAACGAACAAGTTAAGGATTGTGTCCTTCACCTCGACTATGTAAAGGAAGATCTCGATGCTAGGATCGAGGAGCTCAAGGCTTTGAATGTAACTGAAGAGCCATGTGAGAAGCCAGAAGCCCCCAAAATGAAGCCCCTGCCTGAGGGACTTAAGTACGTGTTTTTGTATGATCTCAAAGTTTGTCCAGTTATTATAAATTCTGATCCAACGAACGAACAAGAAGATAAACTCCTGAAAGAATTAAAGGAAATAAAGAAAGCTATCGGCTACAAGATGAGCGATCTCACCGGGGTCAGTCAAGCGCTTTGTATGCACAAAATCCCTATGGTGGATGACCACAAGCCGACTGTTGAGCATCAACGGAAGTTGAATCCTAATATGAAGGAAGTAGTTCATCGTGAAGTTATCAAGTTTCTCACTACCGAAATCATCTACCCAATATCTGACTCACCTTAGGTGAGTCCTGTACATGTTGTTCCAAAGAAAGGAGACACTAAAGTGATACAGAACGAAGAGAATGAACTCATCCCCACTCGAATAGTAACCGGGTGGAGGATGTGCATTGATTATAGGAAATTGAACAAAGCCACTCGCAAGGATCATTTTCCCATGCCTTTCCTAGATCAAGTCTTAGAGAGATTGGCTCATCAGGAATAATTTTGCTATCTCGATGGTTACTATGGATTTTATCAAATCCCTATACATCCTGATGACCAAGAGAAAACTATGTTTACCTGTCCCTTTGGAACATACGCCTTTAGAAGGATGCCATTTGGACTCAATAATGCGCCTGCAACCTTCCAACGCTGCATGGCGGCCATATTTGTTGGTTTAACCGAAACCATTATGGATATTTTTATGGATGATTTCTCTATATATGGGGATTTGTATGACTCATGCCTAAAGCACCTCTCCCTGGTCCTAAAACGATGTGAAGAGGCACATCTCGTGCTAAATTGGGAGAAATGTCACTTTATGGTAAAAGAAGGTATTGTCCTTGGCCATAGAGTCAGTAATCGAGGAATTGAAGTGGAGAAGGCCAAGATCGAAGTGATCTCCAAACTATCTATCCCTACCACTGTAAGAGAAGTCCATGCATTCCTTGGTCATGCAGGTTTCTACAGATGATTTATCAAGGATTTCTCCAAGATAACCAAGCCCATGACAAACATGTTGCTGAAGGACGTTGATTTCCAATTTGATGAAGAATGTATCAAGAGGTTCAACAACCTGAAGCATGTACTTACGACAACACCCATAATTCGATCCCCGGATTGGGATCACCCATTCAAAATTATGTGTGATGCCAGTGATTACACTGTGGGCGCCGTTCTGGGCCAATGTATAGAGAAGAAACATCATGTCATCTATTATGCATCGAAGACCCTGGAGGAAGCTCAGAGGAACTACGCAACTACCGAGAAGGAACTACTAGCAGTCATATATGCCTTTGATAAGTTTAGATCCTACCTCATTGGTTCAAAGGTGATTGTATACACCGATCACACTGCTATTTGTTATCTTCTAAAAAAGAAAGATGCTAAACCAAGGCTGATAAGATGGATTCTCTTATTGCAAGAATTCAATCTTGAGATTAGAGATAAGAGAGGCACAGAAAATGGTGTAGAAGACCACTTAAGTCGTATCCACACTCTGGAAACTGAGAAGGTCCCAATCAACGACTCTCTTCCAGATGACCAGCTTATGAAAGTCTCAAAAGCTACTCCTTGGTACTCAGACTATGTGAACTACCTTGTCGCTGGTATCATCCACCCTGAGTGTACTGGCAATGCTCTAAAGAAATTCTTGCACGATGTGAGACAATATCACTAGGATGAGCAGTACCTCTTCAAGCTCTGTGTTGATGGTCTCTACAGACATTGTATCGCTGAGGAAGAAACCCAACTTATTTTAAAACAATGCCACTCAGGCCCGGTCAAGGGCCATATAAGTTCAAGGAAAACTTCTTTGAAGGTTCTGCAATGTGGGTTCTTTTGGCCGACCATATCCAGAGATGCTTACAATTTTGTTCTGTCATGTGACAAGTGTCAGAGAATGGGAAACATTACAAAAAGAGATGAGATGCCACTTAAGCTATGGCAAGAAGTTGAGATTTTTGATGTTTGGGGAGTGGACTACATGGGTCCATTCCCATCCTCACATGGATTTTCCTACATCCTAGTCGCGGTTGATTATGTCTCCAAATGGGTAGAGGCAATACCAACAGTTACTAGCGATTCAAAACCCATCATTAAAATGTTCAAAGATCTCATTTTTCCCCGTTTTGGAGTTCCACGCACTGTGATCCCCGATGGGGGTTCACACTTTCTGGAAAGAAGCTTTGAAGCATTGTTGAGATGATATGGTGTAACGCACAAGGTAGCTTCCCCCTACCACCCACAAACAAGTGGGAAAGTAGAGGTTTTGAACCATCAACTCAAATCTATCCTGGAAAAGACAGTAGGACGCAACCAGAAGGATTGGTCAGTGCAAATCAATGACGCTTTATGGGCCTACCGAACTGCATTCAAAACTCCTCTTGGAACAACACCCTTCAGACTCATCTATGGAAAATCATGTCACCTGCCCGTGGAACTAGAAAATAAAGCATGAAGAAAGCAGGCAAAGCCAGGATTCTACAACTTCAAGAGTTGGATGAACTCTGAATGACAGTTTATGAGAATGCACGAATCTACAAGGAACGCACAAAACTTTGGCATGATGGTCATCTGAAGAGGAAGGACATTCAAGTGGGAGACCAAGTTATGCTATTCAACTCGAGACTGAGGTAATTCCCAGGGAAACTCCGCTCTCGATGGTCTGGACCATACATTGTCAAGAGCATCTACCCGCATGGTGCATTTACCTTATGTAGTGAGAAGTCAGGTGATTTTGGGGCAAATGGACAACGCTTGAAGAGATATTTCACCACAGCCGATACCAGCACTGAGGAATTGATGAATCTATCCAAACCGTCATATCTACCCAAAAACTGAAGAAATCACGTCGAGTCATCGACATAAAACAAAGGCGCTTGTCAGGAGGCAACCCGATCTCTAACATAGTTTTTACTTTTAGTTTTGTTTTTAGAAAATTTTGCACCTGGTAGACAATGCATCACAAGATGCAGTCTTATGTTCTAATAGTTTCCATTTTTGATATTTCAGATGGAGGACGCGTCGCCGAAAGGAATGCAACCACATCTGGTGGACCAACCGGCACAAGTTTTCCCCTCCATCTCGGATTTAGAGTTTGCTCGGGATGAGCAAAATTCTATGTTCGGTGTGGAGGGTGGGTGGTAAGTACTCTACTTTCCACCCTCTCCTATCCGTTTCAGACTTAAGATTTCATCGTTGAAATTTTGTTGCAATTTTGAGCAAATATTTCAAAAAAATTCAAATTTTTCAAAAGTTTTCATAGAAACTTGTGTAGAAACTTCATGAAGTTGTGACGCTTTTGTTTCAATCAAAGCCTTTACCTAGCTGGCTATCCTATTTTTCCATGCAGTTTTGAATCATTATACCCTCCTTATTCGAAGCGAAACCTCAAGGAGAACAATTTCTGAAACTAGCCTATGATTAGAAATCACCGTGTGAAGCTTATGAATCCTAACATCATGATCAGTAGATATGGTAAGTATCTGTCGAACTGAGAGGGATCAAACATGTTGAGCTTCCTATCTAACTAGTGGAACAATAGCATGGAATCTCTATTGGATCCTCATCAAGTCATTATTGAGCAGAGTATGATAAGGAGAACGACCCAGTACACCGAATTGTAAATCAAGTTGCATTCTGATCTGAACTCTTTTCTACACTTCTTCTATCATCTTCGTACCCCTCCGTTCATCAAAACCAAACAAAAATAGCCAATATAGTGCTAAACCCTAAGTTCGGAGTGGCACACTCTCTCTTTCTCTTTACGCTTCTTCCATACCGCTCGCTACAAAATAGGGGCGTATCACCAAGAAAAGATTCCTAAGTGCACCCAAAAAGAAATGCAATCTCGAGTCGAATAGAGGAGAGATTCACACAAAAAAATGCAATCAATGAAATTGCAAATCATATAATAAAAATCTCAAGTCAAATAGAGGAGAGATTTATTTCTTCCTTCCACACCACCCTTCACTCCCTTTTCCACCTAAAGGCACAATGAATTCCTCCCTGATCCTAAAAACACCAGTGTCAGATCAGGTGCACACTTGTTGTTCTACGAGTATCTTTAGACTCTTACAAAACTCTCTGACATGCTTGATTTTGGAAAAAGTAGAGAGGAAGTGATATTGGGAAGTGAACATGGGAACAAATATATGGCAAAATGTGTTCTGTGATCTCAGGATGTTGAGACACTTAGTCATACAAAGATGTAAAGAAACAATTGTGATGTGAAGATGAGGCAATCACACGAGTTGAAAGTACTCATCCAGTGAGTGTTTTAGATTTTGTGTTACTCGAGGATGAGCAACGTTTAAGTTCAGGGTATTTTGATGAATGTATGTTCATTGTAATTCAATCATCTCATTTAGCCCAGTTTTGGTTGCATTCGTGCATTTTCTGGCTATATCTTCTTATATGTGCATTTACTTGGCTTAAATGCTTCATTGAGCTTTTATTTGGTCATATCTTCTTATATGCGACTTATCTTGGTTCGATCAATTTGATCATGAATTTAATTATATTTTTGACAGGTCAATTTGGAGCTTGTGGACCCAGCTTCCATTACCAACAAATCTCTTTGGGCCTTGGATTAGGCTTGGTCAAAGCAGGTCCACGGATCCGCCTCCACTCCTTCTCAAGGGCCGAATTGGGCCCAAAGCTATTGGGTCGGCCCTTTGGTTTTCTTACGTGGCTACAGTTCCCGTGAATCTCCTGTACTTCTACCCTAAAATGCAACCCACGCTTCCCTCTGCCTCACATGCATGCCGCAGGCAATCGAGACTCATCTCAGTACCCTCGACGCCGCGACCTCTTCAGAACCCGCGGACACCTGTCTGCGGCAATACCCGTGACCAGCACACCCCGCGACCGTGGCCTTTGTTCTTCCAGCGGTCTTTCCCGTGATCGTGGCCTTGGTTCTACCCGTGGTGTTTTTTCTTCATGATCGCGACCATGATGCCATCGTCTCTGCTCCCCGCCACCTGCCACACCTTGCCTCCTCTTCCTATCTACTGATCGCAATCAATCTGTCTGCCACATGCCGTTCTCCTCTCGCTGCCCCCTCCATCACCCATAGTGCTTTCCACCATCAACACAACATCTAAGCCCCGACGCCCCAACATCTATACCGCAACCAAGCAGGGGGTTGTCCCTGGACCGCGACCCTGTCTTTGTCATGAGGAACTGCGACCTCATCTTCCAGGACCTACACCTCCCCTCCTCATCCAGATCGCAGGCAACTCCTCCAACCTCTTCGCCTCTCCATCTTTGGTAGTAGCGCCAACTCTCCAGAGCCACGACCTGCGACTACCGTGCCCACGGAAATACCCGCGGTCTACCTCCGATCACCTGTGACATGCCTCCCTCCATCACGACCCATTGTCACCACGGAGAGACCCATCACCAACTATCAACAATGCTCATCTCCCCACGACACCCTGGATCGTGACCGCGATTCCAGTTTGTCGATACATGCAAAATCCCACCTATGTGTCCTCTCTCCACCTACACTCGAGGCAACGATGACCTACTCCCTCATCCAAACTCTGCGACCGCGGGTTTGTTAATTGCAACTCATCCCTCCTCCCCCCGCGATCAACATCTGCCATCGATCAACGAAGCCACGACCAGCCGTATGACCTTACGGAGGCAATTGCGACCTCCGTTGCTCCCACGATCTTGTCTCCTCTTCACCTGCACCTTCCCTCCTCATCCCCATCATGAGAAGCTCCTCCTACCTCATCACCTACAGACCTGGTCGAGGTGCAGAGTCAAGCAGCGACCCCGCACAGCTTCCCATGACCCAACTAACTCCACGTTCTTCCCTCGCTCCTTCACCTATGCCAGGTCATAGCTCTTCCTCACATAGATTAGCACAAAGGCCGCGACCATGACAAAGGCCACGACCATGACAAATTTCACGGTTTTAAATCAGTGCCCAGCCTTCCTATGAATAGGACACTACCCCAGTCAGCCAAATCATCATCTCCAGAAACCGTTAGGCTGCCGGTTTGTCCTGGGCCTAAGGAGACGATCTCCATATCCAAGAACCTTCCCCTGTGGTGGTTTTGCGGCCGTTTCACCCAGATCCAGAGTGAAGACTCAGATATGCAAGCCACCTCATTTAGATCTAGATCTAGATCTAGATCTGCTGCATCTACGCCACTTCCACGCCACCATCTCATCCACGACCTGCTCCTCTTGCTGTGAGCAAGGACTACGAGAAGAAGAAGAAGAAGGTGGAGAGAGAAGATTTGCCCCGTCTATTATGGTGTTCTTCCCTCCTCGTCCAGATCTGCCCTGACATCGTGTAGAAGACCATTTCTCCACCAAGTTGTGATCATCTTCTTCACCATGCTCATGGTGGAAACTTCTCTCTCTCTCTTATTATTCTTGCTTCTCTCACCATGAGCAAGTAGATTACTTTCACTGGGGTGCGGGGACTAGCCCCGCTGCCCATGCTTTCATATCTTTTTTTTAAACATTCCATGGCATGTATATAATCTTTCATTTCGTTGTTAATCGTCGGTGTGTCCTTGTGGATTGATCACATGCTTGCATTTATCTTGTTCATTTTTTATGTTGCGAGAACTTCAATGTGTAGGTTTTGAATGTCAATTAACGCGGTTGACTCCCAAAGTAGAAATAGAGTGGGATTCCTTGAGGTCGTAAGAGTATGATCTGTGTGGTGACGAGCCATCTAGCCCACGGTGACACTTCTATGTACCTAACACATGTATAGGGGGCCCACAACTTCATTTGGATTTATGTATCTTTGGAGCCGTAAGTATGTGATCTGGATGGTGATGAGACATCTGATACCTAAGGTGATGCTTACGCGAACCTAACGCCCGTATGGGGGGTTTGTAGCAGCTCTATTTGAATGGTTATATCTTGCCTGGATGTTTGATGTTTGGATGTGATTGCATGTGTAGTGGTGGTGAAACCCGGGACCATCCCAGCGATCTCCATCATTAATCTTTAATCAACTTTTAATCCTGCTCTTTTACTTTCCTCGCATTTAGTTTAGTTAAACTCAAATCAATAAACCTTGTTCTAAATATTAGTCTTGATTCAACTAGATTCGACTAGAAAGAGATTATTAAAAATGTTGTCCCTTGGGATTCGATCCTCAGCTATACTGCGATAAGACCCGTCCGCTTGTGGGTGGTATTATTGCATGTTTGTTTTGGTTAAAAACATAGGGATTTGAACCCTAAGTGATCTTGTTAGTGTGATAATATAAGCCACATCAGTTGGGTTTCCTCCCAACAAGTGCCCTTGTTTTACATCATATACTCGATGATCCTAAGCTCATGTAATCAATGAATCTCAATGAGCTTCAACTCATCCTCCTTCCTAATCACATCTCCCCCAAAGTAGTGCTTCAGTCACTAAACATTGACAAGGAATGGTTCAGCCCCATTGCTAATCTCCACAGCCCCATGATGAAATGCTTTAATCACCTCAAGGGATCCACTCCATCTAGACCTCAACTTACCTGGATGTAATTTCAACCTAGAATTAAATAGAAGAACCTTTTGTCCTAGAGTGAAAACCCTATGCAATATGTGACGATCATGAATTTTCTTAGTCCTCTCCTTATAGATTCTTAATATCTCGTAGGCATCAAACCTAAGATCATCTAATTCATTCAACTCTAGCAATCTCTTTTTTTCCTGCATTGTCCAAGTTGTAGTTTAATTTCCTGAGGGCCCACTTATCCTTATGCTCTATCTCTACAATTAGGTAACAAACCCTCCCATAAAACAACCTAAAATGAGTGATACATATAGGTGTTTTATAGGTAGTCCTATACACCCAAAGAGAATCATTGAGCAACACGCTTCAGTTAGTCATGTTGGTTGAAACTGTCTTTTCCAAAACCTTCTTGGTCTCCCTATTACACATATCAACTTGTCCTTGGTTTTGGTGGTGATATGGAGTAACTATCCTATGTTTCACTCCATATTTGCTCAAAAGTGCCCAAATTCTCTATTGGTGATATGATAACCACAATTACTAATCATTAACCTGAGCACCCCAAACTTAGAAAAGATGTGTTGCTTCAGAAATGTACATACCACTTAGGCATCATTGGTGTGGGTTGGAATTGCTTTCACCCACTTAGATGCATAATCCATAGAAAGTAATAAATAAATATTAGAATTTGAAAACACAAAAGGGCCCATGAAGTCTATGCCCCAAATTCAAACATCTCAATTTCCTAAAAAAACATTCAGAGGCATTTCATGTCTTTTTGAAATATTACTTGCACATTGACAAACATCACAATGATGAACATAATTGTACGCATCCTTAAAAATTGTCATCCATTAAAAACAACTTTCTAAAACTTTAGCCGAAATGATAAAACTAGCATGATGACCCCCATTAGGTAAAGAATAACAATGTGTAAAAATACTCTAAAATTCACAATCTGTCACACACTTACTCAGAATATCATCCCTACAATACCTAATCAAGATGGGGTCATCCTATTTATAATACCTTAAGGATTTAAATAATATTTTCTTCTCCTATTATCCCCAGTCTTCTGGAAGCTCTCCACATGTGAAATAGTTCACAATGTTCATGAACCATGGGTCTTTGCTTTTCATAGCAAAGAGTTGTGCATCAAGGAAATCTTCCATAATAGGTATATCAATATCCTTTTCATCCACATGTTCAATCCTAGAAAGATGATCTGCCACCACCTTTTCGGTGTCATACTTGTCCTTAATTGCTATATCAAATTCCTTCGATAATAAGATCAACCTAATCAACCTGGGCTTGTAAGTATTTGATGGTTGCATGATCTATCCACACTACAACCTTAGCCCCTATCAAATATTGACGGAATTTATCAAAATAAAAATTGACCTCCAACAATTCCTTTTCAGTTGTTGTATAATTTAATTGGCCATATTTAATGTTTTGGATGCATAATAGATAAAAATGGGGACTTTATCTTGGTGTTGGCCTAAAATAGCCCCTACTACATAATCCGATGTGTAACATGTCAGCTCAAAAGGTTGACTCCAATCTGGAGCCTTGACAATGTGTGTGAAGATGAGCTCCTCCTTCAACACCTCGAAAGATTTCAAAGATCACTCATCAAACTTAAATGCAACATCCTTTTCCAATAACTTAGAGAGCAGTTTAGCAATCTTAGAAAAATCTTGATAAAATAAAGGTAAAATCTGACATGTCCTGAGAAGCTCCTCACTCCCTTCACTGATGACAATGGGGTTAGTTTGGAGATCACCTCTGTTTTGACTAGGTCTACCTCCATTACTATATTAGACACCTTGTATCCTAGGACAATTCCTTCACTCACTATTATGTGTCACTTTTCCCAATTCAAAATAAGGTGAGTGTCTTCGCATACTCGCTAGACCTTATCTAGATTGTTAAGGAAATCATCAAAGGACTCCCTGTACATTGAAAAATCATCCATAAACACTTCGAGACATTGCTTTGTCATATCAGAAAAAATGGCAAGCATGCATCACTGGAAAGTGGTTGGTGCATTGCAAATATCGAATGACATATAGTGATATGAAAATGTTCCATAAGAACAAGTGAAAGTCGACTTCTCTTGATCCTATGGCTCGTTGAAAATCTGATTGTATTCTAAATAATTGTCACAAAAACAAAAATGAGAGCAGTCAGTGAGCTGATCTAAAATGTAGTTGATAAAAGGGAGTGAGAAATTATCTTTTATTATGGAGTCATTTAAAAATCTATAGTCTATGTAAACACAACATCCAGTCATTAGTCTAGTGTAAATCAACTCATCATCAGAATTGGTAGTGACCGTTATACCCCCTTTTTTTTGAACCACCTAAATTGGACTAACCTAGTTCAAATCTGAGATAGCATATATAATACCTATAGAAAAAAGTTTTACTACCTCCTCCTTAACTAACTCAATCATGAAGAGGTTGAGTCAACGTTGATGTTGCACTATAGCTTTGGCTCCTTCTTCCAATCTGATCTTGTGTTGACAGAAACTAAGGGAAATCCCCTTTATGTTTACCACTGACCAACCAAATGTTGCACGATGGTTCTTTAAAACCACAGTTAGTTGCTCTTCTTCCAGAGCTCTTAGTATAGATGAGATGATGACTAGAAGTTTCTCCTATGTTGCTAAGAAAATGTACTTCAAGTGAGGCGGCAATGACTTCAGCTCCAAATTTGGGTGACTCAACAAAGAAGGGACCAATGGTAGTGGAGGTGGTCCTAAGTCCTCAAAATGTGTTGTTTATTAGCACAGTAAGGTCTTGAGAAGGAAGACAAACTCCTCCAAAGAACAATGTCTGATATAGTCATCTACTAGATGTTGACTCAAGGTCAATTAGGTCAATGTTGACTCACGTCTAAATTGACTAAACCCATGTTTTGATGATGACTAACCATTCCACATATTGGTGTCCAATGATTCCACTTGAGTGTTTTTAGATTAGGTATAGACACACTCCAAATGCCCTAACTTGCGCATCTCAACTTGGAGAAAAGACAAGTCAAAGTCAATACAAGTGCACATTTTTGTAATATGATGTAAATCCATTAGAATCATGTTGTAAGTCATATGTAATGATTGTATGACCTGTAATTAAGCTTAGAAAAAATCAAGAGCACTTAGATCAAATATTTAAGCACTCAAAAGCCATTTTCCAAAACTCACATCACGCTGTTCATCGGTCGAGTTGCAAACTTGACCGATCCTGATTGGATCTTGAAAATGACTTTTGATCGGTCGAGTTTACACTTCACAGAATTCGACCGATGGAGTACCTAACCAATTTGATTTTCATTGGTCGGTCAAGTTTCCCTAGGACAAACTCGACTGATGGTTTGAATATCAGCTTTGTCTTTTACTCTATCGGTTGAGTTACCTTTATAGAAACTCGACCGATTGTAGTGTACGGAAAAGTGCATAAAAGTGCTTCTAGCCGTTGTGGAGTTGCAACAAGTGAAAATATATCTGTTGCAAGCCACAAAATGGCTAGTTTTAATTCTCAAGTGTTCCCAAAGGCTAAGAGGCATCCCCAGCTATAAATAGGACCCCTTGGGCTTCATTCCAAGGTTGAGCATTCAATGCAAAACTCTATGTGAGGTTCCTATTCTATAGTTGAGTGCTTCCTACAGCCTCCTCTCTCTCTCTAAGATTAATCACTTTCTACATTTGTTAGAGTGAGTAGGAAATTTGTAAGCGAGCTAGTCCTACATTTATATCTTGTGAGGCTCTCACTTCCACCACCTATGTATCTCTCATTTCAATCATGAAGATGAAGGTTCTCTCTCTTGGCTAAGGGAGGTTGTGGCATCCCCGGATTTTCTAAAACTTAATCTAATGTGTGATGTCCAAATTGAAACCCTCACCTCAATGAGAATCCCAATTTAAACACCCCACACTAGGCTAATAAGAAGAAAATCAAAGGAAGTCAGAAGGAAACAATCAGTAGCACATGCACATGAACAATAATAAAACTACAACACATTTTCACCATTCATTATATAATTACAACATGAATTGTTACAAAATTTGATATTACATATTGAACATCAAACTTCTACATATACCTGTACTACCACTAAACTACATGATCTTAAGACAACAGGTCGACCTATACATTAACTCGTTACACAACTCTCAACTATCCTAGATCTTCAAGAAAACATGTCCACAACCTAAACAAAAGATTACATGTGGTACACATCAGCAAAATATTCAAGAATATTGTATTGAGTACACCTACCTGTCTTTTATATACCTCTCATCATATCTTGGTAATAAGATAAAAGTAATACTTGGCAGTTATAAAGAAATATAAGAAAAATGTATACCTGCACAAAGATATTCATTAACAAAAGAGAACAAATAACTATTCAGCATATTTTCCATTACATCATCCATGCATTACTACCAACAAGTTGAATGCATTAAGGCCTTTATGATCACTACCAAAGAGTTGAATCATATGTACAATGTGACCACTACCAAAGTGTTCAGTCACTTCCAAGCACACTTCCAAAGAGTTGGTGCTTTCATATAATGCAACAGATATATTATGTTTGATGTGTTCATAGCAGTAAGTATAGAAAATATCAAGAAACATATAATGAAAGAACAATCATTTCATCCAATATCATATGCCATGTATTTACTACCATATAACACAAGCATATTGTATAATAAACCAAGTAAGAGGTAATGGCGTACCTTGATCATAGATAGACAGACCTAATCACATATTCCTCAGGTCAACTATAACCTTGGTCAACACTGATTAAGACAAGATCACATATCACCATTAGGCTCTCATCATCTTAACCCTAGTTATATCCACTTCAGGGTTTACCTTATCTCATTAGGATATTCCCACTTTTACTTGAATTATTATCTTAGAATTATCTTACTGATGTCACTTTCCAAATTATGGCTCATTATCTGAACATTATCTTCCATATCATTTTTGTGCACATATTAACCCTATGTTACATCATTAACCAAGATTAGGGTTTCATGACATGTATTAAGGTTCATCTTCATATAACATGGATTATATTTGTCATAATGATCTTATAATTAAATCTGAGGTTCCAGATACTGATATGAGCTTACTCTGTAAATTTCACCATTATTGAGCATGCATGTATTTATTACATGTTCTTTAGGGTTATTAGCCCTAATGAGCCATATGGAGTAAATTACATGATTTTGTACATCAACATGACCATAACTGGCATCATATGCATTATAAACATGAATTATGATTTACTGGTATTTTCTCATAATTTTAGGTCATTGTTTGATATTTATTATCTATCAATTAAGCATTTCACAACTAATAAGATATCACTGATATTTGTGCATCAAAACCCTGATATTATGCTTCCATTTTGTTCTACACTTTTTTCTGAACAATTCAGTATATTATTTGTATTTTTCAGACATCAAATCTAGTTTCTATGATTTATTGAAGAACTGAACATTAATGTGGCAATTACCTTTTTAGGCCAATCGGGCGCTGCCACATGGCAAAGTGGGGTGTGCTCCTTTCCTTAGCTAACTCTACATGAGTCGAATCTTGTGTTGGATCCGCCGGCCCTCGGATCCATTTGCCCGGGACAGTTCTGCCATCTTTCGTTCTCGCGAGGCTAGCAGGCTTTGTTTCCTCTTTGAAACAGAGCACCACATCGGCTCCCCCCCCCATTCCGCAAAGTGGCTTCTCTGGGCTTGCAGCTAGTCTTGTTGTGCACTGCCAAAGAATCCACATGGGTCTTCCCTCCTCCTTCACCCTCTTTGGATAGCCGTTCGACATCCTTCCTTGGCCGTCCGCGGGCTGATCCGCCAAGCTCCGGCCTCCGGCTCCTAGGCAAGTGATAAGGTGTCGACTTCTCCTTGCTCGAAGCCGCTACCGCCGCAGTAGTCTTCGCCCCATGTGTGTCATGCATCTATGCGATGTTGTTCCATCGTGATCTCAGACAAGCCCACTGAGGTAGATCAACGTCGAAGAGGAATCAGAGCAATTGTACCTTTCACTCGCACCACCTACAAATACCGTGGAGAGGCGCAAGTGACAGTGGGGGGGTTGGATTTTGGTCTCCCTTCACTCCCACTCACGACCTGCCATGATCAAGCACACCATCACCGTCCGCCAAGGGAGCTTATTCCTAAGTTTCACCTTGTTGTGGAGGAGAAGTTGTTCGTATGGGAGGGTGAGCATGTTGTCTATCTTTGCGACACTAAAAGCCACCCAAGTCGAGGGTCAGAGTGGATGCGAGGGAAACTGCCCCATTTGTGTCTTACTTCCACCCATGGTGGGAGATTGTGATGCATCCAGGCACATAGTTGTTTCTGTCCCACTACCTCTCTTGTGCTGGAGCAAAAACGTGGTAGCTCTCCACCTCTCATTTTGTATTCAAAGACCATAGTCGTCTAAAACAACCGTCTGACTGCTCCCAAGCAGCCACTATGTGAATGGATGACTCTCAACGTGGGAAAAATTCAAAACCATAGGATCAGAGATCCAAGGCCATAATTAGGCGACACAGAGCCAATCAAAGATACATGGGTGTGACACATCCCAACTATTAAACTTTGGTCTATTAATCCTCACAATGCACATATTATCACAAACTTCAAACCTTCATAACTCTCTATTGGAATATCAGATTGTAACCAAATTTTAATCATAGCTTCCCTACCACTCAAGATACCTTATACTCATATTTGGAGCCAAAACTCAACTATTCGATAGTCCGATTAAATTCCTCAAAAAGGCATAAAAAGAGAGATCTTAATCATGATATGAACCTCACATCAACACACCTACTTTGTCAAAATTTGGAACACTCAATATAACTCAAAAATATGTTTTCACTTAAGTCATTGGAAACTTAAGGTCTATAAAAGTATACTCCATCACATCCTACACACCTTAAAAGCAATTCCGTCCTCGGAATTAAGCCAGAAAACCCACTTTGTCACATCATATACATCTTAAAAGAAATTTCATCCTCAAAAGTCAACCATACTCGTACTTCTAGGGAAAACCTATTCTTTCCTTCATCCACATGTAGGAACTATTCTATGTACAACATATCCACAAAGACAAAGCTCCATGATCATAACCAAACCACTCTTGGAAGGTTTCAAGAGTATCTAGGATGAAACCTCACTTCATAGAATGCTCAACTAAGGGTTTAGAAGATTAGGTTATGTCACTACATATCTCACATGTTAGGGTTGCATATTTATCCTTACCCATGCATTATTGTTCAACATGTTCCAAAGTAGTTAACTGAGGTTAACCCATTATCAAGGTGTCATCAACATTTTATTGAGATAATTGTTAGAACATGTTCAACATTAACATATGCCTTTTAGGAGGGAGTTAACTATAATTCATTTGTTTTATCTATCTAGATCATATCAAGGTGTTATAATCATTATGCTGTTCTTACTATCACACTATATTTTTCATCATTGTTAGGCACTAAGATTAACACTTCGTGTAACATGTTTCATTTATATGATCTTATTTCATTATTCATAACAAATTGCAAGATTTACTAGTGATTTCATCACAAGATTAACCACCAATATCACATTATCATCATTATTCATGTACATGGTTAACCATTTATGCATTTATATGTATTAAACCATCTCCAGATTTCCTTCATGTATAACATCTCAAGATTGGATCACATCCTTACATATATTATATCATGGTTGTGATAAAGAAACTTATATGAGTGGCTTGTTTAACATATATCAAATCTTTATCTAGTCCAACTAAGGTTCTCCTGACTCATGTCATGGGGTAGTGTCATGCTCAGTCTCTCTGATCTAACTCAACTCTATGGGTATCTCAATTGCATATACTTTCTCTTTCTGCCCTTAATCTAGGGTTCGCGAATTACCTCATTGAAACTAGTCACAGCCTTACAAGCTCAAGTCACATTAGCACAAACCAAAACATTCTATGAGATTCTCTTCATAGGTCTTCTACCCATTAAACAGCTTACTCAAAACTCTCTTATATACACCACTAGATTCCTACGTGGAAAACCACCAAAAATGTTTGTCTTGAATATGCTAATTCTTGCTTGCTTGATGACAAAAATGTTTGTCTTGGTCAAGTAGATTCACTTAAACTTGAAAATCCTATCTTGCTCGACAAAATTAGATTTCTAGAAGCTCAACCTCTTATGCCTAGTTCTAATGAAGAGCATACTTTAATTGTTGATTCTGTCATGCATGATATTGATGTTCTGAAATTTGAAAACAAGCACAAAGATTTTGTTTTGCAAGGATTAGAATATGAAAATGGTGTTTGTCTTTCTAAGATTGCTTTTCTTGAAACAGAAAATGCCTCCTTGCTTGCTAAAATCAATGTGCTTGAATCTTGTTCTAGTTCTACTAGTAGAGAGAATGATGTTGCTGCTCTTCATATTGATAGAGATTCTTATTTAACTAAAGTTCTTTTCTTAGAAAATGATCTTTTGCATGCTAGAGATAATATAAATCATTTGTCTTCCACTATTACTTCTCTTATGCATGAAAATCATAGATTGAGATCTTCTTTGCAAAGATTCTTAGTTGGTAAGAAGATCCTTAATGATATCCTACACCATACTACTAAACAAATTGGTAGACATGGTTTGGGATAAGATAGTAGTCAAAGGAACAACAAAGGTAAAAGACCTCCAATCTTCCATGGACAATCCTCTAGTTCCATGACTATGGGCACATGCAACTATTGCAATGAAATTGGTCATTATTCTAGTTATCGTCCTTTTAGGAAAGCACCCAAGAGCAATAGTACGGGTTGCTAAGCTAACCCCTCCAGACCCAAAAATATGATTGGGGACCATTTCATCTTTCTTTTTGTAGGTACTTGCAAATGGATTGACTTGAGCCATTGAATTGCAAATTGACTTCTCAATCCACATGAAAGAAGAAAGGTGAGATGTGTATGAGGTGAAAATAAGTGGAAAAGCAATCGTAAGCACAAAGGTAATGCTTTTCTTTTTTATAACCAATATTAACTTGTTTTTGTCAAGATAGTGTGCACTATACATATGGTTTTTGAGTCAAAAGAGGTATTTTTGTGTTTCTCTTCACACTCTTACTCAAAAAGTGTTTCAAATGCTTTTATAGTGCATTACTAACTTGCTTACACATGTTTGGATATGGTTTGTATTTTTAGCATGCCTTTAAATATGTTTTTATGATATATATGTGCTTTTTGACAATATCTCTGTCAGTCGAGTTTGTCATGTTTGAAACTCGACCGATAGGCACCAATGGGTGTTTCCAACATCTTTCATCAGTCGAGTTGTCAATACACAGAACTCGACTGACAACACTGTGCACAAAATACACATCTGGCATATTGGATGAGAATTTCCCTCTCAACTAGATTTTCTCAACCAAATAGGCTTACTCTTTGGCAATCCTTTGGTACCTTTATATATACATATTGCCATGTTCTAAATTGCCTTTCTTACAACTCTATCTCTCTAGTTGCTCTAAATGGGTATATCTATATCTTGCAATTACTTGTTTTGAGTTGTTTTATAGGTTTTGATGATGATCTCTTTGATCTCTAGGTTGTGTCTAAAATTGCTGTTGTTGTACTCTAACTTGTTACATCTATCAAGGTGTATATCTTGTTTAGATACAACCTTGAGGTTCTTAGTGGTAATCATCTTTTGGTAATGATGCATACTTGTATGTGAGTTATATCCTCTTATTCTTATAAAATTGCATATCTCTTTGTTTGGATATATGTCTACATCTACTCATAGCTTGCTTTATCTTGTGTATCTTTTAGTATCTCTTTCTATGATCTAGATCCTACTAGTATCCATAACTTGTGATAACATCTGCTAGTAGTTCACATACATGTAGTTCTAACATTGTTTATAATTGGTTTTTTTTTCCCATCTAGTGGTATTTCACTATATGCTATGCTTGTATCTTGTCTCATACATGCTCAAGCTTGTTCCTTGAATTGCATATCTATTATCTTGAGTTTCTTGCATAACATTGTGATGCAGGGCACATAGAGGTACTTTATATGTAGAAATTGAGTATTTTTGGATTTTATGTAGACTTTTCTCCAATTTCAGTTTTTGGTGCAAGACTAGTTTTTTTCATGCAGAAACGACCTTCCAGGAAAGACTCGTCGCTTAGCCATGAGCCCTGATACTTTTTGGGAAAATTATGTCATCTTGAGTGTTAAAATTGCATTTTATTATTTTTCTACAACACTTTATCTTGCATTTTGGGTTGTTCAAGTGTATGCTGTAACTTGCTTTTCTTCATATGCTTGGACAAGCCCCTATCTATGCTCTTCTACTCTCCCTATATAACTTTTTTTATCTCCTTTCCCTTAACAAGTGGTGTTTCTTATTTCTTCATATCCCCCACTTTTTGAAATGACAAAGGGGGAGAAAGGTATGTCTTCTTTTGACAAAACAAGGAGAAGGCATGTCTTACATGAAGAAGAGAAGTATGTTCAAGTAAAGGGAGTAGGTAAAGGGGAGAAGACATATATTTGTAGAACATATATGAGTACAAGACATAGTTTCTATAAATGTTATGAAAGCTAACCATGCAGGAGAAATAGCATAAATTGAGGGGGAGTATGAGAACTCCATGCCCATCAATTGAGGGGGAGCATATGAGCTCAATCCTATTGAACACCCTAGCTTTCTCTGAAGGTATGATTTTACTTAAAATCTTTCAATACATTTATGGAATGGTTTGTCATCTTCAAAACGGGGGAGAATGTTGACTCAAGGTCAATTAGGTCAATGTTGACTCAAGTCTAAATTGACTAAACCCGTGTTTTGATGATGACTAACCATTCCACATATTGTTGTCTAACACTTCTACTTGAGTGTTTTCAGATTAGGTATAGACACAATCTAAATGACCTAACTTGTGCATCTTAACTTGGAGAAAAGACAAGACAAAGTCAATACAAGTGCATGTTTTTGTAATATGATGTAAATCCATTAGAATCATGTTGTAAATCACTTGTAATGATTGTATGACTTGTAATTAGGCTTAGAAAAAATCAGGAGCACTTCGATCGAATATTTAAGCACTCAAAAGCCATTTTCCAAAATTCACATAAGGTCTTTCATCGGTCGAGTTGCAAACTTGACCAATCCTGGTTGGATCTTTAAAATGACTTTTGATCAGTCGAGTTTATACTTCACAAAACTCGACCGATGGAGTACCTGACCAATTCGATTTTCATTGGTCGGTCGCGTTTCCCTAGGACAAACTCGACCGATGGTCTGAATATCATCTTTGTCTTTTACTCTATCGGTCGAGTTACCTTTATATAAACTCGACCGATTGCACTGTACGGAAAAATACAAAAAAGTTCTTCTAGCCATTGTGGAGTTGCAACAAGTGAAAATATATCCGTTGTAAGACACAATATGGCTAGTTTTTGTTCTCAAGTGTTCCCAAAGGCTAAGAGGCATCCCTAGCTATAAATAGGACCCCTTGGACTTCATTCCAAGGTTGAGCATTCAATGCAAAATTCTATGTGAGGTTCCTATTCTATAGTTGAGTGCTTCCTACAACCTCCTCTCTCTCTCTAAGCTTAATCACTTGCTACATTCATTAGAGTGAGTAGGAAATCTAGAAGAGACCTAGTGCTACATGTATATCTTATGAGGCTCTCACTTCCACCACCTCCCTATCTCTCATTTCAACCATGAAGATGAAGGTTCTCTCTTTTGGCTAAGGGAGGTGAAGAAGAACAAGGGAAGGTGTCCCTTGGTGAAGATCATGGCTGAAGACTTGGAGCAAGAGTGGGTAAGACCTTGGTGAAGGCAGAAGACTCCTTAATCAAGTGGGTAAGTCCTTGGTGGAAGCTTCTCCGGGTGAAGGTGAAGTCAAAGGCGGAAGATCCAAGAAGAGTGGGTAATCCCTACAAGGCTGAAAACTTGTGCAAGAGTAGGTAAGTCCTTGGAAGAAGGTGGAAGACTCCTTGCAAAGTGTGTAAGTCCTTGGTAATGTTGAAGACTCTTTGTATTGGATAGGTAAGTTCTTTGGTGGTCATGTATTGTAAGTATTATGAATGAATATAAGATTACAATGGTTAAGAAATCCTAGAGGTTGACCTATCTAGGTAGTGGATTGACTCACTTCTAGTTTGAAGTGTGGAACTACTCTAAACAACTTGTCTCTTGGTGTATGTTCAATATCTCTCCCCATTGTTATGCATGATTTAGTTGCACTCAAATTTCCTATTTAGCAACCTTATCTTGTGATATATCTTGAAGTTCTAATGAATTTTGATTAAGTGCATTCAACTCTATTCACCCCCCTCTAGAGCATCTAATCATCCATCTAGGATCCAACTATTGGTATCAGAGCGGGCTTCGCCAAGAATACTTCAACAAGTAGGAGAAGATGGGTGACTACCAAGGAGGGAGATACTTGATCATCCTACCAATCTTTGATGGGAGTAATTTCCTCTATTGGATAAGAAGGATTCAATTCTAATCGAACGATCAAGTCTTGAGATGTGGCAAATGCTGAGCAGCCCATGCAAGCTACCAAAGACAAAGATTGAAGAATGGGATGATGCTACCTTGAAGAAAGCAACCTTGAATGCTAGAGCTATTCACATACTCTATGCCTCCATGACCTCCACCGAGTTTAACCAGATTTCTTCTTGTGAGACAGCCTATGAGGTGTGGAGAAATCTATGCATCACCTATGAGGGGACAAATCAAGTGAAGGAAACCAAAGTCTACATGCTCAAAGGGCTACTTGAGAACTTCCAGATGGGAAAGGAGGAGAAGATAGCCAACATGTACTCAAGGATCAACACCATTGTGAATGGTCATTCTGTTCTAAGACATCCTATGAGTAGAGGAGAGATCAACTCTAAGATCCTTAGAACTCTCCCCAAGAGGTGGGAACCCAAGGTGACTTCCACTGAAGAAGCAAGGTCTCTTAAGGATGTCCCTATTGAAGAGCTCATTGGAAATCTACAAGAACCTGAAGCCACACTTGACAATAGGGAGGAAGTAGAAAGACAATAAGAGAAAGAACTCAAGAGAATGAATAAGGATGAAATCAAAGCTCAAATCAAGTCTATTGTTGGTCAAGCTTCTCCATCCTCTTAAGTTGAAGAAGATGCCATGCACTCCAAGGGTAGATTCTACAAAGAAAAGAATTCCTCCTCCATTTGGTGCCTCAAGTGTGGAAAGAAGGGTCACTTCAAGATAGATTGTCTACAAGGCAAGAAGACCCATAATCACAAGGAAAGAGGAGAAGTACAAGAAGAAGGAAAATTGGAACTAAAGCTCAACTGACTCCCCCAACTCAAGCTCAAGTGAACATTCAAGTGGAGGATCTAGCTCAATCTCTAGTGATGAAGGAGAATGCGATTTTCCTCTTATGGCTTATACAAAACGTGAAGACTCAAATGAGGTAAATCTAAACTCTTTAGATAAAGAACCTATAATTTCTATCATTAATGCTACTTGTGCCTCTCTTTAGTTTTCTTAAAGGAAAAAGAAAAAGCTTGCTAGAATTGTTGATATTATGCATGTAGAACTAGATGATCTTGAACATGCTAATTCTCTCTTGCTTGATGACAAAAATGTTTGTCTTGGTCAAGTAGATTCTCTTAAACTTGAAAATGCTAGCTTGATCCACAAGATAAGATTTCTAGAAGCTCAACCTCTTATGCCTCGTTCTAATGAAGAGCATACTTTAATTGTTGATTCTCTCATGCATGATAATTGATGTTCTTAAATCAGAAAATAATGACAAAGATTTTGTTTTGCAAGAATTAGAATCTGAAAATGGTGTTGGTCTTTCTAAGATTGCTTTGCATGAAACAAAAAATGCCTCCTTGCTTGCTAAAATCAATGTTCTTGAATCTTGTTCTAGTTCTACTAGTAGAGAGATTGATGTTGCTGCTCTTCATATTGATAGAGATTCTTATTTAACTAAAGCTTTTTTATTAGAAAATGATCTTTTGCATACTAGAGATAATATAAATCATTTGTCTCCACTATTACTTCTGTTATGCATGACAATCATAGTTTGAGATCTTCTTTGCAAAGATTCTTAGTTGGTAAGAAGAGCCTTAATGATATCCTACACCATACTACTAAACAAATTAGTAGACATGGTTTGGGATATGATTGTAGTCAAAGGAACAACAAAGGTAAAGGACCTCCAATCTTCCATGGAGAATCCTCTAGTTCCAAGACTATGGGCACATGCAACTATTGCAATGAAATTGGTCATTATTCTACTTGTTGTCCTTTTAGGAAAGCACCCAAGAAAAATAGGAATTGGGTTGCTAAGCTAACCCCTTGGGACCCAAAAACATGATAGGGGACCATTTCATCATTCTTCTTGTAGGTACATGCAAATGGATTGACTTGAGCCATTGAATTGCAAATTGACTTCTCAATCCACATGAAAGAAGAAAGGTGAGATGTGTATGAGGTGAAAACAAGTGGAAAAGCAATGGTAAGCACAAAGGTAATGTTTTTCTTGCTTATAACCAATCCTAACTTGTTTTTGTCAAGATAGTGTGCACTATACATATGTTTTTTGAGTCAAAAGTGGTATTTTTGTGTTTCTCTTCACACTCTTGCTCAAAAAGTGTTTCAAATGCTTTTATAGTGCATTACTAACTTTCTTACACATGTTTGGATATGGTTTGTATTTTTACCATGCCTTTAAATATGTTTTTGTGATATATATGTCCTTTTTGACAACATCTATGTTAGTTGAGTTTATCCTGTTTGAAACTCGACCGATAGGCACCAATGGGTGTTGCCAACATCTATCATCGGTCGAGTTGTCAATACACAGAACTCGACGGACAACGTTGTGCACAAAATACACAGTTGGCTTATTGGATGAGAATTTCCCTCTCAACTAGATGTTCTCAACCAAATAGCCTTATTCTTTGGCAATCCCTTGGTACCTTTATATATGCGTATTTCCATGTTCTAAATTTCCTATCTTTCTTATAACTCTATCGCTCTATTTGCTCCAAATTGGTATATATATATATCTTGTAGTTACTTGCTTTGAGCTGTTTTGCAGGTTTTGATGATGATCGCTTTGGATTTCTTGGTTGTGTCTAATATTGCTTCCATCATACTCTAACTTGCTACATCTATCTAGGTGTATATCCTATTTTGATACAACCTTGAGTCTCTTAGTGGTAATCATCTTTTGGTAATGATGCATACTTGTATGTGAGTTATATCCTCTCATGCTTCTAAAATTGCATATCTCTTTGTTTGGATATATGTCTACATATACTCATAGCTTGCTTTATCTTGTGTATCTTTTAGTGTCTCTTGCTATGATCTAGATCCTACTAGTATCCATAACTTGTAATAACATATGCTAGCAGTTCACATACATGTAGTTCTAACCTTGTTTATAATTGGGTTTTTTTGCTCATCTGGTGGTATTTCACTATATGCTATGCTTGTATCTTGTCTCATACATGCTCAAGTTTGTTCCTTGAATTACATATCTATTATCTTGAGTTTCTTGCATAACATTGTTATGCAGGGCACATAGAGCTACATTATATGTAGAAATTGGAGTATTTTTGGATTTTTTGTAGACTTTGCTCCAGTTTTAGTTTTTGGGGAAGACTAGTGTTTTTCATGCAGAAACGACCTTCCAAGAAAGACTCATCACTTTTCCATGAGCCCTAATACTTTTTGGGCAAATTATGTCATCTTGAGGGTCAAAATTGCATTTTATTATTATTTTACAACACTTTATCTTGCATTTTGGGTTGTTCAAGTGTATGCTTTAACTTGATTTTCTTTCTATTCTTGGACAAGCCCCTATCTATGCTCTTCTACTCTCCTTTCCCTTAACAAGTGGTGTTTCTTATTTCTTCATACCCCCACTGATGAGTGCATACTCATCATGGAATTCAATTACCTTTTTGGAACAATTTCAACTTTATTTTACACCTTTTCATCCTAATATGAATCATAATGTACAAAACTACTTAGCTGATTCAACATTCAAGGTTTTAACTAAATATCATTCATATAATGCAGGTAAATCAAGAAATTCCACGCATGCGGTCCCAAGACCGTTTGAGCTCTTGCGGTCCCAAGACCATTTGAGCCCATGCGGTCTCAAGACCGTTTGAATCCATGCAGTCTCAAGACCATTTGGGTTCATGCAGTCCCAAGATCGTTTGCTGGGATATACGAAGAACGAATGACGAAATCGGTTGCCAAAGAAAACCGCGCGGTCCCAAGACTGTTTGGGTCCATGCGGTCCCAAGACCATTTGGATCCATGCGGTCCCAAGACCGTTTGGGTCCATGCGGTCCCAAGACCGTTTGGGTTTGATGCGGTCCCAAGACTGTTTGAGTTCATGCGGTCTCAAGACTGTTTGGATCCATGCGGTTTCCAAGACCGTTTGATGCAAGCGCGAAGACCGATTGAAGAACTGAAGCTGCGCGTTCACGCCGAGACCGAGACTGACCTCTCCAAACCATTTGGCACCCAAATGGTCTCCAAACCATTTGGCACCAAACGGTCTCCAAACCGTTTGGCACCAAACGGTCTCCAGACCATTTGGAGGAGATTTTTCCAGCAACTTAACCAAACCATTTGGGATCAGATCTGAGCCTATAACTAGACCCCAAGGGTCCTCATTTCGAGGCATCAGATCCGGACACCGATAGGCTGCCAGAGCACCACTTCGATCAAGTTCCACTCCACCTACTACTAGTGTAGTGTCCAAGGAGGCCGAGAAGAGAAGGAAGACGGAGCAAGGAGTGCATCTTCTTCACCGGGCTGCGACCACTCTCTGCACCGAGCTCATGGTAGGTCTCTCTTTCTCTCTCATCCTTCTTGTATCTCGCATCATGAGCGAGTAGTCCCTTTTCGCTGGGGTGCAGGGACTAGCCCCGCTGCCCATGCAAACCATGTTCTTTTGTTAAACTTTCCATGGCAATGTGTATAGATCTTCATTTTGTCATTAATCATTAAGCTCGTAGGTTGGTTATATGCTTGCTTTCATCTTTGTGCTCCCTGTCTTGCGAGAACTTCAGTCAATGGGTTGGAACGTCGTTTAACAAGTTAGACTCCTTGACGAGAATGTCTGATAGGATTCCTTGAGGTCGTAAGTGTGTGATCCGCGAGGGGACGAGCCATCTAGCCTTCGGTGATGCTTCTGTGCGCCTAACGCCCGTATGGGGGGTTCACAACCTTAGTTGGATTTTGTATCTTCTTGTTATTTGTCGATGTTAGCATGTATTTTAATCACTTACATGCTTATCAGTTAACGTGGTTGACTCCTTGATGAGAACTTCCGATGGGATTCCTTGAGGTCGTAAGTGTATGATCCGTGAGGGGACGAGCCATCTAGCCTTCAGTGACACTTCTGTGTGCCTGACGCCCATATGGGGGGTTCACAACCTTAGTTGGATGTTGTATCTTCAGAGCTGTAAGACAAGTGATCAGGATGGTGACGAGACATCTGATGCCTATGGTGATCAACCTGACGCCCGTATGGGGGGTTCTACAGCAGCTCTACTTGGAGTGTTATATCTTGCATGGATTGTTTGCAAAGGAGTACGTTTGTGTGTGTAGCGGTGGTCAAACCCGGTACCATCCCATCGATTTCATATCATTGATCTAAACCTATCTTTAATTCTGCTTTTACTTTCTTGCAATTAGTTTAAACAAACCCAAATCAACCAATTATTCTAAATATTAGTTTTACTTGAGCTAGATCCAGCTGACAAAGATTCTTAAAAACGTTGTCCTTTGGGTTCGATCCTCAACTATACTACGATAAGACTCATCCGCTTGTTGGTGGTATTATTGCACTTGGTTTTGGTAAAAACTCGGGGATTTCATCCCCGGGTGAATTTGCTAGTGCATTCAAAACACCATGTCAAATTTGGGTGTCGTTGTCGGGGACAACGGAATCAGTCAGTCTAATCTAGTTCTTTTAAGACTAATCTAGGATTTTGCTTTTCTTTTGAAACAATCACTTATCTACTTGAATTTGACTATACTTTGTGGATCTCATATTTAAATCTTTCTAACTTTCAAGTTCTACTCAACGCATAGTGCATGAATCGTTCAGACAGTCTCAGACTCACTGCAAGCTTTGATCCCAAAATTGATAGAACCTTTCATCGTCAGATCAGAGAGAACCAAGCAAGGATGGCACAAGAAGAAGAAGTAGCCTGGAGAGTGGCTCAAGCCATCAATGCGTAGAGAGAGAGACTCATGCAAGAAGCTAGAGCTGCGGTTCAATAAGAGATCTTAGCATCACAAGCAGCAGCGTAGGAAGACGAACTACATAAAGATCTTAGGGAGTTCTCCATCCCAAAAGTGGCAAATGTTTATCACCCGGTGCAGCCTCCTCCCATCGAAGCTGCCAACTTTGAGATTAGAGCGCATTGGATAACATTGCTTCAAAACAACCCCTTCTATGGCAAACAAGCGGAGGACAACCAAGGACATCTTCTGAGATTCATCGACCTGTGTGCTATGACAAAGAAAAATGGAGTCTCCAATGATGCCATTCGACTCCGTCTCTTCAAGTATTCTCTTGCTGATAGAGCCATTAGTTGGTAAAATTCACTGCAAAGTGAAGTACCTATCACCACCTGGGAGCAGCTCCAAAATGTGTTTCTGGAAAAGTTCTACCCCAAATCTCTTACATATGAAATCAAGGGTCGAATAGCAAATTTCACTCAAGTCCCTGGAGAAACCCTCGTTGAAGCATGGGATAGGTACAAAGAGCTCCTACGCAAATGCGCACACCACGGGATTCATAAGAATCAACTCATAGAAATCTTCTATAGGGGTGTGGAGGATGATGTCAAGATGTTCCTAGATTCCTCATCAGGTGGAAACTTCATGCGACAGAGTTATGACAACGCATGGAGAGTCGTCACCCTAGGAGCAGAAAATCAAGCCAATTGGGGCAGATCTGTAGGTAAAGGAGTCTTGAAGGTGGCTATGGCTGAAGCTATTCTAGAATACAAGTCTATCACCGAAACTTTGAAGGTCCTAGTTGCAAAGCAAGATCATATAGAATCATCCCTAGCTGCGATTGGAAGAGGACATTCACCCACTAGGCAACAAGAACAGGTGAAGTCCACTTCTCTATTCTGTGAAGCATGCAAAAGCACCGATCATTCCACTCTGTCATGCAATGTTCTCTATGATGTTGTTCTAAGCAATGCTTGTGGACAAGGAGATAATTGCCAGATGGAAAATCTAAATGCTATCAACACCATCCCTGGGCAGAACTATTACAACCCGAATCAAAATAGGAATCACCCAGGCTTCCAATATGGAAACCCTTCAGGAGCTATGAACTCGCATCATTTCGGTCCCAACAATCAGTCAAGAGGCCCACCAGGATTCCAGTATAACCAACAACAGAACTTTGGAGATCAAGGAAACTTCAAAGGAAACTTCCAGAATAGGAACTACAATAATTATCAGAACAACTCTCAGTATCAGAACCTGAACCAACAGCAAGGACAAACAGGATCCATCCCTGATGACAAGCTATCCACTATTGAAAAGATGTTACAAACTCAGCAAACTATGATAGCTAACCAACAGGCTCAGCAAAAAGCTATTGAAACTCAACTAGCTCAACTTGCAGCTAGCATAAAGCCACCAACTGGAGTCTTTGCCAGCCAACCTGAGAACAATCCGAAACATCCTGAATAGTTGAAGGTTGTCACCCCCAGATCAGGAAAAGATTATTCGAACCTCCCAGTTGAGACACCTATAATTATTGCTGACGAAGATGAACCTGTGATGGTTCAAAACTCGACCACACCAGAATCACAACCAAAGGAGGATAAGACTAGTAAGGGAAGTCCTAAGAATACTGCTGATGAAGAAGTTGAAACACCAGAGCCATATATCCCTGTATATAAGCCTCGTATACCCTTCCCATCCCGCCTAAGGCAAACAAAGCTTGATACGAGATTAATTAAGTTCAAAGAGGCTATGAAGAAACTCCATGTTGATATACCCTTCTTAGACGCTCTCGCTGAGATATCGGCCTGGACTAAGTATCTAAAGTCACTTCTCACCAAGAAGTACATAACTGAAGAGTATTAAACTGTAAAATTGGCTACAACCACATCTGATATCATACTGAGCAAGATGCCAAGGAAATAGAAAGACCTAGGATCCTTTGGAATTTTATGTCACATTGGTGACTCATCATGCAAGAAAGGATTGGCAGATCTTGGTGCAAGTATTTATATTATGCCATTCAGTCTGTGCAAAAGATTAGGGTTTGCAGAATTGCTTCCTACTGGTATGACTATTCAACTCGCAAACAATTCGATAAAAAGACCGTTAGTGATCCTCGAAGATATCCCGGTCAAGGTAGGCAAGGTCGCATACGTTCCATGTGATTTCTCATTATGGATATAAAAGAAGACACCAGATATCCTCTTATATTTGGTCGTCCATTCCTTGCCACTGCAAGAGCCCTTATTGATGTTGAAGCAGGTACCTTACTGCTCAGGTTAGGCAAAGAGACTCTAGAGTTCAAAGTTTTCAAAAGTATGAGAAGACCAAGTATACAGGAATAAGTCTATCTGATTGACTGCGTCGAGCAAATGTCACAACTGACCCAAGAGTATCACGAATCATACGATCCCCTGGAAACTTCTCTATCTGACCTATTGAATGATGAACCTATTGACAAACGAGCAAAGGATTGCATCGAATCCCTCGATTCTGCTGAAGAAGATATTGAAGCCACTTATGAAGAACTCAAGGGTACCGAAACTACAGAAGAAACTAGCGAAAAATCAGAGGCTCCCGAAATGAAGCCCCTACCTGAAGGACTGAAGTACATGTTTTTAGACGATCTCAAAGTCTGTCCAGTCAAGCTCACAGGGTCCGTCAAGAAGAGAAGCTTCTGGAAGAATTAAGAGGAAGAAAGAAAGCTTCTGGAACTGAACAAGAAGAGAAGCTTCTGGAAGAATTAAGAGGAAGAAAGAAAGCCATCGGCTATAAAATGAGCGACCTCACAGGGTCCGTCAAGCTCTGTGTATGCATAAGATCCCTATGATGGAAGATCACAAGCCGACTATCGAGCATCAGAGGAAGTTGAATCCAAATATGAAAGAAGTTGTACGTCGCGAGATCATCAAACTTCTCACAGCTGGAATAATCTATCCGATATCAGATTTTCCATGGGTGAGCCCAGTACACGTGGTGCCAAAGAAAGGTGGAACAACTGTTATGAGGAATGAAAACAATGAGCTCATCCCCACTCGAACAATCACCGGGTGGCGGATGTGTATTGTTTATAGGAAATTAAACAAGGTGACCTGAAAAGATCATTTTACCATGCCCTTCCTTGACCAGGTTTTAGAAAGGCTGGCCCACCACGAATATTTCTGTTACCTTGACAGTTACTCTGGATTCTATCAGATTCCCATACATCCAGATGATCAAGAGAAAACGACTTTCACCTGTCCCTTCAGAACATACGCGTTTAAAAGAATGCCATTTGGACTCTGTAATGCACTCGCCACTTTTCAACGTTGCATGTCTGCAATTTTCGCGGGGCTTACGGAAACTATTATGGAAGTCTTCATGGATGATTTTTCTGTATATGGAGACTCATTTGATTCATGTCTAAAGAACCTCTCCCTGGTCCTCAAACATTGTGAAGAAGCACATCTGGTGCTAAATTGGGAAAAATGCCACTTCATGGTAAGGGAAGGCATTGTCCTGGTCCATAGGGTTAGCAATAGGGGAATCGAAGTTGATAAAACCAAGATTGAAGTGATCTCTAAATTGGCTATTCCCACGAATGTGAAGGAAGTTCACACCTTCCTTGGTCATGCCGGATTCTATAGAAGATTCATAAGGGATTTTTCCAAGATAACTAAGCCAATGACGAACCTTCTTCTAAAAGATTGTGATTTCAATTTCAATGAAGAATGTGTCAAAAGCTTCGACACGCTGAAGAAGGCTTATACAACAACCCCCATCATTAGAGCTCCCGACTGGAACCATCCTTTTGAAATTATGTGTGATGCCAGTGATTACGCGGTGGGTGTTGTCTTAGGGCAATACATAGAAAAGAAACATTATGTGATCTATTATGCATCGAAAACCCTCGACGAAGCTCAAAGGAATTACGCTACTACTGAGAAAGAATTTCTAGAAGTCATCTATGCCTTCGATAAATTCAGATCCTACCTTATTGGTTCGAAGGTCATTGTTCACACAGACCATGCTGCTATTCGTTACCTTCTGGCAAAGAAAGATGCTAAACCAAGGCTGATTAGATGGATCCTCCTGTTACAAGAGTTTGATCTGGAGATAAGAGATAAAAAAGGGACGGAAAATGTTGTAGCAGATCACCTCAGTCGCAACCACACTTTGGATGCTGAGAAGATTCTGATAAATGACTCCCTACCAGATGATCATCTAATGAGGGTCTCGAAAGTTATACCATGGTATTCTGATATCGTAAACTATCTTGCTGCTGGAGTCATCCATCCCCAATGCGCCGGGAATGCACTGAAGAAATTTATGCATGATGTGAAGCATTATTACTGGGATGAGCCATATCCTTTTAAACTTTGCACTGATGGTTTGTATAGACGTTGTATCGCTGAAGAAGAATCTCAATCTATCCTAGAACAATGTCACTCAGGACCCGTGGGAGGACATATGAGCTCTACAAAGACTGCCTTAAAGGTTTTGCAATGTGGATTCTTATGGCCGACCTTATCCAAGGACTCTTATAATTTTGTCCTATCCTGTGACAAATGTCAAAGATCTGGCAATATAACCAAAAGAGACGAGATGCCACTGAATCTATTGTAAGAGGTCGAGATATTTGATGTCTGGGGAGTGGACTATATGGGTCCTTTCCCATCTTCTAATGAATTTTCTTATATCGTAGTGGCAGTGGACTACGTCTCAAAATGGGTTGAAGCTATACCGACCGTCACTAGTGATTCAAAACTCATCATCAAATTATTCAAGGATGTCATCTTTCCACGGTTTAGAGTGCCACAAATCGTGATATCTGACGGAGGTTCCCACTTCATTGAAAGAAGCTTTGAAGCTCTATTAAGAAAATATAGTGTCTCACACAAGGTAGCCTCACCTTACCATCCACAAACAAGTGGACATGTAGAGGTATCTAACCGTCAACTAAAGGCTATTCTTGAGAAAATCGTTGGACGCAATCGGAAGGACTGGCCAACAAAATCAACGCTGCCTTATGGGCCTATCGTACTGCTTATAAAACTCCCCTTGATCCTACACCTTTTCGATTGATATATGGAAAGGCTTGCCACCTTCCAGTCGAACTAGAACATAAGGCATGGTGGGCAATCAAACAATTGAACTTCGATATGAAAGAATCGGGCCAAGCCTGGATTCTGCATCTCCACGAGTTGGATGAACTAAGAATGACAACCTATGAGAATGCAAGAATCTACAAAGAACGGACGAAACTTTGGCATGATGGACATCTGAAAAGAAAGGACATACAAGTGGGAGACCAGGTTCTGGTATTCAACTCAAGATTAAGGTTATTCCCAGGAAAACTCCGCTCACACTAGTCCAGACCATACATCGTCAAAAGCATATCTCCTCATGGCACCTTCTCTTTATGGAGTGAAGAGTCAGGAGAATTCATAACCAATGGGCACCTCCTGAAGAGATATTTCACCGCGACAGACATAGGCACCAAAACAATGGCGCTTGTCGGGAGGCAACCCGATCAATAAATTTGTTTTACTTTTCCTTTCCAAACTTTGTTTCAACTTCTAGTTAACTTTTCCTTAAATAAAATTTGCCTTTTGAGATAGTTTTTCTTTTTAGATAAGAGATCAGAGCGGCGCTGATCGAAATGCAATCATACCCGACGGTCATACCTGGTGTAACCTTTCCCCTCCATCTTGGATTTAGGGTTTGCTTGGGACGAGCAAATCTCTAAGTTCGGGGTGGAGGGTGGGTGGTACGTACTTCACTTCCACATACACCCTCTTTTCATACTCAAGTTGTCTCTATTATAAAATTTTTCAAAATTTTCAAAATTTTTGAACAGATACTTATTGAATTTTTTGACACTTGCTGATAAAATGTAATTAACTAATCTGCTATGCATCTTCAATCTTAATATCCTCCTTATTTGAAGTAAATCCTTAAGAGGACTGATTTTTGAAACTTGCCTTTTGCTTGAAATCATCCTGTGAAGCTTATGATTCCTAACATCATAATACCTTTTACGAAAATGATAAGTATCTGTCAAACTAATAGGGATCAAACACGTCGTGCTTCCTAACTGACTAGTAGAACAATGGATCGGAATCCCCACCGGAACCGCATCAAGTCATTATTTGAGAAGAGTATGACAAAGAGAATAACCCAGTTTTGAATTGTAAATCAAGTTGCATTCTGATGTGAACTCTCTTCTACACTTCTTCAATCATCTACGTACCCCTCCATCCATCAAAAAGCAACAAAATAGCCAAATATGTGCCAAACCCAAAATTCGGGGTGGCAAACCACTTCCCCCTTATCCTCTTCTTCCATACCCCTCACAATAAATAGGGGTGTACCACCAAAAATGCAATCTCGAGTCGAATAGAGGAGAGATTTGCAAACACAAGATGCCAAAGTGCACACAAAAAGAAATGCAATCTCGAGTCGAATAGAGGAGAGATTTGCACACAAAAAAATGCAATAAATGAAATTGCAAAACAAATAAAAATCTCAAGTCGAATAGAGGAGAGATTTACTTCTTCTTTCCATACCACCTTTCACTCCTTTTTCTACCTAAGGGCACAATGCATGCCCCCACCATCCCGAAAAACACCAGTGTCAGATCAGATGCACACTTGTTGATTCTGCGGGTTATTGGTATGTATGCCCTTAGAGCCAATCATGAGATGATTGGTGGGATACATTAAGATTGATTTGATAAACATAAAAGGCGAGCTTCCAATTCTTTCTGGTTCAGTCATATGAGATAGTGATAGAACAGATTGAATGTCTAGAGAATGACAGTACTCAATGACGTATGCCTTCAGGTTCATGACCTGAACGATGAGATCATACGGATGCTAAGAGTTTGTACATTCTTGTTATGTCCCTAGTCAGATGTCATTGTGGAAGGTAGATAGACAGCAATGACACACAAGGCTAGATTGTGGTGTTGGTTGATGACAGAATCTCATTAGTCATGATATAGAGATATCGAACCAAACACATAGGTACTTGTTAGAGAACAAGTGTACCGGACAGACCCACCGTGAGTTTGACACATGGAACCATGAGATGGTAGTCACAGTCAGTACTCACAGTGATGGTGGTGAGTGTGATTCTTAGACCTGAAATCACTGCACTCAACACATGTCGTTGGGCACACTTTGACATCATCAAACGCAGTCCTGAAACATGGGTTGTTATAAAGGTGATGATTGGGTGGCTTTGACACATGGGGCTTTTGAGGGGTGAGTGATAGATATGGGATTTGTCCCTCCTGAGGGAGTTTGATATCCATGGCCACTTGATGAGTAGGATTGAGAAAGGAGTGCACGCATGTGTGAATCAGTATATGATACTGATGTCATACATATCTCTTCCAGTCTACTCTGAGATCAAGGAAGTGAATGAACGTTGACAGGATGACTGTTCCATGCCTCGAGTTCATTCAAGATATCAGTGACAAAGGAATTATACATTCGCTGTAACACCATTCACGGATTATAGGATGAAAGTTGTTCTCTAACTTTCTACTTTCACTTGGGTAGCACTGATGTGTGACTAGGCACCGCTCTTTGCTTGTGAAGTCATAAGTGTTATGGACTTTCACTGCCAACGTGAAATGGACCTGCAGGGTCACACACATAGGATTTAACCTAGAAGAGGAGTTTTGTCCACAAAGCAATGTTTAGATTGATTACTAAAGGAGTTTAGTAGTTCAATTAAACACTCAATCAGTCGATAGCTCAATATCATATGGTTCAAGGTGTTGGACGCATTCATTGGAGTATCGGATTAATTGAAATCGCAATTGACTGATTTTGCCCAACCTGTGCTCCCAACCGATCGGTTCATGTGATGAATCGGTCGGCTGAGGTTGCTGAACCGGTCGGCTGGAGTGTTCAGGCCGATCGACTCATGGCCAGGTTGAAACGACCGATTCAAGGGTTGAACCGATCGGCTCAACTGGTGCAACCGACCAGTTAGGAAAGGTCATGTCGGCAAGAATTTTCCTTTGGTTTCAAATTGCCCAATTCGATTGGGAATAATATTGGTATTCGATACCAATTGGGAAAGAAACAAGGAAAGTCCTTTTGAGCCGAATTAGGACCATGAACCGATCGGTTAAGGGCACCAACCGATCGGTTGGAGTGCCCCAAACGATCGGCTCAGGTCCAACCGATCGGCTCAATGGCCGAACCGATCGGTTCAGTTGTGAACCGATCATTTCAAGTTGCGAACCGGTTGCTTTTTGTGGAAAATTCTCGAACCCTTCTACTCCTGCTTTAGTCCCGCATTGCCCGGGATGGAGAACCCTGTCCCATGACTCTCCTATATATAGGGGTATTGGGGGCTTCTCATACTACAACTCAGTGCAACCAGTTGCTCTGCAAGTTGTCATTCTCTCTGGTTTTGGTAACCGTGAGAGAGCCCGAGCAAGTGCTTCCCGCAAAAGGGAGGTGCAGCAAGGGAAAGACAACTGCAGTTGCAACAGGAGGCAGGAGAGCGTGTTGGCAACCAGTACGTCAATAGGAGGGTGCGACTCCTTCCACTTCCTTGTGGGACAAGGAGTGTGGAGTTCCAGGTGGTCCGTGTGGACTACTATAGAGGCGGGAGGACACTCCCGCTTAGGAGGACAACTGTCATCCGACAGTCAGGTTCGAGTAGGAGTCGTCAGTCCCGGTGCGACCAGGAGCTGCACAGACGCCGTCGAAGACCGGAGTTGAAGATCGCGCATTGCGCAAGGTATTGTCGCCGAGCAAGCCTCAGGACAAGGTATGATTCCACAAACCATCCTTTCCTATTATATAGACGTTGACGCGTTTCCTCGGTATGGGTTGGGGAGAAATTTTTTTTTGTTTCCGCTGCCTTCTCTGTTCTCCCTAAAACCCAACAGTGGTATCAAAGCCACGTCAACTGCTCTATATTTTAGGAATATCGATATGATCGATTTTTGGTTTGTCGCCTTTATTTATTGCATACGATGCGAATAATATCGGCTTTCTGCATGTCCAATCCTAAATCCACAAATCCCTAATTACATATATGATATGTATTATTAATTGATGCGATGATTTTGAGTCGCATTTATAGACCTATTTCATATGTGTTTTGTGCTCTAATTACTCATTTTCATGGATAATATTGCATAATTCACTTAATTTGGTCTTTGCCATCATATTATATCAAATCCCCTTTGTTTTACTATTTTGAGCATTATTTATCATCTTATTATAAATTGTGTGGATTTACTTGGGCTTGTTGTGAAATTTCAGGAAAAACAAGTATCTGCTTCCGTCGATACCATCGACGGAAGTCGATACCATCGACCAAGCCACAGGTTGTCAGCCGAGAAGAGCAATACAGAGTCGATCCCTTCGACACCTAAGTCGATGGTATCGAGATCCCTTCAAGTTGCTGGCGAGGAAACTGTCGATACCATCGACCCAAGTCGATGTCATCGACACAAAGAGAGCTACAGCGTCGCTATACGACAACAACCGACGCTAAAGGAGTCGATACCATCGACACCCAAGTCGATGGTATCGAGATCACCACAGGCGCTCAGAATAAAAGAATGGAAAGCTGCCGCTAATCTGCTGGGTCGATACCATCGACCAGCGTCGATGGTATCGACGCCGGCAGATATGTGTTGGATCTGTTTTGATCTCGATCAGACGGCTGTTGTTATTTGACGACCTAATTAGGGACTTATACCTAATGACGGCCGCCCAGACGAGGAGAGATCTCATATTTGGATTGCACGAGTGCCGAGGAGGAGAGAAAGGAGAACGGAGGCCGAGAAGCTCATCCTGGGTGATTCGGACGCTGCCGAAGATGATTTCCACCATCGATAGGCGGGGAAGCTCGTGTTCTATGCCAAGGATCCACCGGTTCTTCTCCGTTCAGGGGTTTTTCCATTTATTTCCCGTTTTTCTTATGAATTCCCCAATTTCTACCATGTATTCGTGTGAGATGAACATGAGAGGCTAAAACCCTCAATCTTTAGGACCGGGAGTAGCCCGGGAATGCATTGTATGACATTTTTATATCAATAATTCATATTTTTCTCTCAAATCTGTGGTATAGATTCATTTTCTCCATTTCTATTATTATGCTTGATCACCATAATAATAATTTAACACCCTTAATCACTTCGACAGAAGGATTAACGGTTGAAAAGAGACGAATTCTACATTAATCAATAAAACCCTTGACAAAGGAGTTGTAAAATTAATGGTGGGAACTGAGAGACCATTTATACTGCACTTAGTTTAGGGGAATGATTACTACGACGGTGGAATCAACCTAAATTTAAGTAGTGAATTACACCACGACAGTGGGTAATTCTGTTTTCAGGCCACTGCCCGGATAGAGAGAGAAGTGTGAGGAATTATATGAAACCTAATACAATGTTGACCCGCGGTGAAACCGCCATCCTAAAGATATCCCTTTAAATTGATTAAATTAACCTTTAATCGATTGTTTTCTTTGTTTGATTTTTATTTTCTTTTTAATTTGAACACAAAACCCTACTTTGTTAATCGGTTTAGCTGATTGCGATTAGTTAGTAGAAGTCTCCAATAATTCACGTATCCCTGAGTTTGACTCGGGCCTCACAAGGCCTATATTACTCGACGCGTATACTTGCGTTTAAGCACGTAGTAAAATACACGTCAAGTTTTTGGCGCCGTTGTCGGGGATACAGCGAATTATTGGCACTTTGAGTGCTAAGAGCGGCCATTCTAGGCCACATTTTTTTATTTATTTTAAAACAATTTCAAAAATTCCTTTATTTCTCTATAATTGTGTTGACTCGTTCAAAGCATTGTACTGAACCCCTATTTCCATATTTCAGGTACTTTGCATGGTGCACACACGTAGTCGAGACTACGTGAATCGCACACTTGAGGTTCCATCTGCGGGACCAGAGGACGAGGACTACTACGAGCAGGAGCACCACAGTGATATAAATTCTGAATCTGAGCAAGAACAAGAAGAAGTAATGGCTGAAGCACAGACAATATGGGAGAAGATCAAGGCGTCTTCTTCCTCGGCATCAAAGGGGCCTATAAAGAAACAGTGGCTAAACATTCCAACCTACAAGATCGATCCAGCACTGATTAACCTGGTTAAATCAAACGCATTTCACGGATTAAAAAATGAAGATCCAGTGGCCCACATCAGCCAGTTCGTGGAGAACTGCGATATGGTGAAGATAGATCGATTTCCACAGGATGTGCTCTACCTCAAGTTATTCCCGAGTTCCTTGGCTGGAGTGGCAAGAGAGTGGCTTCATAACCTCGACGACGAGTTTGTTGAATCATGGGATCACATGGTGGAGGTTTTCTTTGAGAGGTTCTTCCCTCCTGAGAAGACCAATGATATGATCCGGAAGATCCACAATTTCACCCAACAGGCGGGTGAAACTTATTCTGAGACTTGGGAGTGATTCCAAGTCATGTTGAGGAGATGGCCACACCATGGACTGGACAAGGAAACCCAAGTGAAGATCTTCTACTTTGCTCTCTCCGAGCATGATAGAAGCAATTTGGACTCGGCCGGTTCAGGATTTTTCTTGAACAACACTGATACAAGATGCTGGGAGATATTAAAGAACATGGCTAGGAAACAGTCATGGGGCGACAGAGGTGCAGTGGAACATGTCAAGGCTGCCGGCAAATCCAGAACAGTTAGGGAGCTGAACGACAAGCTAGATCTTCTAGCCAAGAAGCTGCTAACTAAGGAAGATGCATCTGAGGATGAGGAAGCCCAAGTGAAGTTCATGCAACAACAGGGCTATAGAAACAATGACTATGCATGGAGAAAGGATAAAAAGTTTTCATGGAAGGATCCGAATAATTTTCTGCAGGATCCGGATGCCAAACCACAGCAAAGAACTGAGGAAAAGAACATTGAATTGCTAAGTCAAATGGTTCAGCAAAACCAAGAGATGATGGCCATGTTTGGTAAACAATTACAATCTCAAGGTGACATTCTAACCAAATTTGGGCAGACGCTGCAAAGCCATGGAGCACAGATGCGGGCATTAGAGACCACCGTGGCACATATTTCAAATGAAGTGGCGGCCATCAAGCACGCCAATCAACAGAAACCAGCTGAGAATGCGAATGTGGCCCAAGAACATCATCAGGTTAAGTACATGTCGGTGGTAAGAAATGAGGAATCTCAGGTGCAAGAAGCTGTAGAAGAAAGAAAAATGACTTTCAATGTGAATGCAACACCGGCGATACCGTATCCACGCACTTACTATAGATTGCCGGACGGAAACCATTTCTTCAGAAAATCAGAGAGAGTTGTGAGTATGGTATCTCCATCTAGGCAAGAGGAGCAGGTGCAGGTTGTTTGTGCACATGTGGAGACATCTGAGGCGAGAGAGGAACCACAACAAGCTGCTACTATTGATGATGTCTCGCCAAAGCCCACGTCCGAGGGAATGATTGAAGCAAGCTTAGGGGAGGTACCCCCGAAAAGCGCTTATGTGCCACCTCATAGGCGTGTTGATGCAGCTGATGTTTCGGATCCGGTAAATTCTAAGTCAAAGAAAGAGCATCGTCACTTTAAGAAATTTCTAGAGATATTTCGAGAACTCCACATCAATATTCCATTAGTGGAGATGATCGAGAAAGTACCCGCCTATGGGAGGTTCATCAAGGAAATCATCAATAAGAAGAGGCGGATAAAAGACGATGAAATTTATTGGATGAATGAGACGGTGAGCTCTATGATCCAAGGGAGTTCACCAAAGAAGAGAAAGGACCCAGGAGGTTTTTACATACCGTGCTCAATAGGTGGTCAACATTTCCCTAAAGCGCAATGTGATTCCGGCGCTAGCATAAATCTCATGCCTTTGGCGACATTTCAAAAGCTGGGGTTAAAAGAGATAAAGAGGTCAGCCGCAACAATTGAATTGGTGGATGGGTCTACCGTGAGACCCTATGGAGTATGTGAAGATGTTCTAGTCAAAGTGGACAGATTCATATTTCCGGTGGACTTTGTCGTTATGGATATGCCACCACTCCAAAGCTGTGAAATTCTTCTAGGGAGGCCGTTTCAAGCAACGTCGGATGTCGTGACTGCCTTAGGCAGAGGGACTTTGTCCTTGGGTATTGGAGGAGATCGAGTCGAATTCAAATTACCGAATGATCCTCTAAGTGCAGTTCCCAAGGTGAAAAGATGATGATTGTCAAGCCGTCTAGCCTAAGACGCTAAAGAAGGGCGCTTGTTGGGAGGCAACCCAACCATCGGTACATTAGGATAGTTTAATTTTAGTCATAGATTTCTTTTATTTCGTTTAAATTTTAGTTTAAAAATGATACCTTGATCCGTTTGTTGAATGTGCAGGCACAGGCAGGGTCGATACCATCGACACAATGGTCGATGGTATCGACATAGGTTCAGGTTGACAGCTGCAAAAATCGCACTGAGTCGATATTATCGACGCCCGCGTCGATGGTATCGACATACCTACAGGCAGGTTGCACAATAATGGTCGATGGTATCGACATGCCAGTCGATACCATCGAGATCTCTGGAGATTTTCAGAAGAAATTGACTCAGTGAAGTCGATACCATCGACGGGTCCGTCGATGGTATCGACATTTTCAAATGAAAAAGGCGGCGGCCGGACTCGCGAGGCAGTTGCCCTAATCAGCGAGTCGATACCATCGACTTCCGTCGATGGTATCGACGGGCACACAGCAGTGTCAGTGTCAGTTATTCAAGACGGGGTTATTGGTCAAATGAAGTCACATCATCCAGAGCAAATCCGGACCCCACGACCCTGGCAGTACCCGCTTCCACCACCATCAGACTGATCTGGTATCACTGTTCCACCCTTAAGTTGGTTTTTGACTATGAGGCCATAGTTGAATTCAAGCTTAGGGGGGTGGCTGGAACAGCTCTATCTTTTATCTTTTCTTTAGTTGTTTTTAGTTTTTGATTTGTTATTTGTTCTTGCAATTTTAGTTTGTTTAGGATCCACATCTATCTAGTGTAATCGTGGATGTCTTAAAAATTGTCATCTCGCTGTTTTCATGGGAAATTTAAGGGAATTTCAAAATTTTCTGTGTCTTTTGGATAGCTTAACTTGGTTGTCCTTGGGGAACTTGTCCTATGAAAATGATTGATTATGTCAACTTTGAAGCAATATGTCACACCTACACCCTCATTGACTCATGAAAAGTGGATAGTAACGGTTGTTTGAGCCTAACCTAATCAAATGGTAATGAGACCTTAATTGGATATAAGAGAAAGAACCCTTTGAACTACTACACATGTCAGTAAGGAGGGACACATGATATTTTTCTAAGGTTCAGTAACTTAATCTTGTGATCATTCCACTTCATATTTTTCCATAATCTACCAAAGAATTGGAAGTAAAGTACAGTTTTAATTCCTTCTTGCGTGCATAGCATGTAGATAGGATTTGCATTGTTATTTTCATACTTTTGCATAAAACGAAAAAAAATGTATAGTGATTCATGCACATTACCTTTAGGTGCATGTCATGTAGTTGCACTCATAACTTTCATGATTTTCACGCATAAGTACACCATGTACCTCAGGTTGTCTTAAAAAGTGATCTAAATTGTTCCATACCCTCGAAATAGTACAAAGATTTCCAATCATGAAGAAAATAGCCTAACACATGTATCTCTAAGCAATTATGGATATGTGGGATAAAAGAAATTTTTTTTTTTGAAAATCTGAAAAAAATTGAGAAAAAAAAGAGAATTTAGAAGGAAATGGAATAAGAGGGAGAAAGGAACATGATATCACTTGCATAACAAGGAATTGAGTACATGATGTGGCTTAATTAGATTTCTATCTCTTTTTGAGGTGGAAGGTCAGTGCATGCATCATTCCACCCAATTATAGGCATTAGGGCATTTTCAATGTGTATTTGCATCATTTAGGGCATTTTGTTTTATGCATTTTGAAACTGTGTAATACTTCCAAATTCTTCCATGAACCACCCATTCCATCCACCCATTGCTCGGATTGGTAGGCCACCGTGATTTTCTCGTCACTCATGTTTATCAGGAAAACTGCTTCCATGTAGATGGTAGTTAGGGAGAGCAACGTAGTGTAGGCGATCACAAGATGCACCAATGTTGAATCAGAAAATTTTATTATGTTAACTGCCTTATGTGATAGTGTTCATCGGTTTGAAGGATAATTTCTTTTATTGATGATTATTGTCGCCTGTAGGGTAATTACTGTTCTGTGATTAGGAAAGGCCGGTTTGAGAACGTTCAGTGGGAGTCATGTGGAATGTGGGGTGATGTGTTGATTTTTAGTTGACATCTGCAATCCTATTCTAAGGATTAGTTTCTCGAGGGTGAGCAATGTTTAAGCTTAGGGGAGTTTGATGCGATGATTTTGAGTCGCATTTATAGACCTATTTCATATGTGTTTTGTGCTCTAATTACTCATTTTCATGGATAATATTGCATAATTCACTTAATTTGGTCTTTGCCATCATATTATATCAAATCCCCTTTGTTTTACTATTTTGAGCATTATTTATCATCTTATTATAAATTGTGTGGATTTACTTGGGCTTGTTGTGAAATTTCAGGAAAAACATGTATCTGCTTCCGTCGATACCATCGACGGAAGTCGATACCATCGACTAAGCCACAGGTTGTCAGCCGAGAAGAGAAATACAGAGTCGATACCATCGACACCTAAGTCGATGGTATCGAGATCCCTTCAAGTTGCTGGCGAGGAAACTGTCGATACCATCGACCCAAGTCGATGTCATCGACACAAAGAGAGCTACAGTGTCGCTATACGACAACAACCGACGCTAAAGGAGTCGATACCATCGACACCCAAGTCGATGGTATCGAGATCACCACAGGCGCTCAGAATAAAAGAAAGGAAAGCTGCTGCTAATCTGCTGGGTCGATACCATCGACCCGCGTCGATGGTATCGACGCCGGCAGATATGCGTTGGATCTGTTTTGATCTCGATCGGACGGCTGTTGTTATTTGACGACCTAATTAGGGACTTATACCTAATGACGGCCGCCCATACGAGGAGAGATCTCATATTTTGGATTGCACGAGTGCCGAGGAGGAGAGAAAGGAGAACGGAGGCTGAGAAGCTCATCTCGGGTGATTCGGACGCTGCCGAAGACGATTTCCACCACCGACAGGCGGGGAAGCTCGTGTTCTACGCCAAGGATCCACCGGTTCTTCTCCGTTCAGGGGTTTTCCCATTTATTTCCCGTTTTTCTTATGAATTCCCCAATTTCTACCATGTATTCGTGTGAGATGAACATGAGAGGCTAAAACCCTCAATCTTTAGGACCGGGAGTAGCCCGTGAATGCATTGTATGACATTTTTATATCAATAATTCATATTTTTCTCTCAAATCTGTGGTATAGATTCGTTTTCTCCATTTCTATTGTTATGCTTGATCACCATAATAATAATTTAACACCCTTAATCACTTCGACAGAAGGATTAACGGTTGAAAAGAGACGAATTCTACATTAATCAATAAAACCCTTGACAAAGGAGTTGTAAAATTAATGGTGGGAACTGAGAGACCGTTTATACTGCACTTAGTTTAGGGGAATGATTACTACGACGGTGGAATCAACCTAAATCTAAGTAGTGAATTACACCACGACAGTGGGTAATTCTGTTTTCAGGCCACTACCCGGATAGAGAGAGAGAAGTGTGAGGAATTATATGAAACCTAATACAATGTTGACCCGCGGTGAAACCGCCATCCTAAAGATATCCCTTTAAATTGATTAAATTAACCTTTAATCGATTGTTTTCTTTGTTTGATTTTTATTTTCTTTTTAATTTGAACACAAAACCCTACTTTGTTAATCGGTCTAGCTGATTGCGATTAGTTAGTAGAAGTCTCCAATAATTCACGTATCCCTGAGTTCGACTCGGGCCTCACAAGGCCTATATTACTCGACGCGTATACTTGCGTTTAAGCGCGTAGTAAAATACACGTCATTAATGCACTCGATACACTCACCCTTAAATGAGTTTTGTGGTGGATGTATGTAGCATGATTATGGCCTATAAACACCTATCTGTGATTGGTTGTGTGTGGTTGCTTGCATCTCGGTCTGCGCACCGATCTTCCCTCTCTTATTCCTGATGCAACTCGAAATAATTCGAGATTCTTTCCTACCTTTGCTCCCCCTGAATGTAACTCGAGGTTTCCTTTTTAAAGCAATGTAATAAATAGAATAGGATTTTATTTCCTGTTATGTCAAAGACCGGCGGACATCAAGACGACTGCTCAGACGGTCGGGCAAGAAGTGAACCGATCGGTTGACCTTCCAGACGGTCGGTTCAAGGAGTGAACCGATCGGTTGATGACCGGTTCGAGGAGCGAGACGAGCTGGTGGCAGACATGACGAGATGCACGACAACCAGGCCAACTGATCGGTTGGAGGAGCCAACCAATCGGCTGGTGGCACCCAGACGACCGGCTGGAGAGTACTGATCATTCATGTGATGAGTTGATCTACTCAGATGGCAAGGCATAGAGTTCATCTTGTACAGGTTGCATGTGATGTAGACCTAGATGACCGTGATTCCTCATGGCTCGAGGAATCACATTAGGATGGCCATAATCATCGCTTTTTATCGTTTGTGCATGTTTTCTGTGGGATATAGCATGTATATGATACGTACTATGTATTGTGGTGATTGGATATGTATATGTATATAAAACCAAATCCCTCATTAAAATATTAAGTTTTAGATGCCTTCCAAATGCGACACACGTGAAAAGCTTGATCGACCAAGTGTGGGCACGCCCTAGCGTGGTGCACCGTCTATCTCGTGGAAGCGTGAAGGATGAATGTGTGGGTCTGGCCTAGCAGGGTGCATATTCATCGTGTTTGCTTTGGTTCGGACTTAACAAGGTGACCTAGATAGGATCTAGCGCCTTGAGGCATGGAGATGATCATTGCAAGGAGTTGTATATGACATCTTATCAAGAGTTGCATATGATGCAATTGGAAAAAGTTGCCTACCTGAGAGATCTATGTTGTGGGTGACAGCCCTAGCTGGTCCATGGCTTAGAGGATTTCAGGATCTTGCCCACTAGAAGGTTGTACGCTGCAATCTTCCGAATTGATAGTGAGGGCTATCAATTTGAAGTAAAATAGTGGGAGCGATAATTAATTAAAGGCCTAATTATATCGTCAAATTTTCAAATCAATCAAATAAGTCAAAAATGAGTTTTGGACTAAAATTGCATATTTTCCTTTTTGTAGTTCAAATGGCAACAAACAACAACAACTTTTCTTTGCGATCGGTCCTTGACAAGGACAAGCTAAATGGGACAAACTTTCACGACTGGTATCGGACATTGAGAATTGTTCTCACTCAAGAGCGTAAGCTCTATGTCCTGGATACTCCAATTCCAGAGGAACCCACTCCTAATGCACCAAGGACAGAAAGGGATGCTTACAAGAAGCATTCTGATGATGCCATTGATGCAAAGTGCTTGATGCTATGTTCAATGAACCATGAGTTGCAGAGGCAACATGAGAACATGGGTGTCATACAGATGATTCTGCATCTCAGGAACATGTATGAAGATCAGGCACGGCAAGAGAGGTACAATGTTTCTAGGGCGTTGTTCAAGTGCGTCATGACAGAAGGAGATCCAGTTGGTCCTCACACACTCAAGATGATTGGGTATGTGGAGAACCTGAAGAGACTGGGATTTCCACTGAGCCAAGAGTTGGCTACTGACGTGATACTGCAATCGTTGCCAGAATCTTACAGTCAGTTTGTGATGAACTACAACATGAACAACTTTGATAGGCCACTGTCAGAGTTGTTGGGCATGTTGAGGACAGCCGAGTTATATATGAAGAAGGACAAGCCTAAGTCCGTGATGGTGATCACGAGCAAGAAAGGCAAGTCCAAGCGCAAGGGCAAGGGCAAAGCTAAGAAAGGTTCTGAAGCTAGCCAGGAGTCCAAGCCATCTTCAGCTCTCAAGGCCAAGGGAGGCATGACCAAGAAAGGAAATTGCCACCATTGTCAAAATCTAGTACATTGGAAAAGGAATTGTCCTCTCTACCTGGAAGAACAAAAGAAGAAGGAGGCGACTGAAACCTCTACTTAAAGGTGTCATGAAAGTAAACTTGTAACACTTTTGAGATATATGATATCAAGATGTAAAGTGTAGAGCATTCTTACTTGGGGAAAGTGTTGCCTTTATAGATAGGAATACTTTAGTTTATTTTCAGGCAATAAGGCATGTAATACAGTTATGAACTTCTATTTCATACTTGCCAATAGATAGAAACACTTTATATTGTATGACAATAATGGCAATCAATAAAGTTGTGTTTTCAATCTTAAAGATGTGATCTTTGTGGCAATGCCTTATTCATCTTGTGATATTTGATATGCATAAGATAAGACGATACCTAAAAGTTATAGATAACTCAAACAATTTAATTAGCATTAATCATGAGAAATTCATTTCTAGTTTCCATGTGATGGATAAAACTAGACTCTTTTGGTTAGAGAACCAGTAAGGGACATGAATATCTTGGACATGATTGATCAATCTTCACTAATGTAGTGGGAGAGTGATTATCCTATTAGGTATAATACATGTGATGTATTTACATACCTATTGGAATAAATGCTAATACTTCAAATGGTGTTTAGAGAAATGCCAATACAAAATATCTTGAAGTGTTCAAGATTATCATAAATGAAGTACAAATTTGGTAAAGTATTAATTCTTGATGAGATCAATGAATGAAATACTTGGACCAAATGTTTGAGATCCTTATGAGTGATTATGATAATGTATCATAGTAAACTCATGATTAAGGCATGATGATGTCTGAATCAAGAAGGAATCATACTCTAAGGAGTTATAGAATGATTATCAAATAACTGAATTCTTCTTAATAAATGAATACCCCACACTAATAAAAGAAATCAAGAATCACAAGGGTTGTGAGTTCTTATATATTTAACAAATACACCTCAATTATCTATGTGATCAGTTGTTCATGTGATGAGTCAACTTTCAAGATAAATATGAGGAACCAAATCATGAGTTATGGTTTATGACCATTACATCCTAAATGACATCCATGTGAACCATAAGGTATGACATTGATGGTAGCACTCATTGGATCATATCCATAAGTGCAATGAGTCTTAAGTGTTAAGACACATGGATAACATTTTGAGAAGGATGATGCTTGTTGATTGCAACTTAATGACTAAGACATTTGGCATATGGATACTAAAACCGCATTCCTATGAGGAATAAAACCAGGATGTGTACGTGACACAACCTATAAGGTTTATGAATCCACTAATGCAAATGAAGTCTATAAGTTACAATGGACTAATCAATGTGATTGATTGAGTACAAGCAACTCAAAATTGGATCTTTATTTTGATAATATAGTCAAAGGGTTTGACTGATATGTCAAAGATAAAGAAGTGATCTGTGATTTAGTGGGAGCGTATTCACATTCCACATATTGATGTGAAATGGAATTGTTCTAGAATGGAAATCCAAAAGTGGAAATTATCTTTAAGGAAGAAAGAGATGTTTCCTATGTGATAGGAATAGAGATCTATAGAGATAGTTCTCGAAAATCTCTTCACCTGGAAAGAAAAAGCATACATTGCCAATCTGTACTGAAGTGTTCAGTATGCACATATTCAGTGGGAGAAAACTTATCCATGTTACATGGAGTTAGTATCCCAAGGCCAAGTGTACAATTCTTATGAACAATGGGAACACTAAGAATAGATATGGATCTATCATGTATGTAATCATCCCATTATCTTGCATGTATGACATGGCAAGAATAAAATGCATTCATCATCTTGTATGTAGGACATGGCAATATGATGTGCTCATCCTGATAACTCGTATGTAGGACATGACGAGTGGATGTCTGTCTAATTCCAGTAAGGGTTACTGGAATACCATGAGAACTTGATAAGTGCTGGTGAAGTACTAGTTCTATGGAGAAAAGGAAGAGCTCAATGTACAAAGTTACATTGATGCAAACTTCCGAAAGGACAGAAAATTAATCGCAAAATATATATAAGATGTATAAAAGAGAATGTTTGTTGATAATTGGAAGTGTTCCAATAAAGCCATTTAAAAAGGGAAATGCCGAGTATCTAGGTGTTAGTGAACAGCAGTGGATACTGTATGGATCTGAAAGCTCATGAGATGAACTTATATTCCACTCATTGATGAGAAGTCTGGAATCCTTGATCATGCAATGTGGCTAAAGGTTAGTAAAGGAATACTAGATCGCATATTACGGCAACTCCATCTCATACGTGTGACGTACAGTGAAGAGATGCGAGACATGCAATTTGTACAGACTTTGGCAAGGTGTTGTCATTACTCACTATGTTGGCACTAGAGCACAGTAACATGTGGGACATGTCTGAAGATCACTATGAATATGATTCATGGGTGATTAGCTCGCAGTGCAAGTGGGAGTCTGTTGGTATGTATGCCCTGAGAGCCAATCATGAGATGATTGGTGGGATACATTAAGATTGATTTGATAAACATAAAAGGCGAGCTTCCAATTCTTTCTGGTTCAGTCATATGTGATAGTGATAGAACAGATTGAATGTCTAGAGAATGACAGTACTCAATGATGTATGCCTTCAGGTTCATGACCTGAACGATGAGATCATACGGATGCTAAGAGTTTGTAAATTCTTGTTATGTCCCTAGTCGGATGTCATTATGGAAGGTAGATAGACAGCAATGACACACAAGACTAGATTGTGGTGTTGGTTGATGACAGAATCTCATTAGTCATGATATAGAGATATCAAACCAAACACATAGGTACTTGTTAGAGAACAAGTGTACCGGACAGACCCACCGTGAGTTTGACACATGGAACCATGAGATGGTAGTCACAGTCAATACTCACAGTGATGGTGGTGAGTGTGATTCTTAGACCTGAAATCACTGCACTCAACACATGTCATTGGGCACACTTTGACATCATCAAACGCAGTCCTGAAACATGGGTTGTTATAAAGGTGATGATTGGGTGGCTTTGACACATGGGGCTTTTGAGGGGTGAGTAATAGATATGGGATTTGTCCCTCCTGAGAGAGTTTGATATCCATGGACACTTGATGAGTAGGATTGAGAAAGGCGTGCACGCATGTGTGAATCAGTATATGATATTGATGTCATACATATCTCTTCCAGTCTACTCTGAGATCAAGGAAGTGAATGAACGTTGACAGGATGACTGTTCCATGCCTCGAGTTCATTCGGGATATCTGTGACAAAGGAATTATACATTTGCTGTAACACCATTCACGGATTGTAGGATGAAAGTTGTTCTCCAACTTTCTACTTTCACTTGGGTAGCAATGATGTGTGACTAGGCACCGCTCTTTGCTTGTGAAGTCATAAGTGTTATGGACTTTCACTGCCAACGTGAAATGGACCTGCAGGGTCACACACATAGGATTTAACCTGGAAGAGGAGTTTTGTCCACAAAGCAATGTTTAGATTGATTACTAAAGGAGTTTAGTAGTTCAATTAAACACTCAATCAGTCGATAGCTCAATATCATATGGTTCAAGGTGTTGGACGCATTGATTGGAGTATCAGATTGATTGAAATCGCAATTGATTGATTTTGCCCAACCTGTGCTCCCAACCGATCGGTTCATGTGATGAACCGGGCGGCTGAGGTTGCTGAACCGGTCGGCTGGAGTGTCTAGGCCGATCGGCTCATGCCCAGGTTGAAATGACCGGTTCAAGGGTTGAACCGATCGGCTCAACTGGTGCAACCGACCAGTTGGGAAAGGTCATGTCGGCAAGAATTTTCCTTTGGTTTCAAATTGCCCAATTCGATTGGGAATAATATTGGTATTCGATACCAATTGGGAAAGAAACAAGGAAAGTACTTTTGAGCCGGATTAGGACCATGAACCGATCGGTTCAGGGCACCAACCGATCAGTTGGAGTGCCCCAAACGATCGGCTCAGGTCCAACTGATCGGCTCAATGGCCGAACCGATCGGTTCAGTTGTGAACCGATCATTTCAAGTTGCGAACCGGTTGCTTTTTGTGGAAAATTCTCGAACCCTTCTACTCCTGCTTTAGTCCCGCATTGCCCGGGATGGAGAACCCTGTCCCATGACTCTCCTATATATATAGGGGTATTGGGGGCTTCTCATAGTACAGCTCAGTGCTACCAGTTGCTCTGCAAGTTGTCGTTCTCTCTGGTTTTGGTAACCGTGAGAGAGCCCGAGCAAGTGCTTCCCGCAAAAGGGAGGTGCAGCAAAGGAAAGACAACTGCAGTTGCAACAGGAGGCAGGAGAGCGTGTTGGCGACTAGTACATCAACATGAGGGTGCGACTCCTTCCACTTCCTTGTGGGACAAGGAGTGTGGAGTTCTAGGTGGTCCGTGTGGACTACTACAGAGGCGGGAGGACACTGCCGCTTAGGAGGACAACTGTCATCCGACAGTCCGGTTCGAGTAGGAGTCGTCAGTCCCGGTGCGACCAGGAGCTGCACAGACGTCGTCGAAGACCGGAGTTGAAGATCGCGCATTGTGAGTGGTATTGTCGCCGAGCAAGCCTCGGGACAAGGTATGATTCCACAAACCATCATTTCATATTATATAGACGTTGACGCGTTTCCTCGGTATGGGTTGGGGAGAAAAAAATTTTTGTTTCTGCTGCCTTCTCTATTCTCCTTAAAACCCAACACGGGTATCTTTGGACTCTTACAAAACTATTTTACATGCTTGTTGTTGGAAAAAGTGAGGAGGAAGTGATGTTGGAAAACAAACTCAGAAAAGAAGCTATGGTAAGACGTGTTTTGTGGTCCCAGGAGGTTGAGGTACTGATTCATACTGAGCAAAAAGAAAACATTCGTGATGTGAAGATGAAGCAATCACACGGATTGAAAGTATTTCATTGGGCAACAGTGTCAAATTTTATGTTACTCGAGGACGAGCAACGTTTAAGTTCGGGGTGTTTTGATGAGTGCATACTCATCATGGAATTCAATTACCTTTTTGGAACAATTTCAACTTTATTTCACACCTTTTCATCCTAATATGAATCATAATGTACAAAACTACTTAGTTGATTCAATAATCAAGGTTTTAACTAAATATCATTCATTTAATGCAGGTAAATCAAGCAATTCCACGCATGTGGTCCCAAGACCGTTTGAGCTCTTACAGTCCCAAGACAGTTTGAGCCCATGCGGTCTCAAGACCGTTTCAATCCATGTGCTCTCAAGACCGTTTGGGTTCATGCGGTCCCAAGATCGTTTGCTGGAATATACGAAGAATGAATGACGAAATCGGTTGCCAAAGAAAACTGCTCGGTCCCAAGACCGTTTGGATCCATGCGGTCCCAAGACCATTTGGGTCCATGCGGTCCCAAGACCGTTTGAGTTCATGTGGTCTCAAGACCGTTTGGATCCATGCGGTTTCCAAGACTGTTTGACGCAAGCGCGAAGACTGATTGAAGAACTGAAGCCGCACGTTCATGCCGAGACCGAGACCGACCTCAAGATCGATCGATGCAAACCGTTTGGTGCCCAAACGACCTCCAAACCATTTGGCACCAAACAGTCTCCAAACCATTTGGCACCAAACGGTCTCCAAACCGTTTGGCGCCAAACGGTCTCCAGACCGTTTGGAGGAGATTTTTCCAACAACTTAACCAAACTGTTTGGGATCAGATCTGAGCCTATAAATAGACCCCAAGGGTCCTCATTTCGAGGCATCGGATCCAGACGCCGACAGGCTGCCAGAGCACCACTCCAATCAAGTTCCACTCCACCTACTGCTAGTGTAGCATCCAAGGAGGACAAGAAGAGAAGGAAGATGGAGCAAGGAGTGCATCTTCTTCACCGGGATGCGACCACTCTCTGCACCGAGCTCATGGCATATCTCTCTTTCTCTCTCATCCTTCTTGTATCTCGCATCATGAGCGAGTAGTCCCTTTTCGCTGGGGTGCGGGGACTAGCCCCGCTGCCCATGCAAACCATGTTCTTTTGTTAAACTTTCCATGGCAATGTATATATCTCTTCATTTTTTCGTTAATCGTTAAGCTCGTAGGTTGGTTATATGCTTGTTTTCATCTTTGTGCTCCCTATGTTGCGAGAACTTCAATGCATGGGTTTGAACGTCGTTTAACAAGTTAGACTCCTTGACGAGAACTTCCGATAGGATTCCTTGAGGTTGTAAGTGTGTGATCCACGAGGGGATGAGCCATCTAGCCTTTGGTGACGCTTCTGTGCGCCTGACGCCCGTATGGGGATGTTCACAACCTTAGTTGTATTTTGTATCTTCTTGTTATTCGTCGATGTTAGCTTGTATTTTAATCACTTATGAGCTTATCGGTTAACGCAGTTGACTCCTTGATGAGAACTTCCGATGGGATTCCTTGAGGTCGTAAGTGTATGATCCGTGAGGGGACGAGCCATCTAGCCTTCGGTGACAGTTCTATGCGCCTGACGCCCGTATGGGGGGTTCACAGCCTTAGTTGGATGTTGTATCTTCAAAGCCGTAAGACAAGTGATCTGGATGGTGACGAGACATTTGATGCCTATGGTGATGCTTATGCGAACCTGATGCCCGTATTGGGGGTTCTGTAGCAGCTCTACTTGGAGTGTTATATCTTTCCTGGATTGTTTGCAAAGGAGTACGTTTGTGTGTGCAGCGGTGGTCAAACCCGGTACCATCCCATCGATTTCATAACATTGATCTAAACCTATCTTTAATTCTACTTTTACTTTCTTGCAATTAGTTTAAACAAACCCAAATCAACCAATTGTTCTAAATATTAGTTTTACTTGAGCTAGATCCAGCTGACAAAGATTCTTAAAAATGTTGTCCTTTGGGTTCGATCCTCAACTATACTGCGATAAGACTCATCCGCTTGTGGGTGGTATTATTGCACTTGGTTTTGCTAAAAACTCGGGGATTTCAGCCCCGGGTGAATTTTCTAGTGCATTCAAAACACCACGTCACCCACTTTTTGAAATGACAAAGGGGGTGAAAGGTATGTCTTCTTTTGATAAAATAGGGAGAAGGCATGTCTTACATGAAGAAGAGAAGTATGTTCATGTAAAGGGAGTAGGTAAAGGGGAGAAGACATATTTGTGTAGAACATATATGCGTAGAAGACATAGTTTCTATAAATGTTATGAAAGCTAACCATGTAGGATAAATAGCATCAATTGAGGGGGAGTATGAGAACTCCATGCGCATCAAATGAGGGGGAGCATATGAGCTCAATCCTATTGAAACCCCTAGGTATCTCTAAAGGTATAATTTTACTTGAAATCTTTCAATAAATTTATGGAATGGTTTGTCATCTTCAAAAAGGGGGAGAATGTTGACTCAAGGTCAATTAGGTCAATTTTGACTCACGTCTAAATTGACTAAACCCATGTTTTGATGATGAATAACCATTCCACACATTGGTGTCTAATGCCCTAACTTGCGCATCTCAACTTGGAGAAAAGACAAGTCAAAGTCAATACAAGTGCACATTTTTGTAATATGATGTAAATCCATTAGAATCATGTTGTAAATAACTTGTAATGATTGTATGACTTGTAATTAAGCTTAGAAAAAATTAGGACCACTTAGATAAATAATTTAAGCACTCAAAAGCCATTTTCTAAAATTCACATCAAGTTGTTCATCGATCGAGTTGTAAACTCGACCGATCCTGATTGGATCTTGAAAATGACATTTGATCGGTCGAGTTTACACTTCACAGAACTCGACCGATGGAGTACCTGACCAATTTGATTTTCATTGGTTGGTCGAGCTTCCCCAGAACAAACTCGGTCGATGGTCTGAATATCGACTTTGTCTTTTACTCTATCGATCGAGTTATCTTTATAGAAACTCAATTGATTGCACTATACGGAAAAGTGCAGAAAAGTGCGTCTAGCCATTGTGAAGGTGCAACAAGTGAAAATATATTCTTTGTAAGACACAAATTGGCTAGTTTTCATTCTCAAGTGTTCCCAAAGGCTAAGAGGCATCCCCATCTATAAATAGGACCCCTTGGGCTTCATTTTAAAGTTGAGAATTCAATGCAAAACTTTATGTGAGGTTCCTATTCTATAGTTGAGTGCTTCCTACATCCTCCTCTCTCTCTAATCTTAATCACTTGCTACATTCATTAGAGTGAGTAGGAAATCTGTAAGAGAGCTAGTCTTACATGTATATCTTGTGAGGCTCTCACTTCCACCACCTCCCTCTCTCATTTCAACCATGAAGATGAAAGTTCTCTCTCTTGGATAAGGGAGGTAAAGAAGAACAAGGGAAGGTGTCCCTTGGTGAAGATTAAGGGTGAAGACTTGGAGCAAGAGTGGGTAGTACCTTGGTGAAGGCAGAAGACTCCTTGCTCAAGTGGGTAAGTCCTTGGTGGAAGCTTCTCTGAGTGAAGGTGAAGTCAAAGGCTGAAGATCCAAGAAGAGTGGGTAATCCCTATAAGGCTGAAGACTTGTGCAAGAGTAGGTAAGTCCTCAGAAGAAGGTGGAAGACTCCTTGCAAAGTGGGTAAGTCCTTGGTAAGGCTGAAGACTCTTTATATTGGATAGGTAAGTCCTTTGGTGGTCATGTAGTGTAAGTCTTATGAATGAATATAAGATTGCAATGGTTAAGAAATCCTAGAGGTTGACCTCTCTAGGTAGTGGACTAACTCTCTTCTAGTTTGAACTTTGGAACCACTCTAGACAACTTTTATCTTGGTGTATGCTCAATCTCTCTCTCCCTTGCTATGCATGATTTAGTTGCACTCAAATTTACTATTTAGCAACCTTATCTTGTGATATATCATGAAGGTCTAATGAATTTTGTTTAAGTGCATTCAACTCTATTCACCCTCTCTCTAGAGCATATAATCACCCATCTAGGATCCAGCACTAGATTCATGAGCCATGCCTTCAAAGGCAGTTGTAGATATGCTTGGAGAAGAGAAGTAGAGGCTACCTCCTCAATCATTGCTGGGCAATAGTCCTCTTCTTCATCATCAGGATGTTGTACTGCCTTTATTAAAGATATCTCTTTTGTGTTGTCCAAGATGTCCACCGCTGGTGTGCCTTTATGGACTTGCATCATTACATGATCTATCTCAAGAAATGACTTTCCCAAAAAAATTTATACAATTTCTTAGACCTCCTGCAACATGTGGCATAGTTCTTTGGCTTTGGCAGTCTGTGTAGGCTCGGTCATCATGATTTCTAATTGGTCTTCTCTATTAACCAATGTTAGTCTTCCTCTCCCCATTTCAAGAACCATATCAGTTGTAGCTTAATATGGCCACCCGAGTAATAGCTCATTGCCCTGACCATCTATCATCTCCATGACAACAAAGTTTTTTGGAAATACAAACTTGTCTGCCTTGACAAGATCATCCTCACAAATACTGTAAGGCCTCACCACTAAGTTGTCTGCCAGATGAGTGGTCATATTGCTCTGTCTAGATTCCTTTAGACCAAGCTTCTTAAAATTGTTCAAGGGCATTAGATTGATGCTAGACCTTGAGTCGCATAAGGCTTCTCCAAATCTCATCCTCACAATAAAGTAAGATATTTTGAAACCTCTCGAATCTAGTCTTTTTGGTGTCAATGTCCCCAAAATGAAATAACTAACATGTTCCTTTAGGACTACACCTCAAACTTGTCAATCATCTTCTTGTTGATTAGGTCCATTAAATTTTTTCCATATGAAGGTAGCTACTAAATTTCATCAATCAAGGGGATATTGACATGCAATTTTCTGAAGTGGTCCAAGAATTTGTGAAATTGTTGATCCACTTTGGTTGCCTTCTGACTATTTCAGAAGGGCACTAGATTCACCATTTTCCTTTGATGACATGGGGTATATGTCTTTTTCCTTGTCTCCTCTGTATTGTCAATCTCTTCATCAGCTGTCTTTTCCTCTACTGTTGTATTTGGTTCAACTGTATGCAGTCACTGCCTTGTCTTTATCACCTGTGGCCTCTCCTGCATCCGAACTAGATGGTTTGTCATTAAGCAATTCTCTACCACTACAAAGTAATATTGCCTTAACCTAATGATTTCTAGAAGATTAGTGTTTCCTTGGAAGGCCTATTGCACTGGCTTCTTCAAGGAAGCCACTTTGGCTGCATTTGAGAAATTTGTGTTTGTATAATATGGATTTGTTCTCCTTGGTTCTAGAGTTCTCTTTTATTCTGGCCAATAAGAACTTCATTTTGGCTAACTATCTTCCCGAGCTTCTCCTCTATGTGGTCAATTTTGCTACGATCCTTGTCTTATTGAAATTATTGTTGGACACCAACCTGCTGTGTCTTAGCCTACTGTTCCTAGGACGAATCTTGTTGGAAATTGTTAGGATCCTTCTAGGAGAACTTAGGATCCTTCTTCTTAGAGTATTGTTGTTGTTTTCATGCAAACATTCACTCCTCATCCTCCCCTCCTATAGAATTTTCATCCTTAGCACACAACTTCTTTGCAATTAAGTCCAAATTCTAATTCAGTGCCAAAATAACCTTGGACTCCCCAACACTATTAAGGGTTGTTGGGTGCTCTCTCTTTTATCCCCATGTCTAGTTGATGGACATGTTCTTTAAGATTTTGTGATGTTAGGCTGGCTTGTTGTTGAGAAATAAGGTCGCCCCAGCACTATCAAGTGTGGTCCTTTCGCCCTTGTGCAAACCATAATAGAAATCTTTGTCTGGCTTAACAAGTCAATGTCATGGTGAGGGACCTTCCGCAACTTGTTCTAAAACCTCTCCCATGTCTCAGAATATGATTCATCAACTTGTTGCTTGAAGTTGTGGATTTTCTTCACTAGGTCATTTGTCTTTTGGGGTGGAAAGTATCACTCAAAGAAGGCGTCTATCATTTGTTCCCAAGTTTTTGATGCATTCATCTTCAATGTTATGTAACCAAGACTTGGTGTTGTTTGTCAATGACGATGGAAAGAGCTTCAAGTATATGACAGTCACTGGTACCCTATTTATCTTAACCATGTTGTAAATTTATACAAAATTTATGGTATGTGTCATTGGATCTTCAGAGTTGTGGCCATGAAAGGCATGTGATTTGACTAATGACACCAACCCTGGATCAATCTTGTAGCTACTAACATTTATGGATTGTCTCTTAATTGGCCCTATTTGAGCTGTCAAAGAAGATGCCTTAATCCTTTTCAAGATTGTCTGTTCTTCTACTAGGTCAGCCATTTCTGCTGGCTCAAGTTCCTCTGGTGGAGGTGTAGGTGGTGGAGTTTGATTTATTAGATTAAATATGTCAACGGATGCACTGTACTCTCATCTTTTTCATAGGAGCTCTACTTGACCAAGGCCTGGTGAAGTCAACTCTCTATAGTCATGGGCTCTGGTATGCAACATGCACTAGTACCTGAAAATAGCAAAAAGCACTATAACAACAAGGTAATAATGGCAAGAACTAATGGATAATTGAAACTCAACTTTAAATACTTACAAGAAAAATAAAGTATTGGCCTAGAATGGTCAATTACAACACTCACAATGTTGAATTTGTAGTTTCCCTCACAACGTTGCCAAAAACATGATAGGTATTTTTATACACTTAAAAGCAATTGTACACTATCATAGTAATAGAGGAAAATGAGGCCCGAACGTCGAACATAGGGAAACCTAACTTCAAAGTCTATTACTTACTATAATACGATCAACTTAGGCCAAAGAAACTTGATTTATTGGTTTAATTAACTAAAATATAAAATAATTCTAAATTATTGGTCGTTGTTCTCAGTCTTAGTGAATTACTTGGGATAGTGGTTTTACCATGGTTATCATTGAAATTTAATATCAATACATTAATAAAAATATCTCCTAATAATGTATTAAGAGCATGTAGCTAGACTTACCCATTTTCATGGCATAATTACTGCCTCGTCTAATACCAAACCCACCCTCATGTCGATTGTGTTATTAGATAGGTGCTTTATCAATTTCTCTAGGTAATCTCCTTATGTTTTTAAGCCACCTTTCTCAAAGGGTTTTATAGAACGTGCATTTCTATGAAGTTCCCACCATTAATTTTCCTTTTTTAAAGAAATTAATTTTCTAAATACTATCTATGGTGATCAAACACAGATAGTTCATTCATTCTCACAGAAATAAATTTAGATAATAAGAGAAATTAGTGTATTAATTCATAACAGTCAATTACAATGTATAACTGGGCTACTCTTGGGTCCTAAGGAACATGGGCATTAGCCCCTCATGGTTTCCATAGTCCAAAATAGCAAAGGAAAAAGAAAAAATGTGGAGAACATGAAGAACCCCTAAAGTAGACGGTTCAAACAATCCATTCTCATGCACATGTCAATTTGCTACCTTTTGAGTGCAAATCTATTCGCTGGAAGTGCCTGGATCACCTAGAACGTGGTCTTCTTCTCTTCCTTCTCCTCTCTCTTGCTCTTAGACATCATTGGATGAAAAATATGAGATAGATAGGTCTGGACGCACTTCCCCTTAGTCATAAGAGTGACTTAGGGTGAGTTAAAACATCAGCCGTCAGATTAAACACCAACTTTAGATCTGCTTGATCCCAATATGTTAGTACTACCAACATGGTGTCTCTACCACCAACTGCACTAATTGTACGACCACCTATCAAGTTGTCGGTACTACTGATAGGGTGTCGATAGTATCGAGTTTCTTCGAAAATTATTGACAAAAACATTATAACATAGTCAATAGTATTGACTTGCCAGTCGTAATATCAAGTCTTCTTCTTTTCTTCCTATTCCAAACTGAGCATGTGTCGGTACCACCAACTCCAAAGTTAGTAGTATCGAGCTGGGTAGATTCTTGTACATTCACCTAAAATGCATAAAATTTGAACATAAGCTCTATATGTATACTAAATCATTTGGAAACATCAAAATTATATTTATTTAATACAAATAAGTATCACAAGCTAATAGAAGTAAATCACACACACTTAATATGAGAATTAACCAAAACGTGCACAAAATCAATATAAAATAGTGTGTGAAAATGACAATAAACAGTGCATGAGTGACCATGATTGCACATGGATGTAAGTACCAAAAATATTCCATGGTCCACCCGTCATGGCACGGACAAAGTCATCTTGATTGGAGAATTGGATGACATAATACTCCATCTCTATATCGATGACACAAAACTATTCTAAGGGTTTACACATGTTGTATAGGCGGTTGACTAGAGAATGGTAGCCTACAGATATTCCAATAGCTTTGATCACTACCACATGTCTCCACAATTTGAGCAGGGGTGCAATCTTGTCTTGTGGGATTACAAAGGGTGGGATCGGGTCGTTGTTATCAATAGCAATATATGCAACTTTCAAAAAATCTACAAGCATATGTTTGAGGGATTCATTTGGGTTTTCCTTGGTTGACTGTATCTCTGTAGGATGGTCACAAGGTATCGCTAGAGTTGGTGTTGGTTTCATGATGTCCTTTGTTCATAGTTATCATTGATGGATTCACAATGTCTTTTGTAATTGAAGCTTTATTGGGAGGGTGATTGGGAGGACGTTGTCATGTGTGACCAAGTGGTTTCTTACTTAATTTTGAGGACGAAATTTCTTTTAAGGCGTGTAGGATGTGATGGAGTGGATTTTTGGAATCCTTAAATGTCAAGGACATAAGTGAATTAATATGTTTAGTTTATATATTAGAAGTTACAAGCATTTTGATAAAGTAAGATTGTTGATTGATGTTGATATCATGATTAAGATCCATAAGTTTATTCCTATTTAAGGAATTTAATTGATTGGTCATATAGTTGAGTTTTAGCACCAAATTTGGATGTGAGATATCTTGGATGATGATTAACTTTTTGATGTATTTTGGACCCATGTTCACAATTAGAAGCTTGGGCTTTGATTAAATGATATGTCACACTCATGTGTTAATTGTGTGCTGCATGGAGAAGTTTTGAACTGGTTAGTCTCGATCCAGTAGGCAAAGCCTTGACATGGAGATGCCATGGATCTGTATCTTGCAATCCTTGGATGAGAATGATCGTATGACAGTAATAGACCCCCTTTCTTGGAATGACACTGAGATCATGGACCAACCACGTACGCTTGTCTAGGTAGCCACAATCACCATTCTGTGGGGTGACTGGGCCAGGGACCAGGCGGTTCCTTGATTTGCCGAGAAATGCAATTCAAAGTCTTGTACAAGCATGAGACAACTGCATATTTTAGAAAGAGTCAACCTCCCCTCTCTAGCCTCTTCGTCACTAGTGGTAGTAGGCTCCTATGGAGACTTTCACCAGATTTGTGAGGAGGTGCCACAACCATGCACAGAGGAGCCGCTGAGAAGCCGGCAGCGCCGTAGGCATTCCAGCAAAGTGCCTGGTTGTAGTAGATCATGTTGCCATGGTATGCATCCATGAAGAAAGGGAGAATAACCCCCCTTTTCACCATCGCAGCAGCAGCCGTGAATGGTGAGCCCCAACTCCAGCAGCCACCATACCTCTTTGAGTAGCCGGGATGTTGGTGGTGGTTTTGGTAGGCTAGAAGCAAGGAGTCTCTGGCACTAGAGAATAGAGGAATGGCTTCGCGTTGGGCGTGTCCCGCTGCAGATTCGACATGAGAGGTCAAGAAGATGATCGGAGGTGGGCGGTTCCTCACCGGAGTCAACCACAACGACGGTGCACCATGGCGGTGCAGAGCCAGCTGCCAGTGAGGAGGCCAACATAAGCGATCCACAAGAGCAACACTGAGTAGGAAGGAGTTACCTTTGGAAAGGTCAAGGGAGTCATACAAAGACGTTTTTGGTTTCTACTATGGTAGTGGTGACGACTGACGATCTTGAGCTCCTTGGAACAGAAGCTCGAGGAGGCAAGGTTCCATCCCCACCCAAGTAGCGAGTCCCAGAGGCTGACACTATAAAAGGCACATGGATGAAGCCTTATGTGTGCCAGGTAATGGAGACAAAGAGCATCTATAGCAAGGTAGGCGGAGCTTCCCCAGCCATGGCAGTGGCTGGTACTGGTGACCTCACTCAGAAGGGGGAGCATGTGGCTATGGGAGTCTGGGAGGCTGTTGTACAACTAATGGTGTATTGAGTGGATGATGAGGTGCATCCGCGTACCATCACTAGCTTGCCAGAGTCCTCATCATGGCCCAACCTTGCTGTTGCGGCAGTTGACAGAACCGTTGTGGAACTTCTGATCTGCGAATAGAGACGCATGCTCTCAGTGTTGTGTCGAGCAGAAGAAACCAAAGGAGAAAGAAAGGATGAGGGGAGAAAGTAAAGAATGAACCAGACAATCAACCAGGAACCAACCATTCCAAACAAGGAGCCAATTTCATAGTGGTCACGTGGCAGCGCCTGATTGACCAATAAAAGGTAAAATCCCAGTAATACCTAGATCTTTGAAAATGCATAGTAATTAGTGTGTTTCTAAGAAAAATACAAACAAGGTATTGAAATTCTCAGAAAAATGCGTAGAATAATATGAAACCATCATATCAATCTCTTTATGATTAAATCATAGTGATATGATGCAAGATGTATTATTCTTATTTCATGAGTAATAAACATCAAACGATGGCTTAAAATTATGAGAAAATACCAGTAAATCATAAATCATGTTTATAATGCATTTGATGTTAGATATTGTCATGCTGATGCACGAAATCATGTAATTTTCTTAATGTGGCTATTTAGGGCCAATAACCCTAAATAAAATGCAATAAAATACACACATGCTCAATAATTGATGAAAGTTTACAGAGTAGTTGGTATCAATATATGGAACCTCAGTTTTAATTATGACATCATGATTATGCATAAAATACATGTTATATGAAGAGGACCCTTAATACACGTTATGAAATCCTAATTTAGGCTAATGATGTAACCTAGGGTTAATATTTTCACAAAAAAAAGATGTGGAACATAATGATCAGATAATGAACCATAATTTGGAAAATAACATCAGTAAGATAATTCCAAGACAAGAATGCAATTAATGATGTACACATCCTAATGAACTAAGCTAAACCCTAACATGGACGTAATTACGGTTAAGATGAGATGTAAGATGATGAGAACCTAGTGATAGTATATGGTCTTGTCTTGATCAGGTTTGACCAAGCTTATTGTTGATGTCAGTGATATGTGATTATTATGATGTATCTCTTTGGAAGGCATGCCATTACCTCTTACTTGGCTTAATATACAATATTCTTGTGTTATATGTGTAGTAAAATATTTGGCATATGATATCAGATGAAATGATTGTTCTTGCATGATATGTTGCTTGATTTTCTATACTTATGGCTATGAACACATGAAACATAAGATATCAGATCCATCATATGATAGCACTAAACTCTTTGGTAGTATAGTACATTGAAGTGATCTCAAACTCTTTGGTAGTAGATCACATGTGTTAGATCTCAAACTCTTTGGTAGTAGATCACACGGTAAATGATCTCAAACTCTTTGGTAGTAGATCATAAGGTCTAAAAACATCAAAGCCCTTGGGGGTAGATGTACAAGATATATGATGGAAATGTGCTTAAAATATTGTGTTCTCTTTCTTGTTAATGAATATCTTTTTGCCAGTATACGCTTTTCTTTATATTTGTTTAATGCTGCAAAGTATTAGTTTTATCTTATTGCCAAGATATGATGAGAGGTATATAAAAGACACATAGGCGTACTCATTACAATATTCTTGAATATTGTGATGAAGTGTGCCACATGTAATCTTTTGTTTAGGTTGTGGTTATGCTCTTGACGATCCAAGATAGTTGAGAGTTGTGTAGCGAGCTGATGCACAGGTGGACCTGTTGTCTTAAGATCTGGTAGTTTAGTGGTAGTACATGTATATGTATAGTTTGTTGTTCAATATGTAATATCAAATGTTGTAACAATTCATTTTCTAATTATATGTTGAATGGTGAACATGTGTGTATGGTTTTATTATTGTTCATATACATGTGCTACTGATTGTTTCCTTTTGACTTCCTCTGATTTTCTTCTTCTTAGCCTTGTGTGGGATGTTTGATTTGGGATTCTCGCTGAGGTGAGGGTTTCAATTTGGACGTCACACATTAGATTAAGTTTTATAAAATCTGGGGACGTCACAGGTGGTATCAGAGCATGAACAATAGCAAAACTTGACATTTGCTCATTATGCAACACAATACCAAAGAACCTCGAACTTAGAAATCTTTAGGGTTAGATTAGTCATCTTTTAGAGACTAGATCTGACCTAGCCTCTAGCTTAGCACCTAGATGTCCAAGAACTAGGTCTAGACTGGTGCTTGTTGAGTAGCAAGTCCTTAGATGTTATTCTTTCCTTGTAGTGCAGCGGTATGGGATGTTTCACTATTTGGAAATGACATGCATCAAGGGAAGAGAAACCCTAGACATATTGTGCACGTTGTCTAGCGTAGCTACACTAGTCTACCCCTTATTCTCACCCTTTCCTCTAGTTTTAATGACACTGGACTCCCTACTATGCGTGGGGCACTAGTTTCTGGATTTGGTTTTGGATTCTAATCAGATCGAACCTTGATAGTTTTCTCTGACGCTTGTTTTATCGGAAAAACTATATAATATTTTATTATGTATATGTATTACAAAAATGTGTCCCCACACATGTACGAGTAGGAGGTGTTCATGCAACCTAAGTGAAAGTGAATGACATCAGTCTACAAGAGAGAGTAGTTCTAGATTAGATGTCTAGAGCCTTTTTGATACATATGATCGATGGAATAGATGATATAAGTTTTGATGACATGATGTAAGTCTTACATAGATGATATAACATGGTTATGCTGATTTATGATTGTCTTTGAGGACATGAGTTAGGTTTGAGGTTTTGAGATAAGTCTTGATGATGCAAGTAACTAGTCTTTTATGTGATAAGATATCTTAAGTTAAGACTAGGTTGTGAGTCATCACGAGCCTCAATCTCTTTTATGAAGGAGAACCCCTAGTGTTAGGACCAATTTCGAGGTTAACTCCAGAGAGAGTGAGACCCATTGGGAGAAGGTTAGAGAACCTAAACTCTAAGATATGAGAATTCTGAGATATGTGATATGATATGTCCTAAACTAGACTACTTCTGAGTGAATGAGTTGTGTTGCTTAATGCATGATTCCTATAGTCTTGTTGAACCCTAGATGCCCTTGGGAGGACCAAACCCTAGAGACAGAGTGAGGTTGGTTATATATGTGCATATACGAACATCAATATGACTGTCTTCCATCTGGGTGATGGAGAGAGCCCAAGACCCTGGAGGAGGTAGCTATGTTAGCTTCTGTGAATCCTCATGCTCGGGTTGGTGGTTTCCCACATAGGAATCTAGAGGTGTATATAAGAGAATTTTTGGGTAAGCATGTCTCATGAGTAAATCCCTATGAAGAGTATGTCATATCATGTTTTAGTTTTTGCTTATGTGGGTAGAGCTTGTAAGGCTATCTCTAGTGCCAATGAGGTATACCTGAGAACCCTAGACCAAGGAGGGAGAATAAAGTATGTGCATATGAGATACTCATAAAGTTGAGCAAGCTCAGAGAGATTGAGCATGTTACTACTCTCATGACATGGGTCAAGAGAACCTCAGTTGGACTAGACGAATTTTTGATATATGTTTGATGAGCCACTCATATTAGTTGTTTAGCACAACCATGATATAATATATGTAAGAATGTGATCTCATCTCAAGATGTGATATATAGACATGATATAATGGAAACCTAGAGATAGTTTGATAGATATCAATGTATAAATGGTTAACCATATACATGAATAATGATGATAATATGAATATGTGGCTAATCTTGTGATGAAATATCTAGTAAATGTTGAAATTTATTATGAGTAATGAAATAAGATCATATGAATGAAACATGTTACATGAAGTGTTAATCTTTAACGATGAACTATATCGTTCGACAGTTAGCACAATGTAACATTTATGACACTATGATATGATGTAGATGGATAAGGTGGGTTCACTTTAGTTAACTCCCTCCTAAAAGGCATATGTTAATCTTCAACATGTTCTAACAATGAGCTCCATAAAATGTCGATGACATAACCTAAGCTTCTAAACCCTTGTTCAAGCTTTTATGGAGTTCTTGTTGTTGAAATGTTTCACCTATGTGACTACCCTATAAGTGAAGGTAGACCTTTTGGTTTCTCCTCAAAGTAAGAGGAAGGTTAATTTTGAGGACAAAATTTCTTTTAAGATGTATATGATGTGACAATGTGGTTTCTTGCTTAAGTTTGAGGATGGAATTTCTTTTAAGGTGTGTAGGATGTGATGGAGTGGACTTTTGGAATCCTTAAATGTCAAGGACATAAGTGAATTAATGTGTTTATTTTATATATTGGAAGTTACAAGCATTTTGATAAAGTCAGATTGTTGATTGATGTTGATATCATGATTAAGATCCATAAGTTTATTCCTATTTAAGGAATTTAATTGATTGGTCGTATCATTGAGTTTTAGCACCAAAGTTGGATGTGAGATATCTTGGATTATGATTAACTTTTTGATGTATTTTGTACCCATGTTCACAATTTCAAGCTTGGGCTTTGATAAAATGATATGTCACGCTCATGTGTTAATTGTGTGCTGAATGGAGAAGTTTTGAACTGGTTAGTCTCAATCCAGTAGGCAAAGCCTTGACATTGAGATGCCACAGATCTATATCTTGCAATACTTGGATGAGAATGATCATATGGAAGTAATAGACCCCCTTTCTTGGAATGATGTTGAGATCATGGACCAACCACATATGCTTATCTAGGTAGCCATGATCAACATTTCGTGGGGTGACTGGGGCAGGGACCAGGTGGTTCCTTAACTTGCCGAGAAATGCAGTTCAAAGTCTTGTACAAGCATGAGACAACTGCATATTTTAGAAAGAGCCGACCTCCCTTCTCTAGCCTCTTCATCACTAGCGGTAGTAGGTTCCTATGGAGACTTTCACAATATTTGCAAGGAGGTACCACAATCATGCATGGAGGAGCCGATGAGAAGCTGACGGCACCATAGGCATTCCAGTGAAGTGCCTGGTTGTAGCAGATCATGTTGCCATGGTCTCCATCCATGAAGACAGGGAGAATAACCCCCGTTTTCACCATAGCGGCAGCAGCCGTGAATGGCGAGCCCCAACTCTAGCAGCCACCAGACCTCTTTCAGTAGCCGGGATGGTTGGGGGAAAGTCCTCGAACCTGTTGGTGGTGGTTTTGTTAGGCTAGCAGCAAGGAGTCTCGGGCGCTGGAGAATAGAGGAATGGCTTCACATTGGGCGTGTCTCTCTTCATATTCGACATTAGAGGTCGAGAAGACGATCAGAGGTGGGCGGTTCCTCGCCGGAGTTGACCACAACGGCGGTGCACTGTGGCGGCGCAGACCCATGTGCCAGTGAGGAGGCCAACAGAAGTAATCCATGACAGCAGCACCTAGTAGGAAGGAGTCACCTTTGGAAGTCTAAGGTCAAGGGTGTCATACAAAGACAGATTTGGTTTCTGTTGTGGTGGTGGTGATGGCTGATGAGCTTGAGCTCCTTGGAGAAGAAGCTCGGGAAGGCAAGGTTCCATCCCCACCCAAGCAGCGAGTCCTAGAGTCTGACGTTGTAGAAGGCGCATGGATGAAGCCTTGTGCGTGCCACGTCATGGAGACAAAGAGCATCTATAGCAAGGTAGGTGGAGCTTCTCCAGCCATGGCAGCGGGTGGTGCTGGTGTCCTCACGCAGACGGGGGAGCGTGTGTCTATGGGAGTCTGGGAGGCTGATGTACAACTGATGGTGTGTTGAGAGGATGATGAGGTGCATCCGCATGCCATCACTAGCTTGCCGGAGTCCTCGTCGTGGCCCAACCTTGCGGTTGCGGCAGTTGACGGCACTGTTGTGGCAGTTCCGATCTGCGAATAGATACGCACGCTGCCAGTGTTGTGTCGAGCAGAAGAAACCAAAGGAGAAAGAAAGGCTAAGGGGAGAAAGTAAAGCATGAACCAGACAATCAACCAGGAACCAACCGGCCCAAACATGGAGTCGATTTCATAGTGGACATGTGGCAGCGCCTGATTGACCATTAAAATGTAAAATCCCAGTAATACCTAGATATTTGAAAATGCATAGTAATTAGTGTGTTTCTCAGAAAAATACAAACAAGGTATTAAAATTCTCGGAAAAATGTGTAGAATAATATGAAACCATCATATTAGTCTCTTTATGATTAAATCACAGTGATATGATGCAAGATGTATTATTCTTATTTCATGAGTAATAAATATCAAACGATGGTCTAAAATTATGAGAAAATTCCAGTAAATCATAAATCATGTTTATAATGCATATGATGTCAACTATGGTCATGTTGATGCACAAAATCATGTAATTTTCTTAATGTGGCTATTTAGGGCTAATTACCCTAAATAAAATACATAACACTCAATAATTGATGAAAGTTTACAGAGTAGCTGATATCAATATATTGAACCTCAGTTTTAATTATGACTTCATGATTATGCATAAAATCCATGTTATTTGAAGATGACCCTTAATATATGTTATGAAATCCTAATTTAGGTTAATGACGTAACCTAGGGTTAATATGTGCACAAAAAAAACATATGGAACATAATGATCAGATAATGAACCATAATTTGGAAAATAACATCAGTAAGATAATTCCAAGACAAGAATGCAATTAATGATGTATACATCCTAATGAACTAAGCTAAACCCTAATATGGACGTAATTACGGTTAAAATGAGATGTAAGATGATGAGAACCTGATGATAGTAAATTGTCTTGTCTTGATCAGGTTTGACCAAGCTTATAGTTGACATCAGTGATATGTGATTAGTATGATCTATCTCTTTGTAAGGTATGCCATTACCTCTTACTTGGCTTATTATACAATATGCTTGTGTTATAAATGTAGTAAAATACTTGGCATATGATATTGGATGAAATGATTGTTCTTGCATGATATGTTGCTTGATTTTCCATACTTATGGCTATGAGCACATGAAACATAAGATATCAGATCCATCATATGATAGAACTAAACTCTTTGGTAGTATAGTGCATTGAACTGATCTCAAACTCTTTTGGTAGTAGATCATATGTGTTAGATCTCAAACTCTTTGGTAGTAGATCACACGTTAAATGTCCCAAACTCTTTGGTAGTATATCATAAGGCCTAAATACATCAAAACCCTTGGGGGTAGATGTATGAGATATATGATGGAAATGTGCTTAAAATATATGTGTTCTCTTTCTTTGTAATGAATATCTTTTTGCCAGTATACACTTTTCTTTATATTTGTTTAATGTTGCCAAGTATTAGTTTTATCTTATTGCCAAGATATGATGAGAGGTATATAAAAGACACGTAGGCATACTCAATACAATATTCTTGAATATTGTGCTGATGTGTACCACATGTAATCTTTTATTTAGGTTGTGGTTATGCTCTGGAAGATCCAAGAAAGTTGAGAGTTGTGTAGCGAGCTGATGTACAGGTGGACCTGTTGTCTTAAGATCTTGTAGTTTAGTGGTAGTACATGTATATGTATAGTTTGTTGTTTGATATGTAATATCATATGTTGTAACAATTCATGTTGTAATTATATGTTGAATGGTGAACATGTGTGTATGGTTTTATTATTGTTCATGTACATGTGCTACTGATTGTTTCCTTTTGCCTTCCTCTTATTTTCTTCTTCTTGGCCTTGTGTGGGATGTTTGAATTGGGACTCTCGCTAAGGTGAGGGTTTCAATTTGGAAGTCACACATTAGATTAAGTTTTAGAAAATCCAGGGACGTCACATCTTTCCACAGATCCACAACTCCCACCAAACCCTTGTCCTTTGTGGTCACCGTTCTCAACAAAACCTAGCATCATCGTGTCCCCAAGCTAGGTATGCCTTACTTTCCTTACTGTATATACAATTGACAATGTGGTGAAGTTCCCTAATATTAATATATCCCCTAGGTTAGGCGTATTCAATGGAAAATTCTTTAAATCTTCCAATTCATATCATTCATAATTATGTTTCTAGGGTTGTCATGAACTTCTTTTCAAAATATCTCATTCTGAAAGAGATTAACAGAACCTTCATTACCCTCATCTCGAATGTCATATAACAAAACACTATCAAGGATTGGATTCCTATCGGTCTATTCAAATTCATGTTTAAGATTATTTCCAAAATTATGGTTAGTCAACTAAAAGAAGTCATGCCTTATGTTATAGAAAAATATCAATTTTCTTTTGTGAAATATAGAACAATCAATGATTCTATACTTCTTGCCATTGAGGTAAAAAGTGACTTCCTTAAACCTAACTTCCCCAAACATTTTGTATCAAGGAAGGTATTAAAAACAATGATGATTCAGTTAAATTGAATCTGTTATTTATTGTTATAAAGAAAATGAATTTCTTGAACTTCTTTTTCAACTAGACACACACTATATTGGGTCTAGCGATTTATCAAATTATTATAAATGGATATTTGTCCATATCTTTTAATCCATCCAATGTCTTAAAGAACGGTGATCCACTTGTCCCTATTTTATTTGTGATCTGCATGCAAGGCTTTACTGACATTCTGAATAGAAAAGTCAATGACAACCCTTCTAGACCTATCAATGCCAATAAAGCAATTCACGTATCTCATTCCATATATGTTGATAACCTTATGATATATGGGAAGTGTGAACCCTCAAATTACATCACTATAAACAAGGTCCTAAATGATTCTGGATATTCTTCTAGCCTTATCATTAACTATTTCAAGAGTATCCTTATTTCAGCAAAAGTGTTATTAAAGAGGGCTTCCTTAATCATGTAGACATACCTGATGGAATGTTTCATGCAATGTATTTGGGTCTCACTCTCTTCCAAGATAGACTGATGAAGGGTCTATGGAACCTCCAATTGATAAATTCAAAATCAAACGGGATCATTGAAAATCCATAATCCATTTTTGGTTGACCACTAGAACTGATTAAATCAACTCTCTCTACCTATAGTCTCTTATATTCTACTTTTCCTATTCTAGGTTGTATTGGAGTACATTAATGGAATTCCTAAGAATTCATCTGAAACAACAACTTAGATAATAAGAACAACCTCCTAATTTTTTCCAATAAAGTGTGCCTACCTAAGAAAGAGGGGGTCTAGGAATCAAACTGGCTGAGGATATTAGTATTTCTGACCTAACTAAATTTTTTGGTCCCTTGCTATAAAGGAGAGTAAATGGGTTAAAAAAGATTCATGAGAAATATATAAAAGATGACTCAATTTGGAAAGTAAAATTTAAGTACAACTGGTCTTAGATGTGGAACCAGATAATCAAAGTCATCCCCACCTTGCTGCAATATGTATCCTATTAAGTTGGCTCTCGTGATAGGTTTGTCCTTTGAAGAGACCCTTGGATCCCATGTTTTATATTCATGGATGAGTGTGTAGATCTGAGAATTTGCATGAAGGTGGGATTAGATAACTTGGCTAAAATCACATATAATGTTCATAATAGTGATTGGAATGTCAAACCTTCGACATAATGAGGAAACCTTCCATCTTTTTTATGATGGATAATTCCAAGGAAATATGTCATTGTGCTAAGGATTTCTCTAGTTCTCGTATCCCACCTAACATTTTAGATGATGTTATTTCTTTTGTATTTAGTAAGATGCATAATATTTCTATTGTGATTCTTTATCATATCAGGTTTTCCAAAAATAAAGTGATATTTGAAGGAGGTAACTGCTTTAGCAACAATGGGACTCCTCTGTTAATGATATCAGGAGTGTTGATTAAGGAATGTGTCTTTCTTGCTTTCTATATGGATGTTAGAATGGCTAGTTTCTTCTTATCTTAAAGTCATCTTGACCCCCTTGGTTTTTTCTTCAATGCTCCTATTAATCTCCACATGTTCGAGCTATCTTTTGTGGATTTCATGTTTAGCTATAGAGTGCAAAGAGGAGCTTATGGTGCCTTATTACCTTTATGTTAAAAGTGAAGGAAGGTCATTGAAGTTTATGGATTTTAGTTCTTTTCAGGATGATGTTTGCATCCATCTACCCTCTAAAGATTGTTGATTTTTATTGGCATGAAATATTTCTACTTCTACAGTCCAGTAGCTTCGACTTTGAGATAGCAATGAACTATTGTAAAGATTCTATGTACAAGAATCCCCTCTCCTTGTCTTCTATATTATTTATTATACACTCTTTATACATAGTTTTTCTATCTCTATATAGGCCTCCTCCTTGATAAACTTCTATATAGCCTAAACTGTTCCTTAGGTGTGGTGAGGAACCCACTTCTCAAGTAATAAAGAAGAGTAATACTCCTTAGTGACAAAAAATAAATACAAGTTTATGTGTAGGGGTTTATTTTACTAAATAAAAGAGATTTTCCATTTTATTATTTCCATGAGAATTACTACCTACAGAACCATCCTCACGAATCTTCAAAGGAAAAATAAAAATAAAAATAAAAATGTCATAGTAATCTCTTATACAATAATAAATTTGATTTCAAATTATTTTTAAAATTTTGAATTTTATTAAAATGCAACAAAAATATGATGTAACATATTGAACCATATTTCCTCACATCATTATTAAAAACATATAATATAAACTAAACATAGTTAAGTTGATTGTTTATTTGTGTGTGTTCCCTAGAATACAAGAACACAAGACATGAAAGATGAATGGATTTCAACTTGGTACCCATCTCCCAATAATGTGAATTACTTTAATAGTTACATGATAAAAGATGCAACAAAAAAATACAAAGTAGGTTGAATGGTTGTTTCATAGGATTGTGAATAATGTAGTATCCAGGCATGTAGTTATCTAGAAACATGATACCATCTACATCTACTGTTCAAAATGAATTTATTTGATATATTTTACAACAATGTCAAAGGGGCCAAGAAACAACTAATTTAAGTCTCTATATAGTTCTAATAATTGCCATAAGTGGGGATGCATTATGGTCATTGGTTGTGTGTCACCTTATCTGGGTGACCATGTTGGTGTTACATACGTCAATAAGTCTTTACTTTAATGATAACTATCTTGTATACAATATTTGGTCAAGATGAAGATTTAAGTACACATGGGGCACGTTTAATTTCCTAAATTTCCATATTGGACTATATTTTGGAATCCATTTGTAGAAAATTTATGTTTGGTTTGTAGGATTTGGAAAATAGATGTAATCTTGTGATTTCCAGACATAAAGGCAATCTCATAATTTTGTTTCCATCTAAATTATCCCAGATATCAAAATATAGTTGTGGTTGGTCGATGGATCAAAGAAAAAATAAATCATATACATACAAATCCAAAAAACCAAACATAATATTTGTTTCTATGGAATTTTGACAATGCAAGATTTTACAAATGCAGAATGACCTAAATGGAGGATTTTTTAGAATGCAACAAACCAAAGGTGTCCATGATTCTTGTTAATATAGGAGAACATTACATCTCTATCATATGTTTATTTGAGTCATCAAACTGAAAATCTCTTTGTTTAGAAGTAAAAGATGTACATGTTTAAAAAAATGTGAAAAGTCTAAAATCACGTTTAGTTGAGTTGTGTCAAAGAATTAGAGATCTCAATGATACTGTTTTCCATGATCAATAATCACCAACCCACATTAATTGATCTCTTTTGATTATGCCATAAGACTGTAAAGTTAATAACCTCATTAGCTTCATCAACGTCATTACAAATATGGAATGGGAGATCACTATTAGTCCATGGCCATGTGTTTGCTTTTCATAGTTGTTCGAGATATAAAACAACCAATGCATTGGAGGTAACACAGACTCAATTGAGACCATGATAGATCAGGTGAATACCAGAGCATATACAATTTAACAACAACTAGAAATGGGTTTTATGATAGATTGGTGTAGGTAATACATTTTCAGGCAGCAACATTGGCCCCTTGGTTGGAGTTTCTTGTGTTTAGTGTGCCAACGTTTGCAAAGGACTAAAGGAACAAAATTGAAATTGCAACAAATGTGAAGGTTGATTGAGGAGAAGGTAGTGAAGGTCAGTAATTGTTTATGGTGGCCGTCTGGTGTAGGAATTGTTGTGTTGTATGTGAACCACCTATTGGTAGAGTATATCAGGTCATGGGGCTTGTATTTGAGAAGGAAATCATATGAGAAGTGGTGGAAATTAGGAAGTAGAGAGAGAGAGAGAGGGATGGGCGGAATTGGGTGCAACAAGCCTCTTATGCATCCTATATATTCTAGCAAAGAGACATAAGAAAGATAAATGATCATCAAACGTGGAAGATTTTCAGCAACTATGAAGAGTTTATCAAAGAGTTTCTAGTGGTTTAATGGTTAGTGGAGCAAGATTAACAGATCATGGATTTTGTAAATAGGCATGTCTACTGCATTATGAGGAAGTGGAACAAAAAATAGGATCGTCCGTATACTTGACAAAAAAATGATATTGATGCAATTTTCTAATATTTATAAACACCCACATGTTACATATTTGAAAATTGATGTTGTTAAATTCATATTGTGAAAAAAATAAAGGCATAATAGAATATGCCATATTTCCTATATATTAAACAAATTATGTATCCGAGAAGGAAACCATAGGTCATACGAACTTGTTAGACATTAACAAAAAAGTAATTCCAAGTTGTTATTCGCCTGCAAAATTTAATTAGAATATATAAACATGCATGCATATAATGTTTATTTATGTACAAAGGTAAATAATTTAGATATACATGCACACATACTACATTTATATATACTATTATAAAACATATATATAACATATTTATTTAATGTGGAAAGTTTGTCTATAAAAATATAGTTATGTGTATATCATATACACAAATATACATTTACTTACATATATATGTGAACAGCGTTTAATTTATTACAATTATGTTGCAAGATTGTTGCAATCTTGTTTAACATAACAAATGATTCCAGCCATCACTCTGCCGACATGCTTGGATCAGCACCTTGGTGACGGTTGGTTCCACTCCGCAATCGACTACCTTCTCCCCTTCCGGGGTGCTACATCCTATCCCTTCTCCGAAATCAAATATGTAAAAGGTAAACATCAGGAAGGTAGCCCCAAATACACTGCATATGCTTCCCCTAGCTCAGCTTATCCAACATCCGGCCTCACACATTCCACGGCCTGCCCTCTGAAGCGTTCGCAGTCAAGCACTCTTTCTTCTTCAGTGATGATCGGAGTCACTAAGCCGGCTATCTCTCAGCGACAGTGTTTTTTTTACAGGTACACCTTCATAACTCCTCCAACCTTTCCAATCCTCTGCAATAAATTCTGGAGCATTAGATCACTTTTGAGACACATCTCTAGCTCTACCAAGGGATTAAAGTAACATGCAGGCATTAAAATCTTAACTCCTATTTTACACAACTCTAGAGGCCGGTTTTTCTCTCCTCTTCAGCTGTTCCCAGGGCTCTCTGTGATTTCAAAACATCCTTTCAAAAAGCTCACCAAGCTACACACCATTTTGCCGGCTAGTGCTTTCTTTTTTTTGCCTAACCTGCAGTCTCATCAGTTCAGACTTTCATCTCCTCAGAGAATATCTATTAAAGTTCAACCTCTGCTCAGACAACACTATGAGAACAGGAGGTGTGCTCACCCTAGCCTCTAGCATAAAAAAGACTTGCTTATCCAAAAGCGGTAAGTCAAAAATATTCAGCCCTGCCTTGAAGAAGAAAAAACCCTCGGCGCTTGACAAAGGATCAAGGTTTACAGCCTCACCCCCAGGAATGAACTCTTGTTTCACCTTCCTTGAGTTTCCACTCTCAAACCCTTCTTTTTCCACAAGTTTCCCCTGTCAAAAGCTTGGATCAACCACAAGTATGATCTTTCACCGGGTACATGCATGATCAATATTGGCCACCATTCCTTCCAGGTGAAGGTATCATGGTCCTCCCTGGCCGAACAACACTGGAAAAACAAAGCCCCAACTCTTCTCATCTCCGAGGGCTGGAGCAAGATGATCTCTACACTCAAGCTCAAACCAGAATGGTTGATCATCATCAAACCGATTGGAAACCATTCTTTTCTTGCTTGGGTGCGTGATTTCAATGCCGATACGCCTCCAGAGCTAGCATACCTTTATAAAAGATATAACCAAGAAAGCTCATCATCATCAAACTCGGCTGACCAGCTCTTTGTCCGGGACGTGCACCAACCCCCGGTGGGAATAAGATCTTGGCCCATCTCAGTCTCCTCGGGCTCTGAGGAGGAAGACGATGCTGGCACACCTACAACACTACAACAAACAAGGTCCATTGCAGAAAGGTACCACCTTTTTTCTTCCCACAAGGATAAGGGGAATTTTTTTTTCAAACTCTCCTCGCTTCACAAAACCCTAAAACCCTGATCCTCCCCTGTGGCTGATATCATCCCAGATGACTTGGCTCTCCTAAACTATTCTTTTCCCTTATTAGGACAAGACAAATCTTCTCACCTCATCAACAACCTTCTAGAGAAAAACTCCACTGCCCATATCTAGAAAATGGTCCTCCCCAAAAAACCTTTTCGGTCTCTTCGCTGTTCACTTTGCTTTAGAAAGAACCATTCGGCCTCTAGGTGCCTTTCCCGCTTTACCTGCTTTATATGTCACCAAATTGGCCACACAAAAAGGTTTTGTAAAGCTCGCCCACTCCCAAATCACATCAGAACTCATGCAGACTCAGCATCTTTCTCCCCTTGTTCTTTCTCTGGTATAAGATCGTCTTTTTACAAAAACTTTAGAGTTCTAAAAAAGAGCAACACAGACTACATGTGCACAAAACAACCCCCTCCACCTCCTCCACTCTAAAAAAATACTTTTGCATTCCTTTCAAACCTCACGCCTGAACATGCAGACACAACCTTTTCTCGATACCAGAACATAAACCCCAGGGTAGTGCCTATATCAAAACCCTACCCCAACTCTCACCACTCAACCTCCACACACAACACAAACACCCCACCTGCAACATCAAACATGAAAACTCTGGAACACCTTGAGTACGTGATAGCCCTTGACCTACCTGCAAAATCCATGCGACTTCTCAAAATCCTCACCTTGAGAAGAATCCTCATCTCCATTGAAAACAATATAGACAACAACCCTATAAATGTCCTAGACATCACCCATGCTTTAACCCTTCTCATCCTTAGACAGTCAATCCTAAAACCAAAATCTTCTCACCAACCCAGCTTATCTACACTGTACCTGAAGGAACAAAAATCAACCATCTCTTCAACCAATTTCTCAAGATTCCTTGTGGATCTAGTTTCATTACAGCCAGATTATCCAAATGGACGACTGACTTAGGTGCTTTCCCAGCTCCTGCTAGCAGCTCAGACTGGGTTGCTATTACAAACCTACTACCCCATCTCTGGGAAGTTGAGATTTTCTGGGGTATAGCCCATTCCATCGGGGCTACTCTTCAATATATCAGCCCAAAAACCTTGCATCCTACCCAATACATTAAAGCTTTTTGCCCCTTCGCAGTCAAAGCCGCCATTTCTTTACCGCCATCCATCAACATTAGAATCGGTGAATCAATTTACAACATCAAACTGTCTGCTGAACATCCCTCTGAAAATAGAATAGCTTTCTCAGATCTTTCAAACCATCCACCTTCATGGCTTTGCCCAAACAAAGATAGAAAGACAACCTCAAATACCCGCTCTTCTGGTGATCGCCACCATGTTTGGGTCAGAAAAAAACTCAAACACCACCTCCTCAGACAACACATATCTTCACACAAGTAGGAAAAGAACCAGAACGTCCGAACCCTCCTTTCATGAAAACACCTACCTACCAGCAGGCACAATCTTCCCCTCCCCAGCTTCAACCAAGGAAAGTTGCCCCACACAAAACCCAAACCAAACCTCCATAAGAAAACAAAACAATCCCCAGCTAAAGGATGACAACTCCTTGCAGAGTACTCAGTAGGAGTGCCCAAAACAAAGGAAAGAAGGCAACTACATCCAGAAGATTATGATGCCAGGTCAAAAGGAGACAAAAAATAACATCATCGTTAACAGACCAGATCTAGGTACATTCTCAAACTCTTCAATTTTTTCATACAGTGAAAAATCTTCTATCCATAATATATCTTCCCCATCCCCCATAAAAGCTACAAAATGTGATATTGACAGTATTGAGGACCTTGCATCATGGTCAAACATCAATAGTTTCACAAAATTTGCTAAAAATATAGGCATCCATCTCGAAGATGAAGAAAAGACACAAAAAACTCTTGATGACATAGAACTCTTCACGGGTTAGTCAAATAAAAGTGCCTTAAATTCACCAAATATAAACTTTGATCTTATCAAAATCAACTAGATTGAGTTCTCTTTAGAGTTGTTTATCTCCTGGAAATCTTTTACTAAAACCATGAAACTTTCATCTTGGAATGTTTGTGGAGCTGCCAACCTCCAAAGACGCAAAAAAATCCACTCACACATCTACAAAAATAAAATCGACCTGATCACTATCCAAGAAACAAAATCTTGTCTGACTCCTTTTGCTCTCAAAACAATAGGGAGAATAGAATCACTAACTGGGTCCAGATACCCCATTCTGGTTTCAAAGGGGGTCTCTTAGTTGGTTTCAACAATCTCATCTTAACTGCCCTAAACATCTCCACCCTTGAATACTCTATTACCATTGCTTTTAAAAACTCTTCTGATGGTTATTGCTGGTCTTTTTCTGGGGTTTATGGGGAACCTAGACATAACAAATCTGCCTTCGTAGCTGAACTAAATTTGCTCACAACAAAACACTACTTGTCCCCCTGGGTTATTAGTGGAGACTTCAACTTGACAACCCAAAACACAGACAAGATTAACTCCACATGTTCCCCTCAAACTATGTTTGCTGCAGACAAAACGTTTAGCAAGCTACTCACAAATCATGCTATGATCGACATCAAACCATCAAATGCTTCCTTCACTTAGTCAAGAAATCAATCTTTTGCCAGACTCGACCATTTCATTTGCTCCACCAAATGGGAAGATAATCACCCTCTCTCCTCTGTCTGCATCTCACATAGAGCTATATCTGATCATTTCCCACTTATTCTTGACACAAATTCCATCTCTTGGGGTCAGCGCCCTTTCAAATTTGAAAATTGTTGGCTCTCTATAAACAACTTCACCAACACCTGTTTTGAAAATTGGAAACTTGCTGATTCCCAAACCAAAAACATAGGATTACACATCCAAAAAAACACAAAAAACATCAAAACACACATAAAAAATGGAAACTCACAAACCCAAATAATTTATATGAAACACAAAAAAATCTAGAAAAACAATTCCTTTTTGTGGATAAGGACCCTACAGTCGACCCATCTCTTGTTCTTTCCATTAAAGTTGAACTTTAGTTCACAAATAAGTGCATTGACACCAGATGGAGACAAAGGGCAAAAATAACATGGGATAAGGAAGGAGATAAAAACACAAAATTCTTTCATAAGACCTGTAACAAAAACTATCGACAAAATTCCATAACTCATCTTCTTATAAATGGAAGGCTCACTTCTCACAAACAAACTATCACAACACACATCACAAACCACTTCAAAAACATTTTCAACAACAACCACAACCCCTCCTGCCTAAACGACTTGGATTGGACTAGAATTGTCATGAAAACATAAAAAACCCCCAAGACCTTTTAAAACCCTTCTCCCAAACAGAATTGGATTCGGCCATATCTGACTTAGGACTAAATAAATCACTTGGGCTTGATGGCCAAAACATAGAATTCTATCAGGAAAAATGGGACCATTACAAACTTGACTTCCTAGCTTTCCTAAAAACTTTCTATGAAAGTAGAAACCCCCACAACATCATCAAGTTCTTAAATCAAACTTTCATCGCCTTAATAAAAAAAACAAATCAACCCGAACACATCTCCCAAATCAGACCCATTAGCCTTATCAACACTTCATACAAAATCATAGCAAAAACTCTAGCAAACAGAATCAAACCTCACTTGAACAATATCATTCCCCTTAATCAAAACACTTTTCTCAAAATAGAAGCATCCAAGATTCTTATTTTATGGTAAATGAAACTATACATCTCTTCCACAAAAACAGAATTCCCCTTCTGGCCATCAAACTAGATTTTGAGAAAGCATTTGATTTTGTAAACTGGAACTGCTTAACTAAAACTCTCACTGGTTTTGGTTTTCCTGACAAATGGGTCAACTGGATGCATGCTTGCATATCTACAAACCACTTCTCAACAATCATAAATGGTGTCCCCTTTGATTTTTTTCATAATTCAAATGGCCTCAGAGAAGGTGACCCCCTATACCCTTACCTATTTATCATCATCACAACTATCCTTTCTCATATGATTCAACTGGGAAAACAAAGTGGTATCATAAACTCTCCTGGGGAATGCAAAGAGAACATTATTCAATTTGTTGATGACCCCATAATCTTTTCCTCCCCTGATGACTCATCACTTCTAAACATCTTCAGAATCATGGGTATTTTTTCCTACATCTCGGGACTCAAAATAAATCTTCATAAATCATCTATATTTGGGGTTCACCTAAATCAACCTGTATTGGAAAAATATAGATATCTCTTAAGGTGTAAGATTGAAGACTTCCCCATCAAATACCTAGGCCTCCCAATCACACCCCACAACATAACTAATGCAATCTGGTCCCCTATTATAGAAAAAATAAACACAAAACTCTCTGACTGGACAAATAACTTCCCAAATCTTTTAGGGAGACTTACCCTCCTAAATAGTGTCATCACTCCCATCACCTCCCACTTCCTGAGATGTATCCCACTCCCATCAAAAACAAAATCTATCCTTGACAAAGTACGGAGAAAATTCCTTTGGAATAAATTTCACCAATCCACAAAACCCGAAAAACACTACCATCTTGTCAATTGGAAAACAATAGCTGCTCCTCTTGATCAGGGTTGTTGGGGTATCCTAAATATTGAAACCCATGCCTTCTGCCTTATTACAAAAATTATCAACAGTTTGATCCAAAATAAATCAAAAATATGGTCACAACTCATCAACCACAAATACTATCAAAGATCTCTTTCCTGCATATAGTCTCAAAAAAATCAGCATCACCCCTTTGGAAATACATAAACAAAAATATCCAAATAATTACTCAAATTATCAACACTCGTCCACACTCCCACCTGAATATCTCTTTCTGGAACGACCCCTAGTTTGGTAAAATTCCGTTTTAAATTTACACCCAAACTGGACCATCCCAAACAACCTTCTCAAGATCAAAATTGACAAAGCCCTCCGCCTTCTAACCAGTAACAGAACAAACTCTCTTAAAAGATGCATTCTCATTCATCTCAAACAAGACGAAATATGTAATTTAAAGCTCTCTTTGGAAAAAACACCTCAAACAATATATCGTGGAGATGGTGAAACACTTACTCGGTTAAGCAAGCCTACTCTTTTCTCACCTACAGAGGACTCGCCTCACCCACGACAAAAATATGGAAACAAAAATGGCCGTAAAAATATAAAACTTTTCTGTGGCTTCTCCTTCACAACAAGTTGCTCACAGATGAAAACCTAGCGAAGAAGGGTTTCATTGGACCTTTCAGATGTTCTCTATGCAAAACAAACTCTGATTAAGTTGATCACATATTTTTCAAGTGTACCACCTCACAAAACATCATCTTACACTACGCACAAAAATACATTTCAAAACTCAAGGAAGCTACCTTCCCACCACAAATCACACCAAATAGACATTACAAAAATTTCAAGGGAAGTGACATATTCATCACCATCAGCTGGAATGTCTGGATAGAGAGAAACAAAAGAATGTTCAACAACAACTAAAAAATGAGACAAACTATTATATCACAAATAGATGCAGATCTTCACATACTATCAATATGCAGGTAAACAAACCCAAGAAGGACAAGCCGAATCTGAAGAAGGTGAATCGGAAGCCCGTTTTCTCTGCGACCTCAAAGCCATGGTGGACGACGAAACCGGTGTCAGTATAGTGTAGCAACATCAATGAATCCATCAAACTAGGAGCTGAAAATCTTATTCCTAGACTTTCATTTTTTTTCATTTCAATGCTTCTCAAGGCTTGTTAAAGGGGTGTCCCCCCCTCGTGATCAAAACTCATCCTTTATCTTCACCCGGATTAAATGTTTTTTTTCTCCTTCATCTTGTATGAACTCACTTAAGAAGGTGTTTTCTTGCTTTGATGTGATTTAAATATATGCTATGACCTTTACCTCAAAAAAAATAACAAATGATTCCATATAAGATAACAAAGTGAAATAATAATGGAAGAAGTTTGATAAAATATTTATAAAATAGAATTGGATGTATTTAATTTTTTTCCTATCATGTAACAAACCTTATAAATAATAGCATACACCCAAAATGTAACTCCTCCCATGGAAGAAATTAACTAACCCACACCAAAGAGCCATCACAAAGATTGTCTTAGATTGTCTTTGAAATCAAACTTACAAAGTTAAGCAATTCTATAATGCTATGAAGTCTCTTTGATATCCCTATCAAGCTTAAATTATGGAAAAGACAAATTATGAACAAGACAACGCTACTAATAGTAAATTATATGAATTCGAAGATGCACTATAATAGTTTTCACATAAATTTTTAGTTCCTCTATCATTATCAATGAATTATTTTTGTGTTAGACATCTTGTGAATAGATAAAATAGAGGGTGAGAAGACCTAAGATCCTAATGTAGTTTCAAGCCTTTCCTTCCTAAAGAAACATGAACAATGAATTACATAAACCAATGTCTCAATCTAATATTATTAACAAGAATGGAGATGAGTTTTATGGCATGTATATTTTATAGGATCAACTATGATCAATTACAAGAAAAGATAACATATGTGTTCATAGAAGTATTGCTTTCATGTAATGTAATACAAAATATAGATAATCATGCATGTAATGCTAATGGCCTGCCATAGCAGCTCATGAAGATAGTAGTAGCTCTCCATGTTCACATGAGTTTGCATAAGGAAGTTTGTTGATCTAGAGGTTATGCATTGTCCATATTTTCAAAATGACTTAACCATTCCATTCATATGTATCTAATATGTGTATTCAAGATTGATTTTAGGTGTTAGGTACATGAAAAGGATCAAAATCACAAGTCCTAGCTTGTCCAAGTACAATTCAAAAGCTATACAAGTTTTCTAATTATGAAATCCATGTAAACGACCTTAGAAGATTTTTGTAATCACTTGTATTGAAGATATGACTTGTAACTAAGATGAGAAAAATTATTGGGACACTTAATACCAAGTTTTAATCACTATGTTAGCACTTTAGAAAATTTATCACAACATGTTGATTTGTCGAGTTGGAATGTCGACCGATCCACTAGATCCATTTTTTGAAGAGTGCATCAGTCGAGTTGTGCATACACAGAACTCGACCGATTGGGTAACTGACCAATTCACAATTTATTGGTCAGTCGAGTTTCCCCAGGACAAACTCGATCGATGGTTTGAATTTTGGGTTCGTCTTTTAGCTGATCGGTCGAGTTACCTTTATTGAATCAATCGATTGCACTGTACGAAAGTTGTAGAAAAAGTGATTATAACCATTGGTGGCTTATTTGATCAAAAATAGATTTGTTGCCTTGGGAAAAAATGGCTATATTTTGGCCCTAAGTGTCCCCTAACTCAAAGGGGCACCCCAAGCTATAAATAGGACCTCTTGGATTTCATTCCAAGGTTGCTCATTCACTATATGCTTGGTCCTAGCTTAGTTGAGAGTGTTGCACACCTTTGAGCCCCTTTCTCCATTTATTTTCAACTCAAATCTAAAAATATGAGTGAGTTAGGATCCCTTGTATGAGAGCTATTCCCTATACTCATGTAAATCTCTCCACCTCCATCTTCCTACCCCCTTTCCTTATTAAATAAAAGGCTTGAAAATCTTCTCCAAGTGAAGGAGAAGGAGTTGTTGTTCTTCAAGTTTGAAGAAAGCATGGTGATCAAGATCTCTGAGTGAAGGAAATAGGCAAGGCAGACGTTCAAGAAGGATAGGTAATCCCTGGAAGGTGAAAGACTTGAAGGTGGAATGGGTAAGTCCTTGATTGAAGGTTGAAGACTCCTTGCTCAAGTGGGTAAGCTCCTTCGATAGGTTGAAGATCCTTACAAGAGGTATTAAGTCCTTGGATAAATGTGGTTTTTTCTTGCAATCTTAAGATGAAATATAAGAGTACCAAGATTGCAAATCCTAGAGATTAACCACCGATAGGTAGTTGATTGACATTGCTCCTAGTTAGGATGTGGAAACCACTCCAAACCATTTTGTTCAAGTGTATGGTATCCTTGTCTCTCTAACTTGTTGTGCATGCTAGTTAGGACCTCTAATTTTTTGTATGCTTTAGATTTTGCACATAATATTATTTGAAGGTCTACTCCATTTTGTGAGATCTGTGAAGCTCTATTAACCCCCCCCCCCAGAGTCCTTGATCCAACAAATTCAACCACTCTGTAGGCTTAGATCTAGATTATATAACTATTAACAAGAACAAAACTAGAGGGCAAGCAAGGTCCATTGCCCCCTTCAAAAAATGTTAAAAATTAGATATTAATATATAGATAAATGCATCTATATATACAATAGTATCAATATATATAAATAATATTTATATTTTAAACCACAACAACTTGATAGCCCATTGGAGGGGCACATGCACTTGAGCGCATCTCATTTGGGCCATGTGTGTTCAAATCTTATTTTTCATATTTTGTTTAAATCCCTCAAATTGTTCAATAGTGTCTACTATTTGACAATAATACACAAATTCTTAAACACAGATTGTTAGGTAGCCTACAATTTAGTAAATGTTGTATAGTGTTTTTCTTACTATAAGATTGCAGGTTGAATTCTCTCACAAAATATCTTTTACACATTTAAACCCAACTTGAAAAATTATATTGCCCCCCTAAAATATTGGCAGATTGTTCCTCTCCTGATTATTAATAAGGCTTATGTAACATTTAAAAGTAACTTTAGCTTTTAGTAAATTAAAAATGACTTTGTTAATCATAATTAATACATCATGACTACACATAGCCACTGATTCTCCTTCTTTATTTATGTTGTCTGTGATTTGAGATGTTTCTTCTTTTTGCAAACATAAGATGGTTATTAATTAATGTGTAGTGGAACACCATGTTGTTGTGTTTTAGGGGAGATAGAGAAGGCATCAAAAACAAAAATTTTCTTCTCCCCGAACCCAGTATAAAGGAATCACATCAACGTCTATACGGTAGGAAGAATGGTTTGTAGAGACATACCTTATCCCGAGGCTTTCTTGGTGACGTTACCTTACGTCTTGCACGGTCTTCACCTTCGGTCTTGGACGGTGTTTGTGCATCTCCTGGTCTCACCGGGACTATCGGGATTGATAGTTGTCCTCCGAGCGGCAGAAGTCTCCCACCTCTGAAATAGTCCACACAGACCACCTGGAACTCCGATCGCCTTGTCGCACAAGGAACCGGAAGGAGTCGTACCCTCCTATCAGCGTACTAGTCACCGACACACTCTTCTGCCACCAGTCGCTTTTCTGCAGTTGCCTTTCTCTTGTTGTGCCTCCCTTATCGGGTAGCACTTGCTCGGACTTTCCTAGTTACCACAACCAGAGAGAACGACAACTTTGCAGAGCAACTGGTGTTCTTTGTTGTACTTTGAGAAGCCCCCAATACCCCTATATATAGGAGGGTCATGGGACAGGATTCTCTACCCCGGGCAATGTGAGATTAAAGCAGGAGTAGAAGGGTTCGAGATTTTCCACAAAACAACCAACTGCGCTAGCTGAACCGATCGTTTCAAGCATGAACCGATCGGTTGGGGACCTAAACCAGTCGGTTGGGACACCTGAGCTAATTGGTTCACTTCTGAAACGATCGGTTCACTGCCCTGGTCAGTTCCCGATTGACTTTTACTCTTTCATTTCGAATTGATCCAAATATCAATCCTTGTTCCAATCAAATTGGACATGTGAAACGAAAAGAAATTTCTCACCAACCTAACTTTCCTAACCTGCTCGTTTGGACCTATTGAGTAGATTGGTTCAACCATTGAACCAGTTGTCTCAACCTATCCTGAGCCTATCCGTTCATCACATGAGTCGATCGGTTCACCAAGTTGAGCTGATCAGTTTCATCACATGAGCCGATCGGTTGGGAGTGCCGACTGTGCAAAATCAGTCAATTGCAGTTTCAATCAATCTGAAACTCTAATCAATCGGTCCAACACCTTGAACACTGTGATATTAAGCTATCAATTGATTGAGTGTTTAATTGAACTACTAAACTCCTTTAGTAATCAATGTAAACATAGTTTGTGGATAACCTCCTCTTCTAGCTTAAATCCTATGTGCGTGACCCTACATGCCCATTTCACATTGGTAGTGAAAGTCCATAACACTTATGACTTCACAAGAAAAGAGCGGTGCCTAGTCGCACATCAGTGCTACCCAGGTGAAAAGGAGTGTTGGAGAACAACTTTCAATCCTACAATCTATGAATGGTGTTATAGTGAATGTATAATTCCTTTGTCACTGATATCCCGAATGAACTCAAGGCATGGAATAGTCATCCTGTCAACGTTCATTCACTTTCTTTATCTCAGAGTATATTGGAGGAGATATGTATGACATCAATATCTCATACTGATTCACACATGTGTACACACACCTATCTCAATCCTACTCATCAAGTGGCCATGGATATCAAACTCCCGCAGGAGGGACAAATCCCATATATATCACTCACCCCTCAAAAGCCCCATGTGTCAAAGCCATCCAATCATCACCTTTATAACAACCCATGTTTCAGGACTACATTTGATGATGTCAAAGTGTACCCAACGACATGTGTTGAGTGTATGATTTCAGGTCAAAGAATCACACTCACCACCATCACTGTGAGAACTGACTGTGACTACCATGTCATGGTTCCAGGTGTCAAACTCACGGTGGATTTGTCCGGTACATTTGTTCTCTAACAAGTATCTATGTGTTTGGTTTGATATCTCCATATCATGACTAATGTGATTCTGCCATCAACCAACACCACAATCTAGTCTTGTATGTCATTGTTGTCTATCTACCTTCTACAATGACATCCGACTAGGGACATAATAAGAATGTTCAAACTCTTAGCATCTGTATGATCTCATCATTCAGGTCCTCAACCTAAAAGCATACGTCATTGAGTACTGTCATTCTCTAGACATTCAATCTGTTCTATCATTATCTCATATGACTAAACAAGAAAGAATTGCAAACTTGCCTTTGATGTTTAGCAAATCAATCTTAATGTATCCCACCAATCATCCCATGATTGGCTCTTAGGGATTACATACCAATAGACTCCCACTTGCACTGTGAGCCAATCACCCTTGAAACATATTCATAGTGATCTTCAAACATGTCCCACATGTTACTGTGCTCTAGTGCTTACACAGTGAGTTATGGCAAAACCTTTCCAAAGTCGGTATTAACTGCATGTCTCTCATATCTTCATTGTATGTCACACGTATGAGATGGAGTTTTTGTAATATGTGTTCTAGTATTCCTTTGCTAACCTTTAGTCACATTGCATGACCAAGTACTCCTTACTCATCATCAATGACCGTAATAACTATAAGTTCATCTCATGAACTTCCAAATCCATATAGTATCCACTGTTGCTCTCTAACACATGGATATACGACCTTTTCCTTTTAAACAACTTTATAGGAACATTTCCATTTATCAACAAACATTCACTTTTATATATCCCATACATATTTTGTGATTAATTTTCTATCTTTTTTGGAAGTTCACATCAGTGTAACTATTTACAGTTAACCCTTCCTTATTTCCATAGAACTAGTACTTCTCAAGTACTTATCAAGTTCTTATGGTATTCCAGTAACCTTTACTGGAACTAGACAGACATCCACTCATCATGTCCCACATACGAGTTATCACGATGAGCATATAATATTGTCATGTCCTACATACAAGATGATAAATGCATTTCATTCTTGCAATGTGCATATATGCAAGATGATGGGATGATTACATACATGATAGATCCTTATCTATACTTAGTGTTCCCATTCTTCATAAGAATTGGACACCTGGCCTTGGGATACTAACTCCATGTAACATGGACAAGTTTTCTCCCACTGAATCTGTGCATACTGAACCCTTCAGTATAGATTGCCAATGTATGCTCTCTCTTTTCAGGTCAAGAGGTTTTCGAGAACTATCTTTATAGATCTCTATTCCTATCATATAGGAAATGTCTCTATTTTCCTTAAAGATAATTTCCACAAAGGATTCCATTCTAGAACATCTCATTCCTCATCGACATGTGGAATACAAATACGCTCCCACTAAATTATAGATCCCTTCTTTATCTTTGACATATCAGTCAAACCCTTTGACTATATCATCAAAGTAAAGATCCAGCTCTACGTTGCTTATAATCAATCACATTGATTAGTCCATTGTAACTTATAGACTTCATTTGCATGAATGGATTCATAAACCATATAGGTTGTGTCATGTACACATCCTTGTTTTATTCCTCATAGGAATGCGGTTTACTATCCATATGCCAAATCTCTTAGTCATTAAGTTGCAATCAACAAGCATCATCCTTCTCAAAATGTTATCCATGTGTCTTAACGCTCATTCACACTTATGGATATCATCCCAATGGGTGCCACCATGAAGGTCATACCTTATGGTTCACATGGAAGTCATTTAGGATGTAATGGTCATAAACCATAACTCAAAATTCGGTTCCTCAATATTCATCTAGATAGTTGACTCATCACATGACCAACTCATCACATAGATAATCAGGGTGTATCTATCAAGGATATAAGAGCTCACAACTCTTTATGCTTCTTAATGTCCTTTATTAGTGTAGGGTATTCTTTATTTAATAAGAACTTAGTTATTTGATAATCATCCTCTAACTCCTAAGAGTATGACTCCTTCTGATTTAGACATCACCATGCCTTAATCATGAGTTCACTATGATACACTATCATAATCACTAATAAGGATCTCAAACATTTGCTTCAAGTATTTTATTCATTGATATCATCAAGAATTAACACTTTACCAAATTCGTACTTCCTCTATGATATTCTTTAACATTTCAAGATATTCATATTGGTATTTCTCTAAACACGATTTGAAGTACTAGCATTAACTCCAATAGGTATGTAAATACATCACATGTATTATACCTAATAGGATATTCATTCTCCCACTACCACTAGTGAATATTGATTAATCATGTCTGAGAGATTCATGTCTCTTACTGGTTCTCTAACCAAAAGAGTATAGATTTATCCATCATATGGAAACTAGAAATGAATTTCTCAAGATCTATGCTAATTTGATTGTTTGAGTTATCAATAACTTTTAGGTATCATTTTATCTTATGCATACCAAGTACCACAAGAGAAACAAGGCATTGCCACAAAGATTATATCTTTGAAACATCAACTATATTGATAGCCATCCTTGTCTCAACAAGATGCAAAAATAAAGTGTTTCTATTGGCAAATTGAAATAGCAGTTCTCAACTCTATTTTGTGCCCTTTAGGCTGAAATAAACTGAATGGTACTCCTATCTATGGCAGCAACACTTGTTCCAATGATGAGTATTCCTTTCTTGGTCCTTTCACAAAGGCCATCACTTCTTTGTGGATCTTGTATATCATATGTAACATATCCATATCTTGGTATCATATACCTCAAATAAAGAAGTGTTTATTTCATGATACCTATGGTGGAGATCTCTATCCCCTCCTTTCGTCTTCTTTTGTTCTTCCAGATATAGAGGGAAATTCCCTTGTTCACCCTCCCATGTTCCTTGAGGCTAAAGATGACTTGGGCTACTGGATAGCATCATAACCCTTCTTAGCTTTGCCCTTGGCCTTTCCCTTAAGCCTAACCCTTCTTTGATCACATCAAACATTGGGGTTTGTCTTTCTTCATAATTGCCTCTACCATCCTCAACATGTCCAAAAACTCTGTCAACGCTTGTCAAAGTTGTTCATGTCATAGTTTATCATGAACTGTATGATTCTCACAACATTTGTAGTATCATACTAATAGTCAGGTTTTTCCACATACCCAATCACATTGAGTGTGTGAATACCTTACTGGATCTCATTTTGTCATGACATGCTAGGACAGTGTCTTGGATACATCATATGTCTCATGTTGTCTCTGCAACTCAGAGTTTAGAGAACACAACATTAAGCACTCCACATCAATGTCATCCTCGGTATGCTTCCATAAGCATACTTTGAGCCATTGGTGTGGTGGGATCGAGTTCATCTGGTTATGGTATAATTAGGACTTAGAGCTCTTACTCTTCGATTGAGAACACTTCTCAACGTCCTAACCAGTCATGGAAATTATTCCCATTTAATTTGTTGGTCTCAAAGACCGATCACAAATAAAGTGATTATTGTTGATTAGGCATTTATTATACAAAAGGAAATATATGCAATTTAGTCCAAAAATTCAATTTTGACTTACTTGATTGATTTGAAAGGTTGATCATATAATTAGGACTTTAATTAATTATCACTCCCACTATTCTTGTTCAAATTGACAACCCTCACCATCAATTCAGAAGATTGCAGTGTACAATCTTCTAATGGGTCAAGATCCATATTTCATCAAGTCATGAGTAAGATTTGGCTGATCACCCACAATCTTGACTATTTAGGTAGGCCATCATGCCAATTGCATCATATGCAACTCTTGATGAATGAACATGCGCAACACCTTGCCATGAACATTACGTGCCTCTGGGCTTAGATGCTCTAAGAATCACCAATTAAGTCTATCCCAAAAGCCGACGCGGTAAACATGCACCCTGCTTTGGCAGATGCTACATGTCCACCCTTCACACTTTCGTAAGATGGACGGCACACCACGCTTTGGCGTAACCTATGCTTGGTCGATCAAGATTTTCATGTGTGTCACTAATGGAAGGCGTATAAGACTTAATATTTAATGATGGATTTGGTTTTATAGGTACATATACATATCCAACCACCACAATATATAGTACATATCATATACATGGTATATCCCACAGAAAGCATGTGAAATGATAAAAGCAATGATTATGGCCATCCTAATGTGATTCCTCGAGCCAAGAGGAATCACGGTCATCTAGGTCCACATCACATTCAACCTGTATAAGATGAACTATGTGCTTTTCCATTCTAGGTTTGACCAACTCATCTCCATGATTGATCATCTCGCCATCAGGTCGGTCGGTTGGGTGCCACCATCCGATTGACTGGTGCCTCCAGCCGATCAGTTCACTATTCTTCGTGCATCTCCTCAGGTCACCACTTACTCGTCTTGCTCCTCGAGTCGGTCGTCTGGATTGCCAACTGATCGGTTCATGCCTTGAACTGGTCGTCTCAGTTGTCGTCGGGTTGTCCTCTGTTCTTTGACATAACAGGAAATATGAAAAGATATATCCTATTTACATTTAAATTGGGAAACCCCAAGTTACATTCGGGGGGAGAAAAGGTAGGAAAGAAACCTCGAGTTACATTAGGAATAAGGAGGTAGGGAATCGGTGCGCAGACCGATATGCAAGCAACCACATTCAACCAAGCACACATACATAGGGTTTATTGGCCATAACCACGATATACATCCACCAAAAAACTCGTTTAAGGGTGACGCGCATCGAGTGCATTTATATTACATATCATATATGTATATTGGGATTTGTGGATTTAGGATTGGACATGCATAAAGCCAATTTTATTCGCATCATATGCAGTAAATAAAGGCAACAAACCAAAATCGATCACATCGATAATCCTAAAGTATAGAGCAGTTGACGTGGCTCTGATACCACTGTTGGGTTTTAGGGGAGACAGGGAAGGCAGCGGAAACAAAACATTTCTTCTCCCTGAACCCAGTATAAAGGAATCACGTCAATGTCTATACAGTAGGAAGGATGTTTTGTAGAGACATACCTTGTCCCGAGGCTTGGTCGGTGACTTTACCTCACGGCTTGTGTGGTATTCACCTCCAGTCTGGGACAGTGTCTGTGCAGCTCCTGGTCTCACTAGGACTGTCAGGATTGATAGTTGTCCTCTGAGCGGCAGAAGTCTCCCACTTCTGAAGTAGTCCACGCGGACCACTTGGAACTCCGATCGCCTTGTCGCACAAGGCACCAGAAGGATTCATACCCTCCTATCAGTGTACTAGTCACCGACACACTCTCCTACCACCCATCACTTTTCTATAGTTGTCTTTCCCTTGTTCGCCTCCCTTATCACGTAGCACTTGCTCGAGCTCTCCTGGTTACCACAACCAGAGAGAACGACAACTTTGCAGAGCAACTGTTGTTCTGAGTTGTACTTTGAGAAGCCCCCAATACCCTAATATATATAGGAGGGTCATGGGGTAGGGTGCTCTACCCCAAGCAATGCGGGATTAAAGCAGGAGTAGAAGGGTTCGAGATTTTCCACAAAACAACCAAATGTTCCAGCTGAACCGATCGTTTCAAGCATGAACCGACTGGTTGGGGACCTGAGCCGATCGGTTCACACCTGAACTAGTTGGTTGGGACACCTAAGCCGATCGGTTCACTTCTGAAATTATTGGTTCACAACCTTGGTCAGTTCCTGATTGAATTTTCCTCTTTCGTTTCGAATTGATCCAAATACCAATACTTGTTCCAATCAAATTGGACAAGTGAAACGAAAAGAAATTTCTCACCAACCTGCTTCTTTGGACCTATTGAGACGATCAGTTCAACCCTTGAAATGGTCATCTCAACCTGTCCTAAGTCGATCAGTTCATCACATGAGCCGATCGGTTGGGAGAGCAGACTATGCAAAATCATTCAATTGTTGTTTCAATCAATCTTATACTCTAATCAATCAGTCCAACACCTTGAACACTATGATATGAAGCTATCAATTGACTGAGTGTTTAATTGAACTACTAAACTCCTTTAGTAATCAATATAAACATCATTTGTGGATAAACTCCTCTTCCAGGTTAATTCCTATGTGTGTGACCCTATAGGCCCATTTCACATTGGCAGTGAAATTCCATAACACTTATGACTTCACAAGAAAAGAGCAGTTCCTAGTCGCACATCAGTGTTACCCAAGTGAAAAGGAAAGTTGGAGAACAACTTTCAATCCTACAATCCTTAAATGGTGTTGCAGTGAATGTATAATTCCTTTGTCACTGATATCCCGAATGAACTCAAGGCATGGAGCAGTCATCCTGTCAACATTCATTCACTTTCTTGATCTCAAAGTAGATTGGAGAAGATATGTATGACATCAATATCACATACTGATTCACACATGTGTGCGCACACCTATCTGAATCCTACTCATCAAGTGGCCATGGATATCAAACTCCCTCAGGAGGGACAAATCCCATATCTATCACTCACCCCTCAAAAGCCCCATGTGTTAAAGCCACCCAATCATCACCTTTATAACAACCCATGTTTCAAGACTGCGTTTGATGATGTCAAAGTGTACCCAACGACATGTGTTGAGTGTAGTGATTTCAGGTCAAAGAATCACACTCACCACCATCACTGTGAGAACTGACTGTGTATACCATATCATGGTTCCATGTGTCAAACGCATGGTGGATCTGTCTGGTATATTTGTTCTCTAACAAGTACCTATGTCTTTGGTTTGATATCTCCATATTATGACTAATGAGATTCTGTCATCAACCAACACCACAATCTAGTCTTGTGTATCATTGTTGTCTATCTACCTTCGACAATGACATCCTACTAGGGACATAATAAGAATGTTCAAACTCTTAGCATCTGTATGATCTCATCGTTCGGGTCCTCAACCTAAAAGCATACGTCATTGAGTACTATCATTCTCTAGACATTCAATCTGTTCTATCATTATCTCATATGACTGAACAAGAAAGAATTGGAAACTTGCCTTTGATGTTTTTCAAATGAATCTTAATGTATCCCACCAATCATCCCATGATTGGCTCTCAGGGCATACATACCAACACATGTGACCAATGAAAATGATCTTGGTGTAGCATCATAGCTGGAAACCCAGGTGTACAATACAAGGGTTAACACTATCTATATTGATATTGTTCTTACCAAGTACAAGTACATTAGGGAGGGTGGGGGAGAACAAGAGGGGGGTAGGGGAGATGTTTCCCTAGCATGCAATGCGTCTGAAACCATCCCATTTGTATTTTACCTGGGGGAGTTAAACTCTTCTCCAAAATGACACCATTTGGAAAGATATTATATTTTCCTATATGGACACTATCTTTGAGGAGTTTCCATAGGGACAAGGTAAAAGCCCATATAACTAGGTACATAGATCCTTATTTCTTCATTCTCCTCTTACATCCCTCCACACCAATGTGTCTCCTTACTATTCAATGGGTGTAGGTGTGTTTTATTTATATCACACATTAGTGGTTGAAGTAGATTGTTGGGATTTGGTTGTCACTTGTGTTCCTAGAAACACTTAGCTATGGGAGAAGGGTAATGGATTATTACCTCCTAATTCCATTAAAATAGCTCTTTGCAATAACACAACAACAATGATCCTCTCTGTCTATATATCAAATCAGATAGTTTTCAGGTTGAGATCATCCCAGCCCTACCTCTTCCCATCCACCAAGCAGATATGGTTCTGTTAGATGTTGATGAAGAAATCATCTTCCAAGGTGATCTAAAGGTTTGGGCTCCTTTCAAAAGATCATGAATAAAAATCTTGAATGTTTCACCTTAATGGTGCTACGATAGTCCTGACATTGGACTCGAATGAGTCAACTTACAAGTGGGTGGTTTTCATTGTCATCTTATCTTCTTATGGCATGATGATGATTATCTCGAGTTTGTCTGTGAATGGAAGGAAATACTATTAGAAATGTGATATACGGAAGGTTTGCCTTTATATACAAATCATGCTGGAAAAACCTAGCTTTTTATGATGTTCTTTGATGATAAATACCACTACGAATGTTAGGACTAGGACCGAATATGGGATACACTCCCTACTAAATCAAATTAGAGGCATCATCCATAACAAAAAAAGGGATACCCTCCTAGGGTTGAATTTTAGGTCATTTTGGTTATAACCTAACAATTCTAAGGTTCACATGAGCATCCAAAAAGTCATTGGGTACAATATTCCACAGATTTGCAAGACAAAAGGGTAGTTCCGCTAAACATTTAGAACCAACCACATTTTCCTAGTCATCGCTCCATCATCACACTAGGGTTGAGAATTTTTTTCACACTAATTCTAGGGTTCCTCTACCAAATTCGTACATCTATTAATTGTGACTTAATTCACGAATACATCGATAACCTTATCTTCATACATATAATAGTATAATGGAAAATATTTTTCGGTGATGAAATATATTTGATATGAAACAAAATATGGATCCAAAATGAATTGTGAAACAAAGTCACAAATTACCATACTAATATCTCCTTATCCTACTACTTCAGCATCCTTATAACGTATATCGATCCTAAAGTCATATCTCATATCATCCAAGGAGATGTGTTAGAGCGAACCTATATATTAGACTTACATTTGTCATGAAGTTAGAGTTTTCCCATTGAAATCCTTGTGTGTACCTCATATGATTCTAATTATTTCATTCATCATGTACAACTTGGAGTAAACCCATGGGTAGATATCTCATTTAGGGTTCTCACATATGAGAAGTTCCATCTAAGGAACATAGATGAAAAGATAGGAAACATAAGGGAGACAAATTTGAAATTGTCAAAATCTGACAACCCCGACTCTAATACCATCATATAGAGAAAACTCCCAAGTTTCAAAATCATAATTTTTCTTACTTTTATAACTTGTAATTGATTTATTATAAACTTTGCTAATTTTTGCAAATCAACTGTAGAACTCTTTATCCTCTTTAGAGAAATGAGGCCTAACTGAGCTGGCCCTATAGGGCCTGGACTCATGATGCAGCCAAAGAAATCAACAATTGACAGATGAATTTCCCTTCACACAAAAATCAAAACCAAAATGAAGACATGACATTCTCAACAACCCTCACACCCTATTTTTCAAACAAAAACATGGAAAAAATATGTTCTCTGGCATATGCATATGTCAATCCCATTTGCGATAAATAGATGAACCAACTACAAATGAGATCACAAGGAAATTCCATGTCCCTTCCCGATCCCAAAGAACCATGTCATGTGCCCCAATTCCTTGAAGCTCATACCCCTCTTGAAAATTAGTGGAAGAAGATGCAAGGTTAAAACCTCAACATTACCCCATGGAACAAGGAAACATGGGAGTAAACACGATCATTTTTTGAAAACTAACTATTTAATGTAGAAAAGATGAGAAAAAATGAATGAATGATCAACAATTGGTCTAGGTATCTGCAATGGGAGAGAAAGGGAGGATTAAGGCATCATATAAAAGTGCAATTGAAGGTTCCAAAAGGTTAGTGGATTTGCAAGGAGATATTATGAGAAATATCCATTCCACACCATGGCTAGACCCTAATTGAAGAATCTAGGGATACATTAGAAGGTACATGGAGTAGGATTCTATATTTGGGGGTGAATAGAACCATAGGCGCCCTATAGATCCATGCGAGAAGCTTTGAGAGAGTTATGGTGATGGTTTTATATGAGTTTGAATGGCTAGTGTAGTAGGTAGGTGAATCAAAGAACAAAACTTGGAAAACAAATTAGAGTTGGGTTTACTAGAGAAATTGGATGAACCAAACCCTAAATTATGTAGGGTCCCTAGGTTTGGAAAGAGGTGAGGAAGATGATGGGAAAGAAAGCACGACATGATGATAAGTAGAGAGAGAGATAAAGAGAATTGGGTGAGTAGGTTGGGGAAACTATGGCATCAGAAAGGAAAGCGAAAGGGGGAGATGGAAGGTAGGAGACACATATAAGGTTGTATAGTGGGTTAGGGTTAAAAGGTGTGATTCCCATAGTTATTCACCAAATAAAAACATTTATGGACAATGTTCTGATAGTAGATTTGTTTTATAATTGTATTCACATGATTGCATTTCTCTACTTAATATATGAAGCCACATCCTTTATTTAACCAAAGTTTCATTTCAAAGAAATTTCATGATATTGTATTTTCAATTAAATTCGAACCAATTCTATATTATCCTTTATCTTCTTTTTATGGCTTATTCATGCATTTTTGGATATATTATTAAAATGGATATGTTCAGTTTTGTTTCCATCATTACAATATATCTTAATTGGACTAGTTATCTTATTGATGTTTGGAGACACATTTATATGAATGCATTATTCTTTATATGAAACTTGTCATATATGTTTGCATGGATTTACAAATGATACATTAATACTTTATTTTAATCATATGAGTTATTAACATTATAGGATCAATATTTATTATTCAAAAGTCTAATTATTCATTATTCATCAACATTAACTATCTTTTTTTGGTCAGTCCAAAAAGCGTGTTACTGTATTACAAAAACTTTGGGAACAAAGGAGATTGCGCCCCCATTACAATCCTGGATGAAGACATCCATACAACCAGAGAAACAAACTAAACACAAGCTACACAGTAGCCATCTACCTAGATAAAAGAAGAAAACAAGCCTACAACACTAACTCAAGAGATGACAGAGAACCTGAACCGACATCCAAACCACACATGCCAACACTGGCAATAGATTCATCCTCTGAAATTGTGGCATCATGGGCAGCCGAAACATCACTTCAGCAACTTGGGAATCTCAGGAGTAAAGTTGCATAATCCTCCACTGCTATCATCCAGGTCTTCGAGTTTCTGACAAGCAAAGGAAACCACCAAGCGGACCTGGTTATTTCTTTAAGCAAGAACCAGAGACCATCCATTGAATGTTGTTTTCACAGCAGCACCCCACAAGCACCCGAAGGGTGAACCTCCTGTCAACCCATCTTCTCAAAAGGAAACTCCAAAGAAAACTGAACAGACTGGGACAATGCACCATTCATACATCATATTACTCCTTTACACATGGAAGTATGATCGTCCTCTGAGATTAGTGGTCATAAGCCATACAAAGCTTGAATAAGGGCACCGAGCAGAGCTGATTAGTGTCTTGGTGAATTGGACAAGCAGATAGAGACAGAAACATGGAAGCATCCCAGCAAACATCTGAAAGATAGTTGGAGTCCAGGATCTAGAAAAGCTCAAGACATTGAAACCCAAAATAGGGCGTGCAGTAGAGAGATCAAAAGGGAGAAGAACAAGAAAGTGCCCTCCCCTTTGAAACCAATCCCAAATGAGATCATGTGAGCCACGGAGGCTCCTCATCAGACACCTAATGGGAATTCGATCTCACAGCAACAATGGAGCCAACCTAGCCAGAGAAAGGATGCCAAGGAACCAGCTGACCTGCAGAAAAGCACACATAGGAAGAGGCCAATGGAGAAGCTACGCCAAGAGTATCGAGCATCAGAGTCGCCCAAACCAGCAGTGAAATGCCAGCGTGAAGACGGATCTCTACTGTCAGGTTACCAGGACGGCACCAGGGACCTTCGTTGCCCTGTTAGAAATGAGACTCCTTCTGTTGTGTTGGAGACGAGATCCCCGGGATAAGGAATCTGCCGCCGAGCACAGCCGCAAGGTGCCGCCAAAGAACTAGCGCCGGGGAAGCATAGTCCCAATGCCAGGAGCCGCAACGAGGCCTGGAAAGGCAGGACAAGTCTGATCGGCTTCTCACCAACCTAAGGACCCGCCACCCAATGAGTAGTCGTCACCGACGTGATCGTCAAGGGGGGGACCAATCTGATATGTGGCGTTCCGTCACTCTGGACAAGCCAGGTTCACTCGAGAAAAGGGGTAAAGAGGTGATATTGAAGTAAGGAGAATACGCCCCTTCCTTGCATAGCGTGATGAGGCAGCTACATGGAGCTCCCATGTCCGGAACCGATCGAATCCTCTCCATCGGTCACACATGAACAGACTGGAGTTGACAAAGTCGAGAATGTCGAACCGCTGTCCAGATCTGAGCATCTCGCAGTGCCTAGCATTGCCCCTTCAACCCAGATCCACCTATGAGGCACCAACGAGCACGACTAGCACCCTAGCTCCAGAGAACCACCACAACCTTCACACAATACACCGCCCAAGGTCATTGGAGGCCAGGGGGAGGGAAGCACCGAGGAGGCGCTCCCTCCCCCCAACAGTAGCCGCCAGGAGGGAAGAGAGAAGGGGGAGCTGCGTAACCCTATAGAGAGAGAGAGCTTGTTATTGAGTAAGAATGTTAACATTAACTATCTTAGAACTGACTAATTGATATTTCCATCCTATTAAATGATTCCTTATAAATATTTTAAGCATGTTTTTAATTACCTTAACCATTTATCCATATTCCATTCCAACTTCATACTTATGAATCCTAGTTAGGTATAGAAGGGTATAAATTATACAGTGTCTGAGGGTGTACTCTTAAACTAAACTCAAAGGTATCTAAACATTAAGGTTAGGGTTTTTCTAGGATAAGAGGTCAAATAGTCATATATTATGACTAACCATAGCCCCACCCCCATGCATGTTTAGAGTAATGATATTAACAAAATTCCTCCTATGGAGTTTGACAATTGTTTTTGGGATAAGTCTGAAGACTTACTCTGGCCTTCAAAGCCACAATGGAGAAACAAGCCCTCAATCTAGATGATAAATGAATTAAGGAAAATAGAATATTGAGATATATGATTGCTACTTGACACATAGAACCTAACATGGCAGGATCAGACATCATATTGGTAGGAGAAGCTTTGTGAATGATTCTATTAAGTGACAAGGGGAAATGAGTTACATTAGAAGATGAGGAGGATATTTCTTACAACTCAGGTATAAACAACCATTAACTCTCCTATTAACAAATACTTCTTTAATATTTATACTCCTTTTTCATTTACAATTACATTATGCCTAACAATAATAAATAGAAAGATGGTAATGATAAGAATCACAAAAATCATTGAAAAAAATTATGGATTTCTTTCATCATTGCAATTGAATAGGACATATAATAAGGGGTTGTATTGAACCTCATGTTTGCAACTCTTGTCAAGTTATGGGTCATTTTGCTAACTTTAAATCTTTTGGCCCTAGTTGTCATGAAAAAGAAAGCTTCAATGATCCTAAATACAATTAAAGAGGGACCAACAAATTTAATACATAGGTTATCATGAGGGACACTGCTTAACATTGGAAGACAAGGAAACTATCTCAAAAAAGCACTAGGAATACAAAATAGAAAATTACTCACTACAATACGATAAAGTCAATTGACAAGACACCATACCTACTAGCATATTGTTGGGGCTTTGGGGCTTGGGGAGAATTGACAACTTCAGAAAACAACAACATGCACACAATAATAATATAATGACGGGTGCCCGAGTTCATGGTTCCCCTAAGATATCTGCCTCTAATGTAGTTATCCAGGCTCAAAATCATCATGTGATAAAGTCAACTGACTAGACACCAAAACTACTTGCTAATTGTCTTATGATTGTACGCATAACAAAAAATATATATGGAGGGGTTGACCCAAAAATACATAGACCATAACGTTATCCCTTATATGCGGGGGATAGGGTTAGACAAAATCCCTCTTATCAAACAACCTCCCCTACTCTTTCTAAAACATTGGTGATGGACTTTTTAGAAGGCAACTGAAACTTTAAATCTTCATAATATATCAACACTAATGTTTTTGTGACATCCATGAGATATTATAAGGTGCATCTTATCCCTAGTTTGATCATCACCTTCTCCTAATTCCTAGAAAAATAGAGACTAGGACCTTTGATGTCACGAAAAATCTATGCCACCTTATCTCTTGTATGTTCTTCACTAAATGGAGACTATTATTACAAATTCAAGCCATATACATTTCGCAAAACATGTTGTTATTGATCACCTAGTTTGGCATACCAAAACTATACCTAGTGAAGATGGTTCCTGACTAGCTATTTAATGAGGTGGAGATAAAACCTAGATGATACCACTACCTTAGAGGGAGGTATGGGATGGATATTATTAATAGGACACCCACTCATTTATGTGAGGATGATATCTTCAAACTCATAACTTCGGCACTAGGAGTGCTTTTTCATTACATACTTCCAAACACTCTACAACCTACTTTCAATACCAAAGTTTTTTTTTAAATCACACTCACACTATACTCTCACATGGCTAGTCTAAGAGTTGACAAACATGTTTACTCAGTTAGACTATCTATTAAAGACACTATTGACCCTCTCATACCTTTTGACATCTTCTCAGAGAACCCTTCTAATTGGGTGGACCCTAGAATCAAAATAGATTGCCCACAAAGAAAATCAAACAACAATCAGGATGAAACTTTAATGCCTTCCTACCCATAGAAAGGCATAAGAAACAACACTAATGTAAGGGTTATAAATGATTTTCTAAATAATCAAGGCACACACGACAATGACCAAGACAGAACCTTCCAAAATGCATTACCATATAACAACAAACGTCAAACCTAGGTTGTGAAGATTGACGATATTAAGTGTGACACCCCATACCACACAAAGTAAGATTCTTCAAACTAAATGTGGAAAAAACACTAAGCAAGGATCTTACCTAAAAACACAGGAAATTAAAACTGATTTAAAAAAAGTACCATAATTTGAAATCCTTTACATATAAGTCCACAACTAACACACATGGATCACATAACACATATAGATGTAATTACATCATGGATATTCATATCATTCTTGTCATTAACTTGTTACATGAGATATTTGTTTCACATACACATGTGGTTACAATAACTATACAACAAAAGGGCAAACAAGCCAAAAGCCTCATATTGGTGACATATCTATAAAACACATCGAAAACACCCCCAAGACCAGAGTGTACAAGGACGAATCTAGGACTCTAACACCAAAAGACTAAAATCACACTCAACCTTGGAAACTACTGCTGCTCTTCCTCAGCTGCACGATCACCACCACATTGTGTACGACCACCTAAAAGATGTGGAAACGCACAAGGTGAGACCAAACGTTACAGTGAGAGATGTAACTCTTTGCCAATGTCTATTAAAGCATGGATAAGCTAAGCAGGAGGTAACATACTAAGTAGGTAGATATCATACTAAGTAGGTTGAGAAGATTAAGCAATACTAAGAAGTTATCATTGAGTTGTAGAAAAATTATATGGTAAAACGCTATAAGAAGAACATGTATAACAATTGACTTCTTTTACCATCTTTTAATTTAAGAAATTAGTAAAAGGATAAGGCTAGGTGTCAACCAATGTCATTTGTATGCGTCCCTATGCAAAAGCATTACACGACTGTATTGCATCTTTTATTTTTCCCTAAGGAGATGAGATATACCACTCATACTCCAACTAACCACTACTATGTTGAAATCAGTGCCATACAAGGTCTATTAAAGAGATAGAATTCATGACCTATCCAAACCTCTTTGTCAACATGAAAGAACACCACAGTAACATAACAAGTCTAATGACAAACAACATGTCATGCCTTGGTATATAGGTACAACACTAGTAAAACTGAGCTACGACCTGAAGTCACACTCCAGTTAAGATATGGCCCAAAGACAATCCTTTGAAAGCATATACAAAGTCACATAACAGAGCTATTGCATATAATTGCACTCCTTCCATGGTATGGCTCGTAGGAAATCTTGTGAATACATATACTCAATAGTATATGACTTTGAGATTCCACTAAGGGAGAACTTGTTTCACCATCCAACACTATGACTGACTTTGGAATGGATCTATGGCACATGACGCCTATATGATTAGGTTTCACTTGATTAGTTAAGCCAATTGGGTCACTTTGAGCATAACTCAAGTTACAACATATAAAGACATAACAAACTCTACAAGAATAAGGGTATAGTACAACTTCAAAAGATATAAAATGCATAATGCATGATCTAGTCACATCATCACCACAACACTATAGCACTTCCATTCACCAGGCCATCATCACTATCACACTGTCACACAAGGCTATCGCCAAAGTCACATCACAGTGGGATATCAATCCCACTATCACACCTCTAGAGGTTATCACCTCAAATCATGCACAAGGCACCTACCAGGTCATTGACCCATTCACAGCAATCCTGCATCATAAGTATTTCATCATGCCTCATCCAAGCTCATTCAACCTATGTCATATAATATTTATCATAGCATACACTAGCTATGACATTCATGTTTATATCACCTACAAGGTTAGTGATTTATAAAAAAAATAGTGAAAGCCTCATACATAACAACTATTCCAAGGGAGAGGAGCAGGCATATCACATGGCCCCACACATAGAGTTAGGGTTTCACACTTAGCTGATTAGGGTTGTATATATATTCAAGCACTAATCCCTAGGTATGACATCTCCAATATCCTTGATCATTAGGGTTGAGGAACATGATTAGGGTTGATTAAGCGATCATCTAAACAACATTATACATAATTCAATCATTACTCATATACATGTATCAATTAGGTGTCCAAGTACATGTGTTGACCACCAACTATTCATATGTCGTGACCACCGACTATTCATGTATCACGACCATACCATCATACATGGGTCACTAATGAATGAATATTCATCCCAATGTTAGTTGCATTATTTGTCTATTTTAGCATTCATATAGAATAGTTTTCCTCAAGAATAGATTTGTTTTTATATACTTAGGTATTCATGTTAATTTGTAGGAATTTGATACTTTTCTTGACTCCCTTTGTAGGTTTTGAATTCTATCATTCTATAGTAAGTTTGCCTGGGAGTGTGGGGCAATGCCCTTGACCTAAATGGATTTTGAGCACTTCCAGAAGGCAAAATGATACATCAAATTTGTATGCAAGACCAAAATTGACATGTCGATCAACATGCCAATCAACATTCAAATTGACGAGCAATCAAGACATATAAGAAGTCGACAGCCTTTTTGACCTTCCAGTTCAACACACTCAATGTTCGATGACCATATCAAAATCTAAGAGGATCAATACTTAGTATCAATGATCAAGGTCGACAGCCCTATTGACCCCCCTACTCGACATCATTATCGGCCAACAGCCGATAGAAATCAGCCTATCGATCTATTACTATCAACGTCTACAACTTTTGAACATAACTATCAAACCTCAAGGTCGATAGCCTATCAACGACCTCCGTAACCGACATCCCTGTCGACCCTCAAGGTTGGCATAGAAAGAGATCGACAACAAATGGTCGACACTGATGTAAACTGTTTGACAACCTCGACCCTATAAACAGGCCTGCATCATAGATGTACAATTGATCTCAAATTTCTGGGGACAAAAACCCTGGAAGGCTACTGCCAAGATCAGACCAAGGATGAGACCTACTGACCAAGCTAGATCTATCGACCTAGCTTGGTGATTCCTATTGACCTCAAGCATAGATAACCAGATCTCTTCAATCCACAACTCTAGGTCATCAACTCCTTTCACCAAGGCGATCGATCTCTTCTCAGAGCTGTTGTTCCTCCACCTACTTCTACTACAAGTCAGGGTTAATACCTGAAGGGAAAATAAGGAAGGAAGTCTTTCATCACACACCATGCCAAGCCTCTTCTATTATCATCATGAAAATGATGGTGTCCTCTTCCTCTTCTAGTGATATCAATCTCTCCATGTCGAGAGGGTAGTCTTTTCCCTAGGGTGTTGGGATTAGCCCCACTACCTGTTTATTGCAATTTCATTCATGTTCTAATTCTTGTATGAACTCATTATTTCATAGTTGTTTTCTTATTGCATGTCTTGTGGATTGATCACATGCTTTATGAGATTCATTATAATATTTTGCTATAAGAACTTCAATGTTTAAGATTTGAATATTGATCAGCTTTGGTTGACACCCTGATGAGAACTTCAATGTTTAAGATTTGAATACATATTAGATTTGGTTGACACCCTAAAGAGAACTTTTGAAGGAAAGTCTCTAAAGAAGTGGATATAGGATCTGTAAGTAACTAGACATCAAGCTTATAGAGATATCTACTCATGCAAATGTTTGATGCCGAAAGGGGAATCTTGCATAACTGCAATTATATCTTCATACAGGTTTGGATTTGAATGATTGTGCATATTTGAGTAGTGGAAATGAAACCTAGATCCACCCTAGTGTTTCCATCCATTAATAACTAGAACTTTAATATAGCTCTTTTTATTTTTGCAATCTTAGATTAATCAAATCAATCTCAACTTTTGTGATAAATACTAGTTCTTGCTAAGTTATTATCACAAAACTGTTTGTTACCCTAAGCACACATTCTTAATGGATACAAAGCCAAAGGCGCGTGAACTTGGGTTCCTATTCTTGGAATGGAACAAGTAGTTCACATAGGAAATATATATATGTAAAAGTAGTAACAACAAGATATAACAAGATATTAAAAGGGGATAGATAAGCATGTGCACATATCTATTTCTAGCATCCCATGATGTTTCATTTCTGATCTTAGAGTCTTTAGTGCATCATATTTTCATTTACCAACTAAAAATTTGATAAACATAACATATTAATGCTAAATCATTAAGTACATTATGAAAAGGCATTTAAATAGTTTAAGAGTCATACAAAACTTGCTTTTCTAAAAACATGATCATAATATTGAAGAAGAAACAAAGCGAGAGCACTTAACGATATCATTTTACACAAATCATGTTTTAAGATCCTTTATCCATTATGTTAACATTATGTTGCATCATTGATTTATGTATATTACATTCAAGGTTTGTTCAACATATCTTAGTAAATGAATGTAGTAATCATACGGAATAAGTAGCTAAAATAGGGTACTTCTAGGGGTGCGTCGTCTAGGGTTCTGTTGGGTGACTCATGATTTTAGGACTCTCTCATCCTCATCACTGAGGCGATCTTCTCTGTCTCTCTTGTAGGTCCCCTCCACCGCCATGGCAGATGAAGACTTAGTGAAACATGTGGTAGCACTCAGGGCCTGAGAGGAAGAGGAGTCAGATGTGTTAGACTTCAAGGATTCCAGAATAAAGACCGACAATGATCATCTGGAATTGGTGTTGGTGGGGCGTATGGCTACACAAAGATCGTACAACTTCCCGGTGATGAGAAGGACATTGCTCAATGCTTGGGCGCTGAGAAAGGAGGCCACTTTTAGACATATCATAAATAACCTATTTGTGATCTAGTTCTTACATTGGTGGGACAAGGAGAAGGTAATCAATGAAGGGCCTTGGAACTTTGACAACTACATATTGATCACGAGGAGCATCAGTGTAGAGGACACAATAGAGGAGATGGAATTGAATTGGTGTACGTTTTGGATGAGACTCTACAATATGCCCATGGGTTCTAGAACGGAGGAAGCTATTACAATGGTGGAGAGCAAGATAGGGAAGGTGATCACTATTGATTGTGCAGACCTGGGATGGAGCACATCATGCAGAGTGAGGGTGGAGATTAACGTCACCCAACCAATTCAGAAAAAGAAGAAGATCAGGGATCTCTATGGCAACGTGGTCTCAGTGGACATACGCTATGAAAGAATGCTCAACTTTTTCTACCTCTATGGGGTGATATGGCATCTAGAGAAGGATTGAAAGGATGACAGAGAGGACAAAGATGATGGGAAGAAGCGTATGTGGGGGACTTAGATCAAGGCATCCTTGGTGAAGCAATGGGTGGTGTCGATAAAGGAGGACTTGTTCGGGAAAGATAGTAAGAAAAGAGATCAGTAGTTCACCTCTAGGTCGGAAGGATCACTGACTGGAGAGAGGAGAAACTCATCTAAAGGGAACTCCTGATACATTACATAGTAGCACGACTAGAAGAATCCAGAGGAAGAGGAGGGAGGGGTCACATCGAACTACAATCCCTCAATACAAGAATTGGAAGCCATCTTTATGGAGAAGGAAACAACACAAGTGGCAAGGGAAGAGGTAGAGAACACAATCGCATGGCCGATGAATGAGAAGAACTACACGGGATATTTGCAAGGTGATGGAAACCTGATGATTGATCGAGTGTTTCATAGGAAACCTCCAACAGAAGAACAAGGGAAATAAGGTAAGGAGGGAGATGAGGCGAGCAAGGAAGGGATCGAGACCAAAAAGAATCATGGAGTAGCGACTTCAACATAGGCTCAACAGGAACAAAGCATGGTCATAGCACAGATGAGAGAACAACCAATGGAGGAAAGGTGCAGTTGCATGCCTAATCGAAACTTGTAGCAACAATCTAAGCAAGGAAAGTTCAGTAGGAAGACACGTCAAGAGGCAAAATAGGGAGGAGAGGAGACCAATCCTATGCTCTAGGAAGATATACATGTGGGCAAAAAAAGAGGAAGATGAATCAAAGAAGGCCTCGTAGAGACAATGGATGAGGAATCACTCAACAGTATGAAAAAATGGAAGGCTACATGATAGATGACAATAGTGTTAGGCATGCAAGTAGCAGGTACTGGGATAGTCCAGGCCCACGAACAACAATGAAAACCCTATGTTGGAACGTCCTGGGTCTAGGCAGCCCTGGGATGGTGAACTCACTCCACAGGAGGTGCTGAAGAGAGATGCCCAACATAGTTTTTGTCATGGAAACTATATGCAGTAGTGTGGAATAGGAGAAAGCGAGAAGGAAATGTGGTTATGACAGTGGCTTCAGCGTGGATAACAGAGGAAGATCAGGAGGTTAGGGTATGTGGTGGAGAGGAAATAAGGCTACTATAAAATCCCACTCGGAGCATCATATCTGTGCTAATTTTGAGGCGGACAGACTGGAGGACGGCTTTTGTTTTGTGTGCATGTACGAGTGGCCTGCATTGCCAGAGAGACACCACACCTAGGCTCTCATGGGGGAACTTTTCCGAAGTTCTAATCTACCTATTTTATTGGGAGGAGACTTCAATGAAATCATGACTTAGGAGGAGAAGTAGGGTGGTCAACCCAGGAGTAAATGGCAAATGAGGAACTTTAGAGAGGTTATAGATAATTGTCACTTGAGTGATATGGGAAGCACAAGCTGCAAATTCATGTGGAAGAGGGGCCTACACGTAGAGAATCTCATACTAGAGAGACTTGACCATTTCTTGGCAGATAGGCGATGGTGCGACATGTATGGAGTACGCGGAGTTAAAAACTTCCTGATTCAGAACTCAGAACATGGACAAATTATACTATGGGCCGAAAAAATTCAACACCAAAATGGTCAAAGCAAGAGATTCTGATTTGAAAACATGTGGCTCTCGTCTCCTGACAGCAAGATGATTGTGGAACAAGCATGGGATGAGAAAGTGGGGGAAGGTCTTCTGTAGCAAGCCAGACAGTGTGCGGAGAGCTTAAGCTATTGGGTGGGAGAGAAGTTTGGAAACATTAAGAAAAAAATCCAGAGGATGGAACAAGATCTGATACAGGCACAAAATAGACCACCTTCGCATGATATGATTTAGGAGTATTCTCAATTGGCAAAAGATCTTCAGGAGTTGCAATGAAAAGAGGAAAGTTGGTGGCTTTCCAGAACGAGAACAAATGAGATGAGAGACGGGGATAGGAACACAAAATACTTTCACCATAAAGCATCTCATAGGAAGCACATGAATACAATAGTGGGTCTCTATAAGGAGGATGGGAGCTGGCAGAAAGATGTGATAGAGATTGAGGCGATGATCTCATCTTTCCTCGATACCTTATTTACCACATCTTACTCAGAGGGTATTAATGAGTTTCTGAGGGATGTGCATGGGGTGGCTCAGGATAGGGACGCAACCGCTCTAGACCAAACACCCACTAAGTATGAGATTTGGCAAGATGTGAATCAAATGCATCCTAATAAGGCACCGGTTCCAGACAGTATGAAGGCCATCATTTATCAAAAATTTTGGGATAAAGTAAAGGGAAGTATCACTGAATTTATTAAGGGGTGGTGGATAGGGAATCCAACACTTAAGGAGATCAATGGGACCGATATTGTCCTCATTCCTAAGATAGCTTCATCGGTGCACATCACAGAGTACAAACCAATCGACCTTTGCAATGTGTCTAACAAAATCATTTCAAAAGTCTTGGCTAATAGGGTGAAGCCGTTGCTGAACAACATCATTTATGAGAATTAAAGTACTTTTGTGGGTGGCAGGATGATTACTGACAATTCCTTAGTGGTGTATGATATTTTCCATACCATGAAGAATTAGAAGAAAGGAAGAAAGGGCCTAATGGTGTTGAAACTTGACATGAGCAAGGCATATGATGGAGTGGAATGGACTTTTGTGGAGAGAGTCATGGAGAGACTTGTGCTACTAGGGAAGTGGAGATCTAAAGTCACTGAGTGCATGGCTAGTGTTTCACACAAATTCATTGTCAACGGCAGAAGGAGGGGATCTACAAGACTGACTAGAGGACTCTGCAAAGGTGACCCCATCTCACCCTATTTATTTCTTTTTTGCACTGAAGCTCTCTCTCTCTTTCTTTCTCATGCATGTAGTACATGATAAGAACATCCACAACATAGAAGCCTACCGCAATGCACCAAAGGTGTCTCATTTATTCTTTGTAGATGATAGCATCGTGTTCACAAGGGCTACCTCAGGAGAATGCTCTGCTTTAGCTGAAATTTTAAGCCAATATGAGAGGGCATCCAGGGAGAAGATTAATTATGATAAAACTGAGGTATCCTTCAGTGGCAACATAGATGTAGAGAAATGGGACACTATCAAGAACATATTCAGAGTTAGGGAGGTGAATAAACATGAAAAGTATCTAGGCCTCCCAATGGTTATTGGAAGATCAAAGAAAGTAGTGTTTGTTGTAATAAATGACATGATATGGAAGAAGTTGCAAGGATGGAAAGAAAATCTTCTATCTAGACTAGGCAAGGAGGTACTCATCAAATTTGTGATTCAGGCGATCCTGACGCATCTATTGAGCATTTTAAAGATTCCGGACGGTGTTCTAGATGAGATTCACTCCATGATCGCAAGAAATGGTGGGGGATGAAGAATGGGGAAAGGAAGATACATTGGATGTCTTGGGAATAGCTATGTAGACCAAAGGAGTATGGAGGAATGGGCTTTAGAGATCTCAAAGCTTTCGATCGGGCGCTACTTGCCAAACAGGGGTGGCATCTGACTACTACAAGCACATCGTCAATATGTCAGGTTATGGGCCACAAATACTTCATGAACTGTACACCATTACACGCTGGTATAGGAGGACTTCCCAACTAATCATGGAACAACATATGGGGGGCCATCCAACTCGTGAAACTAGTTTTCCTCTGGAGAGTGGGCATGGGCAACACAATAGACATCTATGATGACAGGTGGATACCACAACTGGGTGGTCCAGTGCATTGTTATCTCTTATAGGGCCATGTGGATTATAGGAAGGTGTCGAGCTTGATCAGCAAGGAGATAGGACAATGGAATATACTAGTGCTCCTAGATGTTTTTCCACCACACATAAGGTCGATCATAGTGAATATTCCCCTTGGTAATCAGGATGGGAGGGACATTTTCTGTTGGGAGAAGGAGAGTGACAGGATGTACAAAGTCCAAAGTACATATGTGTTCATAAGGACAGGGGCAGAGATCACTGAAGAAGTTGATGAGGGTGATTGGAAACGAATTTGGAAGCAAAAATGGTCGTTGAAACTCAAGCACTTTGTTTGGCGGGTCATGTAGGACATCCTCCTAACACAGTGTACCCTTACCTGGAAGCACATCATTGAGGATGACATTTTCCAAAGATGTCGTGCACAACATGAGGATGTAGCCCACACACTACTGAGCTGCCATCATTCTCAACAAGTGTGGGTGTCGGGGATCTTCTCATGGCCAGTATGGACATGAGACAATGCAAGGTAGTTCATCCCATAACTACTATGGGAAGACGACCAGTAAAAGATCGACGAGGGAGCCATACTCATGTGGGTTGCATGAATAGCAACGAACAAGGCCATCATAAAATAGAGACCAACATATCTGCTGGCCCTTGTAGAGGGATTCCTATCCTTGGTGGCGGATAGGAGGACCTACATGACGACCTCTTCCACCCATAGCAATGGCGATGGTACCAGCGACAACACTGCCTGGACTTCCCCCCAGTAGAACTGCACAAAGATTAATGCTGACGCTTATGTCCTGAACAATGGAACTAGAGGAATAGGGGCTATGCTGAGAGATGACCAAGGAGCTATCCAAGGCACGTTCCAATGTGGGTTGGACCATACATTCTCAGTTCTTAGTGTGGAGGGAATGGCAGTCTACTCAGGCATGGTGTTTGCCTTAGAGCGGGGCATCTTAGGCCTACTGGTGGAAATAGATAGTGCCTTACTCATTCATGCTATCAAGAAGGAAGGTTGGGGGTGATGATATGAAGACAACCTAGTACAAAATATTATTAGTCTCTCGGTTAAGTTTCTTTCCTTTAATGTTAGTTTTGTAAGAAGGCAAGCCAATGGGGTAGCTCATGCCTTGGCTTCTAACGCCTGTCAACTCGACGGCTCTCGACATCTACTTGAGAACTTTGATGACGATATTGTTTGACTCTCTTTTAAAGATATTAATATATAAGAGCGATAGGAGCCCTTTACCAAAACAAAGTAGCTAAAACAAGTAACTAACTAGCCAAGAGTTCATACATGTATGAGTACAAGCAAGCCAATATCATAGTAGGGTCGAGAGGAAAATGTACCTAGAAAGTAGAGTACACGTTATTAACCTTGAGTAGATTCTAGGGGTGGTCCAATCTCAAGGGGACCTAAAATACAAAATAGAACCTTAGATCACTAGGGTTTGATAAGATAAGCATCATATGAGTTATGTGGATGTTTCCCTATATCTAGATTTCACTTACTTCAAAGATAGATCCAAATTTCCCAACATGCATGACATTATTCAACATAGTCCAACGATCAACATTAAGTCCTAGATCTAAGTGATCCATCCACATTAGCTTAGATATAAACATGGAATCATTTATGATTTGGATTTACAAAAACATGATATTAGTTTTTCCATAAAGGTTTAATCATATAGGTTCAAGTCACACTAGATTAATTACATGCAATAGATTCCAATTTCCAAACCATAAGATCATAAAAGTGCATAAGATACACCAAATTGGTATTTAGTGTTACAAGTGTGATGAGTTTAATAATTTGAACAAGATAGCTCATGGGATTAATATAATAATCAAATTTCATCATGTAGGCAGAACTAAATAACCTTAGTCATTTTAATGCCAAAACTAGGCACACAAGGTTTTAAGAGTCAAACATGGCAAAAGGAATGATAGCTCAACCAACATTTCCCAAATCATCATAATATTTACTAATTCTAATATTCGAAGATTATATGGTAACAATTTTGGGTAGATCTCAAGATTTGATCAAAACATAGCATGCATTCACTTAAAAGATTCACCCATTGGGTTAAGAATAACCATTTAGGGTCAAAGTAAACATTAGGGTTCATATAAATGGCTCATGAACACATAAAAGAAAAAGAGACTTATAGTTCACTGATTTAAGGGATATGATGCCTAGAAGTCATTAATGATAATAAATTGGATGATTTAGGTTGATTAACAAACATATGATAATAAGGCATCATATTTGCTAAAATAGGGATGAAAAATGAAAAGCTATTAAGGTATAGTAGCATAATTGGTAAGGTGATGATGTTTTGGTCAAAATGATATATAATATCATACCCTTTGGTTAAACCCAAGGTAGGAGAGGAAGGTGGGGTAGAAAATACAAAGAAAATGTTGCAAAAGAAAGGCATATATTTATCAAGGTTGAAGATGAGAAAAGATCACCTCAAGCACCACATACAAGAGAAGTTTGGCCATCAAGAGATCTAAGAAAGATCTCCTTGCTCCTCAAGGATCCAAGGATGACCAAGCAAGAAAGGAGGAAGACAATGACCAAAAAGGACCACTTGAATGGATAGAACAGGGTTTATATAATTTGGTCCCCTTTTGGGGTTGGGAAATATATTTACCATAATTTTACAAAAAAAATACGGTTTATATAGAAAAGGAGGAGAGAAGGGTGGAGATGAGGTGTCAACACCCTAAAGAACCAAAGGGACACTTGTCCACCCAAGAAACCAACATGCAACCCCTTTAGGCATACATGCACAAAATGGTGATACAATCTAGGTTGAGTCTCGACCACCTATGTCACCCAACATGATCGTGGTCGTGACACACCAAGGAACACCATCAATGGCTGTGACAACAACACCAAAACAACACTAGGTCGAGACAAAAGATCACCAGACACACACCCAAGGTCGAGACACTCTATACAAGGACAACTATCTCGACATTGGACCAACCAAAACCACCTAGATCACAACCAAAACACTTAGAGGGGATGTCTTGACCACAACACCCACAAAACAAGCCCTAGGTCACGACATAGGTCACTACACCCACAAGGTACACATAGATCGATACACACACAAACCCAAGAAACCCAAATCACCACCAAGGTTGTCGCCACTCAACAAATTCTCAAACTAAGAACCCACTTCTTTATCTCTCCTATAGATGATGTCAATAAAGAGAAGGAACACTCTAGAGGTGGAAAATTACACATTCACACCCTACTTTGGGTAAATTGTAATTTGCTCCAAAACTAGCACACAAGGCACAAATATCATCCAAACACGCTCAAACTAGAGACGTAAGCTCTCCACAACATCCAAAACCATCCCAAGGGATTATAGAAAGGTTCTAAGAACATCATAAATCCAAAGAAAACAAGGCTAACCTAAAACTCGGGTTAGGGGTCTTACAAGCCATAAACCTCTAATAAGGTTTTCTCCCACGAAATCATAAAAGAAAAGAGACGAGCACTACCTCCACATCTCTACCTCAAGCTCCTACTCAGGTCAACCAAAAAAAGTATAAAATTGATGTAGATATATAAAAATGAAATAACTTCATCTAACATGTCTCTTCTTATGAGTTGACCTTTCCTTCTTGCTGAGTCAAGGCGTAAAGCTTAGTCGTCACTTGTCTAGGTGAACCAGCCAGTGATGCATGTCCACGTCCTCTTCTACCACCACTTCTAATATTTTGTCTATATGAGTCATGTTGGCTCTACCTCAAATATTGGGTCACCTCATCACCTTTTACTGGATACTCCCATCTTAGATTTCCTACTTGCCCACAATTATGGCAAGTCCTGGTCTCATATTGTGGCCTAGACGGACCTGCCACTCACATGGATGTTGTATTGTGGGCTCTTATAGGTGGAAAACTAGGGCTTCTGCCCTTTCTTGACAACCACTATGTCACTGCACTAGACCTCTGTTGTGCCGGTGGTGATGAGAACCTTGGCTCCTTAGTATTGGTGGGTCTCTTCTTGGCACCTTTCTCATGCATCTCAACCACAGATCTCCCTATCCTCTTGACAGACTCCACAAACATGGCATAGATCTCTCTATTCTCAAAGGTTGTTGTCAGTGTCATCAACTTTTTACTTAACCTCTTCTCAAAATGTTGAATCCTCTCTTGATCTGTAGCGGCCATATGAGGACAAAACCTCAACAACTCCATAAACTTCACTTCATAATTGTTGATCGACATGGATCCCTCTCAGATCTTCTCAAACTAGATGATCTTCTCATCCAAATACATTAGAGAAAATTACTGACTAATTAACTCCCTTTAGAAATCCTCCCATCCCATCACAACACCTGGCCTTTTCTCCTCTTCTATTTCCCATCAATGGACATCACCACCCTTCAAAAGGTACACTACATGTCTTTCCTTATCTACTTGGGGGATGTTGAGGATCTTGAAGGCCTTCTCTAACTCCATCAACCAGAGATCTGCATCCACTAGATCAGTGGTACTATCATATTCCACAACTCCAACATGCCTTAAATGCTAAAAGGTCTTCCTTGAAACCTCACTTGAGGAATGGGTAATATGGTCTACCACATGTGTCATCTTTGACATAAACTGCCCAAACAAGGAGTGAAAGGTAGGGTTTTCCATAATAGCTTGGTCAAGCTTGGGAGCATCAAGTGCCCTCTCCTCAACATCCTTCCTCCTTGCACATCCACCTGGTGCAGCAACACCACTCTCAACAATGTGTTCTTCAACAATCTTTTCAACTCTTCTTCTTCTTTTGCATGAGTAGAAGTCACTACAAGATAGACTGGAGGACACTAGAAAAAATTCAAATCCTAGTCCTAGGTCCCTGTAGACTCATCAAAACACAAGCTCTAATACCAACCTAACTATGGCACTATGTGCCACAAAAAGAGTGTTTACAAAAAACTAAACGCAAATACAACACTAAGAAAGTGCACTACTAGTAAACACAGGAAATTAAAACATATTTCATAAAAGTAACATAAGTTGAAAACCTTTGCATATAAGTCAACAACAAGAAACATGGATCACGTAACATAATATAGAAGTGCTTACATCATGGTTGTTCACAATATTCTTGTCATTAAACTATTACATGACATATTTATTTCACATACATGTACGGCTACCATAACTATACAAGAAAAGGTTACACAAGCCAAAAGCCTCATATCGATGAAATCTCTACAAATCACATCACATACATCCCCTAGACCTGAGTGTACAGGGACAACTCTAGGACTCTAACACCAAAAGACTAGTAGCACACTCAACCTTGTCAACTATTGCTCTTGATATTGCTCTCACTTTCCTACACAATCACCACCACATTGTGCATGACCACATAAAATATGTGGAAACCCACAGGGTGAGGCTAAACATCCCAGTGAGAGATATAACTCTCTGCCAATGTCTATTAAAGAACAAATAAGCTAAGAAGGAGGTAACATACTAAGAAGGTAGATATCATATTGAGTAGGTAGAGTAGATTAAGAAATACTAATCAGTTATTACGGAGCAGTAGAAAAAATTATATTATAAAAAATACTATGAATAACATGTATAACAGTTGACTTCTCTTACTATCTTATAATTTAATAAATCAGTAAAAGGATAAGGCAAGGTATGAACCGATGTTATTTGTATTTGTCCCTATGCAAAAGAATTATGGTTGTATTATAGATTTTATTATATCTTAAGGAGACGAGGTATACCACTCATGCTCCAACTGACCACTTCTAACTCAAAATTAGTTCCATACAAGTTCTATGGAGGAGCCATAATCCATGACCTCTCCAAACCTTCCAGTCAACACGAGAGAACATCACAGTGACATAATAAGTCTAACTACAAACAACCTAGCCTACCTTGGTATATAGGCACAATGATGGTGAAACTGAGCTACAACCCAAAGTCGTACTCCTACTAGGGTATGGCTCGCATGCAATCATGTGAAAGCATATATTGAGTCACATCACTGAGTTACGGATCAAAGGCCCACTCCTACCAGTGTATGTCCTACTGCCAATCCTATGAATGCATATACTCAATAATTTATGACTCCTAGCTTCCACTAAGGGAGAACTCATTTCACCATCCAACACGAAGACTGACACTGGAATGGATTTATGGCATAGGGAACCTACCTCGTTAGGTTTCACTTTATTAGTTAAGAAAATTGGGTGACTTTGAGCATCAATCAATTTACTATGTATAAAGCCATAAAAACTCTACAAGAATAAGGGTATAGTACAATGTCAGAAGATATCAAATAGGTAAATTTTGATGTTGTCACATCATCACCAGAATACTATAGCACTACCATTCACCAGGCCATCATCACTATCACACAGTCACATAAGGCTATCGCCAAGGTCACATCATAGTAGGATATCAATCCCTCAATCATACCTCCATAGGTTATCACCTCAAATCATGCACAATGTACTTGCCATGTCATTGACCCATTCACATCAATCTTATATCACAAGTATCTCATCATGCCTCATCTAGGCTCAATTCAACCTATGTCATACACTAGCTATGACATTCAAGTTTATATCACATGCAAGTTTAGTGATTTATAAACAAAAGAGAGAAAGCATCATACATAACAACCATTCCAAGGGAGAGGTGCAAGCATATCACATGTCCCTACAAATGGGTTTGGTTTTCACGCTTAGACGATTAGGGTTGTCTATATATATATATATATATATATATATATATATATATATATATATATATATATATATATATATATATATATACATTCAAGCACTAATCCCTAGGCATGACATCTCCTATATCCTTGGATATCTTTAGGGTTGAGGAACATGATTAAAGTTGACTAAGCCATTGTCTAAATAGAACTAGACATAATTGAATCATTAATCATATACATGTATCGATTAGGTGTCCGAGTACATGTGTCGACCACCAACTATTCATATGTTACGACCACATACTATTCTTGTGTCACGACCATCCATCATACATGGGTTTCAACCATTTAACATGTAGGTGTCTTGACCATCTAGAGACAAGGGTCGCGACCACACATAGCCAAGGTGTCACAAACATGATGCAACCGATGTGTTTTGACCTCTTCATCAACTAGGGTTTCAATCACATGGCTAGGGTTTAACAATTAAAAGCAAACATGTCACGACTCCAACTTCAAGGGAAGCAACTTGACCCAAAATCAATTAGGTGTCTCGACCCTCATAGTGGTAATTGTCACGACCATCATAGGGTAGGATGTCGTGACCATAATTAGGTCATTTGTCTTTATCAAAACCTCACATGATAAGGTATTGTGACCCAAAGCAAAATAAGGTGTAATGATCACCAAAGATCAAAATACTACGAAAACATAGGACCAACATCCAATAAGGATCAAACATATCAACGAGAATATCTTCACAAGCAAAATATAAGGTTAAACCAAGAGAATTGATCATCAACATGGAGGAGAAAACCTCATGCAAATAGGTCACAAAAACCCTAAAACTTGAATCATGAAAACATCATGAAACATCCTTGTGCAAGAGAGAGAAAATCATTTTTGGTATCATCATAACAGAGTATAAACTTCATGGAACATCAAGACACTCATCCATCATGCATGTAATCAAGACCAAGATCAAGAGAAAGGGGAAAACCACCATTACACCATGATCACCAAAATTGGGTAACGAAACTAGGGCTTCATATTACATTCAAACAAGCATGGTTTTATCATAAAAAAAGTCCTTGGGCTTAGCAACATCCACTAACATGTAAGGGAATGTTTTATATAGAGAAAACATTAACGTGCATATAGTAAAAACGTATTAAAAGAAAAGGTTAAGTGTTATGTATCCCGCCTTAAGGAAGATTGCTCCAAGGATTGCAAGATCCAGGCACACAATCCCCAAGGTTTAAGAAACTCCACCAAAGCTCCACTCTTAGCCACAAAACACCTCAAGAAAGGAAGACATCATGGTTACAGATTGCTCAAGAAAATAGTCATGGAAGAACCCTAGACCAAACCAAAGAAAGAAGAGAGAAGAGAGGAGAAACTCCCTCTCACTTCGGTGTCACCTTGTCAAAACATGGCGGATGCATGTGTTTTTAGTCATTATTTCAGGCACATTTTTCCTATATTTCATGTGTAAATGACATAGATGGCCTATTTCTATTAAATGCATCAAATTATATGATTTTTAATATTTTATGTAATATTTTATGCATCCCAATTGCTTATGACGATTTTGTGTGTTTTCAAGTACAAGGAAGAGCCACAGACTAGGTGCTACCGACCTGGAACAGTCAGTGGTACCGACTTGATGTCAGAGACCTATCACAAACTTGCCCAGAATTAGTGCTACAAACAACTGAAGTCGGTGCTACTGATTCAACATCAGCGAGTCTCAGAATGAATCGAGAAAATGTGGTGTTACCTAGTTTTTAACTTGGTGATACCGAGTTGACGTCAGAGAGGCAGATCAAAAACCACAAAACTCGATGCTATCAAGTCTAGTCAATAGTACAAATAGGATTGAGATCACGCGACCAAACCTAAATGACTCGGTACTACCGACTCACCTAGTCAGTACTATCGAGTCTGCCCCATCAGGCCGACTGTAGATTTATCTCTAATCCAATGGTGGACATTAATTTGTACCCTAAGTGTCTTCTATGACCTTGGGAGATGATGGCCAGAGAGAAGGAGGCAGACATTTTCATTGTGTGACGACCAAACAGAGACAAAAGAAGAACGGATGACCAAAAGCTTCGACTGAGGAGATCTGAGCACCTCTGGAGGGTGATTTTGCAGTCAGAAGATAGTAGAACGCTCGCACAACAGAGGGAATCTCCCAGACGGGCAGAGAGATTTAGGGGTTACCTTAATTTCTTCATGTTTCCCACATTTTTCTTCTCCCCTTCCATGTATTCATCAGTGAAAACCATGCAAGGCTAAAACCCATTATTCCTTAGGAACCAGGAGTAGCCCGGATATACAATGTGATTGATTCCATACATTAATATCAGTTTTATCTCTTTTTACTGTATATAAATCTATGAAAGCTTTGTGTTCTACATGTGCTTGATCACCATGAGTGGATTTATAGATGCTAAGTCATCTCGGGAGAGAGATTGAGGGTCAGAGAGCATAGATTTATCCGTCTACTATGCCCTTTGTGAAAAATGGAGTGTAAATGGGAGGAAAACCCCAGAGAATAACTATAAAAAATCTAACCAATCAATCAATAATTGCAGAAGTGGGATTGGAGTTAGATTAGTTAGTGGATTACACTATAGAAGTAGGTAATTCTAGCTACATGCTCCTTATCTATGGATTGAGATAATAGATGTTAGTGTGTGTGAGATCAATTATTAGTACTATCTGTGGTGAAACCACTATCCTAAGGAAATCACCCCATCTCTGATTAATTCAACCTTTAATTCATTTTATTTATGCTTTTTTCTTCGTTCAACCCAATTCAACCATTTACAACTGGCTTAGATGATTTGACTATAGTTAGTAGTTGTCTACTCGAGAAATGCTTCCCCATGTTTGAGTCAGGCCTCGCAAGGCCTTATTACTTTGATATGTTTGCTTGCGTACTATGCACGACAAACTCATGTCAAGGTTTTTACACCATTGTTGGGGAAGTGACAACATTCAACACTATGAGTGCTTCGGTCAGCCACTCTAGGCCAATTTTTTTTTTCATTTGAATTTCTTTGAGCTGAATCATAAGATTTTTTTTATACATGATAAATTATTTGTGCTAATACCTATTTTATACTATTTCTGGGAAACTAGTGCATTGTGTGTACCATAGCCATAGAATACAGAAAACTATCCTCACTAGGCTTTGGACAAACAAAGCTCATACAAGGAGTAAGGGAGTCTGGTAGATCTGTGGGTAGGTTTAACTGAACCCCTTCATCGACACCTCCACCTGAGAGACCCACGACACCAGAAGAACAAGAGACATTAGAAATGGAGGGAGAATAAGAATTTACTATATGGGACAGGAGAAAGGCTTCATCAGCTATGGCCCAGAAAGAGCCCATCAAAAGGCAAGCCATCCATGTGGGAAGCTACAAAATATATCCTAGACTTCTTTCCTTAGTTAAATATCAAGTCTTCCATGGCCATCCCTCTGAAGATCCAATGACACATATCAACAATTTTGTGTATAATTATGACATGGTCAAGATGGACATGATTATAACCACTATATTAACAACTTCAAACAACAAGAAAATGAGTCATATTCAAAGGCATGGAAAATGTTTTAGAATATGCTGAGAAAAGTGTCTCATCATTGCATTGATCTACTGGGGAAAGCCAAGATTTTCTATTATAGCCTACACTAGGGGGAGAGAACAACTCTTGGCAGTGCTGGAGGAGGCTTCTTCCTCAACAACAAGCCCGCTCGCTGCCATGAAATTGTCAAGAACATGTCTAAAAAACAATCATGGGGAGAAGAAAGAGAGCCACCAGAAACCATCAAGAGTGTCAGGGAATCCAAGGTGATATCTGTGTTAAACAAGAAGTCATATCTCATTGCTAAGAAGCTATGTGCTACTATCAAAGTTCCTATTGAGGAATAAGAAGAAGAGTGCAAGCATGTGCGTCTGGGGCAATATAGAAACAATGATTATTCTTGGAGGGATAGACCCCAAATTTTCTTGGAAGGATCCTAACAAATTCCAACATGATCCATCACAAGCACAGCATCAACATCCTAAGCCACAGTAGTGTGAACAAGCACAGTATCAACCAAAGCAATAGAAAATTGACAAGATCGAAGAAATGTTGGGTAAGATATTGAGTCAGAATGAGCTGCAGATTGCACAAACTCAAAGGGATCTTTAAAATAAAGGGGTACGTATTCACAGAGTAGAAACATAGATCTCTCAGATAGAGGAAGATGTGAGTGCATTAAAGCAACTAACCCAACAAGGATTTTCGGCAAACACCAAAGTACCTTCCAAGAACCAGCATGTGAAGGTTGTTCTGCTATACAGTGGCAAGAAAATATTGAATGATGCATCACATGGGGAAGTTACTGAAGAAGCTACAAATCTAATTATACTAGTGGATACAGAAGTACAGGACACAACAATACAGGAGAAGATGGTGGAGGAGCAGGATGATGAGGATGAGGGTAATAAAACTCAAGATTATATCCCACCTCACTAGAGTGAACCTATAGTTCATGTGCCCTTTCCAAACAGTTTATGTAACATCCCTGACCTGGGTTATTCCTTAACCCTAGGAGTTTTGCTTAAGGAAGCTAATTAAATCCTTAATTTTATTTGGCAAAAAGTAATTAAGGCTCAAGAGGAACTTATGCTTCAATTTTGGTCCTGTTTGAATAATGTTGAAGCAATGTTTGCTTATTTTGGACTAATGTGCAAATTACCCAAGTTGAGGGGTTAACTTGAAAATGTTACTTGATAAATGTTCCTCAAGTAGTTTGGCATCATGAGAATGAAAATGATGCAGAGGTATGACTTATGAAAGTCTGAGAACCAAGAAAGAGCTAATAAAACAATGTTTGTGCATTAAAACCTAGTTTTGGTGTAAAGTGCAATTTACCTAAAAGTTAGCGTTCAATATGCAAATTACCACGTCAATATAGTTAATAATGTTTATAGGTATCATTTAGAGAAAATAAAATAAGAGGGGCGCCTCATTTGAATTAATTTGGAGGAGAGAGAATCTTGATATTAAAATGAACAAGATTTATGCATAATTGAAACCCTAATTCAATTTAATGCAAAAAGAAATATATTAATTGGAGAGCCCTTAAACCAAAACTTGAGGGATGAATTTGAAAAAAGTTGGACGAGCTTGTGCCTTGCAAAGGCACGAAAATATCCAAGGGAGTGGATAACTCACTCACAATTTTATAAGAAAAAGAAATATCCACTCACTTATGGATATTAATATAATATTGTTTGAGGTGCTTAATTTGCTTTTATTTAAATCATGGATAATTTAGAGGAAAAGGAGGAAACAAATATATCCTCAGATCCAAGGAGTTGAGGGGAAAGAGGCAACACTAATTTTAGAATTAAATGAATTTTTATAAAGCATTTTCTCTCTCATTGAATTTCTTATAAAAAGACCCTTTACAAGCCAAAACAAAGGCTTTTCCGATTCCACTTCTTCCCTTTGCTTGGAAAAAGACCAAGGGATCTTGCAGCAATAGAAGGACGACCCCCAACCTGTTGGTAAGCTTCTTGATCACTTTCAACCATGATTTCATGGTGGAAATCGAAAATAAATCATTGATTTCTTCTTTTCTTCACTCCATCTTCAACCCTAGCCAATCTTTTCACCCAAAAGCTTGAGGACGAGCCTAGGGGGAGTTGCAAAAGCTTCACCTACCATTTTTGACGTGATCTTGAAGCTTTGGAGCTCAATTGGAGGTGGGTTTTATAACCTGAACCCTTAATATTGCTATAGCATTCAATTCCTTATCAATTAATGATCCTTTCCTTATTCTCAAAATTTTGTTTGGTTGATTGATTCAATTACCATGGAAATCACAGCAGGTTTCGTGAGTTTAGAGCTTAATGATGATTACATCATCATAATCACACACCATTCCAAATATCCAAGGCAAACGATTTCAATGGTTTGGTCCAAACTGTTTCACCAAACCGTTTGGAGGTTTGGACCCCAAACCATTTAGGGGAGTTGACAGTTAAAGAGGGTTGACCGTTTGAGGTCAAAACCCTAATTCATGTTGGATAATAATCTAATGCATCCAGTTGATTAATTCAATACATAAATAATCATTAAGTAGCAAACCCTAATCGGATTGAATGCTGATTTTGCAATTGATTGATTTGGAACTTTGGGTTGATTGATCCAAATGGTTTCAAACCCATTTGGGGATTACCCAAATGGTCTCAAGATTATTTGAAGGTAAACCAAGACCGCTTGGAGGTCTAAGGTTGTGTATGGTTGGGTAATTGAAGATCCAAAGATACCAAACTGAAGTATAATCAATAGTCGGTTTGATGATCAATTCAATGACCTAAACCCTAATTGGTTTCCACTAATTATCATGTTGGAATGGGAAAACGGTCTCTAGACCATTTGGAGGTCATCCAAATGACCTCAAGACCGTTTGAGGTCAGGTCATGTCCAATTTGGATGATGGTCCAATGATTTCAAAGTAATTAGTTTCACAATGATTAACATTGAAGGTTCATCGATTTCAAACCCTAACCCAATTGGATTCAAAACCCTAATTGATGATCAATTGAAGGTTAAATCAATGGTGAGATGATTTATTAAGCTCGATTGAAGAATGGAGTTAGATTCAATTGATGAGTGGTTACATGGATTCAATCGATGAGGGAATCAACCTTGGAAACCCTAAATCAATTTGAGTAGTTGAGACCATCTTTGGTCCAATCGGTTTTGAGGAGGTTTGGACCAAATGGTCTCAGGACCATTTGAGTCCAAATTGTCTCAAGACCTTTTGCGAACAAACGATCCCAAACCGATTGAGATTCAAATGGTTTCAAGAATCTACTTTGTCAAACGTTTTCAAGTACTAACTTTAGACCGTTTGGAGATCTACATGGTCTTAAACCATTTGAAGGCTATTCTATGCAAGACTATTTGAGGTTTAATTGGTCAAGACCGTTTGGGGTCTAAGTGACCAAGATCGTTTGGTGGATAATTAACCAAACCATATGAACACTTAAAGTGGTTAAAGGTCAATTGTTTGATTGAACTATTACATGATGTAAACCAAGGGTGATTATAATAATTGGACCCTTAATGAGATTGAGTGATTAGTACTTTTGAATAATTAATCTTTAATGATCATGGAAGTAATGACATAATTCATTGTTTCAATCCTTCATTCAAGTTGAGTTGACTTAGTCCAATCATGTCTGAAGTAAGTATCATCTTATAGAGGATGAAAGAGAGAGGACTTCCTACATGAATGATAACCATATAATGGTTAAGTCTCAACACTTTCAACATGAATGAATGTATATGTAGGGAATGATCCATAATAAAGAGATCATGAAAACCCTAATCAAGAGTATTGATGAACCTTAACCCTAATTAGGGACAATGCTAGGTATAATCCTAATCTAAGATAAGGATGTAACCCTAATTAAGGGTAATAACATGTGAAACCCTAATTTAGGGTAACTTCATGAAAACCCTAATTTAAGAAGGTACTCCATGTGAACCCCTAATTGAGAATGATTCCATGAGAAACCCTAATTAAGGGTGATTCCATGAGAAAAATTATTTGGGAAGAATGGTAAACCCTATCTATGGGTAATGTGATGTGAAAGTCTAATAAAGGAAAATATTGTATGCAATTCAAACCCTAATGAAGTATGATAGTATGTGAAACCCTAATTCAGGGTAATGCGATACAAAACCCTAATTGGGATGAATATTAAACCCTAATTATAGGTAATTGATTATGAAACCCTAATTGGGATGAATAGTAAACCCTAATTGTGGGTTATTGAATGTGAAACCCTAATATAGGGTAATGTCATGTGAAACCCAAAATAAGAATGATATTATGTGGAACCCAGAAGAATGATGTGATGTGAGGCTCAAATCCAGGGGGATACCATGTCATGATATGTGAAACCCTAGTGATGGTATAATGGTCAATACATTAGAGTAGGGTGTGGCTAATATAATCAAATAAGATTAGGGTGTTATATCCATGAAGGGTAAAGTTGATGAACCATATGAATGGTAATGTTGATACTCTAATGAATAAGGGTATAAGAGATAACATGATGCCTAGATCATTATATATCCAACTCCATGCATGTGTAACAACCCTATACACCTTGCAAAGATGAATCCATGAAATTCTTAGGAATGATATATGCAACACTAATTAATGGTGTGGATAACATCTTAAGAGTTGAAATACCTAAAGTGGTTGATAATAGTTTATTCTATATCAACTATGCTTAACCATGCGATAAGTCCATATCATTAAAGATAGCTGGACAATTCTAATATGTAACCTATACACTACATGATAAAAGTGATAGGTTAGTGATTAAAGTATTAAGAGGGAAATACCTTAATACAAGGTCTGTTGATTGATCTAAGTAAGATGGAGATAAGGAGAAAAGTGATACATCAAGACATGATAGATATCACATTTAGCAATTCAGGGTTGATATACCTCGATGCACCTCAAGTCCAATATACTTGGATAACAAACATATGAAGTGTGTGTTATGTAGTTGTTACAATAAGATTGTAATGAGCTTTACTTTGATAATTATAGGCTAATATATATTGTGAAAAGAGATAAGCCAAACTAATGAGTATGATGTAATCATACCATGATAAGAATGGGAAATGAACTTGTACCTTGTATTGATAATCCTTAATGATATATGATGAGAGTAACAAGCATGAATGAATACTTGTGATAGCAATTGATGCTCCTAAGAGGAGTGGAGAAATATATATTAGGGATGGATAAATAATATAAACATGAAATCCTAATTAATGTGAAATGGTAAACCCTAACCCTAATTTTTGGGTAAAGGGATGAAAATCTTATTCAATAGTAAACCCTAATCTTGATGAAGTAATGGTGGTGTTACTAGTGTATCACATGATGTGATAAGTGTCTTTTATGACTATAATCATGTTTATTAACCATGCAGATATCATGAGATGATGTTCATAGTCATTTTTGAGCTATGGCTTTTATATAATAAAATATTGAGTGGCCTTGTGTGCCTTAATTTTGTTATTGCCTAGTAAAAGTAACAAGATGTGCATGGACTTATGAGTCATATGAGTAAGTTGTTTCCTAGTGAAAGCTGAAAAAACACTTAATAGGCCATGTGAGCCATGAGAGATGCTTGTCTAACAAGTATCATGTATACCTCGGTCTGAGAACCTAGAGGCAATGGTTACCTAACAAGTTGTAACAATGATAGTGATGAACTGAGGGTATGAATACCCAGTTTTGATAAGTAAGATAATGGTGTTGTTGTGAGATGTGAACTTTCAAGTAATGAGATAAGGGATTAAGATCACAATACATTATAAGTTCTGGTAAAGCTATAAATAAGAGCTTACATGTTTCTTTGTAGTATTTATCATAATAATTCATGTTTGAGAACTTGACTGATGCTAAAAGAATATGCTAATGTACTTAATTAATTAAGTGAAATCATATCATGTAGAGCCCTGACCATAGATCCATCATCGTCAGCAATAGGTGATGGTGAAACGAGTGCTCTGTGGCAAAACCCAGAACGCATATTTTGAATATGTGGGCGCTATGGGCGAATGTATCCTGACGTCCTAATGAGGGAATTGATGAAAGGTAAACATTAAACCTCTCAATCCTTCATTATTGTATCGGGATGGATGTATCATGTATCTCTCGACGATTGGGTAGATGCAGTACACATCTCCCAATAATATTAATGTCGTATCTATGGAGATATACATGAAAGCTCACGATTGTGAAGAGAGTACAACACGCCACTGTAACTCTAATAGCGAAGTTGTCAGTATACCCTAGAAAGCTATATAGCAGAGACCCTGCATGTGATCTCGCGTTGACCGAGATGTGGGAGGTCTTCGTAGCCGACTCTACCATTGACCTTGTATGGTACCGATTTCGAATTCGCAATGGTCGATAGGAGTATGAGAGGTATACCTCATCTCCTCATGGAATAAGTGTGATTGTAAAATGTAATCAGTCGTATAGCATGTTTTCTTAAGGATTGAATACGGAAATTCATTGGTTGATGTTACATTTCTTTATGCATCTCTAGTTGATAGATTTTATTCATATCTCTTTATATTCATTGCAAGTAGATGGATGAATTATGATTCTATTATGGATAGATGCAATGATCTCCTTAGGAAAGGAGATTACTTTACTCTGTTCATTCAATGATTAATACTGCTGTTAATATATAAGAATTCATGTTCAGTTTTATTATAATAAACTGTTATAACAATTTTTGGCGGAGAGTTATATCTTCTGCTGGGGCAATTTACAATTATCTCACCCCCGTGGGATCCAATGATTTAGGTAAGCACAGAAGAAGAAGCAAGAACCCTGTATCAAGGGAAAAACAACAGCAGTATCAGGGACAATAGTGATAACTCAGGTGGAGGCACTAGCTGCCAAGTTTTGTATAGATAGTAGTCCTATGTGTTGTCTTTGTACTCTCAAGTCCTCAGAGTCAGTAGATAATGCTTTTATAATTGATCTGAGATTTTGGCTTGATGCCTCGAGGTTCTTATGCTATTTGTATATAATGTTAATAGGGCAGCTGATGTTGTAATCCTAGAGAAGAGATGATACAAGTTATGTACTTATGAACTAGGATGTAAATGTTATACTTTGGTTCTTGATGAAAAAGATTTCCTATGTGTGGATCTCTTTGCAAAAATATTTTTAGTGATTTTCAGTAATCCGCTGCAAACGATTCACTTCCGCTTAAGTAAATCTTGTTTTTGTGAGTTGGACACCACATTTGAAAGGTGACCAAGATGGATCAACAGTTCAAGAAATTTGTAGACAATTTTCAGAAGTTATCTATGAACATTCCCTTGATAGACGCAATTGAGAAATGCCATCCTATGTTAAGTTCTTGAAGGATATAATTACAAAGAAGAGAAAGATACCAGACTCTGATGTTGTGTTTCTGAAAGAGCAGGTTAGTGTCTTCATCTTGGGGATACTACCTCCTAAAAGATAGGATACAAGATGCTTTAATATCACATGCTTCATAGGCAAGATGCAATTTGGACAGACACAATGTGATTCACGGGCAAGTATAAATTGTATGCCTCTATCTACCTTCAAGAAGCTCAAACTTAAGGAATCCAAGAAGAGCACTATGACAATCCAGTTGGCAGACAATTTAGTAGTTAAGTCATATGGTATATGCGAGGATGTCTTGGTGAAAGTGGATAGGTTCATCTTTCCTGTAGATTCTATTATGATGGAAATGCAGGATGACCATGGCAATGAGCTTCTACTTGGAAGGCTCTTTCAATCCACTGCAGACATGATACTTGAGATGGGAAGAGGATATCTGACTATGGGAATCTAAGATGATAGGTTTGAGATCAAGATGTCAGACCACTCTCTAGCCACAGGAGATAAGGTTCATTGCAACATGCTTCAACACATACATAGCAATTTTTCTCTATTTCTAGGGAAGTTGTTCCTAGATATGGCCCATGTTATGACTAAAGTAGAAAGAGGTACACTAGTGGTGGTCATCATGGAAAATACAAAGGTGATCTCACTAACTCAGGAAATGTTCTACCCGAATGATGAGGGAGATGACTACGACCCTACTACCGAAGAATAAGCTGTAGCTAATTCTTTCATACAGTCATCACCCAAGCTACTCTTAGAAGCATGCTTGATGAGAAAAATAGAGGAAAACATCTGTAACAACCATCTAGAGGAGTGTGCTTTGATGTTGAAGGAAGTACCTTGCTACTATGCAAGGCGATTTGAGGACCTTAGATCACCTCCCCCACCATTGGTCCCATCTCTATTGAGCCCATCGGATTTGGAGTTGAAGCCATTACCACTGCACCTAAAGTATGTCTTCTTAACTATAGAGCAAATTCTCCTAGTGATCATATCATCTTCTATGAGTGGTGAAGAGGAAGGAAAGTTACTCACCATGTTGGAAAACAACCTAGCAACATTTGGGTGGTCCATAGATGATATGAAAGGGATCTCTCCAACCTTGTGTCAATACAAGATCCGGCTCAAAGAAGGAGCTAATACAATTTTCCAACCTCAGAGGTGTCTCAATTCAATTATGACTGAGGTGGTGAAGAAGGAAGTTGTCAAGCAGCTGTTCAGCAGGTATAATCTACTCTATCTCTGATTTAATGTGGGTTAGTCCTACCCACGTAGTTCCTAAGAAAGGGGGATCACAGTCACTACTAATGCAGCTAATGAATTGATTTGAATAAGCTGGTGATGGGATGGCAAGTGTGCATAGATTATCACCATTTAAATGCAGCCACTCTTAAAGATCATTTTCCTTTACCCTTTATTGATCAGATTTTGGAATGATTAGCTGGTCATTCACACTTTTGCTTTCTTGACGGGTATTCTGGGTATAATCAAATTACCATTGAGCCTAAGGATCAGGAAAAATCCTCTTTCACCTACCCGTATGGCATGTTCACATACCTACATATGCCTTTTGGTTTTTGTAATGCCCCGACCACATTTTGACGTTGTATTCTATCCATTTTTTTGACATGGTAGAGTGGTGCTTAGAGGTTTTTATGGATGATTATTTTGTGTATGGGGAATCTTTCAATGATTGTCTTTACAACCTTGATAGGGTGTTATAGAGATGTGAGGACACTCACCTAGTTCTAAACTAGGAGAAGTGTCACATGATGGTAAGTGAAGGGATCATTCTCAGAGACAAGGTGTTCGATAAGGGCATGAAAGTGGATCCAGTGAAGATTGAAGTCATTTCTACACTTCCTCCACCAACATCAGTGAAAGGAGTGTAGAGCTTTTCAGGTTACGCTGGATTCTACCTTTGTTTTATCAAGGATTTCTCAAAAACTGCCAAAACATTATCTGAGCTTTTATAAAAAGATGTCGAGTTTTCCTTTGATGAGATATGTTTAAAAACTTTTGAAATCCTTAAACAAAAATTGATCTTTGCACCTATTGTGCAGGCTCCTAACTGGAGCCTGCCCTTTGAGATGATGTGTGACACATCAAATTATGCAGTAGGAGTTGTGTTGGGTCAACGCAGAGACAAGACTCCAACTATCATATATTATGCATCAAAGACTTTGAATGATGAGCAATTGAATTACACTACTACCAAAAAAGAATTGTTGGTGGTAGTGTTTGCTTTTGAAAAATTCTGCCAATACCTAGTTGGGGCTAAAGTGATAGTTTGGACTGACCATGCTGCCATCAAATACTTGTTACAAAAGAAAGATGCCAAACCCAGATTGATAAGGTGGATTCTTATACTTCAAGAATTTGACATTGAGATTAGAGACAAAGTAGGGGTAGAGAATGTTGTAGCCGATCATTTGTCTAGGTTGGAAAGGGTGGACGATAAAGATATAGCCATCCCCATAATTGAGAAATTCCAAGATGAGAAACTTTTTGCAATTAAAACTAAATATCCTTAGTTTGTAGATATTATTGATTACCTAGCTTGTAAGGAATTGCCTTTAGATTGGGGGTATCAAGAGAAAAAATGATTTTTCCACTCATTGAAGTTTTATATTTGGGATGACCCGATTATTCTTAAGCAATGTAGGGATGGGCTGTTAAGAAGATGTGTTCCCAAATGTAAGGTAGAGAGCATCTTGTCACACTATCATTATCTACCCACGGGTGGACACCATGCTAGCTCTAGGAATGCAGCTAAAGTCTTAGAGAGTGGGTTTTAGTGGCCTACCTTGTTTAAGGATGCTCACAACTTTGTTCATCTTTATGACACATGTCAATGTGCAGGTAATATCTCTAAGCAACATGAGATTCCCTTGAATGTGTTTGAGGAAGTTGAAGTTTTTGATCTTTGGGGTATAGATTTTGTGGTCCCATTTGTGTCTAAGTGGGTGGAAGCAATTCCACCCCGCACCAATGATGAGCTGGTAGTGTGTAGGTTTGTGAAGGAATACATTTTCTGTTGGTTTGGCGTCCCCCATCTATTTATTAATGATGGTGGTTCACATTTCACTAATAGGCAGTTCGGGGCTTTACTGAGAAAATATGGGGTGAAGCACCGAGTGGGCACTCCTTATCACCAACAGACTCAAGGATAGGTTGAGGTGTCCAATAGAGAGGTGAAGAAAATCTTAGAAAGGACAGTCTCAACCAATAGGATGAACTAGAGCTATGTGCATGGTGATGCTCTTTGGGCTTACAGAACAACCTACAAAACCCCAATAGGAACATCACCTTCTAGGATGGTCTATGGTCGTGCATGCCATCTACCCGTAGAGCTTGAGCATAAGGCTAAATGGGCCATGAAGAAGCTGGATTTCAACATAGATGAAGCGAGTAGAAAAAGGCTTTTGGAACTCAATGAATTAGATGAGCATAGGATGGATGCTAATGAAAGCTCTATGATATATAAGGTAAGGGATAAAAAATTCATGATAGACACATTCTAAATAGGTTGTTTCTCCCAGGTCAAAAAGTCCTCCTTTTCAATTCTAGGCTTAGGCTACCTCCGGGTAACATAAGGTCTAAGTGGAGTGGACCGTTTGTGATTGAAAAAGTCTTTCCCCATGGTGTTGTGAACATTTTAGATGGGAATAGGTTGTTCCTTGTAAATAACCAAAGCTTAAAGCACTATTTCGGAGGTGAGGTAGAGCCCCAAATGATGAAGTTGCAACTTTGCACCATTCCATAGGCTCTTGCTCTATAGACTGTCTAGTCTAGGAAATTAAATAATGATGCTTGTTGGGAGGCAACCCAATCTTTATTTTCTTTGTTTTATGTTCAATTTTTCATTTTAAATTGTCACTTTATTTTAGTTTCTGTAAAAATGGTACTTTACTCATTTTTGGAGTGTGCAAGGCTTTAAAGTCAGTACCACTTAGTTTCATAGTTGTTGGCATTGAAATGAGGTCAGTATTTTGTCTACAACAATAACACACACTCATTACCACTGACTCCAGTGGTCGGTACCATGGAGTCTCTAAAGATCTTTCGAGGGCTCACTAATAAGAAGTCAGTACTATCGACTGCTTCCGTCAGGTAGTACTAACTTTTGGATGTGCCCAGGTTTGGTATACTGAGTCCACAAATTCAAAAGCACCAACAAATCAAACACTCAGTACTACTGACTTAGAAATTCGGTACTACCGACTTGCCATGTCAGCAATCTAGGTGGTCATGATCCAATATCCATGACACACTTCATTGAACAGTCATTGGCACCGATCCACGACACAAGTCAGTACCACTAACGTTTCATCAGTACCACTAACTTAGGTTGATCTGTGCCATCTACGTCAACCAATCATAAGCCGTCGATGAAACTGGCCATGGATTGTGCTAGCCAACTCGGTACCACTAACTCAAAAAGATAGTAGTACCACCTATGTCACGTTCATCTATATAAGGAGGGGTGATGGATCTAGTCACACCCTCAACATCTTCTCCTCCTACATTCCAGATCAAGGCTGCACCAGGCACTGATGTCTTCCCTGAGATTTCATTCTCTTAACCTCCTTCTTGCATCAACAACATGGCTCCTAGGCATAGAATTTTTCCCCCGCAGGGGGAGTTGGTCCCCTGACCAACCCGCATTCAACACCCATCCTCAAAGATAAGGAAGCTCTATGAGGAGTTGCATACAAGACAAATCATCCTGACGAGATATGGTGATTGCACATTGATCGAGAGGGTGGGCTTTACTAACAACATGTGTTGGGTATGTCAGAAGAAAGAAATGGAGGGAGATAATCCTCTCTTTAGCGACTGGCATACCTACCTGGATCTTGTGCTAGAGTTCTTAGCGTCGCTTGATGTAGGAGGTGAATGGCGGGAAGGCAAGGTCAACTTCCACCTCTTCAACAACAATTATTCTCTCACGCTAAGGGCCTTCAACCATATCTTCAACTAGGAAAATGTCCCAAAATGCTCGGCTCCATATGACTTCGACTATGACTTCGCCTAGGAGTAGTTGACTGAGGTGCCAGTGGGATTTTGGATAAATTGGCATATGAGTTCTATTACTGATATTGAGCATCCTTTTTCTCGCATGCTTCACCGTCTCTGTGTCAACACTATTTTCACTCGATCCGGTCAAGCTCAAGGGAAGGTCTAGTAGGAGGACCTCTACTTTCTCTACCAGGTACTAGAGGGGGAGATTGTTAACTTTGGAGCTTTTCTACTACTCCATATGATCTCTATGAAGCACAATGTGACAAGGAAGGCACTGATTTTATTTGGGGGTCTCATCACCCCTATTTCTCTCCATCTGCACCTTGATTTATCTTCCCTTGAGTCATTGGAGGATACAACAAAGCTAGACCTCCTTCACTTCCGTAGGGCACATCTTCTCCAATACCATCATAATGTGCTCTATGCGCATTGCACCCAGAGAGGCATACTTCAGGAGAGGAGTCTTCCCGACCCAATCTTCAACATGTGGCCACTGAATGAGGGGGAAGTTGCAGATCTGTCCATGGCAGCAGCTCAGGGTGACACTGAGGTGCACAACGGTGACAACAACGACAAGGTTGAGAAGGTGGAGCCCAACATCCCCATAACTAGGAGAGTGGTCCCCCAAAAATGGGCCCACACATACACTGCCTCAACTTCTTCAGTCCCATCACCTTCCCAGGAGGAGTAAGACCTGGATAACATGAGGGGCATGTATACAAGAGATCCAAATTGGGCAGCAACAACATTAGGTGATGCTGGCTGACATGAAAGATATTCAAGGAACGATATACCAGAACCAATAGGCAATTTACAAAATTGAACACCCTCTCTTGGCCAACCAAGAGAATGTTCACATGCACCTATAGCAGATGGAGCAGTACCAACAACCTTTTTTTGACAACTACTAGAACCGTGGATACTTTGGGGAGTACCCACAGCTGTCGCCTACAGACCTCGCATTCCAGGGGATGTTTCCTCCACACGACCCCAACATGCCACCTCTGCCATTCTGAGCCCTTGTACGACTGTTCTACCTCTTGGATGCGAGTATTGACTATGTCGACATAGTCATATTCAAGCTTGGGGGTGTTGGAACAACTTTCTATCTTTGTTTTTATTATTTTTAGTTGTGCAAGTGTAGAATCCATGTCTATTTAGTGTAATTGTGGAGTAGTAAATGCATGGTTTTTATTTTTGAATAAATTGTACTCTCTGTGTTGTTGCATGAAAATGGTCATATCCTTAAATGCTTAAACTACAAAATCATTCTATAACACCACTTGAGGAAGTGTTTAGACTAGTCAGCATTAGGACTTAGGATATACATGAAAATCGAAATCAACTCGGGAATGTGAATGATGAAGATGTTGAGCCAAAAGTGACCAAACCATAATGAGATCCTAAATGAAAATACAAGAAATAAACCTTTAGATCACCCTGAACACATGTCAATTAAGAGGGACACATCATAATATAATGAAAGGCATTGTCTCCTAGTTGTGTGATTCCATTTCTTTTCCATTCATTTTTTTACTCACCACCTCAAAAATTTATGAGTACTCCAAGATATTTTCCTTGATTGCATTTCATGGAACGATAGGAACATATTAGTTATTTTTCTTGCATTTGAAAAAGGAAAAAAAACATTGCATTTATAGGCATCAAATTTAGTGCATACCATCTTAGCTTGCATAATACAGTTCATGTAGTTGCATGCATTTTAACATTGCATGCATATTCACCAGAACATGTGGATTTTAATTTTGAGTTATAGACCTCAAGTGTAGGGATATACCTTCAATAAAATTAAAACAAGGAGAAAAATTATAAAGGCGAGAAACATAAAACTCAGCCTTTTGAAGAAAAAAAGAAAAAGAAATTTTTTTGTTCAAATGAAACAAGGACAAAGTATATCCCACATGTGTGTTTTAGTGATGATTTAATCCACATGTTCATTCTTATGAGATGTAAAACAAATCTCAACTCGTTCATACATGCATCATTTAAAAAAAAATTAGGCATTAGGATTCATGGATGGCATTCTTTTCATCCATCTAGTGTCACTTTTCTCTACACAAAAATAGATTGGATGTACTTATGAATTTTCATTAGCCACCCATCTTGAACCATTAATTTCTCTTATTGGTAGGCCACTCTAATGATTTATCTCCTCATTCATGCTTATATGGAGATCAGCTTCCAAATAGTTGGTAGTTAAGAAAGAGCAATTTAGTGTAGGGAATCACACGATGCACCAAGTGAATGTTTGAATAATTATGATGTTAATTGCTTTCTTGATAGTGCCATTCAATGACGGTGGACATCTTTTATGGAAGCTTTTGGCCACTTTAGAGTAGTTATCAGTTCAGTGGTAAATGAAGGTCGGTTTAGGGTTGGATAAGTGGATTTGATCAAGAAAGGAATATACGTGTTATGTCCTTCTGCTGACTCCTATCAAACATATCCGAGAGAGTGTTGCTCGAGGATGAGCAACATTTAAGCACAGGGGAGTTTGATGCATGAGTTTTCAGTCATTGTTTCAGACACATTTTTCCTTGATTTTATGTGTAGATTAGTCATCTATTTGATTTCTTATGCATGAAATGACATAGAGGGCATGCTTCTATTAAATGCATCAAATTATATGATATTTACTATTTTATGTAATATTTTACGCATCCCAATTGCTTATGACAATTTTGTGTGCTTTTAGGTACAAGGAAGAGCCATGGACTCGGTGCTACAGACATGGCACAGTCGGTGGTACCGACATGATGACAGAGACCTATTGAAAACCCACCCAGAATCAATGCTATGACAACTGAAGTCGGTGCTACCGATTCAGCATCAGCGAGCCAAAAAATGAACTGAGAAAACTCGATGCTACCGAGTTGACTTCAGAGAGGCACCTTGAAAATCACAAAACTTAGTGCTATCGAGTTGAGTCAATATATTGACATGATTGGGATTGCATGACGAAACCTAAGTTACTAGGTACTACTGACTCACCTAGTCATTACTACTGAGTCTGCATGATCAGGCCAGCCGAAGATTTATCTCTAATCCAATAGTGGATGTTAATTCATACCCTAAGTGCCTTCAATGACTTAGGGGGATGACAAACAGAGAGAAGGAGCATCCATTTTCATTACGCATCCACCAAAGAGAGAGAAAGAATAACCGAGGATCGAAAGCTTTGACAGAGGTGATCTGGGCACCTCTGGAGGATGATATTGTAGTCGGAAGACAACAGAACGCACACACGATAGAGGGGATCTCCTAGAGAGGTGGAGATTCAGGGGTTACCTTAGTTTCTTCATGTTTCCCATGTTCTTCTCCCATTCTATGTATTCATCAATAAAAATCATACAACTCTTAAAACCTTTATTCATTAGGATCTGGGAATAGCCCGAATATACACTATGATTGATTTCCATGCATTAATATAATTTTAGCTCTTGATGTTGGATATAATCTATGAAAGATTTGTGTTCTACTTGTTCTTGATCACCATGAGTGGATTGATATATGCTTAGTCATATCGAGAGGGTGGTTGTGGGTCAGAGAGCATAGATTTAGTCGTCTACTATGCCCTATGGGGCATAGTTTCAGGACTCCCTACTCCCTACTAAAAATAAAGAGGGCAGCACCCCAGGATTTGAGGCCTCGGATCGTGATCTTAAAAGGAATGATTGAACTACCCATATCACCAAGGTGCACCTCCTTTTCTGGGAGCCCATCACTAAGAACTCCATAGTTAAACATGCTCGACTTGGAGTTGTACTAGAATGGGTGACCAGTTAGGAAGTTTATCCTGGCTTGCGTGTGAGGGAGGACAAAGGGCGCAGTTAAGTCTAGTGATGGTTTGTGGGGCCAGTCGTCATTCCTGAACCCTTGATAGAGCCTTGGGTAGTGGGCTCGGGCGTTACAAATGGTATCAGAGCCAATTGCCCTCCAGTTGGGGCCCACATGGGCATGGCATGCCAATCTTGAGATGTGTGGTCCAGGCATGTAGGAAAGGGTTGCCCATGGTTAACATTTCCACCCTTGCGCTGGTATTCTATGATCGGGAGTTGGGTGTCCATGGGCCATTGTGGGTCTACACTGAAATGGGGTAGAGATTATGAGGTCTTATAGTTGAGCCTTGATGAGGATGTCAAGAGTCTAATTGGGGGAGATTGTAACGTCCTACGATTTGAGGCCTCAGATAAAACACTCTTAAATGGAATAATTGGACTACTCAATCACCCAGGTGCACCTCCTTTTCCAGGAGTCCATCACTAAAGAACTCCATAGTTAAGCGTGCTTGGCTTGAAGTAGTACTAGGATGGGTGACCAATAGGGAAGTTGACCCCAGCTTGCGCGTGAGTGAGAACAAAACATGTAGTTAAGGCTAGTGGTGGCCTGTGGGGCCAGTCGTCATTTCTGAAAACTTGCTAGAGCTTTGGGTAGTGGGCCCATGCGCTACAATTGGTATTAGAGCCAAAACCCCTCCAGTAGATGGGGCCCACATGGGTATGTCGCATGCTAGTCTTGAGCCATGCGGTCTAGGCGTGTAGGAAAGGGTTGTCCATGGTTGATGTATCCACCCTTGCGCTGGTATTCCGTGATTGGGAGTTGGGTGTCCATGGGCCATTGTGGGTCTACATTGAAATGGGGTCAGATTATGAGGCCATATAGTTGAGCCTTGACGAGGATGTCAAGAGTCTAAGTGGGGAGATTGTAACATCCTAGGATATGAGGCCTTAGATAATGATCTTAAAAGGAATGATTGAACTACCCATATCACCAAGGTGAACTCCTTTTCTAGAATTTCATCACTAAGAACTCCATAGTTAAGCGTGCTCAACTTGGAATAGTATTAGGATGGGTGACAAGTCGGGAAGTTGACCCTGACTTACGCGTGAGTGAGGACAAAGTGTGTAGTTAAGGCTAGTGGTGGTCTGTGGGGCCAGTCGTCATTCCTAAACCCTTTTTAGAGCCTTGGGTAATGGGCCCGGGCGTTATAAATGGTATCGGAGCCAGTTCCCCTCCATTAGTTGGTTCCCACATGGGCATGGCATGCCATTCTTGAGTCATGCGGTCTAGGCATGTAGGAAAGGGTTACCCATGGTTGACGTAGCCGCCCTTGCGCTGGTATTCTGTGATCGGGAGTTGGGTGTCCATGGGCCATTGTGGGTCTGCACTGAAATGGGGAAGAGATTATGAGGCCTTATAGTTGATCCTTAACGAGGACGTCAAGAGTCTAATTGGGGGAGATTGTAACGTCCCAGGATTTGAGGCCTCAGATAAAACACTCTTAAAGGAATGATTGGACTACTCATATCACCAAGGTGCACCTCCTTTTTCGGGAGCCCATCACTAAAGAACTCCATAGATAAGCATGCTTGGCTTGGAGTAGTACTAGGATGGGTGACCAGTCGGGAAGTTGACCCCGGCTTGCGCGTGAGTGAGGACAAAGCGCGTAGTTAAGGATAGTGGTGGTCAGTGGGGCCAGTCGTCATTCCTAAAAACTTGCTAGAGCCTTGGGCAGTGGGCCCTGGCTCTGATACCATGTTGTAAAGAGTGTGAGATGACCTCCTTACTAAAATATGGTAAACAAAACACATTGGAAAGCATCGAGGTAAAATTTTATGACTAAATCAATTTCATAAAAGATTGTACAAAAATACATCAACAATCTCCATTTTAGGATTACATCAAGATACAACATTCATTATTATATTTGATCATTGTCCTTAATAATTCATATTTATACTTCATTATCCTCATATTATCACTTTATTAATTTTAACAAATTATTTTACATGAAATAAGACATTATATTCAATTTGTGATTAATCATACAATTATTCCAATTAATGTCACATTAGTTAGTTATACTCGTATTAAATATTGTCACATTGTCACATTATATTTATTGATCACATTAATGTCATCATTAATCATTTCTAATATTCATTCAGTATATTATTGATTTGCACATTTATGTGAATCCCATCACTTTATATTCATATTGAAGCAATTACATGTATTTTAATGATCAAGGGGAAACATATTACATATTAATGTATTGATTTACATTAGGTGACTAATTATGATTGTACTTGATAACCAGTTAACATGCATTTCATTTTGATGACTTGATTAATATGTGATTAGATGATTATATATATATATATATCATATTTGTGTATCAATGTATGTTAACTGATTATGACATTTAACATCACTAATGTATCATGAAAGGCATTAAAGATGTATAGATTAGGGTTAGATTATTCAACTTAGGGTTTAAGTGAACATGACCATTATATTTCATTATAGAATGAATTAGGTTACAATTATCTTTCATATCATTAGGGTTATAGGTTCATGACATGATCAACATCTTACATATTGACAATTAGCATTGATATTCATATTATGTGCATTAGATATTCATTAGGATTCAAGCATATTAATTATTCATTATATGACCATTAAATGTTCATTAATATATAAACAAACACATTGGGGTTACACCTATAAACTAGAATCCAAGCATACTAACTGAGGATCCAATCATACTAACCTCCTATCTAAGGGATTAGGGTTTCTAAACATATATTAGATAGACTCCAAGATGCTCTAGGGTTCCATCCTCCTAAAGAGGATTTCATCCTCAAAATCTAACCACTCAAACATCATCAAACTAACTATACTTCACCCCTTCAAGGGTTCGACCAATCAAGCCAAACTAACTAGTGTTAAAGGATACGTCTAACTAAACCATTCTCAAGATCCGTCATGCTTCCACTACGCACTCTGAATCTTACCAAACACCCAAACTCTAAGGTCTAGGTTCTAGGGATAAACTTATCCAAGCATGTGGTCCTAAGGGACTAAAAGAAATTATATTGGTATCCATCCTCAAACAAATAAACTTAGGGTTCCTAATGATATACAACATAGAAGTCTAAGGTTGCTATTGCCTAAAAGCAAACTATTTTGTACAATTCATATCAGCTCAGGCTAGGTCGGTATCATATAGGCACGGGAGTCCTCGTAAACCAAGCTAGTGGCACAAATGAAAATATTGCCATCCCCTAAAACCCTGATCCTTTCTAGACACCTTTTTCTTCAACTTCACGCCCTAATAGTTGCCTAAAGGCAAATCTAAACAACATTAAGATATTAAGATTACTTAAGCACCTTTCAATTATACATATTTGTAGGTTTTTATTCATCATGTTTCTAATGTGAGTCTATAGGATCCTAAATCAACCTTTCATCAGCATAGATCAAATCTAGGGTAAACATTCACCAAAAAAATATCGTGGTACTAAAAACAAAGAGGTGCATCAAAAAATATCTTGAAATTCTACTAGAGCCTTGGGCAGTGGGCCTGAGCATTACAAATGATGTTTATCAAGGGTTCAAGAATGATGACTGGCCCCATAGACTAGGATGTTACAATACACCCATATCACCAAGGTGCACCTCCTTTTCAGGGAGCCCATTCCTAAAGAACTCCATACTTAAGTGTGATTAGCTTGGAGTAGTACTCGGATGGGTGACCAGTAGGTAAGTTTATCATGACTTGCGTGTGAGTGAGGACAAAGCATGCAGTTAAGGATAGTGGTGATCTATGGGGCTAGTCGTCATTCCTGAACCCTTGTTAGAGCCATGGGTAGTGGGCCCGGGCGTTACAAATGGTATCAGAGCCAAACTTGCTCTAGTAGGTGGGGCCCACATGGGCATGGCATGCCAGTCTTGAGTCGTGTGATCCAGGCATGTAGGAAAGGGCTATCCATGGTTGACGTAGCCACCCTTGTGTTGGTATTCCTTGATCGGGAGTTGGGTGTCCATAAGCCATTGTGGGTCCGTACTGAAATGGGGTCAGATTATGAGGTCATATATTGAGATTTAATGAGGACATCAAGAGTCTAAGCGGGGGAGATTGTAACATCCCAGGATTTGAGGCCTCATATAACATGATCTTAAAAGGAATGATTACACTACCCGTATCACCAAGGTGCACCTCCTTTTTAGGGAGCCCATTCCTAAAGAACTCCATAGTTAAGCGCGCTCAGCTTGGAGTAGTACTAGGATGGGTGACCAGTCAGGAAGTTTATCCTGACTTGCACGTGAGTAAGGAAAAACATTCAGTTAAGGCTAGTGGTAGTATGTGGGGCCAGTTATTCTTCCTGAACCTTTGCTAGAACCTTGGGTAGTGCACCTAGGCGTTACATATCCTGGGATGTAGTTTGGCTTGATGGGTCGAACCCTTTAAGGAGTGGAGTATGGTTAGTTGATGATGTTTGAGTTGTTAGATTTCATGGACGAAATCCTTTTTAGGGGTATGGAACCCTGTGATATCTTGAAATCTATCTACTCTATCTTTAGAAACCCTAACTCCATACTTAGGAAGTTGATATGCTTGGATCCTCGGTCTTGACCCACACTTAGAAGGTACGATGGAGTGGGTGTAACATTTTCAAATATTTATATACTGGTAATAAAAGACCAAAGTATAGCAACAGAATAAAATTTTGACTATATTCAATTATAAAACAAGGGTTACAAACTTACATCACAAGGATCCATGTAGAGGAAATCTAAACCACCTCACGATTGTCTCACGCGCAAGCCAGGATAAACTTCCCAACTGGTCACCCATCTCCAACTCCAAGCCAACAACTAAGATCTTCACGCCTTATCCATCACTTTACATAGCTTCTGGGTGGTTGGGAAAGCACCCAGCAAAAGGGAAAGGGAAGAAAAGTATGTGTCACAAAAACTATTCTAAGATGGCAATATAAGTAAAGCATGTATAAGCATGATTGGGTTCATCATAAGATGAAGATACAAGAGAATGAGGCAAAATATACAAGAAAATTTCAATAGATGCTTGCCATAAATAAAATATCACTACTGAAAAAATGGTCTTTAACTACAAAAAAAAATTGTAGCAAAAACCCCATATTTTGTAGCTAAAGGATTTAACTACATATTTCTTTACACATACAAATTGTAGTACATGCTCGTATAGCTAAAGCCTTTAACTATATTTTTCAAATATGTAGTTAGATAATCCATTCACTACAAATTCATATGATCCTGGAAGCGTAGCGAGATATTGTACTTACATATTTAAATATAAGTATAATTATAGCTAAATGTATGACTACAATTGGATATATAGTCAGTATGTAGCAAAAACATGAAGTTAATACATTGTATATGTATTTAATGTGTAGGTAAAGGCAGCAATTGCTATATACTTATATACATAGTTGATTATGCATCTAGCTACATATGTAGTGCCACTTAGTACACATACATATATGTTTAGTTTGACTTTATATATATATATTGTTTAATTTGTTAGTACACAAGCTCTTTTAGCAACAAAATTGTAGTATTTAGAGCAAGTTATGCTCATAATGCCAACAATCTTACTTTCATTTATAATGAAGCGTAAAATGTACATGGGGAGGACGTATACCTTTCCCCTATTACACAACGTGTCCAAAGAAATGTATATACATATATCAATGATTTAGTGGTCTACTAACATCTTTGTGAAAGAGTTTTGTCTTTCTCGACCAGTTTTAGCATCCTTATTGTCTTCTTCTTTTGTTCGAGCTCTTGTTGTTGTTGCACCATCATGAAGAACAACATGTGTTGGATTAAAAATTATAAACAAGACACTCTTGACTTGGTTGAGCAGGGTTTCCCTCTTGTGAAGATGTTATTTCTCTTAGCTTAGAATCAATTATTTCAGCTAAAACTGGACGAAACCGATGCGTCGTATAGGGGTGATGCCAGATTCTTGGCATGTGATCATTTATGCGAGCAGGACGAAGTAGGTCTCGTAGAGTAGGACAAGGATGATGAGCATGATGTATGGGATGGCTTGGAAGGATGCTGGAGGGATCTTGAAGCTGTTTGTGAGCCTAGTGTCCATGATGTTTCCTTGTTGGATGGAACCATGAGAGATCACGTAGGGTTTCAGATACCCACTGCCCAAGGCCACTAAGTATAGAGCTGCAAAGAATATGGTGGCATGGATACCATTTGCTTGTACACAGCTTCTCTCGTCTATCATCATATTGCATTTAGGTAGTTGTAGCTGGGAGAGATGAGCATGCACTGCCAGAAATATAAAACCCTGCATAAGAATTAAGTGATTTTCAGATGAGAAATATGAGCTTGCACAGTAAGTAAAATAAAGTTCAGCATAGAAATAAAAAGGATTTTCATATGAGTGAAAGAAGATGTTATTTGTTTGTAGTTGCTCACAATGGGAAATGCATCTCATTGAACACATATATTATCAGGTTGTTGCCCACAGTGGCAATCACCATAATCTTGAATGCAATAACCACACACAGAAGAAGCTCAGGAGAGCGATTGGGAGAGGGGTACGTAAACAAGAGAAAGAGGATTACCCAATACAAAGACTACAACTCTCATCCCTCCATGGTTGTTGGCCTTGCATGCTCTGCCTCTCCAATCAATGGAAACCTCGATAGACATGGTTTCACTTTGTGATATTTTGTCTTGTCATTGGAAAGACTACATCATTAGTATATTGCTCATTGCAACAATAGACTTCACATGTTTAGTAAGATAATTTTTAACATAGAATAAGGTGAGCATTAGCTTCTACTTAATTAAGAAAATTAAACAAACACTAGTACATGTTGAGTTTGTGACGTTTGTCTTCCAAGCTAAACATCTTCGATGACAAGCTTCTTTGTTATCTAGTGGTAACCCTTATCAGCAAGTGGTTCCTCAGAAAGTCTGCCAAGAAGAACACTAGAGGTGGCATTGAACCCAATAAGGGTCCTTATGAAATTCAACTAAAAAGAATAGGTAGGAGCTTGTAGAAGTGGGTATTGGGTAATACCTTAGAGGAAATAGAACAACAACCTCAATTAGTAGATCACTTTGTAATAAACTTGTCAGCTTGGGAAAAAAGCATGTTGGATCAGCTACAACTTCTTCAAGGACTTTAATGTGTTTCAAAACAGAATGATGTATCTCATTTCTGTAATCACAATACCTGCATCTTCTTGTAGAATATATAAATATTTAGCTTGAAAGGGATAATATATAGGTCGTACATTATTGATATTAACTCAGTAATATATAGAATGTAGGAACAGAGATATTACTAGGTAAATCCATAAATGGTAACCTACAACTAGTAGATGTAAATGTGTTGTACTTTAAAGTGCATCCATCATCTTTATATGCAGTTAAAAAATACAATCAACTTACTAAATGTCTTTAATTTATTGTTTCCTGAAACACTGGCTTCATGTGTAATATCTATTGAGTGCTAAAAAAACTAAGAATAGGATATACCGAGGCATCATATGCATGAAGTCTCACCCCTTTGGAGTGCCATGATAAGTATGAAACTAAGAACAAGATATAAAAAGGCTATGAAAATAAAATTCTCTAGTAGGTCATCTATATCAGGCTCATGCCTTCCTTGAATTGAACTGAAACCCCACAAACCCGCATTGGTATGTCTGTGCTACAAATTTTTCTTTTCTAGACCTTTAAATCGGTATCCACATGAAAAGAGATAGTTGAGGAACTTATTAATCTTTCAATATATCCATAGTTATAGGAATAATCAACAATACTTCGAAGAGTAGGAAAATAAAAGAGTAAACCCTTTCGTAATTTCACATCTTGAGATTCTTATGAACATTGATTTGTGTGTTAGGCTACAATTTTCCAAGAAGATTGATTAGGGGAAGAGAAAGAGTTGTAAAAGCATCATATACATGATACAACTATACAAAGCCTTACAAACCAGCCCACTTGTTAGGTTTCCCACCTTCACAGAGGCAGACATTGCCATATATAAAATATGGTGCATGGAACTGAGTATCAGATCAGTAATATGACTATCTCACTTGTATTATTCAATCTGATCCAGACATCTAGTTAGGATTAACCAAATGAAAGACTCTTAATGCATTGATAGTTCTTAGTTATCCAACACATACAATTAACCAGTCTTAAGGTTTAGCTCTAAAAAAGACACAAGCCTATGAATACTAAAGTGAAATCAAAATAGTAAATCTTCCATTCCAGAAGACAGCAATCAAAGTCAAAGCTTCTGAGGCAGAGAGCCCTAGATGAGATCCAGGGAACTAACATCCAGATTACATCTTAACTTTTATGAAGTTTAGAGATAAGAGCTTTATATGTCCATTCCTCCAGAAAGTTTAGACCACAACGACCTTCATAAGTCAGACTAAGAAATATTTTACTGAGCAAAGCCAATAATAAAGATAACAACATGCGAGCTGCAACTCCAGATCACAGTGAGACAAAAGGTTGCATAAAGAATGGACAATTTTATAGAACAACAGACAACATAGAGAACTTCATAAACCAACACTTTATTAGCTAACTATAACAATTTAACATCAGAATTAAATCTAGAAGATCATTATGTGTCTCAAAAAGATCATTTAGATAAAAATGAGAAGGAAGGTTAATAGCTTCTGTTTTCTTGAACTGACTGACCAAAAAGCTTTAGTAGATCATTGTCAAAATCCTATCCACCCAAGAAAGAGTCCCCCTGAGTTGCTTTCACCTGAAATGAATGCATACATTACAAACTTATGTAGTATAAAATGCAAGTCATATTCATACCTCAATGTAATACAATACCAAAAAAACACCATTTGATATGTCTAGCATGGAAATATCAAATGTTCCACCAGCAAGATTGAAAACTAAAATATGACATGAACATAGTGTGTTCAAAAATACCAACTCTTAACTTGAACTCAAGCTGCTACTCTTCACTGATGAACTTAGAAAATGTATAGTAAGTTAAATTACATAATTTTATAGGGATGGACTGCATACAACAAGCATCCCTGAGACAAAAAAATGCCATCCACATATTGTCAAGAAACAGTTGAAAATTTGAGAACTACTCAGATCAAGAGGTAAGAAAGATGCAAGAATGTCTTCATAAACAACCAGTTCAGCATCGAATAGGATAGAAGTAACTTCATTAAAACAATATCAGAATCTTCAGTGCAACTTTATGAGGAACGGTCCAACACAAGAAAAGGTAACTAAAACAAATTTCAACAAGAACACATCTACAATCCAAAAAACAAATGTGAAGGATACTCTCGAGACTAATTCAACAAAGCGGACAACCATTTCATCGAATGTGATAGACTCTATTGAAACCTCATTAACTGAGTAGAAGAAATGAATAATCGCCATCACTATTCAAATGTCATAGATCCTTCATGGAATTGTTTGATCAATTGACTTTTTGTTATAACAATATGACAAACATTAAGTATGATAGCAGCAGTAACCACTTCCCCAGTAGGCTTAATGCTAAGTCCACCTTCATAATCTGAGTTTAGAAGTGGGGCTCTCTTTTCAAGTCACACAAGATAATTTCTAGGTATGTATAGCTCTTTATAAAGAATTTTGACTCTAATCTTGGTCTCATTCTACTTGTCCATGTGGTATTTGACCTGATAATAGGCAACATAAACTCAAATCAAAATGTGAACTTTAGATAGTTCTATAGAACTTTAGATAGTCCTAGAAATGTAGTACCACATCTTACTAAGTCAATGTAGTATGTTTTATAAGATAGCATTGTTTGTATAAGAAGTTGAATACATGCCATATTTGACAAAAATCATCTAGCCCTTTCTTTTATAAGTAGGACGTTCTTTTTGCAGCAAAAACAGCATGTAACAATCTGTAATTGGCACCGTTTTGAAGTAGAACACTACTTTTTAGGGTCCTGATTGCTGGTGAAAGTGGGAGCCTATACTCTCACTACCAATGGGTATGGCTTCTTGGTTGTGCACAAACAAAGATCTCTTCAATGAAGAGACTATGCAACCAACCATTGTTGCATTGAAGAGAACCTACAAAAAAATTAATAGGGAGTGTTTCAGCAATGAAAAAGTTCAAACTCTAGCAACAAAGTTGAATGCAGGTGGCAGATTTAGCTGGAGGGTGTTATACATTGATGTTGTGAGTTTAAACAAAAATTAGTCAACCTTGGACCCTTATTCAGAGATCATAATGTTGTTGTTATGTTGATAGCTACAAGGAAATTCAAAGACAACTGGGAGGTGTTCATAACTAAAGCGTTTAGTATCCTATACTGCCAACAAATTGGCTATAAAAGGAAAGCATTCAAACGTGTTGTTCAGTTGCAATGCATTAGTAAATTGATCATAGACAAGAAGATGAGATGTAATGCATTAGTAGACTGATCATAGACAGTGATGAATTTATACTTGAAGAGTAATGAGGTGGAAATATCATTAGTAAAATACTTACATTCCAGCCTCAACATTTTTACAGTCAATTGAAAGTGATAAGGATGGATACAAGTCTGAAACAAGGAAGCAAAAAGGCTAAATGCATGCCTAAACAAAATTTTCTCATGAGCCTACAATGAAAACACCAATAGACTTCTTCAAAAACATCAAAGAATCATCAAGGTGTTAGTCTATTGGAACAACAAATGTCAGCCATAGTGAGCCGAAAGGAAATTCCAAACTGAAATGAACAAATTGGCAAAGATATATAGAGAACTGGTGCAGATTAAAATCAATAACAACCACACGACCTTTAAGTCATCATTGAATCAGAAACTAAACTTAGCAACTAATAGTCGAACCAAGTTCTAAACTGAATCAACTGATCCTAGAGAAACAATCTCCTTTAGAAAAAGATCTTTGTAGGTAGAGACTTCATGAGGAAAGCCTAATAGTAGAACATGGAACTCGCACCAATAAATGTATTGAGTGTCCATAGGATCAAATTTTCTCATGCCACTATGTGCTTATATCTCTATATCTACCCTGACATCTATTCTGCTAATGTAGTGTTCTAAACTTTTTAATAATTTATTGCTTCTATTGTTATATAGGAACCACATTCCTTGCAATAGGGTGTTTCTACTAATCCCTTGAATTTCAAAAAGGAGCTTCTGAGTTCAACATCCTTCTCAAGGCAGTTGCTTGTCTGAATGATCCTAGCAAAGAGAGCTTGTTATTACTACAGATGATGGACATCTTCAACTTGCATGGGAATTAAATGCGCAGATCACAAACAGACAAAACCTCCTTTCGCAACTAGTGGTTGAAGAAATTTTGTTTCAATAGTAGAAGCTCAACCAATAATCAAATCTCTATCAAGACTGATCTACTAGTCACAAGAATCTAGTTATGACAAATAAACAACAATAGTTACGCCTGAGGAATCATTAATAATCTCTAGAAAAGTGCCAAGGAGATGCAATAAGTCTGACTATTGATGCATTTAAAACAATTTAGAACATAAGATCATGCATGCAAGAAAGGTTTATATCTAAACAATATACTAATCTAAATAAAATTAGTATCTCAACATATTTGGAGTTCAGTTGGTTAATTAAATTCCAGCAGTATCTTCCAACATGGGGGAGTCTCATAAGGAAAAATAATTGTTAGGAGACTCTTGAAACCATAATATGAGTAGAAAACCATTAGAATACCTTTTCAATGATCAACCAAAACTGTCAAGATTTGACAAGACCTTGTTGGGTCGATAATGACATTTCTGATAGGTCTTGGGATGGGCATTTCCTGTACATTCAATGTATTTGATAGAAACGATGTATATGAAAAAATACATTACCTATTTAGGTTCCTTAGACTTCCATGTGATGAAACCGTAGAGAGTAGAGAAGAATATTGTTTGTACTTTAATATTCCTTTGATTCATTTGGATTGTGGATTACGTAGAGAGTATAGCTGGCTGCAAGTCCCCAAGACAACACTTTATACAATTTGTTTCCTAATGAGTCATTTACTTCACGATCTAAGAAACCACACTTGCTGTCATAACTCAGATCCACCTACATCACAAGTGTATAATGAAGACTTCAGCTACCGAGTTGCTGCACATGCATATACTCATCAGAAGCTAATAAGAAGGTGATTTAGGAAGTCATTAGAGGGTGATAATCAATGAACAACACTTAATGAACACACTTACTTGTTACCAGTAAACTAGAAATGATGTTGAGCCCGCACTTGTGCTTTAACAATAGTTGAAGTTTGGAGAATACACAAATTTAACAACAAAAAATGACTAGAAGAAAACCACATCGTATTACACATTTTAAACAAACAAGTCATGTTGACAAAATAGAGAAATAGCTAAACTTTATAACGTCAACAACCCAAGGTAGGAAGTCAGTAATGATTTCTACAATGTAAGACAAAAGCTCACAATTACAAATCTCATATCCCTTGTTAGCTTGAGAAGCAACCACAAATTAAGGTAGACTAATAATTATTCTAGATGACTTGAATTCAGATCATTGCCCAAACAGCAAGAAACTCATCTGAATGGCAGTCTTGTCATAGGCTAGATTTATATACAGAGTGGACATATCAAGTTCATTATTGTACTTCCTGAGGAAAAGACATTGATTTCACATGAACTCATACCTGTTATTGATATGTTGCAGGAATTTTTTGATAGAAACAAATTAAACTTGATCATGTATTCATGTTGCACATAATTTTCACATATAATGAAACAACCTAAAGAAATATATATGGAATCCTTTTGGCAGTAACTGCAAATTGTGATATTGTATGAAATATATAACTGGAACTCCTATGTTGTTTACAGAGTAGAATGGACACTAACTACCATATATACAAAGTTCCTTTTTTGGAGGGAAACACTGGATCATATTAGTTAATATCAAATCTACATCAAATGGTTGTGCATTTTCATAGAAGTATCACTACTTAAAGAAAGCATGGGAGGATTATTACTGCTTAAAGAAAACATGAGAAGGGTGGAAAACAAAATAACCTAAGTGTTTCCTGACCTTGCCTAGAGGCACAGATTTCAACAAAGCTTACAGTTGATGTACTTTTCAGTAGTACTATATAACATAGATACTAATATATAACACAATGAAATTATAATCTCTACATAGCTGTTATAATTTTCACACTATATAATGGGAAAGGCAGATCATCATATTCCTAGACTACATAGTCAACCATCGCAAGACTGAAAAAAGAATAACCAATTTCCCAGGGCAATGTAAGAGAACACTAAAACCTTAATGAGATCTTTTGTTTTATAGTAGGAAAGTAACAAAAGGCAATATAAATGCCAACCTCATGATGGCTTAGGGTAGCTCCATAATATCCAAACTCTCAAAGGTAATGTAACAATAACTTTAAAAAAGAAATTACTGAACCTACATGATCATCTGATAAGAAATTCAAAGATAAAGACACAATCAGAACCATGTCACTGGGATAATCATTTCCAAACATGCATTATACCTCTAGTCTAGAGATCGTAAAATATAAGCCTACTGTTCATAATGGTTCAGGGTTGCTTGTTCAGTCACACCGTTGCGAGGAGCTTGAGGAAACCAAAACTGCTATACCGATACTTATTTTTGTTGGCATTGTTCATCGACATCAGATTCAAAATGTTTTAGCAATAGTTGTGGATATACCTCAATGTTTCAGCAATCATCAATTTGCATGCTTGGTTGGATATGGAGATAGTGCAATATGTCCTAGTTTGGCACTAGAAACCTGTAAGCAATGGAGATTGAGCACAAAAACTGTGACACTGATGCTCAATGGGAAAAAATCTACTATTAGTATTGAACATGCACAGAAATTCCTGTATGGTTGTTAAAGTAGGCTTTCTCAATTTTTTGTATAAGATGGACATATGTTGCTTTTAAGCTACTATGGGGCACAAATATTTGAATTTATGGTCTGGGGGTGATATTGTTGACCTTGCATTTTGTGGTAGTATTTCAAAAACTGGCGGTCTAACTTATGATGAGCTGACTAGGGAAACATTACCTTTTTGGGTGAAGGATTTCTCCGAGGATACACCCAAGTGACTCGAGGACTTTGGGTTTATAGAGTTTAGAACTACAGGTGAATATCACTAAGAGAAGAATATTCATCTTTCTAAGAGTTCATCATCAAATTAATAAGGTATGCAGAACATCTGATGGCCTATAAAAAGAATTGCTGAGATATACAGAACAATAAATAGCCTGTAAAAGAACATGATAGAGCATGTTCAAAGTTTATAGTATACACGAGTGATATAATAGAGCGTGTTAAAAGCTTGGCCCACTCTAAAGGGAAACCTCAAGGACGTGTGGTATCCCAAAGCCTTCAATTTATATTTCTTGATCAAGCAAATCACGACATAGCTTAATGCAAAGTGAGTGAATGAGGAAAAAAAGAATACTCTTATAGTTATATTATTGGAATATGCGAATTCTTTTTTCAATGTGTAACTTTTGGTGATATTTTATGTGATGCTAGCTGCTCTATGTCTATAAATCAAGAAACACATACATCATTCTTACAGACATATGGAAACAAGCATATGTTTTTGATATAACTGGCTATACTATAAAGAACCAGAGATTAATTGAAACTACATCAACAACATTTTCCGACAGAAAGAAATTTTTTTCTAGGAGCAAACCCATGATCCCAATCCAGGAAATCAGGCACATCATATTGTGGTGTGCGACAAAAATCTATAATGAACAACTAGTTTAATAAACAACTAGAATATATTGATTGTAATGAACAGAGTGCATTCATAATCATTATGAAAAATGTGAGGTCGGGTATATTCTTAACTTTCCTGGATCTCTCTAAGAAACTCGACCCTCTTCTTGCCATTTTTGATTAATGCCTCCATGACGTCCTACTATTGTCAACAAGGGACTGAAGCTTGATCAGTAAAATAATAGAGTGAATCACTCTAAAAAAAGCACCCGGAGCGGCCGCTTCAGAGCCCGCTTCAGCGGCCGGCTCATCTTGCCGCGTCAAACTAGGCTGAAGCGTGAAAAAAGTGAATTGGATTGATGTGGGCTCTTATATCCGCTTTTGGGGGTTCGTAGGTTGCTTTTGCGGAACCGCTTTAGAGGATGGAGCGGGCACTACAGGGAGAAAAACCCTTCGATACCAAAACCCACAATTTTCTCGCCTTTCGCAGACCACAAAGCAGCTTTCCTTTCCCGACTTCGGCCGCTGTGAGTCTTGTGCAGCCTTAGCATTGACTCCCATCCTGGAATCACGAAGAGGATATCAGAAGTTCGACTCCTAACTGTTGTATCCCCGACATCTCCTCATCTAATAAGAGCAAGGCTTCCGATGTATCTCTTCATCCCCTCCGCAGTTCTCCTCACCCCTCCACATCGCTTCCCGGCAGCAGGCCTCTGGGCGGCGAGCTTCAAGGCAAGAGTAGCCGAAGACTTTTGGCGGGCCCAAATGGAGGCGGAACACACGAATCGACGGCGGAAGGTGCACAACAGAAGTTTTCTTGACGGCTTGTTGACGGCGGACGGCGGACGACAGAAGTTTTCTTGACGGCGGACGGAGTTTTGGAGGAAGGTGTGACTGCTATTAGACAACCAACATGTATGTTCTCTATTCATGGCTTCCGCTGGTCCGTTTTTGTTATATTTTTTTCCCTTCCCCCACCAATGCCTCTAGCACTACTCTGTCTGTCGTTGTTCATGGCTGAATCAATTGCTACTTTTCATAGTAGTTCCTTAACTCCATCCGATGGAGTCCATCGTATTATATACATGAAATCTATGGATATCACTTGCTTGCTACACCCCTACTGTTTATCTCCTCTAAACGAGGATCCAATCAATAATTGTTAGGTAGATTGTTCCCCTATTTTTGATCTATGCGATCTAATTGAATTTTTTTCTGACCAAAGAAGCAAGTGTTCTTGTGCCGGAAAGATATTGTTCACATCACCAACTCAGTTCTTCTCTTACTTCACCTCAACCATAGCAACTATCATGATTCTGATACAAATAAAGCTTTCAAAACATTGTAGACTGTATTAATTCAAAAGCACATCCAACTTGTTCCTACAATGCAATGATAAATTCAAAACCTAGACAGATAAACATACTACGTACATTGTCTGTGTTCCTGCAATGCGTTGAATACTATTCACTAAATAGTATTCACTATTCAGTAATGTATCATGTGACGTTTAATTGATAATGTAATGTCTACTTAATATTTTTTCATGTCTACTTACTAAGTAGTATTTAGTACTTTTTTCTTGCACTGTAATGTTTAATTGACAACGTAGACACAGCAACAAGTTGGATGTGAAGAGAAACATGTTGGATGATTAATTAACAATTTAACACAGAAACACGTTGCCAACAACATAGTAAGATATTTCAAATATCGTATTTGATTACATAAGTAAAATGTTAGTGGCTGTCCAACTTATTTACTGCATATCGAAGAAGAAATGTATGCACTAGTATACGATAATTATTTGTTATGTACCGTAGACTGTATTAGTTAAGAAGTATATCATTTGTTATTTTTTCCTGCAAGGCTGCAATTAATACAATAAATAACAACGCAGGCAAATAAATAACAAAAAGTAATGTGCTAAATACAATTACATGACTATTCTAATTTCTAAATTGATTACTAATCAGAAATTAATGTGCTAAATATTGATTTAGTTTTCTTCTATCACAATTAGTATGGTCGGTGGGGATAAAACTTTGGCTAAATCGAGTGATCCTGGGTGGAAGTATTGCACGATTCCAGATCCAAACCGAAGGGAGAAAGTGAAATGTAAGTTTTGTGGTCATATAACGAACGGTGGAATTTTCCGATTGAAGAAACATCTTGCAGGTCAGCGTGGAGATGTCAAAGCATGCTAGAAGGTTGATGCCGATGTGAAGAGGGAAATCACTAAATATCTGGACAAATTTGCCACGAATAAGAATAAGAGGGCTCAGGAGTTGAAGGATTTGTGTGGTGAGGTTGAGATTGAAAAAACAATTGATGACGTAGTTGACATCGGGGATAGCCAACTCAAGAAGCCCAAAGTTGTAGGTCAACTTGACACGTATCTGTTTAAAAACCCAGAGGAAATTGTCAAAGAAAGGGTGTCGTCAAAGCAAACAACTATAACAAATAAGTTATGTAAAGAGCGAAGAGCTAGGGCATGCCAATATATAGCCCAATGGATTTATGAGGCGGGTAAAACCCTAACTAGATTCACAATTTATTATTTCCTAACTAGTCAAATTTTAATACAATTTCTTGTTTTTCTATTTAGGAATCCCGATGAATATTGTAAACCTCAACAACTTCCAAGTGATGTTGAAAGCTATAAGTCAATTTGGACCTGGTTTGAAGGGACCATCCTATTATGAGTTGAGGCAACCTCTACTCAGAAAGGAGGTGGAAACCACCAAAGACTCCCTTTCCCTACATAGAGAAGAATGGAAGCGGTCAGGATGCTCTTTGATGACAGATGGTTGGACAGACAAACGCAAGAGAAGCATCATGGATATATGCGTTAATAGCCTCTTCGGGACCTACTTTCTTAAGGCAGTTGATTGTTCAAATGAAATAAACAATGCATATTACATATTCAACCTTGTTGATGATGCTATTGAATTGGTAGGTGAAGAAAATATTGTTCAGGTGGTTAGTGACAACGCTCCAGCTAATCTTGTGTGGGTCACCTACTACAGGAGAAGCGACCAATGATCTTTTGGACTCCATGTGCAGCACACTAAATTGATTTGATGTTGGAGGCAATTGGAAAGCTGACTCGGGTACAAAATACTATTAAAAAGGCAAAAGCATTCACTATATTTATATACAACCATCATTTAATGGTAAGTATCATGAGAAGCTTCTTGGGTCATGATCCGGTCAGGCCTGGTGTCACTAGATTTGCTACAACGTTTCTGAGTTTGGAGAGCCTCTTAAAGAACATGTCAAATCTAAGAAGGATGATCGTTTCTGAAGAGTGTCTCAATTGCAAACTCTCAAAGACTCCGGAGGGCATCAAGGTTGTAGCTACTGTTGGTGGGTCTCAATTTTGGAGAGGAGTTCAGTCGGTCCTAAAAAATTTCAAACCATTGGTCAACGTTCTATGACTGGTTGATGGGGAGAAAACGTCTGCTATGGGCTACATACAATAATCTATGATCGTCACACTTGATGAACTAGATACCAAGTTAGATGATGATGAGCCACTTCACAAATAGGTGTTTCAGATAGTCTAAGAGAAATGGGACAACAAATTGAATCGGCCCTTACATGTTGCAGGTAGTTGAACATCACCACTCTTTTGTGCAATTAGTTTGATGGAATTATATATTAATATAGTCCACTATTTATACTATTATACTAACACTAAAATCATATAGGATACTATTTGAACCCAATTTTGTATTGGAAAGACCCTTTGATCGATAGTAACAATATCGTTATGGATGGTCTCATGGAGTGCATTGAGACCTTCTACCCTGAGCCAGATATCGAAGATGGTATCATCATGAAGGAGTTACCAATGTATAGAGATGGTTCGGGTTCATTTGGAAGAGCAGCTGCTATTATAAAATGAGATGACATCCAAACAAATCCAAGTATGGGCTATAGTAGGTTTTTTCCCCTAACATAGATCCATCTTTACTAATAATTAGTAACTAATTTCAAATTACTTTATCATGTAGTTCAATGGTGGATAAATATCAGTTGTGGTACACCATACTTGCAAAAAATGGCCATTCGAGTGTTAAATCTAACATGTACATTTTCGGGGTGTGAGAGGAATTGGAGCACATTTGAGATGGTAATATAAAGAGCCCTCAAATGATTTTTGAATATAATAGCTAGTAGCTATTAATAATAAACTATGTATGAATACTTATTTATATTAATAATCTATTTCTTGTATAGATTCATACAAAAAGGAGAAACATGTTGGATGTGAAGAGGCTGGAGCCATTGGTGTTTATCCAATTTAATGCCAAACTGAAGGAGCGGAGGGACAAAAATGAAAAAGATTGTGACCTGATAGAGTCTGAAGATAGAGACAAGGCTAAAGATTGGATAGTAGAGTTAGACCCAGATGAAGAAGAAATTTATCCAGGTGCTGGACTTATGTGGGGAGAAGTTACAAAAGATATTGGGGCAGAAGAAGTGGTGGAGACTAGGAAAAGCACAAGGAATACTACTTCAAAGTTAGATACAAAGAAAAAAGCAAACGAGGAGTACGTTGATGTTCAAACTGATTGGGATGATGACAATAACATGGATGATGACAATGATCTTAAGGACATTGGGGCATCCTTACATGATGACTTTGTATTCACTCGCTCTAGGAGCGAGGACAATGATTTTTGATGATGTGTTTTTGTCTTTTAGCTTGTAACCATTTAATTCTATTATTGGGATACATTTTGATCCATTAAAATCATTTGAAGTAGTGAAATATTATCCAAAAAACTTGATTGTTGAGTAACATATTTTCTTGTAGGTAGTACAACAATAACAAGTTTTTTACAAATTTATTTAAAACATTGTGATCTACTTTTTCAAAAAGTGCCCGCTTCAGTCCGCTTCAAAACCCACTTTCCGCCTCACACTTTAAGGGGGGCAATCCGAACGCTTCACGCTTTTCAAAACACAGAGAGTGATATACAATACATCAAAGAGGTAGTATATCATAGTTCCAAAATGAGGTAAGGGTCAAAGAAATAAGACTTATATAGAAACACCTAATAGGAGATATGATCTTGAAAGAGTAGTGTTGCATATAATAGTCCAAATAAACATATGATAATAAAAGAATTTTTTGGCTATTAAAAATAAGAGGGCCACTATTTGGCCACTATAAACATGTTCATTAACACTACTGATCATCCAGGACCTCCTAATCTTCTAGAACATGCAGTAAGATACCACATAAACCATATGGGGAAACTACATAAGACATAGCACCAGGTAGGCAAGCATATATGACCTTAAGAACCACGAAATCAGAGACAATTCAACAATATATGCTATCATGTAATAACATTTTCTAGATACTTGAATTCAGAAAGTAGAACGCCCTCAAACAACAGAAAGATATACCAGCTACAGACAACAGTTCATATACTAAATTAATACCTTAAGTAACATCCAGATAATCTCATCCATTGAGGCCTTACCTCATCCAATTTAATCAAGTAAGAATTTTCTCAAGAAAATGTAATCATTCAAATGAAGGGAAAACTAATTGCATTTGAATTTAAATACTTCATCTTTTTTGCATTAATCTAACAGATAATTTCCTATAGAGCTGTGAATATTGTTGTCTCAGTATAGTTTTAGTTTGTTAGCCATTTACCAAAGGTGTATATTTATTGTTACTGGAAGGTCGTGGGGCCCTTGTTAATTTGTTAACCTTTAAATATACGTTTGTCAGTTTCACAATATACCACACTTCGAGCCCTCCTTGTCAGTCAATCCAGCTACTCACATCTGGTCCGTCAAATAACACTTTTATTTATATTATTTAACTTTTATGCAAGATGAAACTAATCTATGATTTATCAAACAGAGTCTGTAAACAATTACTGATATATCCAAAATTCATATCAATGTTTTGGGATTAAAAGTGCATTCACATTATATCCATTTGATAGTCTAAACTTCTTTCTTAATAAGACTGATGGTTAATACAAATATTAGTGACAATTTAGAAACACTATTACATATTTAGCACATTGTAAGGGATTTCCCTTATCATGAAAACAATTAAGGGTTCCAAACTACATTCATACTCGATCTTAAATAATAATTCCATTCGAATTCAATCTAATTGTCACATTTCAAAGGCATGAAACCATGAAAAGAGAATTCATGCCCACTCTTTCCTTCGTATTATCTTCCTATCAAATACAAAAGTGAACTTTGGTGGCCGTTCTCATATGATATTAATGAATGGACATTGAATATGCCTTTACCCACTGTGGGTTAGTCCTGGATTTCTGTAAGGTATCACCAACTTATGTTTTATGGATAAGCTAGATATTCGATTGTGGTGTTATGAGTTCATCGATTGTAGATTACTAGGATATACTTGTGTAGAAAATACAATAAGAAATTTCTCTTCAATTCTATCTTTCCACAAAGCATTAACTATTACTAAAGATTAGCCAAATCATCTTGTACACCATCATTAATTAGCTAGCTAAGTATCATTTATCTACATATTAAGTATTTCCACATATATTATCCACTCAGTAGATATCCCCACCACCATTAGCTATGATTGAGATCTTCCAATTGTTACCCTCTCGTAGAGTGTGGGAAATACCAACCCATAAGCTAAGATCACCCATCTATCTGAACTATACAGGGAAAGTTTCTAGTGAGCCAACACACCGAAATTGTGTTAATAGATCTGGAAACTAACTGAACAATATAGTCACCAAATTGGGAACCCCACCATTACGCCTCTAATAATTTTATTGAACATATACCAAAGTGTTTCATTAAAAAAAATTTACGTGGCCAACAACTATTTCAAAGAATACCATCTAATTTGTTGTAGAGAAATGTGTTAAGATCCTTACATGTTTATGATCTAGGTCAACAGGTGCTACTTCCTATGCAATATCATTGGGAGTGGATTCATAAGGAGTATGGGTTATGTCTGGCTTCAACACATGAGTGGCAAATGTTCAGTTTTGTTAGTAAATTGTTTGTGTCTCATTTGATAATGGATCTACACCTATAAGCCTTATAAAAAATAAGGTTGAGTATGAAAATATATGTTACTGGATAAATAGAAGCAAACAAAATAAAATAAAACACAGACACAGACACAGACACACACACACTTACACACACACACATGTGCACACACGCGCACGCACACACACACTTACACACACGACATTTGGTGGATTTTTCTAGGAAAAAGTATTCAATTGCAATATTAACAAAATATTTTTAGGTAGATATGATTGCTAGTTTAGTTTCTACTTATGACATATTCACATTAGCCAAAGTAATAAGAAAATGCGATAAATATGATAGAAAAACAAAAATAAAATGCATTGTGACCAAAAAATTGCTACAAAATTTAGTTCACGGGACATCGTATGGTCTCCAACCTCTAATGATGCCCCTACTCATTCCCCTATTGCTTGCGTGGTGACACCATGTCCTGACCTATGTGCCTTTGCTTAAGCTCAACCTCAATAGGCCTTATCCTTAGCTCAGTCACATACTCAGGTGGCGGTGCCTACTGCTAGCCTGGCCTTTGTGCCCATGTTCAACCCAACTAGAATGCCTATCCTTAGCGGTAGTAATGGCATTGATGAATGATCATTTTAACATAGGTGCAGCCATGGACGAACCTCACCTTCCAACAATGACAGCATGAAGTCCCATCCCTAATTGCCTTGAGAACCTATTCTTGACAGTGGAGTGGGAGGCAAAAGTGGATACGAAGGTACTAGTAAGGGCCTTTCTTTTGCCACTCTCAATGGGGAAATATATTCAAAAACTCCTTAACAAGAAAAATCAACTTTAAGCTATATAACTACTGGTCTAGAAGACATGATATTAAGGGGAAAAACTATTAACTACAACTTGATCTAATGCCTCAATAGTTTGTCTTGTATAAAAACATCTAGAGACCTAGTAGGTCATTGTGTTTTGTGTCAAATTCCTACAAATTTCCCAAATACAAAAATTACCTAGAATAGTATGTTGCATATTACCTTAAGCGACAACTAAGTACCTTCTACTCCAACAAATCACTTTGGGAACAATAGTTAGTGGAGGCCACATCTAGTTAGATACCCATATGGCATAATAAATTTGTGGTTAAATTGCCTGGGAATTCAGACTAATTTCATTCCAAGACAATTTTTCAAAGTAGCACACACTGAAACTAAACACAGTTGACAATGCAAAATTGTCCCGTCAATGAACACCTGGTCACATGTATGCATTGGAAGAAAAAAACATGTCTCTACTACAAGGAAACTAGCAAACTTAAACAATCTAATGTATGCATTATACATTCCATAGCTAATGTGATAAGTTTTATTCATGCATAGCTCCTACAACATTTTGAGTACATCGAACTCTAATGTAAGAGTGCATAAATAAGTTTTCCTTGATAAATAAGGTACATGATATATATTTAAAATGCATGTTGGATTTCAATATGGGATATTCAATAAATAGCAAATAACACCACCGACCACCATTAATGCATACTGTGGCTTGGTTTGCATCATCTTTTTGCGTACCATAAATAAGACCATTAAAAATGCACGAGGGGATGGAGATCTTACATAACTAAAAAAAGAATATTGGAGTCCTATAAATCCTAGTAAATAATTCGTTGGTAAAAAATGACAATGTCTAGTTTCTACTTAAACCTATGTTTTGATAAACTCAAGCTTGCTCCATAAATGCTTTGTTAAACACGATGCATGAGAATGTCTAGTTTTGACATTGTATCCTCGCAGGAATTTACTCATGAAATTTTAAGTGCTTAATAACTCATGTTGGCAGTGGAAAGGAAATATTTGGAAAGAGATTGTGTGAAGCAGGGTCGATATTACAAGCTCCTAAGATAAGATCGGGTCATCTTAGAATAAAGAAAAGAGCATGACCAGATGATGGGAGCATATGCTCAATTAAAATTAAATGTAGACATTTTCGGAACCTGAAATGTTGGGGTAATGGTGGACATAGGGTCTAAAAACTGTGGATGATGGAAGCATATGTGCAACTGAAGCAGACGTGCAATATACTTTATTAAGAACCTGCAATTATTAGATGATAGCAGCCACATGGTTTGCAACATGTGGCATCTCCAGGCTGCTGGGCGGAGCCACCAAGGAAGTAGAGTTGTTGGACGATCTCTCAAGTTGTATCACAGAGGCGTCGGGAGGAAGAACTAACTGCAAAAACCTCAAAATGGACAGAGACACAAAGAGGAATAACCACCTACGTCTCCCTAGGCTGTTGTTGGGGGCTATGAGAATAAACTGGCGGCCTTATGCGAGAAACTGGGAATTTTCTACAGGAGGAGTAGATGATATACGGTGCGGTTGGGGGAGAATGCAGTGAGACCGAGAGACTAGGGAAAGATTGTGATTCAGTTGGGAAAGATTTTGGAGGGATAAATCTGTGGTTGGGGGGAAGTTCAATTGGAGGAGAAAACAGAATGTGCGGGGGATGAAAGGCGCTATGAAAAAAATTGGTTTAAATGGAATACAAAGGAAAAAATAGCTACATATTTTATTGACATTCCGAGTCAAGAGAGGATAGTTGTAGGTAAGTGTGTCCGACTGGATTAGTTATATTTATTCTGCTTACATTGTTATTACTTGTAACTAAAAGTTGATTTACCTACATATAAAATATATGTACTTAGTAATATTGTAGTCAAAACATATTATTTTTGTAGTGTATACAAGAAGCTTTCAATAGATGCTTGCCATAAATAAAATATACAAGAAGCTTTCAATAGATGCTTGCCATAAACCAGGTATAATCGTTCTTGTGGTGCAGTGGTTGGCGAGTTGTTCTCATGAATTTGGTATTTGTGGTTCCAATCTCCATTACTACAATATTATTATTGTAGCATCCCAGGATTTGAGGCCTTAGATAAAACACTGTTAAAAGGAATGATTAGACTACCCATATCACCAAGGTGCACCTCCTTTTTAGGGTGCCCATTCCTAAAAAACTCCATAGTTAAGCATGCTCAACTTGGAGTAGTACTAGGATGGGTGACCAGTCGGGAAGTTTATCCTGACATGCACGTGAGTGAGGATAAAGCACGCAGTTAAGGCTAGTGGTGGTCTGTGGGGCCAATCGTCATTCCTAAAACTCTACTAGAGCCTTGGGCAGTGGGCCCGAGCGTTTACAAACTTAACTGCAGAGTTCCTTTGGGATCCGGTGCATTAGTGTTGTTATGATACAATCATGTCATAAAGAGTGGGATCCCATAGAGATCCTCTCCCTGCTAAAAATAAAGAGGGCAAAATCCACCAACAAAATTTTCTCTGAAGGACATGAAACCAAATTTATTTAATCATGATTGTATCATAACACAAAGTAGCAGCAAAATTGAAAGATATATCTAACCATTACAAGGCAACTTATCATACTAACTTTCACCACGTAGGGTGACAGAAAGGAAAACAAACTACATATGTAGAACTAGTTGAGGATCACCTAACAACTTCAAGCAAGGTCAGCCAAGAAGTCAACTATCCTTGATGTGGTCCAGATCCTCCTAGATCTCCTTCTCCTTGTCCAATGCTTGGGGTTGGAAGTGTACCCCACAAAAGGAAAAGAAAAGAGGATATCAACTAATTGCTGGTATGAGCATGCTAAAAAGGAATTGAGCATTATATTATAAGAAAAAGGTACAACAAGTATGGAAGGCTTCCCATGCAAAAAGGTAAGGACTACCCAATCAGGCATAAAAGGAAAGATTATCAAACATATGATAAAAGGAATACTTGCCATTAAAACAATAATAAAAGTGGTGCCACAAAAGCACACATAAAGATTTTAGAGCACAAAACCCATAACAACCTGCATGTAGGTGAGAAAAACATAGCGCTAGAACAACATAAACAAAAATTGGTGGCCAACCCTCATAAAGTTGAAACCTGATAGAGAATGACACAAAACCAAACTCCCAATATATATAAAAATTGGGTCAACCCCCATAAAGCTGAAATTCGGGTATGGGGCACATAACCACCATCCTAAAATAAACAATAAGGGCACATAAACCCAAAACTAATGCAAATTATATTACTCTAGGGCTACTGAGTTACACAACATGCTTAATAGGGAGGCAAGTAAAAGTCTAGTCAGATTTTACAAATTAATCACCACATAAGTGATCATCATAAACAATCACCTCAAAGTGGGCATATAACAACAAATTGAGTTTCATAATGAACAAGGCATAATTAAGAATCCAAAAGTAAGTCATGAAGATATTTTGATCACAAGATCAGTAACAATAATGTTACTTCACATGAAGCATCATTTTCAAAAGAAAAAGATATGGTTTTTAGGCTATTGTCCATTGGACCAAGAGAAAGATAATTTAGGTTATTGCTCAATACTAAAAAATATGAGATGCTAACATACCTCCCACAACGTCTAAATAAAAACACTTTCCAAAATCTTAAGCAAGATTAGAGTCCACTTGTCCTATTATAATAATCATTTACATGTATTAGCATCATATGCATTCATTAAGAATTCAAAACCCTAAAGTTGTCAACTTTTTCTACAAACCATTGATTTAGGTCTTGAAAACATCACCATCATCTTAGTTAGGATTTTCTGATCAAAATAACATACTAAGTATTTCGAAGATATGGACTTTTAGGGTTATTTTTAGTGATTTTTAGTTAATTAAATCATCCTCAAAAATACTTTTTCAAAAAATTCCTAACCAGGCATCAAATTTATTTTTACTAGATAGATAATATTTTTCTGAGTCTAGAACATATTTTACTTTTAATTTTGGCCCAAGGGTTTATTAGCTATGAATGATATAAATTATTAACTTATTAATTAGATCCAATAAAATCACCTCTACAACACATTGAATTCATGTGTCAAAACTAATACCATTAGAAACCTTTCATTTTTCTAAATCCAATGAGTATTTAATTGTATTTTTTGGACAACCAAAACAAAAGTTACGAATTGTATACAACCGCCAATCAAAAACCACCAAAAAGCCAAATAGATAATTCGAGAGAGAGAGAGAGAGTGGGCCACCAAGCTGACTTGGCCCAATCAGACCCACCAAGTCAGGGGTCAAAGACATGGCCTTGACTCATCCAAACAAAGGGAAAATATGGTGAAAATATGCTTTTACCTGTGATGTCAAAACCAAACAAAAGAACCAACGTTGGGGTAATACGGTAAAATCACAGGAGGCATTTTTCCTCCTTGCTCGTGCGACCTGCTCATGAAGCAGTTGGGTCAATGGTTCTGGGGAATTGGGCAATTTGGCTATACTTAACCAAACTCAATGCACAAGTGCTCAAAATGAAGAGAGCAACAAACCGAACAAGATGCTACAAATGTATCAGTTTTGGTGGTTGGGTTAAGAGTGGGATAAACCACCCTCTACTAGAATATGGTAAACAAAACATATTAGAAAGTAGCGGAATAAAAAAATTTCTGACTATATTCAATTTCATAAAAGATTGTACAAAATACATCAAAAATCTCCCTTTTAGGGTTACATCATCATACACAACTACGATCTAGATAGAGGAAAGTCTACACTACTCCACTTTTGTCTCCAAGCAACATATCCATCAGGTAAGTCCATGCCAATGCTAAGATCTTCATGTCTTATCCATCACCTTGCTCCACATTTGGGTGGTTGGGAAAGCACCCAGCAAAAGGGAAGGAAAATAAAAGTATGTGTCACTAAACTATACTAAAGGTGACAAGATAGATATAACAAGTAAATCAGGCTAGGATTCATCAAAAGATGAGACATCAAGAGTATGAGGCTTTAAACAAAGAAACTTGCCAATAACAAATATAAATAAAGGATTTGCATGTAAATTAATATGTCTATCTAACTAAGTAGGGTTGAGGCACCTACCAGACCTCTAGCCTAGAGGTGAGGGGAGAATAAAACATTCTCAATCACCTAAATAATGTGTTGGGGAGAATACAAACATTCCCCTAGGGCGATTATATACATGCCCTTTGTGGGTGGTTGTATATAAGTATTGCTACTATAAAATTAAATAGAACATATAACTACATTCTAGAAAAAGAGTTATGGCAAGATTCATCAAATGATTTATATAACATGGCAGTGGGGTATAAGACCCAAATGAGATAATATTACAACTAATTTGAGGCATGAACAAATTAAGTTTCAAGAATAATATATTTGGTCAAATTAAGCCTCATCAGGGAACATAGGTGAAGGTATAATAAAATTTCCCAACTAAAGGTGTAGATGCACATACCTCGTTCCTTCATACCCTAGAATTCACTTACAGATTACTAATCAAGATCAGAGTCCACTTTCCCCTATTACATAATCACATACATGTATTAATGCTAAGTTCATTCATTAAAGACTCAAAACCCAAAAACTATCAACTTTTCCTACAAATGATTGAATTAGACTAAAACCATCATTTATGTCTTAGTTAGTTTCTTCTGATCAAAATAACATATATTTTAGTATATTTTCGAGATATAGACTTTTCAAGGTGTTTTTCATGTTTTTAAGTTAATCAAATCATCCTCAAAAATACGTTTTCAAAAACATCAGTATAAAACTTCACAAATATTTTTAATGGATAGATTATGTTTTTCCGATTCCAAAACATATTTTGTTTCTGTTTTTGGACAAACGAGTAAAAAGATATCAATTTTGCAATATCAGACAATGGAACGATGCCGCATAGGAAAAAACCTTTGAAACAGAGAGGCGAGAGAGAGAGAAGGGGCCGAGTCAGTGACTTGTCAAAGCCAAGGCAAAAGACCAGAATGCCTCATGTGAAGAGCAGAGAAAAGAGAGAGGAATGCAAGAAGGGGAAAATGGTAAATCAATGTGGGTTGTCTTCCCCTCCACTCAGCCCGGCCATGGTCTACGTTGCAAGCTATTGCTTGCTTGACATTTTGGGCATTTTCGACATACTAAACCAAAATAAAAACGTAGCTATGGAAATGAAATCTAGGGATGAGACGAACCTGGGTGTACACTTTTATTTGGACGAAGGTGGGTGCTTCGACCGCCGTTCGGGGTCAAAACGTCGATAGAACGAGAAATTAAAGGGTGCTTTGAGTTGTAAAGTTGACAATGCAGCATAGGGTGGTACTATTTATAGGCAAGGGGGCCTAGGTTAGGGTTTAGCTATGTAGGGAGAGAGAGAGAGTCGTCGGCCAAAAGGGGAAATTCGCAAAACTTCGTTAACACTCGAGAAATCTAGGATAATTACGAGTGTAATCTCGTGAGGAATCTGTAGAACTAAAAATCATCGAATTTCATTGAGAAACAAGGAAGATATGGCCATCTGAAAAATAGTAAAAGAATATGGATGTACAGTGCACACGTCCAAGGTAGGATATGACATCTGATCATTTAATACAACCTTTAGACTTTGGTCTTTTGGTGCATTTAATGCATAAACTTTCCATAATTATTTAAGGGTGCAAACAAAGTTCAAACAAATTCAAATTTGGTAAATTTATTTATTTTTGGGTGAGCAATCCGAATATAAAATTAGATTTTCCTTTTGAGAAAGTTAGATTAGTTAATTAATCCAATGACTATTTTCTCTTTCCTCTCTCATTAATAACTATTCGATTCTCCAAAAATAATATAACTTCACCCATAAGTCTTATTAAGTATGTTGGATAAGAATTTGCCATCATTTCCATTTTTTGGTGTTGTTTATTATTTTAATTAATGATTTTAATGTTTTACATGCTTTCTCTCTACTAAATTCACCTTCTTATCAAATATTTTGCAAATTGAGTCAAAATTCATCCAAAGGTCTATTTTAACATGTGTAACACTAATTTGGTATTAGTTTATTTTTTTTAAAGATATTTATTATTTTATTTTATTCATTTAAATGTTATCACTTATTTATCCTTTTAATTTATTAGAGGCATCAAGACACTTTCTAAAAATATAAAACGTGTCCTATAAGCAATACTGAACCTATGGAACATGATTTTGGCATTAATTAATTTTTTTCAAAATATATTTAATATTAATAGTCTTAAAGCATTTTCTCTCTCCTAAATAAAATAATATATTTAACATTTACCAAATTAAATACAAATTCACACATCGGCTAATTTTGATATGTAGATTACGAATTTGGAGTTAGTTTTTCAATTTGAGAACATTAGATATTTTATTTCTCTTTCTTGGCCTATTCCCTATTATTCTATAATAAAATCTTTTTATTTATTTATATATTATCCAAATTAGATGATACTTGCCCTTAAGTATCTTTTGGCTCAAGGATACGAATTTTGTCATCAGATTATCTTATGGCTTCTAGCTATGATTTCGAAACAACATATTTCTTATTATCCTTCTTTATCCATTATATATCATATTATATCCAATTATTACATTTATCATCTCCGTTATGTATATTTCAAAATTTACTTTCTTCTTCATATTTGAAAAAGTACTAGAAAGTTCAAGGATGAAATACTTTATCCTTTTTATTACTTAAGTGGACATTTTATATATTAGACCCATTACTAAGCTTTCACTGAGGTATTTGTGCATAAAACCCAAATATTGAGAGAAATGGTGAACAAATACTCATTGGGCCAAAGAGGATAGAAATGAGAGGAAAAGATGGAAAAGAAGATCAAAAGGTAGAATGCCTAGAATTCAATATGTTACATCACCCCACCCCTTAAAGAGGATTTTGTCCCCAAATTCACTAGCTATTAGGGAAGGGTGAGTGTGTAAGCTCACTTCGCAAAATATTAGGTTGTTCCTCCAACCATAAAAATTCCACCAAAACCTATATTTCAACTACACCTAAGGGTTAAAAAACTTCACATACATCAATTCAACCTAGGTCGGGTTCTCATGGATCACCTAGGGTCCATTAATAAGATATTCTTTTTATGAGATTTATCATTATTTACATTTTTGGCTCATTAATATTATATGAAATCACATTCTCATCATTATTTTAATTTTCTCATGCCATATTAATTTTATTACCAAAAGGTTTATATTTCACTTATCATTGATGCAACATTATACATATATATCTCTCATTTATATTACTAAGATTTTTTACCATATTTAGAGGTTACTCAATTATTTCAACATTCATTATTATATTTCACCATTGTCCTTAATAATTCAGATTTAGACTTCATTATCCTCATAGTATCACCACATTAGGCTATACCAAATTATTTTACATGAAATAAGACATTTTATCCAATTTGTGGTTAGTCATACAATTTTTCCACTTAATGTCACATTAGTTACTTTTATCCAAATTAATCTATTTATCAAAAAAAAGTTACTTTTATCCATATTAAACATTATCTCTTTGCCACATTATCTTTATTTCTCATATTTATGTCATCATTAATCATTTTCCATGTTTATTCATTTATATTATTGACTTTGCACATTCATGTGAATCCAACCACTTCATATTTATATTGGATCCATTACATGTATTTTTAATGATCAAGGTGAGACATATTACATATTAATGAATTGATTCACATTAGGTGACTAATCACATGTGTATTAGGTAATAAGGTAACATGCATTTCATAATGATGACTTGATTAATATGTGATTAGATGGTTATATATATCATTTATGTGTATCAAAGTATCCTAACTGATTATCGCACTTAACATCATTAATGTATCATGAAAGGTATTAAGGATGTATACATTAAGGTTAGATGATTACAACTTAGGATTTAGGTCGACATGACCATTATTTTCACTTATTCATTCTTGGCATGCATTAAGGCAAATGTTAGGTCATAATTATCTTACTCCTCATATCTTTAGGGTTTATAGGTTCATGACATGATCAAAATTTTACATATTGACAATTAGCATTGATATTCATATTATGTGCATTGTGTCTTCATTAGGGTTTGAACATATGAATTATTCATTAGATGCCCATTATATGTTCATTAATATATCAACAAGCACGTTAGGGTTACAACTATAATTTGTTTGGTCAAGGCTGAGGATAGAAGCATACTGACCTCCTATTCACATTGTAAGGGTTTTTAGAGATAGATTAGATAGACTTCAAGATGTTATAGGGTTCCATCCCCCTAAAGAGGATTTCGTCCTCGAAATCTAACCATCCAACATCATCAAACTAACCATACTCCACCCCTTAAAGGGTTCGATCTATCAACACAAATTACACTAGGGCTAGAGGGTAAAACTAATTAACCATGTATAGGATACACCACACTTCCACTACACACTCTGTTAGCCTTATAAACATCAACTCCAAAGTTTAGGTTCTTAATGATAGACTATCCAAACATATAGTCCTAAGGGGCATAAGGAACTATATGGGGTATATATCCTCAAACAAGTCAAAGGTTATCACAGTTAAAAGATTAGGTCAACCTATTAAGGTTATCAAATAAAACCACATAGATTTTTAAGGTCACTATTGCCTAAAAGCAAACTAGTTCAGACAATTCGTATCAGCTCAGACCAGGCCAGTATCATATGGATCTGGGAGTCCTCGTAAACCAAGCAAGTGGCATGAAGGAAAATATTACCAGCCCCCAGAACCTGATCCATTCTAGACACCTCCTCTACAACTTCATGCCCTAATTGTTTCCTCAAAGAAAATCTAGCCAACATTAAGTTATGCATAGTTTAATTATGAGTATATTAGAGTTTTAAAATTTATATCTTTTGAGAATTGGAAAAGGGGAACATGGAATCGATTAAGTGGTGCAAGTTGATAATTGGAATCAATATTAAAGGTATATGCATTTACACCTTAAGTTGGGAATATTTGTGCCTTAACCTATACTTTTCCATAATTAGGCTTTATTGAGCCCTATTCCTTTATTGTTGAATATTTTGCTACACTTACCTCATAATAAGTTTTGGAATGTTATTGTTGGGTCTTGGTACCCCATTTCTATGCTCTATTTGAATAATTCTATTACTTGCCATTTATTCTAGCATGTTGATTCTATTAGACTAACTAGATATAGTAGTGGTACTTGTATGTACAACAACCCATAGTTGGGCATGTAGTTAATCGCCCTAGGGAATGTGATACTCTCCCCCACACATGAAATATGTGTAGGTGACTGGGAATGTGTTAATCTCCCCTCACCCTTTGGTTGAAGGTCTAGTAGGTGCCTCAACCCTACATAGCTTAGGTAGTCAATATTAATCAAGCATGCAACTGTTTTATTATATCTCTTTATGGCAAGCATATATTGAAAGATTCTTGTACATTTAGACTCATTCTCTTGTATCTTCATCTTATGATGAACCCTAGACTGCTTTTACATGCTATACTTATCTTTCCATATTAGAATAGTTTTTGTGACACATACTTTTCTTCCCTTTCCCTTTGTGGTGGGTGCTTTCCCTACCACTGAGGAGCTAAGCAAGGTGATGGATAAGGCGTGAAGATCTTAGCTGTTGGATTGGACTTAGATGGTAGATATACTTCTTGGAGACAAGACTGTAGTAGTTGGACTTCCCTCTATCTAGATCCTAATTGTTGCATCTTGATGTAACCCTAAAAGGAATATTGTTGATATATTTTGCAAAATATTTTATGAAATTGAATATAGTCAGAGAAATTTTTATTCCGCTGCATTCCAATGTGTTTTGTTTACCATATTTTAGTAAGGAGATGATCTCACACTCTTTACAACATGGAATTGATTAAGTGATGCAAGTTGATAATGATTTATTGTAATATCCCAGGATTTGAGGCCTCAGATTAAAATATCTTATAAGGAATGATTGGACTACCCATATCACCAAGGTACACCTCCTTTTCTGGGAGCCCATCACTATGAACTCCATATTTAAGCGTGCTCAGCTTGGAGTAGTACTGGGATGGGTGACCTGTCAGGAAGTTGATCCTGACATGCGCGTGAGTGAGGACAAAGCGCGCAGTTAAGGCTGGTGGTGGTCTGTGGGGACAGTCATCATTCCTGAAACTCAACAAAAGCCTTAGGCAGTGGGCACGAGCATTACAAATGGTATCAGAGACATAACCCCTCCAGTAGGTGGGGCCCACATGGGCAAGGCATGCAGGTCTTGAGCTGTTCGGTCCAAGCATGTAAGAAAGGATTGTCCATGGTTGACGTAGCCACCCTTGCGCTAGTATTCCGTGATCGGGAGTTGGGTGTCCATGGGCCATTGTGGGTCTGCACTAAAATGGAGAAGAGATTATGAGGCCTTATAGTTGAGCCTTGACAAGGACGTCAAGAGTCTAAGTGGGGAAGATTGTAACATCCCAGGATTTGAGGCCTCAGAAAAAAAGATCTTATAAGAAATGATTGGACTATCCATATCACCAAGGTGCACATCATTTTCTGGGAGCCCATTATTAAGAACTCCATAGTTAAGCGTGCTCAGATTGGAGTAGTACTGGGATGGGTGACCTGTCGGGAAGTTGATCCTGACATGCACGTGTGTGCGGACAAAGCGCGTTGTTAAGGCTAGTGGTGGTTTGTGGGGACAGTCATAATTCCTGAAACTCTACTAGAGCCTTGGGAAGTGGGCCCGGGCATTACAAAAATCTAGGAATCCACTCCCTACCAAAAATAAAGAGTTGCACCTTTCAATTATACATTTGTATTATAACATGATAAAGGAGAAAAAGTTGCAGCGTTGGGATCCCACTCTTTACAACATGATTATATCATAACATCACTAATGCACCGGATCCCGACAGAACTCCACAGTTAAGTTTGTAAACGCCCGTGCCCACTACCCAAGGCTCTAGTCGAGTTTCAGGAATGACGACTGGACCCACAGACTACCAATAGCCTTAACTGAGCTCTTTGTCCTCATTCACACCTCTAAGCATAGTTTTAGGATTTTGTAAAGCCCGAAATGTATAATTGAAAGGTGCACCTCCTTGATAAGTTCATTTATTCCATTGTAACATCCCATGATTTCAAAATTATACACAAACAAAAAAAAATACAAAAAAAGCAACACGAGTTTTCGACCGACCAAAAAAAAAACATCCCATGATTTGAGGCCTCAGATAACATGATCTTAAAAGGAATGATTGGACTACCCATATCACCAAGGTGCACCTCCTTTTATGGAAGCCCATCACTAAAGAACTCCACAGTTAAGCGTGCTCAGCTTGGAATAGTACTAGGATGGGTGACCAGTGGGGAAGTTGATCACGACTTGCGCATGAGTGAGGACAAAGTGTGCAGTTAAGTCTAGTGGTGGTCTGTGAGGCCAATCGTCATTCCTGAAACTCTATTAGAGCCTTGGGCAGTGGGCCCAGGTATTTACAAATGGTATCAGAACCATAACCCCTCCAGTAGGTGGGGCCTGCATGGGAATGTGGCATGCTAGTCTTGAGCCGTGCGGTCTAGGCATGTAGGAAAGGGTTGTCCATGGTTGACTTAGCCACCCTTGTGCTGGTATTCCATGATCAGGAGTTGGGTGTCCATGGGCCATTATGGGTTTGTACTAAAATGGGGTCAGATTATGAGGCCATATAGTTGAGCCTTGACAAGGATGTCAAGAGCCTAAGTGGGGGAGATTGTAACATCCCAGGATTTAAGGCTAGTTGTGGTCTATGGGGCCAGTTGTCATTCCTGAAACTCTACTAGAGCCTTGGGCAATGGGCCCAAGTGTTTACAAAAATCTGGATCCTTCCATCCCTATTTTCGCTAACTTTTTCATCTTGGATCGTGAAACCCCAAACCTTGCACCACAAGCATGGTTGGTCCCAATCCATCCTGGACTTCCTCTCACCCTCCACTATATATATGGGTACCCTAGGTGGTGTTTCCCTATTTTAGGGCTCCATCTTGTGCCTTTTTGTGCTTTTATCACATCTAGACATAGTAGATTGCAAGTTAATTTCCCCAATATGGTTATCACTGCCAAATGCACTTATGGACGTTCTTTGCATTATTTTCAGGTACTTGGACCATACTTTGGATGGAAGAGAGAGAGGGAAGGAGTCTTAGGGCTCCCCCACTCATGGAGGGGCCCAAAGAAGACCCCAAAAGCTCCCTCAACCTACCCCAATGGTCAAGATTTGACTCCAAGCAAAGAAGTCCTTTGATAATGAAGTTTGAGGCTATTTTATCCCTTGAAAACTCCAGCACAGCCGTGGTGCCAAGGAACGACCTTACTGGCAATTACACAAAGTTACAGGTCGATTGACAACTTCGCCACTCAGCCACCATGGCCATGCTGCCCAGCACGGCCGTGCCACGAAGACCCCACCACGACCGTGCAGCCTAGCACGGTCGTTCTAGATGAAGGACAAAATGGGCATGCTACTGGGAATGACCCCTCGAAACTCCTCCACCACGGTCGTGCTTCCCAGCACAGCCGTGCTACCTAGCCACCACCACGGTCGTGCTGCCCAACACGGCCATGCTACCAGTCTTCATATTCACCCATCCAACCTGTGATTTCACACTTCACCACAACGGCCATACTCCACCACCACGGCCATTCTCACCTCTACCCACCACGGCCGTGCTGCCCAGCACGACCGTGCTACCTCCTAAAACCTAACACTTTTCACACTATTTTTCCCACAATACCCCTACTTACCCTAGTGCTTCCACCACCACCTATATATACATAGGTGGCAGCCACATCACACAAAAAAAGAGCTTCCCTAGCTGCTCCTAGCCTCCACTACTCCTCCCCTTGATCATTTAGTGCATTTCCCTTGCATTTATGCTCTCCACCCACCATTTCCACCTCCATTTCACCTTGGAGTCCTAATTTTCTAGGTTTTCATCCATAATCCCACATATCTTCATGCTCACCTACACCCTTAGAGGAGAGAGGACGTCCCTAGCAGGAAGGAGGTGAAGAAGAAGGCTACTTCTCTAAGCTCCATGGTGTTTCTTCCTCTTCTACCCCATCTTTTTGTTGTTTCTTTGACTATGTGTAGCTAAGCCCCTAGTGGTGGGCTGTTTGGGGTTAAAATGTGACTTTGATACCATGTTGGGGAATTTTTTTCTTGTAATGAACTCATTTTTATATATGATGATTACTCCATGCTTGTGTCTCTTATCCCATTACCATACTTGTAATTTGTGCTTTTTGTCATTAATTTCTTGTTTGAGAATGCTTGATGATACCATGTTTCTAGGATAATTGGGATACATGTGGCAATCTTAGGAGTGATTCTTAGGTCCCAATATGGGATCCCTAGCTATTCACCTTTGTTCCCACATGCGTATCTCCTCTTGTACTACTTGGTATGAGACCTAAGTTACTAGTATAATTGAAATTGATGTAATTGCCTAGGGCCTTCTAAAGGCTAGAATGGCTAGTGGCTGAGGTCAAAGATCCTCATCTATACTCCCATCTCTACCCTCTACCCTCAATTACTCATTATAACTTAACCTAGAAACCTAGATTTGGCTAATCCTATTAGAATTACACCTAACCCTAGTCTTCTACTAGTAGTATAGGGTACATTCTAATAGCATTGGTCTTAATGTTTGGTTTGGTAATCTAGATGTAAAATGAGAACCATGCTTGTCTAATAACATCCCCCAACTAATATCAAAGTTACATCCCCCAAATGGCCCACCTACCTTAATCATCTTGTTAAAACCCAAATTGTTTTGTTTGCTTTTTCATGCTAGTCTAATTTAGTTGCTTTAGATTAACTAAGTTAAATTGCTTAGTCTTGCTCATTAGTGTTAACTTAGGTTCTTGCTCTTGCTAGTGATTAGTTTAGCTTCTTAATTGCTTCTTTCCTTGCTAGAGTAGTGTAGTTCATCTTGCTCTCGTTCGGTTAATTGCTTAGCCTAGTTTCTTAGATTCAACTTGCTTAGGGTAATTTAGCTTTTTGATAACTTAGTTTCTATCTTGCCTTTCTTGCTTGCTCAATTAGAGTAATTAACAACCAAACCCTTTTTAAACCCTCAAACCCTAATCTCCGCACTAGGAACATAGCCTACACTAAACCTAACTCTAGTGCCCCCTCTATCCCTGTGGACCGACCCCTTATCTTTCCAATCACCTATACTACAACAGTACCATGTATGCTTGCGGGTGACCTGTTTAGTTTTTGTGATCGACTTGGTTAGGGCCAATATAAATATCAAAAGTGATCCCTCCTGTGTGCTCCGACCAAGTGGGGCGCATCTAGTCAAGTCAAATCGGCTAGCTTGTTGCACCTCTAGAGGAAGCGCACCACTAGGTTGTCTTAGCACTCATGTGACGATTTCCATCAATCAATTACTCAAGAACGTGTGTTTTCTCATCAATGTTCTCTTCTTTAGGCTGACCTTGTGGAAGTCACTGCTCCCTCTCCATGCCATCTCAGTCCCAATTGATTTTCTCTCCAGGTTTGTGAACGTCCTTTCTTCATTTGCGTGTACTCATTTCCTCGAATCATCGCATGGGCCGATTTACCCAAATTCCTAGCAAGCTCGTGCTTACTTCATTCTCTCACAGTGGGTGTTTGCGAGGAAGAAGATAAATCAGTGCATTTTACCATTTTTTCCCCCTTACTTCCTTCTATGGTCGTGTTCTCAGCTAAGGGTAGTTATGTCAATTCCCTCCTCCTATCCCTTTGCTTTGGGGTGAGTCAACTGAGTTGCTGACCCACTGACTTGGCTGGTGTTCATTGGGTCATGTCTTGCGGGCCCAGCCTGCTTTTCATAGATTGTCTCACCTATGTGGCATAATCTAGTATTCTAATAGGTTGAAATTCTAAATTTCATAACTAATTATCTAATTGTACAAAAATTACAAATAAATACTTGTCAGATTCGGAAAAATACAAGCTTTCTAATGGTGTTGGTTTTGTCTCTTGAATCTCATATTTTAAATAGGTGATTTTAATGGATCTAATTAATTAAGATAACAACTTGTATTATTCATAACTAAATATTTATAAGTCAAAAAATATAATAAATATGTTTTGGACTCCTAATAACATAAACTAAAATATGGAATGGTTTTCATAACCTAATTCACACATTAATAAGAAGGTGGTTTTTAGGGTTTGGTTAATGTGTATGAAAATTGACATAAAATCTGTGTATGTGTTTAATAAGCTCCTTAGGTGACCTAGACTTGGATCTAGAAGTGTTTTGGACTCTAGACTCTGGTTTTGAGGTATGTTATATCCCTTATTCATCTATGTTGTGCAATTCACCTATTTTATCATTCTTTTGAATTTAGCCTACACAATATGTCTTATCACTTGTTAATGTGGTTCATGCAAACTATCTTGATTCTGATATTTGATATTATTTTGGCTTCTACCTTGTGATATGGTACATGATGATCTTGTTGATGGTATATTCCCACTGTGATATGGAGGTTTATTGGTGGTTTCATATGTTGTCCATTGTTTGATATGGAAAATCTTATATAATGTTTGACTATACTTTTCTACTAGCCTCTATATTTACCTGCTATGTAATTCAGTAACCCTAGAGTAGTAAAATTGCATTGGTGTTATCTCATTATAATTAGTGGCAACATTGTCATATTTCAGATGGTAGATGTGTGATTCCTGATGCAGGGATTTTGAGTCATATTTATAGGTTGATTTCATACTTGATTAGTGTGTTTATTTTCCATTTTTATGACTATACTATTATGATTCACTTTCATTAGCCTATAAAAACTTTATGCATCAAGTTGATATTATTTTATCATATTTGTATGATTTATGAAATTTCCCGAATTTGACTTGTGTTTTTCTCTCTGTTTCAGGAACTTTCTATTCCATGACATGTCAATTCCATTGTCAGGTTCGTCGATACTATCGACATGGCAACAACAACCAAGCTGGAGAAGAGCATCCCGGACGATACCATCAACCCACCTTGTCGGTGGTCTCGAGATCAGTCTAGAAAATGAAATAGAACCCAATTAGAGGATTGATTCAGGGCTTATTCAATTGGTTAAGTCACATGCATTCCATGGACTCAAAAATGAAGACCCAGTAGCCCACATCAGCACCTTTGTGGAGACCTGTGATATGGTGAAGGTAGATAGATTCCCACAAGAGGCCATTTATCTGAAATTATTCCCATCCTCTTTAGCAGGAAATGCAAGGGAGTGACTCTATAATCTGGATGATGAATATGTCGAAATATGGGATATGATGATAGAGGTATTCTTTGAAAGGTATTTTTTTCCCAAAAAGACAAATGATCTCGTGAGGAGGATCCACAACTTCAAATAGCAGACTGGCGAGACATACTCAGAGACATGGGAACTCTTCAATATCATGCTGTAAAAATTCCCACATCATGGGCTGGATTTAGAAACCCAAGCGAAGATCTTTTATTTTTCCCTTAACGAACATGATAGGAGTAATATAGACTCAGTGGGAATAGGTTTCTTTCTAAACAACAAAGGCTCCAAGTGTCGAGAGATTTTAAAGAATATGGCTAAGAAGCAATCTTGGGGTGAAAGAGATGCACCAAAATAGGTCAGAGTTACAGGGGATGCCAAGGCCATTAAAGAATTAAATGAGAAGATGGACTTAATAGCAAAGAGACTTCTAGAAAAAGATGATTATGGGTCTAATGATGAGGCACATGCAAAGTTCATGCGCCAACAATAGGGCTACATGAACAATGACTATGCGTGGAGGAAAGACAAGAAATTCTCATGGAAGGATCCAAACAATTTTCTACAAGATCTGGATCAGAAGCCACAGCCTAGTGTGGAGGACAAAAGTAATGAGTTGCTCAACCAAGTAATAAAGAAAAACCAAGAGTTGATGAATACATTCGGCAAGCAAATTCAATCACAAGGGGAATTTATGAACCAATTCGGTCAGACTCTACGGAGCCATGGTGCACAGACGAGGACACTAGGGACATCCATAACCCAAATTGCAACTAAGGTGGCTGCCATGAAGCAAATCATTCAACAAAAACTAGTTGGGAATGCAGAAACTACTCAACCACATCAGTAGGTTAAATATATATCAGTCAAAAAGAGGCCATAGCTTCCTGTTGAGGAGATACATGAGCGGAGTATTATGCATATAGACTTGAAGGATAAACACAAAGTTCCATACCCTCACAGTTTGTATGGATTACCAGGAGGATGTAGGATGCCATTCAAATCAATCTAAGATTTCACCACTGTCGTGCCCACATCTCAGATTTCTAAAGAGACTCCTATGCCAGAAGAGCAGGTGAAAGCTTTACTTCATAGTGGAGCAGCCACTATCAATAAGGAGAAGAAGCCACAAGTCATGCCATCCACGGATGATGTGCCAAATCCTATCTTAGAAGGTGGCGTTGAAGCAAGCTTAGGGGAGGAGACCCCTAAAGTTCCATATATTCCACCGCACAAGAGCATAAAGGAGCCAAGCGTGCCATTCCCAGATAGTCTGTAGCTGAGGAAAGAGCAAAGGCACTTCAAGAAATTTCTTGAGATCTTATGGAAGCTCCACATTAACATTCCGTTGGTAGAGGCTATAGAGAAAATTCCTTCATATGGAAGATTCATGAAAGACATCATCAACAAGAAATGGCGGATCAAAGATACATATGTTGTGTGTGTTGATAAAATAGTGAGTTCTATAATCCAAGGAAGGCTGCCAAAGAAGAGGAAAGATCCAGGATGTTTCTACATCCCATGTTCCATAGGTGGCCAACCTTTTCCACAAGAACAGTGTGACTTAGGGGAAGACATTAATCTTATTACATTTGCCCCTTTTCAAAAGCTGGGATTGAAGAAGCCAACACAAACTTCCATGACAATTGAGTTGGAAGATGGATCCATTGTGAAGCCACATGGTATATGTGAGGACGTGCTAGTCAAAGTTGACAAATTCATCTTCCCTGTTGACTCTGTGGTCATTGACATGCATGAACTGGAAGCATGTGAGATGCTACTGGGAAGGTCGTTCCAAGTTATGGCTGATGTAATCACTTCCATTGGATGAGGTTACTTGACACTTGGGATTGGTGATGATAGAGTTGAATTCAAATTACCAAATGAATCATTGGAGACATCCCTTGACCACCCAGGTTAAAGGTATCCTTATGTCAAGCCTAGGACATTAAATAAGGGCACTTTTTGGGAGGCAACCCAGCTTAGGTGTCATCATTCTTAATTTCTTTATTTTTCATTTTCATAGTTAGTTGTTGGGTAATTTGGTACTTAGTTTAAAAAAATGATACCCTGATGTGTTTGTTGAGTGTGCATGATTGGAAAGATGTTGATACCATCGACAATTGTATCAGTGGTATCAAGTTTGTCATAGAGAAAAAGCTACAAAAATTTCATTCCGTCGATGCTATTGACGACCTAGTCGATAGTATCGACAATTGAGCAGTGGTGTGATTCCGCTAGAGGTGCAACACACTAGCCGATTTGACCCGACTAGATGCACCCCACGAGATCGGAACACACGGGATGGGATTATGCTTTCAAAATTTATAAACCTAAACTAGCTACCTACGTCTACTAAAACACTACACCCGCAAGCGCACGGGGTCGTGTCATAGTATAGGAAGGTGGCAAGTAAAGGGTCGATCCACAGGGAAAAGAGGGGGTGCTAGAGCTAGGTTAGTTTAGCTAGGTTCCTACTGTGGAGACTAGGGTTAAGGGTTTGAAGGTGATTTGATTGTTAAACTACTATGGACAAACAAGAAATTTAAAGGCAAGAATGAAATCTATGTTAACCCTAGACTGAATTAAGACTAAGCAAGCAAGGAAAGACTAAGCTAGGTATGAAAAGGCACGTTACACTAGGACAAGCAAGAAACAAACAAAAGGGCAATTAAAGATCTACACTAGCATGAACAAGACAAAAGAAAAGCAAGAGGCTAACTAAGCAGCAAAAGAGCTATTTAAGCTAAGAAAGCACAAAACTATGGTTTTCAGCAATAAAGAGATGTGTGGGCTGTTTAGGGGTATGAACTTATCACTTAAGTTGGGGGGTTACATATGAACATTATGATTCCATCTAGATTATCCAAACAAAACAACAAGTTAGAGTCTAATGAATTAACCTAAGCTACTAACTGGCAATGGATATGCTAGGTTGTGCATAGGCGAACTAGTCCCTAACACCCCCTACTACCCTTACGAGGCTCAATTGGGTTAGGGATTAGGTACAATTCAATTAGAGTATAATCAAGTCTAGGTTTCTAGATTAGGCATTCCTAGGGAAATTAGGGGCCGAGGGTAGTAATGGGGAGGTGAGATTAGGGTTTTGGACCCCAATTCCCCCACATTCTAGCCTTGAGAAGGCTCCATGCTAATTGTACTAGAAATATCTAATCTAGCTTCTTCGATCTCTCACTTAGGTTTAGGGAGATTGATTAGGATGTAGGAAGATGGGAGGCAACCTAGGGATCCAAGAATTGGACCTAGGGCAAATCCCAAAATTCACACATATAAGAAATTTGCCTAAATTCCTAAGTGATTTCACGCACAAACCAACAAGAAATCCATGGAGAATGAGATAGAAATAGAATATAATCATTAACAAATGAAATTACAAAGTTTACATGTCATTTTCCCCCAACATGGTATCAAAGTAACATATGTTTCCCCAAATAGCCCACCCAAGGGGCCTAGCTACTCATAGACATGGAAAATACAAAAAGAAAGGAGAAAGAGGTAGAAGAAGCCATGGAGCTCGGTGTAGATGAAGAAGTCCTCCTCTCCAACATCTGCAAGGACGTCCTCCTTCTTCTCCTTGGATGAAATGATGTGGAATGATGGAGGGAAGTGGATGGATGGTTTAGATATGGGGGGTTATGTGGTGGAAATGGTGAAATGGAGTGGATTTGAGGTGGTTATGGAGTGGAATGGAGTGGGTGGCGATTTGGGGAGCTAGGAGGGGGTGGAAGGTAGCCTACCTCATGCCCCAGCCACCACCTAGGTATATATAGGAGTCTAGGGGGTCTAGAATTAAGTTAGGGGAAAAATGGGGGAAAGTAGTGGAAAAGTGGCTGGACTCTGTGAGTAGCACGACCGTGTGGGGTACCACGGCCGTGGTGGGTAGGGTAGGCCACAAACATGGTGGAAGGAGCACGGTCGTGGGTTTATTCCATCCAAGTTATAGGGTTTTTGTCAAAATGGCCACGGTCGTGGTGGGTCAACACGGCCGTGGTGGAAGTGGTGTGCCACGGCCGTGGTGGATGGCACAGTCGTGGTGCTCTACTGTGCCACGACCGTTTTGTGGTGCCACGGTCGTGGTGTCTGTCACTGGCATGGCCGTTTTGTGCTGCACGGCCATGCTGCCTTCTGCTTGATTTGGAGGTTGAACCTATCGATTTCTAAGTGACTTGGCACGGCTGTTCTGTGGTACTACGGTCGTGCTGGGTCCTGAATCAGCACTTTAACTTGGATCTTTGGCTTTTCTTGGACTTCTTTGCTTCAAATGATCTTTGGCCACTAGGGGTAGGTCGAGGGAGCATCAGAATTCACTTTGGGCCTCTCCAAGTGCATAGGAACCCTAGGATCGCCCCTTCTCTCTCTCTTCCATCAAGCGTGGTCCAAATGCCTGAAAAACATGCAAATAATGTCCATAAGTGCATTTTATACAAATAAGCATATTAGGGGGAATGACATGCAATCTAACATGTATAGATGTGATTGAAGAGTAGAAAGACACAAGATTAAGCCCTAAAATAGGGCTGAATCACCACCCCAAACTTGAAACATACTTGTCCTCAAGTATGCTCCAACTCAATCTCTCTACAAACTTTCACTAAAAGAAATGACAAATGCAATATAAAAGATGATTGTTGTTGAATGGGATCCAAGATGACTAAGTACATGCATTTCACCTCTCTCCTCTCCTTCTTTCACAATCCAATCATGAAAAAAAGAACAAAGCATATGAACTTCAAATATAGTGCATAGAATACACAAGTTATCCTTATTTATTCCATTAAGTTCCGGGTAAACCGTTTCATGGTGGCGTTAATCAAGAATGACTAGGAGTGTTGTTTCACATTCATGCATTCAATCTTATATCTCAAATCACACCAAATGACCCACGTGGCTATGGAAAAGGGTAAAATGAGCTAAGTTTGATGTTTCCTAGCTCAATGGGTATGAAAGTGGAAGAAAGGGTTGCGGTAAGATTTTTGGAGTGTTTTTACACACTCATCTTTTATTTATTTGAATGCTCTTAAACAGGAGCATCCTTTTATTTTATTTTGCTTTTCTTTTCTTTTCTTTTCTTTTTTTGCCCTTGGTGTAGATAGGGCATATGGTGGATAGAGTGAATCGGGGAGATAAATATATGGCCACCCCAAACTTTTAGAGGTGGCCAAGGCTGATTATGTGCACTAGGGCATCTTTTTATGAGGCAGAGGGGTATGAAGATGGTGGAAGAATAGTCGGGTCAAAGAGGGGTCATTGGTATGATTTTCCACATAAGACATCCTGCATGAGAATTAATCCAACACTTCATCCAAGATATCACACCACATGAATGAACAAAATGAAATTGATATATCAAACAAGTAATTCCACAAACACTAAGCATTCAAAGCTTGCTCAGTTTCACAATTCAACCAATTCAATCACAATCCTAAGAGAGGTGATGCACATGTAAAAAGTCAAACCTTGATACTACTTAGCAACAAACAATGGTGATTCACTTGCATTTGTCAAAGGTCAACATTTTAATTCAAAACAGTAGAGATTGGGTCAAAACACAATTTTTAGACAAGAAGTTCCAAATTTGGGCAAAATTGGCCAAAATGGTGCCAAGTTTCCTCCAATCACATCTAAACATATATTATTGAACTTAAAGTAGTAAACAAGCAAATCCTAACTAAAACATGCAAAAATTACCAAAAATCTACATGGTATGCAATGCATGGAAAAAGAGCAAATTTTTTGAAAATTACAAAAAACATGACAATAAGGTAAACTGCATGGAATGCAGATAGGCAAAGCAGTAAAAATCTAGACTAGATAGCAGGACAAGCAAAAGAAATGAAAAACAACAAAAAAAAGTAAAATAGCAGATGAGATGCAAAAATGAGTGAAGGAAGAATGAGGGCATACCGCCCTACCACCCCAAACTTTTGAACCATGTTGTCCTCAGCATGACACTAAAGTCTAGGGTGATAGGGTAGATGATCACTGCAGAGGTGGTGGAGGTGCTCCTCCCTGCCTGTAGTAGGCGCCCCAGTAGTCTGACTGTGGAGGCGGATAACTGTCCTGAAAAGCTGATAAAGAACTCCACCAGTCTTTACCCCACTGTGGGTTCCTCTGGGCCTGGGCATTGTGAAACTGATAAAGGTGGTTGACCTGGTAATGCATATGCTGGTGGTCCAACCACATGGCATCTTGTGTCCTCTGAAATCCCTCATGTTCCTGTAGAATTCTGTCCTGCATCGCCTGAATGCCCTCCAGCTATGCATGGATGGTACCCATATCATATGCATTCACTGAAGGCTGATGTGGCTCTGACGCTCCAATTCTTTCTTCTCTTTGCCTCACCCATCTTGCCGCTCTCTCCTCTGCCGTCCGCCTCTGCTCTGCTGCCTGTGAAGTCTCTCCTGGACTCCCTGCAAACCTCACCTCAGGGATTTCCTCTCCTTTGGGGTTCTCCTCCTTGTACCTCCTCAACTTTTCCATAAAATTTGGTGTTGGTCCATACTGTGCCATGAGGGGAGGAGTATGGTATGGAAGCTCTAATGTGACTCCTGGGTAGGGTGGGTTGATTTGGTAAATGATCTTCTGATCTGTAACTGTAATCATGGATGAGCGAGCCAGGTAGTGCAAATCAACCAATTTGCCACCCTCTGCCTTTGTATATCATGTCATGTCATGTCCTAAGGCAGTGGCAATAGATGTTACAATCCCTCCCATTAAAAAAGGATTTGTGCTCTTGGACGGGATTGTCCTCCTGAGACCAATTAATAACGCCCCTAGGTTCACATGTCTCACTTTTGTCATCCAACCAAGCACAAAAAGATCTTTGTTGGTGCAACTGCCTTGATTTTCATACCTGCCAAAGATGGTGTTTGCCAACACCTTCTGAACATAGCGGAGAAATGGGCTATGAATACCACTTGTCTTTGATTTCCCTGCTACAAATGTACTTTGTCCGGTGAAGCACTTCCACATGGCTGGATACATGGAACTGGAGTCATTTTCTGTCCTTCCTCCATCTAGGAGGGCAGCCATCTCTCCACTTGGGGCAAAAATCTGATTTAACATCTCTGAGGTTATCTTCCACCTCTTGTCCCCAATCGTTACCTTAATTGCATTCTCGCCATCATTTGTTGCTTTCTCTAGCGTGGCGAAGAATTGCTGCGTTAACTCAATGTATGATTCCTGCTGCAGTGTCAAAATCTCAAATAGCCCTAATTTTTCCATCAATTCTTGAAAATAGGCATAGAACCCCATTGCTTCCATTGACGCTGGGCATGCGTATCGAGTAGCTAACACTCTGCGTATCAGGCACCCAGGGTGCTTGGGCTCCTTTTCCCTACCTGTAGTAACCTCTGGCTGTGAAAACGGGCATTGTGGCGGGCTTGGTTGTTGCTCAGCTTCTGGCATATCAGTATCATCTTCATCAGCTAGCACGAGCCGTCAATGTGGTCGTAGTCGTTGCTGCGGCTCGGGATGTGGCGGTGTTGCGGAGGAGACGGACGGACGTGCGGCTAAAACTGACGGTCGTCCAGCTGATGCTGAAGGTCTCTCTGATGAGACGGAGTGTCGGGAGGCAGACGGCGGTGGCTGCGACAAAGATGGTGCCCCTCGGCATGGTTGTACGGTGGCTTCTTCAGTGATAGGATCCACTATGGCATCCAATTCTGCCTCCGTCAACTGGGGGTGGTTGTTCCTTGGCTTCCTTTGCTAGGGGATGACACCCCTAGTCTTCTCTACTGCCTTCCTTGCAAACTTCTTCATCCTTTCTTGAAAAATGAAGTGGAATTAGAAAATTTCGGATTTCTCCGAAGAACGGGGCTGTTGGGGCGGAATGGAGAGAGAGTGGTGCGTTTGTGGATGGAAAATGGTGGAATATAGAGATTAAGGTAGTGGAAATGGTAGGGGAATGATTAGGAATGGTTTGGGAGTGATTTGGTGACGATTCGATGGCTGGAGAAGGCGGGCGGAGTGCTGCACGGGCGCTAGGGCGCGGAGCACGGCCATTCTGTTCTTCGCAGAAATGAGCAAGTGAAAAGAAGTTTTGCAAATTTTGACTTAACTCTGCTGGAATCGGGCTGCTGCACGACCGTGCTGTGCGGCACGACCGTGGTGGATTCGTGTACCACGGTCGTGCTGCCTTGCACGGCCGTGCTGCCCTGGTTCAAAACTTAGTCGATTTTCTCAATTTTCTAATCATATCTTTATTGAAAGTGAGTGCACCACCACGGCCATGTTGATGTACCACGGCCGTGTTGGACACTGTAACAACAGTAGGAGACTCGAATCTTGTTCAAACATCAAAAATTGATCTCAAGTTGATATTCTATTTACTCTTTGTCAAAATTTCATCCATTCTTCTTCATTTCACTCTGTTCTCACCTGCACATATCATAACTATACAAAAACTATCAAATACGAGTGTGTGTGTGCTTTCTTGGAAAAATGTAAAAACAAAGAAAAAGTATCAAAAATGTAGATTGGGTCAAAAATTCCCAAACCTAGGTGGGTTGCCTCCCACAAGCGTTGAGTTTCTTACCTTCAGCTAGGATTCTTGGTGATTCTTCAAAATTCATCCGTTTGGCATTCTCATGTGTCCATTCTTTCAAAACATGCATCCTTCCTTTGCACTCAATCTGTTTTCCTCATCCCTTTGATCACAATAATCATCATTAACTTCTTCACCTTGATGTCCTTCTCTCAAATGCCCATTTGGACTTGTGAAGTGACCATGTCGAATATCCCTACCTCGGACTCGTCGGGTTGGGGTCTTGTACATGTTGATTTTGATCTTCATGTCCATAAATGGGACTGTCATGGTGCCACTACGTACATGAATGTCGGCATCAGCTGTTGATAAGAACAGCCTCCCCAAGATGATGGGAATCTTCCTATCCTCCGGCTCCACATCAAGTACAATGAAATCTTCCGGGAACACCACACCTTTTTCCTTGTCTATCATCACCAAGACATCATCCACTCTACCTCTAGGAACTTTTATGGATCTATCTGCCAACTGGAGAGTGCAATGTGCCGGCTTCAACTTGCCTAAGCCCAGCTCAACATAGACATGATATGGCATCAAATTCACACTAGATCCCAAATCAAGTAAGGACCTATCTATGCGATGTCCCCCTATGTAACTAAGTATGAGTGGGGATCCTGGGTCTTTTCTCTTTACGGGGAAGGCATGTTGTATGATTGAGCTCACTTGTTCAGTCAATCTCACCTTCTTTGGAATCCTCCCCGTTGACCTTCTCTTCACAGTGCATAAGTTCTTGAGGAATTTGGCATATGATGGGATTTGCTTGATAGCTTCCAAAAGTGGAATGTTCACCTTTACTTGGCGAAACACCTCAAGAATATCAACATTGTTCTTTTGCCTCCTTTTCAATTCCGGTGGCTCATCTAGTGCTTCTACAAATGGAGGATCGCTAGTTTTTGCCGCACTTACATGAACATGAGGCAGAACACTAGGGATGGTGGTACCTTTAAAAGGGATATGTGGTGGATCACATGGAATCCCAAACTCAACATGCGGTATCACAACATCATCTTCAGCAATATCAATCACAGTATCACCACTTGGCTGCCTTTGCTTTGCTTTATCAACCTTTCTTTGACTTGCGGGTTGCTCAAGAGTTTTCCCACTTCTAAGAACTGTCACAGCACTACCTTGCTCATGAAGGGGAGGGGGAGCATGTTGTGGCTGTGGAGGAGGTGGAGTGGCACTTGGGGTTGAAATTGAGGTGGAGAAGAGAATTGAGGAGGAGGAGAGAATTGGGGCTAGAAAGTGAAGTTTTGTGAAATTTGAGGTGAGGGAGGTGGTGGAGGAGTGTAAGGCTGGGGATAGCCTTGGAAGGAGTGAATGGGATGCACTTGCATGGGGGGTGGACTGTAGAAAACTTGTGAAGAGGGCATGGGTCCACTTGCTTCATGGTGGCTCACGATGGGTCTTGAAGACAATTTTTCCTCTTGGAGAGCGATTATAGAAGATAGTTGCTCTATTCTCTCTTATAACCTTGCAACCTCCCTTTGAACATCATCTAACACTTTCAATCTGGAGAGAACCTCTTCCTCAAACCTTGAGATGTATGTAGGACTTTGTGGTTCATGGTAGCTATAGGAGTGAGGTGTCTTCTTTTCTTCCCCATAGAACTCAATAGAATTGACCGGGTGGCAAGGAGTATTTGTCACCTGGTTCTTCATGAAGCTCACCATGTCACCAAGAATCTTCATCACTTGCGGGCTTGAGTCATCATGAGTAGGTGGTGTCACACCAAAGGCATACCCTCTTTCATTCATCATGCTAGAAGCTCGAATTCTTGATCCTTCAGCCAACTGCTCAAATAAAGGCCATATCTCTTCAGGTGGCCTAGCCATGAAAACTCCTCCATAAGAAGAGTGCATTGTGTCTTGGTCCTTTAGAGACAAACCATAGTAGAATGATTGAACTAGCTACCACAAAGGGATCTCATGGTGCGGGCACTCTCTCAAAAGCTTCTTAAATCTCTCCCATGCATTATGAAACTTCTCATTTCCCATTTGACTAAAACTTGTCACGGCCCGCCACATTTGTGTCAACCTTGCTATAGAGTAGAATTGTCTCTAGAAAGCATTCTTCATTGTTTCCCAACTCATGATGTCCTTTCTTGAGTCATACCAGTCTTTGGCTCTATCTTTGAGGGAGAAAGAGAACAAGGTCAACTGAATTGTATCATCACTAGCCGTCGACGTCCTGAAGGTCGAGCATACTTCAAGAAAGGCGTCCAAGTGGTTATAGGGGTTCTCACTCTCTGAGCCGTAGAAGATGGGCAAGAGCCCAAGAAGACCTGGAGGAATAGAGAATTGCTCCCCTGGCATTTGATCAACCCTACTAGCAATTGGCGATTTGTAGTTGCTAGGAATGAAGTAATCTTGAAGTGGATTGTGAGGTGCACTTTGGTTTCCCATCTTGTTTCCTCCCGAATGGCTTGTCACATGCACAAAGCACAACCAAACAAAAGAGAACAAGTTAGCAAACCAATATACACCAAGAATTCAAAGAAAAATGAATAAAGAATAGCAATGATGAGGGCAATAGGAAAAGTCAAAGAAAAACTGACTAGCTAGGCCGAGCGCCTCTAATCCTCGGCAACGACACCAGAAAGCTTGGTGCGATTTCGCTAGAGGTGCAACACACTAGCCGATTTGACCCGACTAGATGCGCCCCACGAGGTCAGAACACACGGGATGGGATTATGCTTTCGAAATTTATAAACCTAAACTAGATACCTACATCTACTAAAACACTACACCCGCAAGCGCACGGGGTCGTGTCGTAGTATAGGAAGGTGGCAAGTAAAGGGTCGGTCCACAGGGAAAAGAGGGGGCGCTAGATCTAGGTTAGTTTAGCTAGGTTCCTACTACGGAGACTAGGGTTAAGAGTTTGAAGGTGATTTGATTGTTAAACTACTATGGATATACATGCAATTTAAAGGCAAGAATGAAATCTACGTTAACCCTAGACTGAATTAAGACTAAGCAAACAAGGAAAGACTAAGCTAGGTATGAAAAGGCACGTTACACTAGGACAAGCAAGAAAGAAGCAAAAGAGCAATTAAAGATCTACACTAGCATCAATAAGACAAAAGAAAAGCAAGAGGCTAACTAAGCAACAAAAGAGCTATTTAAGCTAAGAAAGCACAAAACTATGGTTTTCAGCAATAAAGAGATGTGTGGGCTATTTAGGGGTATGAACTTATCACTTAAGTTGGGGGGTAACATAGGAACATTATGATTCCATTTAGATTATCCAAACCAAACAACAAGTTAGAGTCTAATGAATTAACCTAAGCTACTAACTAGCCATGGATATGCTAGGTTGTGCATAGGGGAACTAGTCCCTAACACCCCCTACTACCCTTACGAGGCTCAATTGGGTTAGAGATTAGGTACAATTCAATTAGAGTCTAATCAAGTCTATGTTTCTATATTAGGCATTACTAGGGCAATTAGGGGCCGAGGGTAGTAATGGGGAGGTGAGATTAGGGTTTTGGACCCCAATTCCCCCACATTCTAGCCTTGAGAAGGCTCCATGCTAATTCCACTAGAATTATCTAATCTAGCTACTTAGATCTCTCACTTAGGTTTAGGGAGATTGATTAGGATGTAGGAAGATTGGAGGCAACCTAGGGATCCATGAATTGGACCTGGTGGAAAATCCCAAAATTCACACATATAAGTAATTTGCCTAAATTCCTAAGTGATTTCACGTAGAAACCAACAAGAAATCCATAGAGAATGAGATAGAAATAGAATATAATCATTAACAAATGAAATTACAAAGTTTACATGTCATTTTCCCCCAACATGGTATCAAAGTAACATATTTTCCCCAAACAGCCCACCCAAGGGGCCTAGCTACTCATAGAAATGGAAAATACAAAAAGAAAGGTGAAAGAGGTAGAAGAAGCCATGGAGCTCGGTGTAGACAAAGAAGTCCTCCTCTCCAGCAGCTGCAAGGACGTCCTCCTTCTTCTCCTTGGATGAAATGATGTGGAATGATGGAGGGAAGTGGATGGATGGCTTAGATATGGGGGGTTATGTGGTGGAAATGGTGAAATGGAGTGGATTTGAGGTGGATATGGAGTGGAATGGAGTGGGTGGCGATTTGGGGAGCTAGGAGGGGTGGAAGGTAGCCTACCTCGTACCCCACCCGTCACCTAGGTATATATAGGAGTCTAGGGGGTCTAGGGTTAAGTTATGGGCAAAATGGGGATAGCAGTGGAAAAATGGCTAGATTCTGTGAGTAGCACGGCCGTGGTGGGTAGGGTAGGCCACAGCCGTGGTGGACGAAGCACGGTCGTGGGTTTATTCCATCCAAGTTATAGGGTTTTTGTCAAAACGGCCACGGCCATGGTGGGTCAACACGGCCGTGGTGGAAGTGGTGTGCCACGGCCGTGGTGGATGGCACGGCCGTGGTGCTCTGCTGTGCCACGACCGTTTTGTGGTGCCACGGCCGTGGTGTCTTTCACTGGCACGGCCATTTTGTGCTGCACGGCCGTGCTGCCTTCTGCTTGATTTGGAGGTTGAACCTGTCGATTTCTAATTGACCTAGCGCGGCCGTTATGTGGTACCACGGCCGTGCTGGGTCCTGGATCAACACTTTACCTTAGATCTTTGGCTTTTCTTGGACTTCTTTGCATTAAATGATCTTTGGCCACTAGGGGTAGGTCGAGGGAGCATCGGACTTTACTTTGGGCCTCTCCAAGTGCTTAGGAACCCTAGGATCACCCCTTCTCTCTCTCTTCCATCAAGCGTGGTCCAAATGCCTGAAAAACATGCAAATAATGTCCACAAGTGCATTTTATACAAATAAGCATATTAGGGGGAATTACATGCAATCTAACAGGTATAGATGTGATTGCAGAGCAGAAAGACACAAGATTAAGCCCTAAAATACGGGTGAATCAAGCAGCACAAAAAAGGCTCGAGACTGGAGAATGTCGATAGCATCGACCACGTCATTGATGGTCGCGAGATGTTTGAAGATGTTCAGAAAATTTTGTCTCAATAATTTCGATACCATCGACACCCTTGTCGATGATATCGACACACCAACATTGGATAACAGCACCAACACCTTGTGAAGATCAAAAGCATACACATGTGACGATAGAATCGACAGCCGTCGATGGTATCGACGCACCACTCAACGATCCATGAATGGTCTACAATGATGATTCGTGGATAGCGTCTATGGTATTGACGCTCGTCACTACCATTGACGCATCAATGATCCAGACCTCCCCCATCCATCCATCAAGAGTCGTCGATTGCAGTGAGCAACAGTTTCTTCCAGCTATCGATACCATCGACACTCTCATCGATGGTATCGACAGACTGACAACAGCACCGACCGCAGTTATAAAAGAGGATGAATTATTTCCATCAAACTCACGCCTTCAAGTTTCATATCTCCCACTTCTGAGCCCTAGCATCTCCGAGCACCTAGAAGCTACATATATCTTAACTGACGGTCATCTCTGAGTGTCTCCATCGACTCTGAGGATCTTTGTCTTCTTCGAGCTTCACCGACCGTATTCTATGAGCTCTTTCTCAATCCCCTTTTCTTTCACCCATTTCCTTTTGCAACAATGGTGAGATTCAGACCATCTTCCTCAAGGGCCACCCAACCGGAACAACCTGCTCCCCCATCTCAAGGACTAATTCCTCACTCGAGGATAGTCCACCCCTCACCGGAAATCAAGAAGGTCTATGATGAGTTGTGGAAGTGCCCAATTGAGCCCACCCAGTATGGCGACAAGAAGCTAATCAAGGACCTGGGATTCAAGTCTAACATGGCTTACACGCTTCAGGGGAAACTAAGAGAGTCCTCACCACTCTGCACCAACCACGCCAAAGGTCATCCGTTCTTTAGTGGGTGGCCAACTTACAAGGAGATTGTCATAGAGTTTATGGCATCTCTTGACATCTGTGTCATTCCCAACGAGCTTCTACTGACACGGACTGAATGGAAAGAGGGGCAAGTTTCTTTCCACCTCTACAATAGAGATTACACCATGTCCCTTCGCGAGTTCAATGGGATTTATGGGTGGTCTCATGGGGCGTTGTGCCAGCCACTGCATAGGCAGACTACGACGCCATGTATGCGACATTGGTCAATGTACCTGACGGCTATTCGATCAGCTAGCACCACACCTACATCACCTACTTCGAACATCCATTAGTCAGGATCCTGCACCGTATACTATCGAATACACTATTTGCAAGATCCCGAATGTCACAAAGCAAGTTTCGAGAGACAGATGTATTCTTCTACTACTATCTGCTAGAGAGGGAGAACTTGAATTTTGGAGCCTTCTTCCACACACAAGTCATGGAGGTGAAGAGGAAAACATCTCACAAGGCCCCAATCTATTTCGGGGGTCTCATCACTCTTATCCCCATCCAGCTTGGCTTGGATCGTTCTGGGTTACAAAAGTTGGAATGTAAGAATATGCTAAATCTGAATCATTTCATCAATGTGGGCCTTCTCAACGTCCTCCACGCCACCATCTTTACTACCTGCCACATATAAAAAGTCTTTGAGGAGAGGCAACTACCTGACCTCACCTTCGACCTCAGGCCTAGCCAAGATTTCAGGTGGCCAATCATTGACATTGATACAGAAGAGGAAGAAGAAGGAGGAGACGATGAAGAAGATGAGCAAGAGGGAGATGACGATGATGAAGAGGAGGAGGAAGTTTCCATTCCCCTCCGATGACGAGTTGCCCCACAGAAGCAACCCTGACATTTTGGAGCATCATCTTATTCTCATCCAAATGCACTGCAACCCACTCAAGGCGGGGAGGATGTATACTCCATGCAGGGCATGTACACCATGCTCCAAGATATGCAGCACATGCAACATCACCATATTGTGTCTTTTGCAGGTATCCAGGATATTCAGAACAGGCTGTATGACAACCAACAAGCCATCTATGAAAACGAGTGCCTCCTCTTTGCGAACCAAAAGAACATACAGAGCTGACTACAGAGGATGGAGATGCAGCAAAAACCATTTTATGATCATTATTGGAGCCAAAACTATTTTGGAGGGTACCCGCAGCCACCACCGATGCCGCCCACCGATCTGACATTCCAGGGGCAGTATCCTACTTGGGACCCGAGCCAGTTCCTGCCACCACCACCGCAGTAGAGGGTATCATTGTTCCACTTCTTAAGTCTGGATTTTGAATATGAGGCCATAGTCTAATTCATGCTTAGGGGGGTGCTGGAATAGCATTTATCTAGCTTTTATTTAGTTTTTATTTTAGCATTTATTTTTATTCTTGAAAATTGAGTTGTCTTTGTTTCTAGGATTTACTATTTTATAGGATCCACTATCTATCTAGTGTAATCAGTGGAGTTGTAATGCAATGCATGTCATCCTATGTTTTCACCCTGGGGGCTTGTGAGAAAACAAAATATAAATGAAATTTTTTAAAAATTTGTAAGCTTGTCTTGTGAGAACTTGAGGACATAACTTGGGTAGGTCAACTCTAAAATATATGAACATGAATGTTTATCCTTATGGTTCACGGGAAGAGTTTGACATGGATGTTTGAGCCTAAACTAACCAAACATTAATGTGACTTTAATTTGAAGTGAGAGAGAAATCCCTTCATTAACTGATACACAAGTCAGTAAGGAGGGACATATAATTCTTTCTGAAGGTTTTGTCAATTATTCTTGTGATCTGATCAACCGCAATGTCATTAATACTCCACCATAAGAATTGGGAGCACAAAACCATCTTTTTATCTTTGATTGCATTCCATAAAGGTAGATCATGCAGTACAATTCTTTTGCATTTATTCGCATAAAAAAATGAAAAAATATAGAGTAGTTCTTCATGCACATTATCTTTAGGTGCATGTCATTTAGTTTCATAACTGTTATCGTCTAGTTTCATTTGCATCTTGCCAACATGTATTACATCATGTGTGTATATGTTTTTCTAAAAACATTAAAGGGGGAAAATTTGTTCCATACCCTCAGAAAAGTTAGAGGAGAATGCATAAACTATACAAGTTATGTAAGAAGAAGGAAGCCTGAAAAACAACCCATATAATGTATAAAAAGAGGGCTTGAAAAAAAGAGAAAAAAATTGAGAAGTAATCAAGAAGAAGAGGGAGAAAGGAACATGTTTTCACCTTAACATTAAGAAGAATGGGCACATGATGCGTTTTCTTAGATATTTCATCTCACTCTGAGATGGAATGATAGTGCATGCATCATTTCACCAAAAATTTTAGCATTAGGATTATTATCATCTGCATTTGCATCATCATAGGTTAATCATTGTTTGTATTGCATGATTGACTGTAATGTGCTTCCATTTCTCCCACAGCCACCTATTCCATCCACCCGTTGCTCGAAGTGTAGGCCACCCATGATTCTCTCGTCATTCATGTACATCAATAGAGCTACTTCCATGTAGATGGTAGTTAGTGAAAATGAGCCACGTAGATAGGAGATCACAAGATGCACCAAGCCTGAACCTGAGGATTTTATTATATTAACTTCTTTGCTTGATAGTGTTTGTGATCTTGGGGTGGGCATCTTTCCTAAAGGGAAGTTATCGTTCCATGGTTGGTAAGGGTCGATATGTGTCTTGCAGGTGGGAATCATTTTGAGATATCATTAATGTGATTATGTTCTTGAGTTGACCCTTGCAATCAAATTTTATAGTTTTGTTACTCGAGGATGAGCAAGATTCAAGCTTAGGGGAGTTTGGTGCAGGGATTTTGAGTCATATTTATAGGCTGATTTCATACTTGTTTTGTATGTTTATTTGTCATTTTTATTACTATAACAGCATGATTCACTTTCATTAGCCTATAAACACTTTATGCATCAAGTTGATCTTATTCTATCATATTTCTATGATTTATGAAATTTCCCAAATTTGACTTGTGTTTTTCTCTCTGTTTCAGGTACTTTCTGTTGCAGGACATGTCGATACCGTCGATAGGTCTGTCGAGACTATCGACATGGCAACAACAACCAAGCTAGAGAAGAGCATCCCGGTCGATACCATCAACCCACAGTGTCGATGGTCTCGAGTTCAGTCTAGAAAATGAAATAGCATTCTGTCGATACAATCGACACATGGTCGATAGTATTGAGATGTCAACAGGATATATTTCATTTTAGAAGTAGGAACGTGTGCCCTAAGGTGTCGATACTAATGATAGCCCTTCAATATTATCGACGCCGTTGGATCAAAGTTTGTTAAAAATCGTCACAATCAAACAGCTGCGATCTTTTGGCGGTTGTAAGTCATACCTAGACCTAAGGGAGGATGGCCCAGATAGTAGGAGGACGTTCTATTCTGTTGCACAATTTTAGGGAGAGAGGAGATTAAGGAACGAAGCCAAAAGCAATGTTCTGGATGATTTGAGAGGCACAAACGGATGATTCTACTGCTGGAGGGCTGCAGAATGGGCGTCTTGCACTGGGAATCATCCAGTTCTTCACTGTTCCAGGGGTTACATGATATGTCTATCTGTTTCCCATGTTTTCTTCTTCCTTCCCACTGTATTCTATTAGGATGAACATGCGGGGCTAATCCCCTTTGATCCTTAGGACCCGTGAGTAGCCCGGGGAATCACTATATAACATTTTTCAATGGATTAGTATAATTCTTCTCATTTTTCATGGATATGTTATCGTGTTCTCTATCGTAATTGCTATGCTTGATCACCATAGTTAATTTCTAATACCTTTAATTGCTCTTCACAGAGGATTAGTGGTTGAAAAGACATGATTAACACGTTAGCCTATAAATTCCTTAGACGATGTAATGTACGGTTAATGGTGGATACCCAGAGTATTAATTAATGCACTTAGATCTAGGGTATACGTTACTACTGGCGTGGAACTAACCTAGAACTAGGTTGTGGATTGCATCGTGGAAGCGAGAAATTCTGACTACAAGTCTCTATCTAGGATAAGGGACGATTTATGTTAATTATGTGAATTTGTATGCAGCGAGACCTCGTGGTGAAACCGTAATCCTAAGGATTCCCATTCTCATTTGATTAAACCAATAGTTAATCATCGCTCTTTTATTTTCTCCTTGTTTTATTTTCTTTTTCAAAACCAATCAACTTTTCCATCAGTCTAGCTGATCGCAACCAGTTAGTAGTAATTTTCTGGAATTCATGTTCCCTGAGTTTGACTCGGGCCTCATAAGGCCTATATTAGTTCGATATGTACACTTGTGTTTAACACACAGTTCACGCGTGTCAAGTTTTTGGCACCATTGTCGGGGAAAATGAATAATGAAAAAATATAGAGTAGTTATACATGCACTTTATCTTTAGGTGCATGTCATTTAGTTGCATAATTGTTATCATCTAGTTGCATTTCCATCTTTCCAGCATGTATTATATCATGTGTCTATATGTTCTTCTAAAAACATTAAAGGTGGTAAATTTGTTTCATACCCTCAGAAAAGTTTAGAGGAGAATGCATCAAGTGTAAAAGTTATGTAAGAAGAAGGAAGCTCAGAAAAAAAAACCCATATCATGTATGAAATGAGGGATTGAAAAAAAGAGAAGAAAAAAAAGAGAAAAAAGGAATTGAGAAGTAATCAAGAAGAAGAGGGAGAAAGGAACATGTTTTCACCTGAACATTAAGAAGAATGGGCACATGATGCGTTTTCTTAAGATATTCCATCTCACTCTAAGATGGAATGATAGTGCATGCATCATTTCACCAAAAATGTTAGCATTAGGGTTATTATCATCTGCATCTACATCATCATAGGTTAATCATTGTTTGTATTGCATGATTGACTGTAATGTGCTTCCATTTCTTCCCCAGCCACCTATTCCATCCACCTATTGCTCTAAGTGGTAGGCCACCCATGATTCTCTCCTCATTCATGTAAATTAGGAGAGCTTCTTCCATTTAGATGGTAGTTAGAAGAAAATGAGCAACGTAGATAGGAGATCACAAGATGCACCAAGCCTGAACCCTGAGGATTTTATTATATTAACTACTTTACTTGATAGTGTTCGTTGATCTTGGGGTGGATATATTTCATGAATGATTCTTGTCGCCTAAAGGGAAGTTTTCGTTCTGTGGTTTGTATCGGTATGTGGCTTGCAAGCGAGAATCATTTTGAGATATCATTTAATGTGATTATGTTCTTTAGTTGACCCTCCCAATCAGATTTTATAGTTTTGTTACTCGAGGACGAGCAAGATTCAAGCTTAGGGGAGTTTGATGCAGGGATTTTGAGTCATATTTATAGGTTGATTTCATACTTGTTTTGTGTGTTTATTTGTCATTTTTATGACTATAATAGTATGATTCTCTTTCATTAACCTATAAACACTTTATGCATCAATTTGATTTTATTCTATCATATTTGTATGATTTATGAAATTTCCTGAATTTGACTTGTGTTTTTCTCTCTATTTCAGGTACTTTCTATTCCAGGACCAGTCAATACCATTGACAGGTATGTCGATACTATCGACATGGCAACAACAACCAAGCTGGAGAAGAGCATCCCGGTCGATACCATCGACCCACAATGTCGATGGTCTCAAGATCAGTCCAGAAAATGAAATAGCATTTTGTCAACACTATCGGCACATGGTCAATAGTATCGAGATGTCAACAGGACATATTCCATTTTAGAAGCAAGAACGCATTTCCTAAGGTGTCGATACTATCGAAAGGCATCGTCGGATCAGAGTTTGTTCAGAATCGTCACGATCAAACGATCGTGATCTTTTGGTAGTCGTAAGTCGTACCTATACCTAAAGGAGGATGACCCATATGCCAGGAGCACATTCTATTCCGGTGCATGAGTTTTGAGAGAGAGAGAGAGAGGAGAAAAGAATGGAGCCAAAAGCAATGTTCCAGAGGATTCAAGAGCCACAGACAGACGATTCTACCACCGGAAGGCCGCAAAACGGGCATCTCACCTCGAGGATCATCTGGTTCTTCACCGTTCCAGGGGTTACATGATATTTCTATTTGTTTCCCATGTTTTCTTCTTCTTTCCTCATGTATTCTGTTAGGATTAACATGTGGGGCTAATCCCCTTTGATCCTTAGGACCTGGGAGTAGCCCGGGGAATCACTGTATGACATTTTTGCATGGATTAGGATAATTCTTCTCATTTTTCCTGGATATGTTATTGTGTTTTATATCATAATTGCTATGCTTGATCACCATAGTTAATTTCCAATACCTTTAATTGCTCTTGATGGGGGATTAGTGTTTGAAAAGGCACGATTAACATGTTAGCCTATAAATTCCTTAGACGAGGTAATGTAAATTTAATGGTGGATACCCATAGGATTAATTAATGCACTTAGATCTAGGGTATAAGTTGCTACTGGCGTGGAATTGACCTAGGACTAGGTAGTAGATTGCATCATGGAAGTGAGCAATTCTGACTACAGGCCTCTATCCAGGATAAGGGATGATTTATGTTAATTATGCAAATTTGTATGCAGTGAGACCTTGTGGTGAAACTGTAATCCTAAGGATTCCCATTCTCATTTGATTAAACCAACATTTAATCATCGCTCTTTTTTTAATCATCACTCTTTTATTTTCTCCGTGTTTTATTTTCTATTTCAAAACCAATCAACTTTTCCATCGGTCTAGCTGATTGCAACTAGTTAGTAGTAGTTTCTGGAATTCACATTCCCTGAGTTCAACTCAGGCCTCATAAAACCTATATTACTTCGATACGTACACTTGTGTTTAACACACAGTTCACACGTGTCAATTCCCCATGCCAGGGAAGGATGTGTGATTCCTGGACCATGTTATATATATGTTTGCATGGTGAATGTGTGATTCCCCATGCCCAGGCAAGATGTGTGATTCTTGGCCCATGTCTCACTAGGTTCAAGATGTGTGATTCTTGGCCACCGTTGACTTTTATAATATGCTAGTGTTATGATTATCTCACATACATGTAGGATGTTGGTCATTATATGTGCATGTGGCACTTTTTTGTTGTTTTACATATGGAAAATATCTCTTTTGTTATGATCTTATATTTTATGCCCCTGTGGGCAGTCCTTTTATTTTGCATGGGAAGCATTTATACATGATGTCCTTATTTCCATATATTGCTCAAGTTTTCTTTTAGTATACACATACCAGATTTGTACTGATATCCTCTTTTCCTTTCCTTTTGTAAGGCATTCTTCCAACCCCAAGTTATATCAAGGAGAGGATAACTTCAACATCAACCTTGTAGCTGAGATTTTCGGAGACTTGGAGGGGTTGTTAGATGATCCTCGGCTTGGTCTTTGGCTTACGTATAGTTTAACTTTTGGACATCCATGTGTGGTGAAGTGTTGTACTATGTTATCAAGCTTTGTAAATTGTTAGATAATAATATTTTTCTGCTGCTACTCATTGTATAATGATACATACATGTTGAATAAGTTGGTCTCCATCCCTTCGACAAATAAACTGTATGTGATGTTTGGTTCAATGGATGTTGCCTTTTTGTTTCTAGTAGGGAGTGGTTCCCCTCTGGGATCCAACTACTTACAGAATGGTATTAGATCTAGGTTCATTAATAGTGATGGGATCCCATAGGGATCCACTCCCTACTAAAAATAAAGAGGGCAACATTCACCAATAATTTTTTTTCTCAAAAGGGGATGAAACCAAATTTATTTAACATGATTGTATCATAACACAAAGTAGCAGTGGAATTGAAAGATATATCTAACCATTACAAGGAAACTTATCATACTAAACTTTCACCACGTAGGGTGACATAAAGGAAAACTAACTACATATGTAGAACTAGTTGAGGATCACCTAACAACTTCAAGCAAGGTCTCCCACGAAGTCAGCTACACTTGTTGTGGTCCAGGTCCTCCTAGATCTCCTTCTCCTTGTCCAACACCTGGGGTTGGAGGCACACCCCATAAAAGGAAAAGAAAAGAAGATATCAACAAAAGATGGTATGAGTATGCTAAAAAGGAATTGAGCATTATATTATAAGAAAAATTTACAAGTAGAGAAGGCTTCCCAGGAAAAAAGGTAAGAGCTACCCAATTAGGCATAAAAGGAAAGAATTTCAACATATGATAAAAGGGATACTTGCCATTAAAACAATATTAAAAGTGGTGCCACAAAAGCACACATAATATTTTTAGGGCACAAAACCCATAACAACATGCATGTAGGTGAGATAAACATAGCACTAGAACAACATAAATAACAATTGGCGGCCAACCCTCATAAAATTGAAACCTGATAGAGAATGGCACATAACCAAACTCCCAAAATATATAAAAATTAGGCCAACCCCCATAAAGATGAAACCCAGGTATGGGGCACATAACCACCATCCCAAAATAAACAATAAGGGAAGATAACCCAAAACCAATGCAAATCATATTACTCTAGGGCTACTGAATCACACAACAGGTTTAATCGGGAAGCAAGTAAAAAGGTATAATCAGATTTACAATTTAATCACCACATAAGTGATCATCATAAACAACCACCTCAAAGTGGGAATATAACAACAAATTGAGTTTCATAATGAACAAGGCATATTAAAGATTCCAAAAGAATGTCATGAAGTTATTATGACCACAAGATCAGTAACAATTATGGGACTTCACATGAAGAATAATATTCAAGAGGGAAAGATTTGGTTTTTAGGTTATTGTCCATAGGACCAAGAGAAAGACAAATTAGGTTATTTCTCAATAAATAAAAATAAAATATGCTAACATACTGATGCGATGATTTTGAGTCGCAATTATAGACTTGTTTCATATGTGTTTTATGCCTTAATTAGTCATTTCTATGGTTAATATCGCATAATTCATCTACTTTGGTCTTTGCTGCTATTTTATGTCAAATCCCCTTTAGTTTATCGTTTTGACCATTAATTGTCAAATTATTATTATTTGTGTGAATTGATTTGGTTTCATGTTTGAATTCCAGGAAAAATGAGTATCTGCTTCTGTCGATACCATCGACGGAAGTCGATACCATCGACTTTGTCACAGTTTTCCAGCCGAAAGAAGCAGGAACAAGTCGATACTATCGACTTTGAAGTCGATGGTATCGAGATACCATCAGCTTGTTGGCGAGAAACCGGTCGATAGTATAGACACCTGGAGGCTACAGTGTCAGAAGCTTAAAAAGACCGATGCCTAAAGGAAGTCGATACCATCGACTCGTGTAGATGGTATCGAGATACTGTTGGGCGCGACAAAGAAAGGGTTTGCAGCCGGCCACAGCCACAGTGGGTCGATATCATCGACTCGCATCGATAGTATCGACACCGTCAGATATGTGTTTGATTCAGATTGATCCCAATCAGACGGCCGTGGTTAATTAGCGACCTAATGACCGAGATATACCTAATGACGGCCGCCCAGACGGGGGGGATCAGATTAGCCATTGCACAAGTACCGAGGAGTGGTAGAGAGGAGAACAGAGGCTAGAAGAGCATACCAGTTGATTCTGATGCCGCAGAAGATGGATTCCACCACCGAAAGGCGGGAGAGCACGTGTTCTACGTCAAGGATCAACCGATTCTTCTCCGTTCAGGGGTTTTCCCTTTCATTCCACGTTTTTCACATGTTTTTCCCTATTTCTACCATGTACTTGTGTGTGATGAACATGCAGGGCTAATCCCCTTCATCTTTAGGACTGGGAGTAGCCCGGGAATTCATTGTATGACAATTTTATAAGAGTAATTCATATTTTATCCCTCAAATTCGTGGTATAGTTTCGTGTTCTCGATATATTGTTATGCTTGATCACCATAATAATAACCTAATGCCCTTAATCACTTTGAAAGAAGGATTAACGGTTGAAAAGAGACGAAATCTACATTAATCGATAAATCCCTTGACCAAGGTGGTGTAAAATTAATGGTGGATACTGAGAGATCGTTCATAATGCACCTAGTTTAGGGTATAGGTTGCTACGACGGTAGAACCGACCTAAACCTAGTAGTGAATTGCACCACGACAGTGGGTAATTTTGTTTTCAGGCCACTACCCGGATAGAGAGATAAAATTGAGGCATTATATAAAATCTAATACAATGAAAACCCACGGTGAAACCGCAATCCTAGAGATACCCTTTTGAATTGATTAAATTAACATTTAATCGATTGTTTGTTTTGTTTTTGTTTTTATTTTCTTTTAATTTCAACGACAACCCTCAATTTGTTATTCGGCTTAGCTGATCGCAAATAGTTAGTAGGAGTCTCCAACAATTCTGAGTATCCCTGTGTTTGACTCGGGCCTCACAAAGGCCTATACTACTCGACTCATTCACTTGCGTTTTAGCGCACAGTAAAATTGCGTCAAGTTTTTGGCACCGTTTCCGGGGATACGACGAATTGTTGGCACTTTGAGTGCTACGAGAGGCCACTCTAGGCCACAATTTTATTTTTATTTTGAAAAAACTTCAAATATTTTCTTTCTATTGTTCGATAATTTTTATACTCGTCATAGCACTGTACTGAACTGAATTTTCTTATTTCAGGTACTGTGTATGGTGAAAACGTGTAGTAATGACTACGCGAATCTCGCACCCAAGGTTCTGCTGCCGGGACCTGAGGACGAGGAGTATTACGAGCAAGAGCACCGAGAAGAGGTAGATTCTAAATTTGAACAGGAAGAGATGGCCGAGCCACAGACTATATGGGAGAAGATCAAAGCTTCTTCCTCATCAGCTTCCAAAGGGCCTATAAAGAAGCAGGCAATCAACATACCTACATATAAGATTGATCCGGCTTTGATAAATCTGGTGAAGTCCAATGCTTTTCATGGGCTCAAGAATGAGTACCCAGTCGCTCACATCAGCCAGTTTGTGGAGAACTGTGACATGGTAAAAATTGATAGGTTTCCACAGGATTCACTGTATCTCAAGCTTTTCCCGAGTTCATTGGCGGGAGCGGCACGAGAGTGGTTACATAATTTAGATGATGATCTCGTGGATTCCTGGGACCATATGGTGGAGGTCTTCTTTGAGAGGTTCTTCCCTCCTGAGAAGACTAACGACATGATCCGAAAGATTCATAATTTTACCCAACAGGCCGGTGAGACATATTCCGAGACCTGGGAGAGATTTCAGGTCATGCTGAGGAGGTGCCCGCATCACGGGCTGGATAAAGAGACGCAGGTAAAGATCTTCTATTTTGCTCTCTCCAAGCACGATAGGAGTAATCTGGATTCCGCTGGGTCAGGATTTTTTCTGAACAATACAGACACCAGATGCTGGGAGATACTGAAGAATATGGCTAGAAAGCAGTCATGGGGTGAGAGAGAAAGAGGCCCGGTAGAGCAAGTTCGAGTAGCAGGTGAGTCCAAGGCAATGAAATAGATGAATGAGAAGATGGATCTTCTCACAAAGAAGCTACTGGAAAAGGAGGATAATGAGTCTGGGGATGAGGCTCAAGTCAAATACATGAGACAACAGCAAGGTTATAGGAATAATGATTATTCATGGAGAAAAGACAAAAAGTTCTCGTGGAAGGATCCAAACAATTTTCTACAGGATTCGGATGCCAAGCCCTCGTCAGTCGTAGAAGACAAGAGCACGGAGCTTCTCAATCAAGTTATAAAGCAAAATCAAGAGCTAATGAATACATTTGGCCAGCAAATCAAGCAGTAAGGAGAGTACATGAATCAATTCGGGCAAACATTGCAGAGCCATGGGGCTCAAATGAGGACCATTGAGACATCCATGGCACAGATCGCAGCCGAGATTGCCAGTTTGAAGAAACCGACACATCTTGGTTTTCCGGGGAATACCAATGTTCCTTGGGGAAACCAGCAAGCAAAGGCTATTCTGCTTAGAAGCGGCAAGAAAGTGTTGAATCCAAGAGCTGAGGAAACAAGCACACCCCAAGCTGAAGTAGAAGTTGAAACCAATGAGGAGCAGCCCGCACCAGTCACAGGGCAGGTTGAGGACACAGCCGTGGATGATACTGAAGAACAGGGTGTAGAGGAGGAACCTCAGAAAAAGACACCTTATGTGCCACCTCATCAAAGGGTACAAGCCGTTCCGGTCCCGTATCCAAATAGTATGAAGGCAAGGAAGGTAGATGCGCAATTTAAGAAATTCTTAGACAGTTTCAGGAAACTTTCAGTCAATATCCCTTTACTGGAAGCCATTGAGCAAATTCCTTCATACGGGAAGTTTCTAAAAGACGTCATCACTAAGAAGAGGAAAATTCTGGATACAGAGGTCGTCGTGCTAAAGGAGCAAGTGAGTGCCTTCATCATGGGCACTTTGCTGCCAAAGAGGCAAGATCCAGGATGCTTTAACATTTCTTGTTTTATTGGGAAGGTTAAATTTGGTGAGGCATTATGTGACTCAGGGGCAAGCATCAACTTGATGCCCCTTTCTACATTCAAAAAGATGGGATTGAAGGAGTCACGACCAAGTAATATGACTATTCAATTGGTGGACAACTCTGTGGTAAAGCCGTTTGGAATCTGTGAAGATGTGTTAGTAAAGGTGGACATGTTTGTTTTTCCGGCAGATTTTGTAGTCATGGAGATGCAGGATGAACATGGAAACGAGTTGTTACTTGGACGTCCTTTCCAAGCTACAGCCGACATGATCTTAGAAATGGGGAGAGGTCATTTTACCTTGGGCATAGCCAATGACCGCTTTGAGATGGTCATACCTTCTAGTATTGCGTCATCTAAAGCAAAGGAACAATGCAATATGGTGAAACATCTGGATTGTAATATTTCACTCTGTCTTGGAAAGCCATTTCTGGACATGGCTCATGTGATGAGCAAGGTGGACAATGGAACTTTGGCTGTGGATATCATGGAGCAGACCAAAGTAGTTTCTTTGTGCAAAGCTGTGGGATTCCCTAATGATGAGAATGAGGACATTCCACTCTCTTTGGAAGATGATGTGATTGCTATTTCAGTTTATGATGCATACTCAGAATTACCATTAGAGGCTTGCTTGGTGAATATTACACATGATTGGATGAGAAGCAAATCACTCAAGGAGTGCGCCAAGATGCTCCAGATGCTTCCATGCTTCTATGCAAGGCATTATGAGGATCTAGGTGAACTTCCCCCACCACTTCAATCATCTTTGATAAGTCCTCCGGATCTGGAATTTAAGTCGCTGCCCCCACACCTCAAATATGTCTTTCTAGCTGAGGAAGATAAGTTACCAGTGATCATCTCTGCTTATTTGAGTGCGGATGAAGAGGAACAATTGTTGATAGTGCTGAAGAACCATTGGGGAGCTTTTGGGTGGTCCGTTGCAGATATTAAGGGGATTTCCCCTACTCTATGTCAGCACAAGATTCGGCTTGAGGAGGGAGCCAAGCCCGTGATTCAACCTCAACAACGCCTCAATCCAAGCATGATGGAGGTTGTGAAGAAGGAGGTCATTAAGCTTCTTGCTGCAGGTATTATCTACGCCATATCAGACTCGGCATGGGTGAGTCCCACACAGGTAGTCCCTAAGAAGGGGGGAATTACTTTCACCCAAAATTTGTTAAATGAACCTGTCACCACCCGATTGGTAACCGGGTGGCGAGTTTGTATTGATTACCGCCGTTTGAATGCCGCAACGCTGAAGGACCACTTTCCTTTACCTTTCATTGATCAAATCTTAGAGCGTCTTGTCGGTCGATCGCACTTTTGTTTTCTAGACGGGTACCGGTGTACAACCAGATCTCGATTGATCCTTTGGATCAAGAGAAATCTACGTTCACTTGTCCCTATGGGACTTTTTCTTACCGTCGAATGCCGTTTGGTTTATGCAATGCACCGGCGACGTTTCAGCGCTGTATGCTCGCCATATTTTCTGACATGGTAGAGCACTGTCTCGAGGTTTTTATGGATGACTTTTCGGTGTATGGTGCATCGTTTGATGAATGTCTTTATAATCTGAACAAAGTTTTACAGCATTGTGAGGACACACATTTGGTCCTCAACTGGGAGAAATGTCACATGATGGTGACTGAGGTGATAGTGCTAGGACACAAGGTGTCTAGCAAAGGTTTAGAGGTGGATCCGGTCAAAATTGAGGTAATTTCCAAGTTGCCCCCACCAAATTCTGTTAAAGGGGTAAGACGTTTCTTGGGACATGCCGGATTCTATTGTCGATTTATAAAAGATTTTTCTAAGATTGTAAAACCTCTATCTGAGCTTTTGGAGAAAGACGCTATTTTTGATTTCAATGATAAGTGTCTACATGCGTTCGACGTTTTGAAAGAAAAATTGATTTCTGCACCGGTTGTTCAAACGCCGGACTGGATAAAACCGTTCGAACTAATGTGTGACGCATCGGACTTTGCGGTAGGAGCCGTATTGGGGCAGCGGGTGGACAATAAGCCCGTCGTGATTTTCTACGCTTCAAAGACTTTGAATGATGCCCAATTGAATTATACAACTACTGAAAAAAAATTACTCGACGTTGTGTTCGCTTTTGAAAAATTCCGGAAGTATTTAGTTGGTTCTAAAGTAGTTGTATGGACCGACCATGCCGCAATAAAATACTTAATGGAAAAAAAAGACGCAAAGCCTAGACTCATTAGGTGGATTTAGCTCTTACAGGAATTTGACATTGAAATTAAGGATAAATCTGGGATTGAAAATGTAGTGGCTGATCATTTGTCTAGGTTAGAAAGGGTGGATGAAAAAGATTTACATATACCCATAACTGATACGTTTCCGGATGAACAGATTTTGAAAATTACTTCTAAGGACCCTTGGTTTGCAGAAATTGTTAACTATTTGGCTTGCGGGATCATCCCAGAAGATTGGTCATATCAGGAGAAGAAAAGATTTTTCCATTCTTTGAGATATTATTTTTGGGATGATCCAATTCTTCTTAAGCAATGTAGGGATGGTATCTTGCGCAGGTGTGTGCCTGAGGTGGAGTATGAGAGCGTTTTACGTCATTGCCATGCATCACCTACGGGAGGACACCACGCCAGCTCGCGCACGGCAGCTAAGGTTTTGGAAAGAGGCCTCTATTGGCCAACTTTGTTTCGAGATGCCTACGAGTTTGTGAGGCAATGTGATTCTTTCCAGCGAGCAGGTAATATCTCAAAGCGACAGGAGATGCCCCTGAATGTGTTTCAGGAAGTGGAGGTATTTGATTTGTGGGGCATAGATTTCATGGGACCCTTTGTGTCCTCAAACTCAAATTTATATATTTTATTAGCAGTTGATTATGTGTCGAAGTGGGTGGAAGAAATCCTCACAAGGACTAATGATTCCACTGTGGTGTGCAGATTCGTGAAAGAAAATATTTTCTGCAGGTTTGGAGTACCCAGAATGATAATCAGTGATGGGGGTATGCATTTTAGGGATCAAAAGTTCTTGACATTATTGAAGAAATATGGGGTCAAGCACAACATAGGTACCCCATATCATCCGCAAATGCAAGGCCATGTGGAAGTCTCCAACCATGAAATTAAGAAGATTTTAGAATGTACGGTGGCGTCCACAAGGAAGAATTGGAGTTCCCTACTGCCGGATGCTTTATGGGCATATAGGACGGCCTACAAAACACCTATAGGCACCACGCCTTTTAGGTTGGCGTACGGCCGGGCTTGTCACCTACCGGTAGAGTTGGAGCACAAGGCGCATTGGACGCTAAGAAGGCTAAATCTGAGCTACAATGAAGCGGGGAGGAAGAGACTGCTAGAATTGAACGAGTTGGATGAGCTACGGATGACGGCATATGAGAACCAACGGATATACAAGGAGCGCACAAAGCTGATCCACGACCGCCACATCCAGTTGCGCACGTTCAAGAAAGGAGATAGTGTTTTGTTGTTCAACTCACGACTCAAGTTGCATCCCGGGAAGCTAAAATCCTGGTGGAGTGGACTGTTCGTGGTAGAGGAGGTCAAACCACACAGCGCTATTTTAGTGTGTGATGGTGATACCACGTTCTTGGTAAATGGACAAAGGTTGAAGCTCTATTTTGGTGAGAACTACAAGAGAAAGGTGAATGAGGTCAAACTCATTTTCGTTCCAGATGCATGATGTGCCCAAAAGTTGTCTAGCCTAAGACGTTAAATAAGGGCGCTTGTTGGGAGGCAACCCAACCATTGGTACTTTAGTTTAGTTCATTTACATTCATAGTTTAATTTATTTTTACTTAGTTTTTCATGTAAAAAAGATACCGTGATCGTTTTTTTTAATGTGCAGGCTGGGGCAGGGTCGATACTATCGACGCACTGGTCGATGGTATCGACCATGGAACAGGTAGACAACTGTAGATTTTGCACTGCGTCGATACCATCGACGGCCTCGTCGATGGTATCGACAGATCTACAGGCAGATCACAATATCAAAGTCGATGTTATCGACATGCCAGTCGATACCATCGAGATCTCTGAAGATTTACAAAAGAAATCGACTCAGTGGAGTTGATACCATCGACGGGAGTGTCGATGGTATCGACACATTCAAAGAAGAAAGGAGGCGGCCGGGCCTCGCGAGGATTCACCCTAACCCGAGGGTCGATACTATCGACATCCGTCGATGGTATCGACCATCCACGTCACCGATCCAAGCGAGCAGATCAACGGCGATCGCGGCATCAAGAAGGTCGATCCGGGTGCATCGTCGATACCATCGACTCCCGTCGATGGTATCGACACGTCAGCGATCCAGGTTGCAAGATCCAGCAATCGACGGGTCAACAGTAGCGCCGGCCAAGTATATATAAGGAGATTCATTACGTCATTTGACGTCACACCTTCAGAGTGATTTTCTTCCTTTGCGTCAAGCACTTCCCCGAGCCAACAAGAACTTCGACGAGCAGCACCGAGCGAAGGTCTTCATCGAGCGGAGATCCGATTCTCCAATCTTCACCGAGCTCTCCTTCTCTAATCCCTTTTTCTCGTCTCCAACAAGGTGCATACAGCCGGAGCTTCTTCCTCACGTGCAACGCCGCCGGAATTCGTGCCACCACCACCAGGATCGGTCGCACGTCCCCGACTCGTCCATCCTTCCTCGGAGGTCCGAAAGATATATGAAGATATAATGCAGAGGAAGATCGAGCCTACCTGGTATGTGGACCGGGAGATGATCCGAGATCTCGGATTTGAGGCCAACTTGGCCTATGTTCTTAACGGGCAGGCCCGTCACACACCAATAAGGCCTGGCGAACTAGAGTTTCACCAAGATGGCCAGCCGTTCTTTGGTGACTGGCCGACGTATAAAGAGATGGTAGTCGAGTTCATGGCGTCGTTGGACGTCTGCATCGTTCCCAACGACATCAATGCTACCGACCATGAGTGGATCCAGGGTCGGGTGTCTTTCCGGCTGTACAACCACGACTACGTCCTCACGCTGAAGCAGTTCAACACGATTTTCAACTGGAACCATTCCAGTACGACCACCGGCGGCCGGACCACCGATTATGACGCAATCTTCTCTGAGCTGGTGACGGTGCCGCCGCGGAAGTCGGTGAGCTACCACAATGCAGCGGTAGCCGACTTTGAGCACCCCTTCGTCCGGGTCTTTCACCGGATGCTAAGTTCCACAGTTTTTGCTCGGGGTGATCTGGCCCTTAGCAAATTTCAGGGGTCGGATCTTTTCTTTCTATACAAGCTCCTAAAGAAACAAGAGTGCAATTGGGGTGCATTCTTTCTACAGAGCATTTTGGACGTGAAGAGGAGTACGAGGAAAGCGTTGATTCACTTCGGTGGGCTCATCACCAAGATGGCATCATACTTGGGATTGAATTTTCAATCTCTTACTCCTCTATCTACTAGGAGCAAGGTAAACTTGCAACATTTACACAGGTCCAATCTGTTGCTTCTCCGAGATGGCGTGGCATTTGCACATTGCCACGTAAATAAAGCATATCAAGACTGTTCTCTTCCCGATCCTGTCTTCAACATCGAGGGCGCACAACACTTCTGATGGCCAATCATAGCCATCGCAGACTCCGATGAAGAAGACGGCGACGACGGAAATGATGACGAGGCGGAGGAGGAAGAAGAGGCATACACACCTCTTCGAGCACGAGTGGCACCCCGGAAGCACCCTAGGATGCATCCGGGTGCATCTTCATCTTCTCTGCATCCACCTCCACCACCACAACCCTCGCAGCCAAGCGAGGATGCCTATTCTATGCAGGGCATGTACGCAATATTACAGGACATCCAGCAGACCCAGCATAGCCACACCGCCACCTATGCCGGTATTCAAGATACTACCAACCGGCTTTTCGTCAATCAGCAGGTGATTTTTGAAAACGAGTGTCTCATCCTCGACAATCAACAGATGATGCATAATCAGATGAACAGGGTGGAGATGCAGCAGTAGCCATTTTATGATCATTACTGGAGTCAAAATTATTTTGGAGGGTATCCACAACCTCCTCCGATGCCCCAGTATGATCCGTCTTTTCAGGGGCAGTACCCATCTTGGGACCCCACGGTGCTGCAATACCCACCTCCACCACCGCAGGACTGATCTGGTATCACTGTTCCAATCTTTAAGTTTGTTTTTGACTATGAGGCCATAGTCGAATTCAAGCTTAAGGGGTTAGTTGGAACAACTTTATCTTCTATTGTTTTTAGTTTTTAGCTTTATTGCTTTTGTTCTTGTTATTTTTTCTTGCAATTTTAGTTTTTTGTAGGATCCACATGCTATCTAGTGTAATCGTGGATGTCATAAAGTTGTGTCATCTCATTTTGTGCATGGGAAAATCAAGGGAAAATTTAAAATTTTTGTGTGTTTGGAAAGCTTGTCTTGTTTAACCTTGGGCACGTATCCTATGAAAATGATTGGTTATGTCAACTTTAAAACAAAATTTCACAACTAGACCCCTAATGATTCATGAAAGTGGATGGTAATGGTTGTTTGAGCCTAATTTGACCAAATGGTAATGAGACTCTAATCGAATGTAAGAGAGAGAAACCTTTAAACTACTACACAGGTCAGTGAGGAGGGACACATAATATCTTTCTAAGGTTCAGTCATCTAGTCTTGTGATCGTTCCACCTCATTGTTTCCATAATCCACCCAAGAATTGGAAGGAAAGTACAGTTTTAATTCTTTTTGATTGCGTTGCATTTAGATATGGTGCTGCATTGAAGTTATTTCCATTTGTTTTTCATAAAAATAAGAAAAAATTTAGAATAGTGATACATGCACATTACCCTTAGGTGCATGCCATGTAGTTGCATTCATAACTATCATGCATAAAGTATATCATGTATCTCAATTTTTCTCCAATGGCGAATTAAATTGTTCCATACCTTCTAAATAGTGCAAATTTTTGATTTATAAAGAAAAATAAGCCCGATAAAATATTCATTATCAATTATGGATATAAAGGGTTGAGAAAAAAAAAGAAAAAAAATTCTGAAAGAAAATCTGTATAATGAAAAAAAAGAGTTATGTAGAAGCCAAGAATAAGAAGGAGAAAGTAACATAATATCACCTGCATTTCGAGATTATTGAGTACATGATGTATCTTAACTAGATATCCATCTCATGTTGAGATGGATGGTTAGTACATGCATCATTCCACCTAATTTTAGGTATTAGGGCATTTCTCATGTGCACTTGCATCATGTAGGACATTTTTGTATTATGTATGTTGAAACTGTATAATACTTTCACTTTCTTCCATGAGCCACCCATTTTCATCCACCCGTTGCTCGGATTGGTAGGCCACCGTGAATTTCTCCTCACTAAAGTATATCAGGAGAACTACTTCCATGTAGATGGTAGTTAGGACGAGCAACGTAGTATAGGCGATCACAAGATGCACCAAGTCTGAACCGGCGAGTTTTATTATGTTAGCTGCCTTATGTGATAGTGTTCATCGGTTTTGAGGTCAATTTCTTTTATTGATGATTACTGTCTCCTTCAGGGTAATTACCGTTCCGTGGTTAGAGAGGGCCGGTATGTGAATGTCTGGTGGGAGTCATTTAGATGTTGGTTGTGATGTGTTGTTTTTCAGTTGACATTAGCAATTCTATTCTAAGGATTAGTTGCTCGAGGGTGAGCAACATTCAAGCTTAGGGGAGTTTGATGCGACGATTTTGAGTCGCAATTATAGACCTGTTTCATATGTGTTTTATGCCTTAATTAGTCATTTCTATGGTTAATATCGCATAATTCATCTACTTTGGTCTTTGCTGCTATTTTATGTCAAATCCCCTTTAGTTTATCGTTTTGAACATTAATTGTCAAATTATTATTATTTGTGTGAATTGATTTGGTTTCATGTTTGAATTCCAGGAAAAATGAGTATCTGCTTCCGTCGATACCATCGACGGAAGTCGATACCATCGACTTTGTCACAGTTTTCCAGCCGAAAGAAGTAGGAACAAGTCGATACTATCGACTTTGAAGTCGATGGTATCGAGATACCATCAGCTTGTTGGCGAGAAACCGATCGATAGTATCGACATTCAGTCGATACCATCGATACCTGGAGGCTACAGTGTCGGAAGCTTAAAAAGACCGACGCCTAAAGGAAGTCGATACCATCGACCCGTGTCGATGGTATCGAGATATTGTTGGGTGCGACAAAGAAAGGGTTTGCAGCCGGCCGCAGCCACAACGGGTCGATACCATCGACTCGCGTCGATAGTATCGACACCGTCAGATATGCGTTTGATTCAGATTGATCCCAATCGGACGGCCGTGGTTAATTAGCGACCTAATGACCGAGATATACCTAATGACGGCCGCCCAGACGGGGGGGGATCGGATTAGCCATTGCACAAGTACCGAGGAGCGGTAGAGAGGAGAACGGAGGCTAGAAGAGCATACCAGTTGATTCGGACACCGCAGAAGACGGATTCCACCACCGAAAGGCGGGAGAGCACGTGTTCTACGTCAAGGATCAACCAGTTCTTCTCCGTTCAGGGGTTTTCCCTTTCATTCCAGGTTTTTCACATGTTTTTCCCTATTTCTACCATGTACTTGTGTGAGATGAACATGCGGGGCTAATCCCCTTCATCTTTAGGACCGGGAGTAGCCCGGGAATTCATTGTATGACAATTTTATAAGATTAATTCATATTTTATCCCTCAAATCCGTGGTATAGTTTTGTGTTCTCGATATATTGTTATGCTTGATCACGATAATAATAACCTAATGCCCTTAATCACTTTGAAAGAAGGATTAACGGTTGAAAAGAGATGAAATCTACATTAATCGATAAATCCCTTGACCAAGGTGGTTTAAAATTAATGGTGGATACTGAGAGATCGTTCATAATGAACCTAGTTTAGGGTATAGGTTGCTACGATGGTAGAACCGACCTAAACCTAGGTTGTGAATTGCACCACGACAGTGGGTAATTCTGTTTTCAGGCCACTACCCAGATAGAGAGATAAAATTGAGGCATTATATAAAATCTAATACAATGAAAACCCGCGGTGAAACCGCAATCCTAGAGATACCCTTTTGAATTGATTAAATTAACATTTAATCAATCGTTTGTTTTGTTTTTGTTTTTATTTTCTTTTAATTTCAACGTCAACCCTCAATTTGTTATTCGGCTTAGCTGATCGCAAATAGTTAGTAGGAGTCTCCAACAATTCCAAGTATCCCTGTGTTCGACTCGGGCCTCACAAAGGCCTATACTACTCGACACGTTCACTTGCATTTTAGCGCACAGTAAAATTGCGTCACATACCTCTCATAGAGTCTCAACAAGACAAGATTACTTCTAGATCCAAACCTAGGTTTCCAAAGCACCTAATATCATATATGTGAAATTAGGGTTAAAAGTGCATTGATTATTCAAAACCCTAAAAATTGCCTTTTTATTATATATGAATTAGGTCATCAAAAACCATGCCATATTTTAGTTTTTATTTTAATGAGTTCAAAACATATTTTATTACATTTTTATTGACTTATCAATATTTAGTTATGAATTATTCAACTTATTATCTTATTAATTGGATCCATTAAAATCACCTATTCAAAACATCAGATACAACAACAAAGCCAATACCATTAGAAAGATTGCATTTTTCTTAATACAAGGAGTATTTATTTGTATTTTTATGCTGAGTAAGTAATTAGTTATCAATTTTTGAAAATCGACCAATAGGAAAAATCCAAAAATTGTTTGAAATAGAGAGAGGACGAGAGTGGGGTTGCACGGTCTGATTTGGCCCAACCAGACTTTTCCAACTCACCTGGCCCCACAACTAGCTGGACGAGTTGCCCCAATTTGGAGGGAAAAAGAGAAGTTGTGAAATGACCTTTTTACCCCTGGTTCGAAGAACCAAAATCAGAAGAAGATGGAGGGCAAACCGGGGAAGAAGATAAGGACATTGTTCAGTCCCTGTTCGACAAAAAATGCAGCAACCTCAGTTTTGATTCTAGGAACCCAAGTTGCATTTTAGCACGAGAAGATGGAAACCGAGTCTTTGATAGACTCCCTGAACACCAAACAAATGCAAGGACCGATTACCTGAGCTCCTATGGTGGTTTGATCTCCATAAAACTTGATCGCAGCATGAGCTGATCTAGAAGATCGCAAACTCGAGACAAAACCAGAGAAGAATGAAGATAATAACATGGATGGTTCTGAGATGGTCCCCGAAGATAGGGAGATGACCATCATCATGCGACGATGCCTAAGGGCATCCAAGGTGTTGCCGACAACTAGAAATAGGGTAAAGGACACAAGGTGCGAATCCCTCAAGAAAGGTAAAAATAGAACGACTAAAACACTCAGAAAGTTCCATGGAGGCACAATGAAGCCACATGGACTACTTCTGTGGCTGAAGGGCCACTAGTCAGCCAAAGAAAACGATCGCCGATGAAGCTTAAGGAGCAACTATAGGACCCAGCAACTGGGAGCTTTTCGGTGCAAACAAACAAGGCAGAGTAACAACTTGAGGGGTGATGATGCTTACTGAGCAACCAATTGGACTGAAGAAGGAAAGGAAAGTAGGAATGATGGTGAGGTCACCGGAGAAGAAGGTCAAGTAGGCCCGGGTACTCCATGCATTTTTAGGTTCAATTGAGGGATGAGTAAAAGATAAGGAAGGTTTAGGGTTGTTCCGGAGCAGTTTCATGAGGAAAAGGAGAAAGAAAAGGGATTTTACCAAAAATGATGAGGAGGAGAATTGGGCCTTTTCTTTATATATGGGTTTAAGTTTTGAGTAAGGGATCATCATGGGTGGAATCCTCTCATGAATTCATTGCAAAAGAAATCATGAAGAATGGTTTGGAAACGAATGAGAAATTCAAAACCTATAGACAATAACCTAAAAACCAAATCTTTCCCTCTTGAATATTATGCTTCATTTGAAGTACCCTACTTGTAACTAATCTTGTGATCATAATAACTTCTTCACATTCTTTTGGAATCTTTAATATGCCTTGTTCATTATGAAACTCAATTTTTTGTTATACGCCCACTTTGAGGTGGTTGTTTATGATGATCACTTATGTGGTGATTAAATTGTAAATCTGAATATACCTTTTTACTTACCTCCCTATTAAGCATGTTGTGTGACTCAGTAGCCCTAGAGTAATATACTTTTCATTGGTTTTGGGTTATGTGCCCTAATTGTTTATTTTCATATGGTGGTTATGTGCCCCATACCTGGGTTTTAGCTTTATGGGGGTTGGCCCAAATTTATATATTTTGGGATTTTGTTCATGTGCCATTCTCTATCAGGTTTCAACTTTGTGAGGGTTGGCCGCCAATTGTTATTTATGTTGTTCTAGTGCTATGTTTATCTCACCTACATGCATGTTGTTATGGGTTTTGTGCCCGAAAAATATTATGTGTGCTTTTTTGGCACTACTTTTGTTATTTTTTTAATGGAAAGTATCCCTTTTATCATATGTTGAGATTCTTTCCTTTTGTGCCCAATTGGGTAGTTCTTACCTTTTTGCCTAATAATCCTTCTCTACTTGTTGTACCTTTTTCTTATAATGTAATGCTCAATTCCTTTTTAGCATGATCATACTAGCTTTTGCTGATATCTTCTTTTCTTTTCCTTTTGTAGGGTGTGCTTTCAACCCCAAGTGTTGGACAAGGAGAAGGAGATCTAGGAGGACCTGGACCACAACAAGTGTAGCTGACTTCATGGGAGACCTTGCTTGAATTTGTTAGGTGATCCTCATCTAGCTCTGCATATGTAGTTAGTTTTCCTTTATGTCACTCTGTGTGGTGAAAGTTTAGTATGATAAGTTTCCTTGTAATGGTTAGATATATCTTTCAATTCCATTGCTACTTTGTGTTATCATACAATCATGTTAAATAAATTTGGTTTCATCCCCTTTTGAGAAAAAATATATTTATTGGTGGATGTTGCCCTCTTTATTTTTAGTAGGGAGTGGATCCCTATGGGATCCCTCTCCTTACAGCATGGTATCAAAGCCTGTAGTTTTCAGTTATCTAACTATTTCAAACATGTCTCCCTTAGGATGTTTACCCTTATCTTAGGTTGCGTATACCTAGTAACTTGCCTTGTGCAAGCAAAACCCTAATGGAAGGAGATAACTTTACTGTTGACAACCAGTACAGTTACGAGACACCCCAAACCCTTAGGTTAGGTTAGGGGACATCAACTTCTTCTAGTTTAGGAGTAGCTATGACTCTAGAGCAAGAGTTGGCCATGTTTCGGAAACTCTTTGCTTCTTCTATGGCGGGGAAGATGAAAGACCCATCTGTACCTGAGAAGCCTAAGGAATTCTCAATCGTGGAGTTCATGAAGATGCAACCACCTTCCTTCAAGGGTGAAGGTGAGATAGAGATGGTTGACAAAGTTGATGATTGGGTGTTAGCGATAGAGAGGACTTTTGACAGTATGGCCTGTCCTCCACATCATAAGGTTAGGTTTGCTTCATATGTTTTAGACGGACCTGTAAGAGTTTGATGGAATGGGATTGCAAGAACTAAAGACATCTCAACCATGTTTTGGATGCAGTTTTTGACTCTCTTTTGTGGGAAGTATATCTGCTTTGTTGCCTTAAAGAAGAAAGAAGTAGAGTTCTACAACTTGAAGCAAGGGTCCTTATCTGTTTCTTCTTATGTGTAAAGGTTTATGCTTTTAGAGTGTTATGCAGTTGGTTTGGGTGAGGAACGTAGGGCTGACCTTTTCCTCCAAGGGCTCAACTACAATGTGGAACGTGCTCTTATCCTACAACTTCCCTTGACCTTTCAGTAGATGGTCGACAAAGCATTGGTCGTGGAGTCATACCCAGGGTTTCGACCTAGGGAGTTTGATAAGAAGAGGAAACCTTCAGAAGATGAGCAAATAAGAGACAAGTGGGCTAAGTGCAATGGTTACCATCCTACAGGGAAGTTCTCTCAAGAAAAGAACCAAGTAATGTATCAACCTGACTATCAGGTTGTGTGCAATGAACCTGGACATATTCACCCTAGGTGCCCTCAACTTTGTAATGGACATGTACTAGCTCAACAACAACAACCTCGAGTGCCTCATCAGAACAATGGTAACAACAATGGTAAGAGACCTATGCAAAGGTGAGATGGAAGAATTTTTGCTTTGGATGGTGAAGAAGTCCATGATGATGATCAAGTTGAAGGTAACCCTTAGTCCTATAGTAGACTTTCAAGTTATGTTTCCTTTTGCATGATCTATATGAAAGAAGTTACCTTTGTACCTATAGTTTTGTTTGGCTTATTAAGATGAATCTTTTAAGGGGTGGTAGATAGTTTCTTAGATTTTGAGGATGAAATCTCTTTAAGGGGTGGTATGTTGTAACATACTCAAACCTAGGAATTAATCTTATTCCAGGGTTAATAGCTTAGAACTCTTAGTTCTTGGAGGTTTAGACAAATAAGGATTAGTATATGCTCTTTAGTAACCTTAAATATATTAATGCAATCATAAATCATATTAAAGTGTAGAATATAAATTAATATTACCCCATACCTTCAAATTAATCATAAAAGTAATAAAAGGTACATAGGATATGTTCATAAAAGACAAAGTGTCCCTAATTGAGAACAATGAGTTATAATTCCAAAAAATACGAAATAAATAATCCTATGTGGGATAATGATGGTGTAGATTTGTTTTAGGTCCTTCCTATGCCTTAGGGTGCAAGGAAGAGAAAAAGGGAATCAAAGATAATGGTTAAAACATGATTAATGAGATATACGATTTATTAAAGAGAGAAATAATAGAAATTATGGATAATCTGTTAAAAGGAAAACTTCTTGGATAATAATAACCTCATATTCGTTTTCTTGAGATATGCCTTGGCTTGGAGGCCAAGTTTTACCAATTTAGGATAATAATAACTATATCTATTTTATTTAGAAAAGAAAAGAGTGTTTTCCTTTAAAATATGAAATAAAATATTTAATGATTCCAAAATTGGAAAATAAGTTTAGATTCATAATCTACATAATAAAATATGCCTTTGGGTGAATTTTCACTCAAATTGGAGAAAATTTGATTAAAAGATGAGAATAGGAGAAGAAAGGGTGTAGAACCTTCAAAATATTAAATAATTACAATAATAAATCCAACCTTTAAAATTGATGGAAAATTCGTATCCAACATGTTAAATATGAATTGTGGGTCAAGTTTTGTATTTTTTGGATAATCCTATTGTCATTAATGAAGGAGGAAAGAGAAAATAGTAATTAATATATTTGACATATTAAAATTGTCAAAGGGAATATATAATTTTATATTCGGATTCTACATATCAATATTAGCCTCTCTACAAAATTTTATCCAATTTGGGATTCATTTACTCATTGAAAAGAGGAGAGAGAAAATACCGAAATAATATATGTAACACTTTATTCCTAATTCAATTTGGCAAGTTATTTATGTGCACACGGTGTGGTCCGTCCAATCAAGACTTAACGATGGAGATTTTGTCTCCTACCTTGCGTAGGAGTCTTGTTTGCGGTGAACTGTGACCGTGGGTTTTCTAACCCGATTTGTTTTGAATTTCTCACTCGTTTCCAAACCATTCTTGGTGATTTCTTTTGCAATGAATTAGTTAGAGGATTCTGCCCACGATGATCCCTTACTCGAAACTTAAACCCCTATATAAAGAAAATGCCCAATTCTCCTCTATCATCATTTTTGGCAGAAGGCCTTTTCTTTCTCGTCTTCCTCGTGAAACTGCTCCGGAACAACCCTAAACCTTCCTTATCTTCTCCTCAGCCCTCAATTGAACCCGGAAATGCCTGGAGTAGTTGGTCCTACTGGACCTTCTTCTCTGGTGACCTCACTGTCATTCCTGTCTTCCTCGCCTTCTTCAGTCCAATTGGTTGCTCGGTAAGCATCCTCACCCCACAAGTTGTTACTCTGCTTCGTTTGTTTGCACCAAAAAGCTCCCGGTCGCTGGGTCCTATAGCCACGCCTTAACCTTCATCGACAATCATTTTCTTTGGCCGACCAGTGGCCCTTCAGCCACGGAAGTAGTCCTTGTGGCTTCATTGTGCTTCCATGGAACTTTCGAAGTGTTTTAGTCATTCTATTTTTGCCTTTCTTGAGGGATTCGCACCTCAGGTCCTTTCCCTATTTCCAATTGTCGACGGCACCTTCGGATGCCCTTAGGCATCCTCGCATGATGTTGGTCATATCCATGTCTTTGGGGACCATCTTGGAACCATCCATGTTACTATCTTCATTATTCTCTAGTGTTGTCTTGAGTTTGTGATCTTCTGGATCAGCTCCTACTGTGATCATGTTTTCTAGTAATCGGACCACCGCAGGAGCTCAGTAATTGGTCCTTGTGTTCGTTTGGTGTTCAGGGAGTCTATCAAAGACTTGGTTTCCATCTTCTCATGCTAAAATGCAACTTGGGTTCCCATAATTGAAACTGAAGTTGTTGTATTTTTCGTCGAACAAGGACTAAACAATGTTGTTACAACCTCAATTTTTGCATGTGTTTTCATAATTGAAATACAATGATTTTGTAAAATTTGGGCTTAACTAAAAAGGTTGTAAGCTTTGCTTCGAAGGATGGGTTTCCTTACAAATATTCCTTTGATATGAATTTAGTGATTTCCATTATTATATTAATCCAATCATGGATATAGAAGAGAAGAAAAGAAGAAAAGTACAAATAATGAGTTTTGAGCAAATTATTTATAAGAAGTACTTGGAATTATCTAGAAAATGGCATTAAGGGCCACAATTGAGTAAAATTCGTTTGCATATGATTTCTAATAAAAGAAATTGAAAAAAAAAGAAAAAAAAGAGGAAGTAAAAGATAAAGAGAAGTCATTAAGGAAATAAGTAAGACAATAAGAAAATGGATAAGTAAAAGGTTGAGGAATATTCCCAAGATGGGATTTCTAGCCATTAAGGTACCTTGAGGTTCAAGAAACTCAGAATAATAATTTAATGATAGAAGAAAGAGAAAATATGTGAGAAATATATATATATATATTTAAGTCATTGACTTGTAAATGAAGGAAATGAATTATTCCTATTGAATTTCGGCTTCAAACTTGGAATGTAAGTAGATTAAGTCCTTTTAGACTTTCCCTTAAAATTTGGGATTGATTGGATATACGGTTTATGAGTTATGGATTTTTGAAAAATCCCTAAAGTAGAGGGATTTCCATTATATGTCGCGATTTCAATAAATAAGGAAAATCTGTTGCAAGTCGCGCGAATAATCTGAACCGTAGATCCTAGATCCAACAGAGACTGGACTTTGCCCAGTTCTAGGCAGATTGGGAGGCTGGAAGAATCTATTTCTTTGATTTCCTCTTTCTCTGCTTCACGAGGGATTTTGGAAACTTTCCCATTGAGACCGGGAGAAGTTTGCGGATCAAACAAACCAGGGTTTGATAGGATTTCGGGAAACTTGGAAGTTTTGCCCAAAACCTGCTCATAACAGCAGCTTTCTGCGAATCGTGTTACATATATATATATATACCCCATGTTGCCTGGAAAGGCTACCACAGGATGCACGAGGTGCCGCGAGGCCTTTGGTTCCTTTCCCAGATCGTGCATCGACGCCGAAGGGACGAATTTCCCTTCTGTTCCATCTTCTCGACCAAGAGAGAGATCCCCACCTATCTTTTGATTTGGGCCTCCCCAAGACAATCTGACCTCATGATCAAGTTCGGTGAGTCTTATCAGAGAGTATCACGCAGATACTTGTCTCCCAACGAGCGAGAAACACGAAGTCAACCTTGGAGTTGACCCGTCCAACGGGCTACTGCTCGCGGGGCAGAGCGAGGTGAGGTTGAAGATGATTAGATGAATTTCCCTCCTTACCCCTGGGCGGGTGTGGCCCCAAGGCAGGAGTACAGGGGCAAAGTCGAACAACTGGCCTACTACGCGGGGAGCGCACTGCTGACGTGGCGCAGTGTCATTGGTCCATAGGTAATTTTCTTGCAAAATTAGTAACTAATAATTGGTAACTCGGATTAAAGAGAATTATATATCAAAATTGATCAGAAAAATGCAAGGAATCCATTAAAAATATAAGTGAAGCCTGATTCTAATTGAAATTCGAAAAATAGTGTAAATTACCATCTGTAATGAATTAAAGATTAAGAAGCCCTATTTTGATATTATTAGTGTGTTTAATAGGGTTTAATAGATCTTTTGAGTTGATATTAATCTGTTAAATGTAAAAAGGAACATTGAGTTCAAAAAGGAAGAACTTTGCACATGATTTGTCTAATTTAGGGTTTATGTGCTTAAAAATGCATGGACATCAAGTTACTATGGAACAGGTATGTGGTTAGGATTATGAATAACCGCTTAGTTTCCCGATGGATTCCCGGATGTTTAATCGCATTGAATGCAACTAAACTGTTGAATGTTTATTTATTTCTTGCAATTATAAAGTGACTATGACTATCACATAATGTATATGCCTTCTATCTCAATCATTAATCCCCCTCTGTGTCGTAATGGCTGACCTAGTACATGGCTACCTAGAGGGTAGGTCCATCACGTCATGAAAGACTTTGGCTGCCTAGAGGGTAGGTCCATCAAGTCACATTATAGAGGTACCATATAAGTCCTTACAGGGACAACACAGAGTTGTGGATAGGTATGGATTGAGTAGTTTGGCTTAAAACTTAATCTTGGTTGTTAAATGATTAATTGAATGATTACATGGTTATCATAGTTGCATGATTATCTGTTTCCCCCACATACCAGCTTTGGCTGACCGACATTTTGTTTGTCGGCATTTTAGGTACAATGAAAAGAACAAACAGTAAATCTACACCTTGTGAATTCAAGAATTAAAGAACAAGGAGGAACTTGTTAGAATGGTTTAGTTGAGGTTAGAAGTTTAGTTTGTTCCAAACTTTTCAAAGGTATGCAAAGAAAATTTTTATTACCATTTTCAGTATAGTCTGTTAGAATTTAATAATTGTTTATGGTTATATGTCGAACCTTTGATCCGGGATTAATGGGTGCGGCTTCAACCTCTTGGTCTCCCTTAATTGGGGGTTATCGGGAGGTGTTGTCAGGAGGATAAGTTAGTCTTGGAGATAGAGATCTCCATTGCACATAGAGACCTGGCACATCCTCTGAGGATGATGCTAACCCTAACCCTAAGTGGAGTTTAGAGAGAGATGAGTTGGACCAGGTGTTTGAAAGGACATGCCTTTGGGATGCCATACGATCCATGGGTGACCTAGCACCTTTGGCAACCCAACCCTGGGAAGGTTCGTGCATGTTAGGGTAAAGGATAGTTCCTTAGATGATGATGTTAGTGAAGGACCATAGAAACCCTATGGGCTTATACAAGTAGGGCATAGCTGGCCTTAGGGAACGTCATAGTGCTGACGATAGGATGAAACCGTGGATAGGGAATTATGATGGAGCATAAAGGGTTATGGATGACCTTTAGCAACCATAAGTTCGAACCTAGGCTTCACCCATGTAGAGCATGCCTTTGAGGTTATTCCTCCATGAAGAAAGGACCTCTAATGGTGAGGTTGGATGTGGGGCTAGCTCTAGAGAGAGCAGGAAACCCAGTAAGAAGATTGGAAGCCTAAAACCCTGAACAATGGATGATAGTGGTTGCCTCAGAATCGATCCCTGAAAGTTGATGATACCTTTGTTGTCTTTAGAGGGATCAAACCTAGAGGAAGGATGAGGTTTCTGGCACCTATGTGCCTAGGGTATAAGTGTTTACCTTCTGAGAAAGGAAGAAGATGTTTTGTATACCCTGAAGTGGATTTGTAACAGGTTATGAGGCCTTGTACCTTATGGTTTGCCCTTGAGGAAAATCCAACTCTAAGTGTTGCTTGAGTTGAATGATGACAAGGAGTGTGTGCCATGCCTTTTCATGCTTGGTTTGTAGTTAAGAGATAGAGCATGCAATTTGGGTTCCTAGACCTAAGAGGGGAAGTGGTATACCTAATGTTCATGATGAGAAGTTGAGTTCCTATAGAAGCGAGCATGATAATCCTCATGATTAGAGGAAAAGAGAAGCCCCTGAAGTTTAAGGTGTGTTTGATGAACCCCTCACAACTAGTTTGATGATAAAGGGAAAGTTTGATCTTAATCCAACATCGAGGAAAGAGGACAAGTATGAACTAGCATGGTACAACAAGAGATCTGCTCATGCCTTAATGGCTTGCTAGGGTTAAGTAGGCTCGTGTGGATGTAAACCCTAGACCTAAGATCTTTTGTGACCTTAGAGATAGTTTTCCTCCCATCCTGGGAGAGGGACCCCTTTGGAAAGGTGTATATCAGTTTTGTTGGTTCAAGGTAACCTAAAGAGGTCTCATAGGATCTTGAGAAGCTAAGTGAAAGGTACATGGTATGAGAATGAATCTACAGACCCATGGATATCCATCTCTATTGCATGTGAATGTGTTACCATGGGGGTAACCAGTATGGGGCTTGACCAAGGTAGGCAGGTTGCCATGATGCCTATGAACGGATGAGAGCCAGCCCATGAATGCAGAAAGAGAGATGATGAAGACTTGGGTAAGGTTCTAAATGAACATGTACTATAATGGAGAATCCTAAGTCTATCCTAGGGTCATGTAGGGATAAGACCGATGAAAGTAGGAGTTGCCTAATTCCCCAGTTGCACATGACCATAGGGTCGGGAGGTAACAACTATCATTGTCTGACGGTCATGGGTTAGGAGATTGATCACCTTCATGAACTCATGGGACCCAAAGGGAAGATGAGTAGGGCACTCTCTTAATGCATGAGGGAAGAGGGATGACCCCAAAAGAGTCGGTACCCTATAGACCTAGAGGAGATGACCAAGGATATAAACCTCAGTAGGTTCAAGATTAGTTTTCCAGGGAGGTAACTTCGATATCATGATGTCTGTGATGTAGAGACATATGTGGCGCGTTGCAACTTAGATGTAAATGTGTATTGGCAAGGTGGGATGTACTCTTGGAACAGGAAGAACTCTGTATTTGGACTACAGCCAAATGCTTATTTCCTCTTGTTATGGGCGTGAGAGATAGGACATTACGCATGCCATACACCAAGGATAAGAGATGATGTATGTTGGAACATTGCCACGAGAAATGGGGATAGAGAAGATAATCTACCCTGGTAAAGTGAATGATACATGGATGGTTTGTAAACACTAAGAGGAATGAGTTAGTCCCCTTATGAGGATGTTTTTATCATGAGCTATGTGGAACTTGCAAGTTATACTAGGTTGAGTTTGATCACCATGATGATGGAATCCGAGAGTGTTCTTATGAAGATAAACATATAGTTTGAGGTGACATGATAAGTGAAATACATGGAAGTGTAATGTTACCTAATACCTAAGCATGAGAGGTGGTAGTTAATGCTCTGGTTAAGACTTGTTTGACTAGAAGTTAGAAGAGGTTGTTTGGCTAACCCTAAGTTTGAAAAGGAGAGGTGTTTGGATAACACTCAGATGTAACAAGATGCGTTGAAAAGTTAAGGGTTGTTTGTTTAGCCAGTCTAGTCCTTGATGCAATGAAAGAATGGTGGTAGAACCTAAAGTGCACTTCTTTGGAAAAGAAGGTGATGAAACACTGACAAGAGTGGTTTAGGGTTTCGAAGGAATCAATCTTGAAAGAATCATGACATACAGGAAATCATGATACACCATGGAAAATGGCAATAGCACGTTAGATGCTTAAGATGAGGTTGCATGTGGTTTATGGCCATGCAAGCCAGGAGGTAAAGGACAAACCCCAGTAACCCAGTGTATCGATATAGAGGACAAAAGAATCCCTGAGAGGGAATGAGAGCTCAACACTATGGATGTTGTGATAGGTCTTTCCTGGACCGAGGAAGGTCGAGATGCAATATGGGTTATGGTAGATCGCCTTACCTAGATGACATAAGAAAGAAAGAGTTCTGTCAAGGGACAGATCTAATTGAACTACCGTGAGAGAGATGGTTCCACTACACCATGAAGCAAGTTCAAAAGTTCATGAGTATGACTTAAAGATTCACTTCCATAAGGTGAAAGTAGGTACATGAAGAACTCAATGTTAGTATAGTTTATCACCCCTAACTATGGTTAGTATGATCCAGACTAAAGGGTCTGATGAGGGCATGTGTGCTCATTCATGGTGATATCTAGAGACAGTTCTTGTCCTATGAAAGATGTGACAATGACCACCATATCCAGTATCGGGTTTTATATGAAGCTCTGTAAGGGAGGTTGTGTCGGTCACCACTTCAGTAAGGTGATATTGGTGAAAGGACCACATGATGGTTAGAAAAGTACCACATGATGGTTAGAAAAAGGGACCATAGTACGTGTAGATGAAGTCACTTTGATTGTGCAAGGGCTGAAAAGAGCCTAGAGACGATGAGAGTCATGAGCAGATGCAAAGTAGACTGACATACAAGTTATTATGGGAGAAAATGTGACATGAAAATTCGACCTCTCCAAGTTATAGCTAAGAGAGTTGAGTCCCCGATACATGGGTCCATTAGAGATGGATGGGTGGAGAAGGTTAAGATTGACCTTACCCCTCGGGATAAAGTAATGTGTGATGAGTTCCATGTATCCAATTTAGAGCACTGTGTGAGGTACCCCGACCATGTGCTGAGCAATGAACCTAATGAGCCCCAAGGGAGGATGAAATGGCCTGAGTCACCTGTGTAGTTTATAGAAGCCAGGATGAAAGAACTCAGAGAAAAGAATATGTGATGATAAAGGTTCTTTGGAAATGCCATGAGTACGGCAAAGCCACATAGGGGCCAATGATGGACATGGAAGAGTCTTATCCTAAATTGTTTGTTTGCTTGATAGAATTTTGAGGACAAAATTCCTATAAGTGGGGAACGATGTTACAACCTCAATTTTTGCATGTGTTTTCATAATTGAAATACAATGGTTTTGTAAAATTTGGGCTTAACTAAAAAGGTTGTAAGCTTTGCTTCGAAGGATGGGTTTCCTTACAAATATTCCTTTGATAGGAATTTCGTGATTTCCATTATTATATTAATCCAATCATGGATATAGAAGAGAAGAAAAGAAGAAAAGTACAAATAATGAGTTTTGAGAAAAGTATTTATAAGAAGTACTTGGAATTATCTAGAAAATGGCATTAAGGGCCACAATTGAGTAAAATTCGTTTGCATATGATTTCTAATAAAAGAAATTGAAAAAAAAGAAAAAAAAAGAGAGGAAGTAAAAGATAAAGAGAAGTCATTAAGGAAATAAGTAAGATAATAAGAAAATGGATAAGTAAAAGGTTGAGGAATATTCCCAAGATGGGATTTCTAGCCATTAAGGTACCTTGAGGTTCAAGGAACTCAGAATAATAATTTAATGACAGCGGAAAGAGAAAATATGTGAGAAATATATATATATATATATATATATATATATATATATTTAAGTCATTGACTTGTAAATGAAGGAAATGAATTATTCCTATTGAATTTCGGCTTCAAACTTGGAAGGTAAGTAGATTACGTCCTTTTAGACTTTCCCTTAAAATTTGGGATTGATTGGATATACGGTTTATGAGTTATGGATTTTTTGAAAAATCCCTAAAGTAGAGGGATTTCCATTATATGTCACGATTTCAATAAATAAGGAAAATATGTTGCAAGTCACGTGAATAATCTGAACCGGAGATCCTAGATCCAACGGATACTGGACTTTGCCCAGTTTTAGGCGGATTGGGAGGCTGGAAGAATCTATTTCTTTGATTTCCTCTTTCTCTGATTCACGAGGGATTTTGGAAACTTTCCCATTGAGACCGGGAGAAGTTTGCGGATCAAACAAACCAGGGTTTGATAGGATTTCGGGAAACTTGGAAGTTTTGCCCAAAACCTGCTCATAACAGCAGCTTTCTACGAATCGTGTTACATATATATATATACCCCATGTTGCCTGGAAAGGCTACCACAGGATGCACGAGGTGCCGCGAGGCCTTTGGTTCCTTTCCCAGATCGTGCATCGACGCCGAAGGGACGAATTTCCCTTCTGTTCCATCTTCTCGACCAAGAGAGAGATCCCCACCTATCTTTTGATTTGGGCCTCCCCAAGACAATCCGACCTCATGATCAAGTTTGGCGAGTCTTATCGGAGAGGATCACGCTGATTCTTGTCTCCCAACGAGCGAGAAACACGAAGTCAACCTTGGAGTTGACCTGTCCAACGGGCTGCTGCTCGCGGGGCAGAGCGAGGTGAGGTTGAAGATGATTAGACGAATTTCCCTCCTTACCCCTGGGCGGGTGTGGCCCCAAGGCAGGAGTACAGGGGCATAGTCGAACAACTGGCCTGGCTACGCGGGGAGCGCACTACTGACGTGGTGCAGTGTCATTGGTCCATAGGTAATTTTCTTGCAAAATTAGTAACTAATAATTGGTAACTCGGATTAAAGAGCATTATATATCAAAATTGATCATAAAAATGCAAGAAATCCATTAAAAATATAAGTGAAGCCTGATTCTAATTGAAATTCGAAAAATAGTGTAAATTACCATCTTTAATGAATTAAAGATTAAGAAACCCTATTTTGATATGATTAGTGTGTTTAATAGGGTTTAATAGATCTTTAGAGTTGATATTAATCTGTTAAATGTAAAAAGGAACATTGAGTTCAAAAAGGAAGAACTTTGCACATGATTAGTCTAATTTAGGGTTTATGTGCTTAAAACTGCATGGACATCAAGTTACTATGGATATGTGGTTACGATTATGAATAACCGCTTAGTTTCCCGACGGATTCCCAGATGTTTAATCGCATTGAATGCAACTAAACTGTTGAATGTTTATTTATTTCTTGCAATTATAAAGTGACTATGACTATCACATAATGTATATGCCTTCTAGCTCAATCATTAATCCCCCTCTGTGTCGTAATGGCTGACCTAGTACATGTCTACCTAGAGGGTAGGTCCATCAGGTCATGAAAGACTTTGGCTGCCTAGAGGGTAGGTCCATCATGTCACCTTTATAGAGGTACCATATAAGTCCTTACAGGGACAACACAGAGTTGTGGATAGGTATGGATTGAGTAGTTTGGCTTAAAACGTAATCTTGGTTGTTAAATGATTAATTGAATGATTACATGGTTATCATAGTTGCATGATTATCTGTTTCCCCCACATACCAGCTTTGGCTGACCGACGTTTTATTTGTCGGAGTTTTAGGTACAATGAAAAGAACAAACAGTAAAGCTACACCTTGTGAATTCAAGAATTAAAGAACAAGGAGGAACTAGTTAGAATGGTTTAGCTAAGGTTAGAAGTTTAGTTTGTTCCAAACTTTTCAAAGGTATGCAAAGAAAAATTTTATTACCATTTTGAGTATAGTCTGTTAGAATTTAATAATTGTTTATGGTTATATGTCGAACCTTTGATCTGGGATTAGGGTGCGGATTCAACCTCTTGGTCTCCCTTAATTGGAGGTTATCGGGAGGTGGGGTCGTAACAAATGCCCTTGGCTTCTTCCCCATTTTGCCCTCCATCTTCTTCTGATTTTGGTTCTTCAAACTAGGGTTAAAAAGGTCATTTCACGACTTTTCTTTTTCCCTCTGAATCGGGGCAACTCGTCTAGCTGGATGTGGGGCCAGATGAGTTGGCAAAACTCTGGTTGGGCCAAATCGGACTGCGCGACCCCACTCTCACCCTCTCTCTGTTTCAAATGATTTTTGGATTTTTCGTATTGGGCGATTTTCAAAAATTGATAACTAATGATTTCCTAATCAGAAAAATACAAATAAATACTCTTTGGATTTAGAAAAATACAATCTTTCTAATGATATTGGCTGTGTTGCTGAATCTGATGTTTTGAAGAGGTGATTTTAATGGATCCAATTAATAAGATAATAACTTGAATATTTCATAACTAAATATTGATAAGTTTGAAAAATATAATAAAATATGTTTTAAACTCAAAAAATTATAACCTAAAATTTGGCATGGTTTTTAATGACCAAATTCATATATAATAAAAAGGTAATTTTTAGGGTTTTTAATAATCAATGCACTTCTAACCCTAATTTCACATATATTATATTAGGTGCTTTGGAAACCTAGGTTTGGATCTAGAAGTAATCTTGTCTTATTGAGACTCTGTGAGAGGTATGTTAGCATCTTTTATTTTTCTTTATTGAGCAATAACCTAATTTGTCTTTCTCTTGGTCCTATGGACAATAATCTAAAAACCAAATCTTTCTTGAATATTATGCTTCATGTGAAGTCCCCTACTTGTTATTGATCTTGTGATCATAATAACTTCTTGACATTCTTTTGGAATATTTAATACACCTTGTTCATTATGAAACTCAATTTGTTGTTATATGCCCACTTTGAGGTGATTGTTTATGATGATCACTTATGTGGTGATTAAATTATAAACCCGACTATACCTTTTTACTTGCCTCCCTATTAAGCATGTTGTGTTGATTCAGTAGCCCTAGAGTATAATGATTTGCATTGGTTTTGGGTTATGTGCCCTTATTGTTTATTTTGGGATGGTGGTTATGCGCCCCATACCCGGGTTTCATCTTTATGGGGGTTGGCCCAATTTTTATATATTTTGGGAGTTTGGTTATGTGCCATTCTCTATCAGGTTTCAACTTTATGAGGGTTGGCCGCCAATTATTATTTATGTTGTTCTAGTGCTATGTTTATCTCACCTACATGCAGGTTTTTATGATTTTGTGCCCTAAAAATATTATGTGTGCTTTTGTGGCACCACTTTTGTTAATGTTTTAATGGAAAGTATCCCTTTTATCATATGTTGAGATTGTTTCCGTTTATTCCCGATTGGGTAGTTCTTACCTTTTTACCTGGGAATCCTTCTCTCCTTGTTGTACCTTTTTCTTATAATATAATGCTCAATTCCTTTTTAGCATGCTCATACCAGCTTTTGCTGATATCTTCTTTTCCTTTCCTTTTGTGGGGTGCACTTTCAACCTCAGGTGTTGGACAAGGAGAAGGAGATCTAGGAGGACCTGGACCACAACAAGTGTAGCTGACTTTGTGGGAGACCTTGCTTGAAGTTGTTAGGTAATCCTCAACTAGTTCTACATATGTAGTTAGTTTTCCATTATGTCACCCTGCGTGGTGAAAGTTTAGTATGATAAGTTTCCTTGTAATGGTTAGATATTTATTTCAATTTCTCTGCTACATTGTGTTATGATACAATCATGTTAAATCAATTTGGTTTCATCCCCTTTTGATAAAAAAAATTGTTGGTGGATGTTTCCCTCTTTATTTTTAGTAGGGAGTGGATCCCTATGGGAAGGAAAGACGAACCTAACTATACCATTTGTTTGTCTGGAGGTTGAGAGATCGAAGCAGGAGCACCACAACAAGCTTTGGGACATCGACCGCTCGTCGGGGGACCAAACGAGGGTGAAATAAGAAATTAAAAGCTGAGGTGAATGACAAAGGCTCCCACAAAGCTAATGGTGGGGTTATATATAGGTGTGGGTGTATGAGTTGAGAAGTAGGGAGGTGGCCACGATGTCTTGTTGCTAAGAATTTGGCGTTTACCAATTTCTTGACAAAACGGCGAAAGTTTAGGATCATTAGGTGCGAAATCAAGAGAGCAATTTGTGGGTGAAGAAATCTCGGAAAAAGATGGATTGTGGAGGGAGAAAATCTTATTAGAAAAATAAATATAAGAAGCATGTTTCCATAAATGATGCAAGGTTGAAGATGATGTGCCTGACGTCTGATCTGTATCCAGCGGCAAGGAATAAGGTGCTTATTCAATTGCATTCCCAATCAAAATTGAAAAAAGTTCTATTTAAATTATTTAACTTTTTATCTATCCTTATTTAAGGGTGCAAACGATTTCCAAAATTAACCAAAATTGACACCCTGATTGATTTTGACGGGTAGAATCCAAATATGGAATTTGTTTTACCTTTTGGAGAATATTAATAGGTTAAATAATTCAAATCTCATTTTCCATTTCCTCCTTAATTTATGACTCTATGATTATCCAAAAATAATATAACTTCTCTCATAAGTCATATTAAGTATGCTGGAAACTAATTTTCCATTATTTCCATTTGTTAAAGTTGTTTGTTATTTTAAATAATAAGTTGAAAGTTTTACACATGTTCTCTCTCTTAAATTCACCTTCTCATCAAATATTTTCCAAATTGAGTCAAAATTCATTCAAATATATATTCAAATATTTAGAATACACATTTGGTATTATTTTATTTTTTTGAAGAATTTTATTATTTTATTTAATACATTTAAATTTTATCACTAATTTTATCCTTTTAATTTATTAGAGGCATCTAGAAACTTTTTAAAATGTAAAACTTGGCCTATAAGCAATAATAAATGTGTGGAACACAATTTTGGAATTAATTATTTTTTTAACATATATTTAATATTCTTGGTCTTTAAGTCATTTTCTCTCTCCTGAATAAAATAAAATATTTAATATTGGCCAAATTAAATAAAAATCCACACATAGACTCATTTTGATATTTAGATTATGAATTTGGAGTTAGGTTTCCAATTTGAGGATGTTAGGTATTTTATTTCACCTTATTGGCTTATCTCCTATTTTCTTTTAATAAAGACTTTAATATATGTATTTATCATTTAAATTAGGTGATACTTGGCCCTTAAGTTTCTTTTACGTCAAGAAAATGAATTTTTATATCAAATTATCTTGTGTCTTCCTATGTAATATTTTTAGAACAATATATTCCTCATTATCTCCTTTTATCCATTATATCCCACATTATCTCCAACTATTACATTTATCATTTTCTTTCTTTTTCATATTCTAAAAATCACTAGAAAGTTCTAGGATGAAATATTTTATCCTTTTCATTACTTAAGTGGACATTTTACATATTAAACCCATTACCAAGATTTCACTGAGGTATTTGTGCATAAACCCAATTATTGGTAGAAATGGTGAACAAATGTTCAAGAAACCATCATAGTATCCACAAATTAAACATAAAGGCCAAAGAGGATGTAAATGAAAGGAAAAGATACAAAAGAGGACCAAAAGGTAAAAAGTCTAGAATTCAGTATGTTATAACACTCCACCCCTTAAAGAGGATTCCGTCCCCAAAATCAAAAGCAAGAAGGGAAGGGTGAGTGTGCAACCTCTCATCACTAAACATCAAGTTGTTCCTCCAACCATAAAACTTCCACCAAAATGGATACATCAACTACTTAACTTGAGTGTTCAGAAACTTCACAAGCATCTTCTCTTACATTACATTCTGAAGGACAACCTAGGGTTTCATTATTAAGATATTCTTTTAAGCAGATTGAACCTTATTTACATTTTTGGCTCACTAACATCATATTCATTATGATATCACATTATCATCACTATTTTAATTATCTCATGTCATATTCACTTTATTTTCAAAAGGGTTATATTTCATTATGATCCATGACACATTGTATATATATTGCATTTATCTTACTAAGATTTTTAGCACAATTAGGGGTGACCCAAATATCTCGAAATTAATTATTATATTTGATCATTATTCTTAATAATTTGTATTTAAACTTCATCATCTGCATATTATCACTTTTTTAAATTATAACAAATTAGTTTACATGAAATATGACAATCTATCCAATTTGTGGGTAAACATACAATTATTCCAATTAATGCCACATTAGTCACTTATATTCATATTAACGTTGTCACAATGTCACATTATCTTTATTGCTCACATTAATCATTATTCATTTATATTATTCATTTTGCACATTTATGTGAATCCACTTCATATTCACATTGAAGCCATTACATGTATTTCAATGATCAAGGTGAAACATATTACATACTAGTGAATTGATTCACATTAGGTGGCCAATCACGTGTATATTAGATAACAAGGTAACATGCATTTCATATAGATGACTGGATAAATATGTGATCAGAGGACTATATATATATCATTTATGTGTACCATTGGAAAGTAGCACAACAAACATTTCTGACTATATTCAATTTCATAAAATAGTTTACAAAATACATCAATAATCTCCCTTTTAGGGTTACATCAAGATAAAACATTTAGGATCTAGATAGAGGGAAGTCCAACTACTACAGTCTTGTCTCCAAGCAACATATCCATCATCTAAGTCCAAGCCAACAACTAAGATCTTCACACCTTATCCATCACCTTGCTCAACTCCAGGGTGATTGGGAAAGCACCCAACAAAAAGCGAAAGGGAAGAAAAGTATGTGTCACAAAAACTATTCTAAGATGGCAAGATAAGTAAATCATGTAAAAGTAGGCTAGGGTTCATCATAAGATGAAGATACAAGAGAATGAGGCTAAATATACCAGAAGCTTTCAATAGACTCTTGCCATAAAAATGATATAATATGAGGCACCTACCGGACCATCAACCAAAAGGTTGAGGGAAAAATAATACATTCCCAGTCACCTACACATATTTCATGTGTAGGAGAGAATAAGACGTTTCTTAGGGGATAAATAACACATTCCCCAACTATGGGTGGTTGTACATAAGTACCACTACTATAGCTAGTTTGTCTAATAAAATAAACATGCTAGAAACAATGGCAAGTAATAGAACCATTTAAATAGAACATGGCAAAGGGGTACCAAGACCCATGAACAATATTCCAAAAATAATTATGAGGCAAGAACAACAAAAGAATCAAGAGCATAGGATGCAGGGTTCAAATAAAGCCTCGACAAAGGAAATTAGGTCAAGGCACAAATATTCCCAACTTAGATGTAAGATGCACATACCTTTAATATTAATTCCAATTATCAACTTGCACCACTTAATCAATTCCATGTTCCACTTTTTCTAATATCAACACAATGTTTATGTATTAGAACTATATGCATTCATTAAACGCTTAAAACCCTGAAGTTACTAACTTTTTGTGAAAAGCTTCAAATTAGACTCTGAAAACATCACCATTGTCTTAGTTAGAATTTTCTGATCAAAATGACGATAATATTATTTATTTTGAAGATATTGAATTTTAGATGCATTTTTGGTGATTTTTAGTTAATTAAATCATCCTAAAAAACGCATACATTTAAAACTCAAAACTAAGTATTGAAAACATTTTTAATGGATAGACAAACTTTTATGAGTCTATAACATATTTTAGATTTATTTTTAGATGCATGGTTTAGGAGTTATGAATTTGTGAATATAGGTCAATCACAATGTGCCACGTAGGAACTTCATAAAAGTAGGGAGAGCAAGAGAACAGGAGAACCAAGCACGTAGCCATGGTTGTGCATAAGCAAGCAGCTTGCTCAGGTAAAATTGGGTGAGACCAGTATACTCAAACAAACTCAACGTTTAAATATTTGAAAGAAAAAGGAAGGAGAGACAAACCTAACTATACCATTTATTTGTCCAGAGGTTTAGAGACCGAAGCAGGAGCACCGCCACTAGCTTTGCGACATCGGTTGCTCACCGGGGGACCAAACAGGGGTGTAGCAAAAAATTGAAATCTGAGGAGAGTCACAAAGGCTCCCACGAAGCTAATGGTGGGGTTATATATAGGTGTGGGTGTGTGAGTCAAGAAGTAGGGAGGCGGCCGCGAAGCCTTGTTGCCCAAGAATTGGGTGTTTCCCAATTTCTTGACAAAATAATGCAAATTTAAGATCATTAGGTGCGGAATCAAGAGAGAGATTTGTGGGAAAATAAATCTAAAAAAAAGTTGGATTGTGGAGGGAGAAAACTGTATTAGAAAATTGCATATAAGAAGCATGTTTCCATGAATGACGCAAGGTTGAAGATGATGCGCCTGGCATCCGATCTGGATCCAACGATGAGGAATAAGGTGCTTACTCAATTGCATTCCCAATCAAAATCGAATAAAATTCTATTTAAATTATTTAACTTTTTATCTTTCCTTATTTGAGGGTGCAAACGATTTCCAAAATTAATGAAAATTGACACCCTGACTGATTTTGACATGTAAAATCCAAACATGGAATTAGTTTTGTCTTTTGGGGACTATTAATAGGTTATATAATTCAAATCTCATTTTCTCTTTCCTCCTTCATTTATGACTCTATGATTATCCAAAAAATAATATAACTTCACTCATAAGTCATATTAAGTATCTTGGATGTGAATTTTCCATTATTTTTTGGAGTAAGGTAAATGTATTAGACCAAAAAGGGGGTATAGAATCAACTATACAAAACAAAGCAAGGCATCCTAAAATGGGCCTGAAACGAAACAAGGGTTATATACAAAATCCCCAGTATGTTCATGTGCTAGAATTAAGACTGTAAAGCATCTTTTTCCTTCTCTTCACGTGCCATTTGAGTTCTTTAGCAAATTTATCAATGAAGCACAACTGATTGGTTTCTTTCTTCTCAGGTATTCTTTTGTTTCTTTCATTCCAGATCCAATAACTCAGCCCAGTGATGCATAACAAGGCAAAGCTTTTAAGATTTTTGTAATGGTTGAACTTAGCATCCGCCCAAGCAATAACATCTGTGAGGTTGTTAGGAACCCCCTATCCCCAACAATTTCTGAGGCACAAAATGGTCCAAGTCTGAGACGTCCATATGCATCTGAAGAACAGGTGACTGGTCATCTCATTGGTTTCTTTACAAAGACAACACATCTCCTCTATAGGGATCCCCCAAGTAGCCAACATGTCTAGAGACGGGAGTTTATTGAGCATATCTCTATAGCAAAACACACTCAATTTGGGATAGTGGGTTTGGCCCCAAATGAAATCTGACCAACTCGCCCCTGAGGAGCTACCTATATTTGTGTTGATAGGTGGTGACGGATTAACCATCCAAACACCAAACCGATCAACACTATACAAGTGTTGATGATTCACCACATGAGAGCACAACATGTGCCATATGCGCGAGGGTCTGCTACCCCTATCATAGACAAGGTTTGGGCCATATCTTTTCTTCAACCAGTCAGCCCAGCAACTAGATTGAGAGTTAATGAAGCGTTCAACCCTTTTACTGTTGCTTCTATGCATAGCCACCATATCGTCCATCACCTGCAAGCCACCCTCTAAGAATGGTTTAGCTATGGAGTCCCAGGCAACACCATGTCTCTTACCAGCCCATAAGAAGTTGGAAGTGAGTGATATGAAAGAGTGGAGGATGGGATTAGGAATAAATCCCATACTAGTCCAAAACTGAACCATAGCTTGAAAAACAGACATGATCAAAACAAGCCCGCTAGACATAGAGATCTTAAGCCCAGTCCAAGCTTCAATTTTGGCTCTGTTGCTGTCAAGACACCCTCCAAAATCTTTGGAAGTAACCTTTCCTGTGATGAGGGGGAACCCTAGATACTTGGTGGGAAGCCTACCCACCTGCATGCATGTTGCCTTTTTTAATCTTCCTCTTCTATTTTCACAAGATTTAGAAAGGAAAGCTTGATATTTCAAGCTTTAATTTTCCATTATTTCCATTTGTTGAAGTTGTTTGTTATTTTAAATAATAAGTTGAAAGTTCTACACATGTTCTCTCTCCTAAATTCACCTTCTCATCAAATATTTTCCAAATTGAGTCAAAATCATTCAAATATACATTTTAACATGTAGAGCAAAAATTTGGTATTATTTTATTTTTTTGAAGAATTTTATTATTTTATTTAATACATTTGAATTTTATCACTTATTTTATCCTTTTAATTTATTAGAGGCATCTATAAACTTTTTTAAAATGTAAAACTTGGCCTATTATCAATAATAAACGTGTGGAACATGATTTTGGCATTAAATAATTTTTTCGACATATATTTAATATTTTTGGTCTTTAAGACATTTTCTTTCTCCTGAATAAAATAAAATATTTAATATTGACCAAATTAAATACAAATTCACACATAGACTCATTTTGATATGTAGATTATGAATTTGGAGTTAATTTTCTAATTTGAGGATCTTAGATATTTTATTTCACCTTTTTGGCTTATCTCCTATTTTCTTTTAATAAACAGTTTAATATATGTATTTATCTTCCAAATTAGGTGATACTTGACCCTTAAGTTTCTTTTAGGTCAAGAAAACAAATTTGCATATGAAATTATCTCATGACTTCCTATTTAAGTTTTTAGAACAATATGTTTCTCATTAGCTCCTTTTATCCATTATATCCCACATTATCTCCAATTATTACATTTATCATCTCCTTTATATATATTTCGAGATTTTCTTTCTTTTTCATATTCGGAAAAGCACTAGAAAGTTCTAGGATGAAATATGTTATCCTTTCCATTACTTAAGTGGACATTTTACATATTAAACCCATTACCAAGCTTTCACTGAGTTATTTCTGCGTAAACCTAATTATTAGTAGAAAAGGTGAACAAATGTTCAAGAAACCATCATAATATCCACAAATTAAACATAAAGGCCAAAGAGGATGTAAATGAAAGGAAAAGATAGGAAAGAGTACCAAAAGGTAAAAAGTCCAGATTTTGGTATGTTACAACACTCTACCCCATAAAGAGGATTTCGTCCCCGAAATCACAAGCAAGAAGGGAAAGGTGTGTGTGCAACCTCTCATCACTAAACATCAAGTTGTTCCTCGAACCATAAAACTTCACCAAAATTGATACATCAACTACTTAACTTGAGAGTTCAGAAACTTCATAAGCATCTTCTCTTAGGTTACGTTCTGAAGCACCACCTAGGGTTTCATTATTAAGATATTCTTTTTAGGAGATTTAACCTTATTTACATTTTTGGCTCATTAACATCATATTCATTATTATAACACATTATCATCACTATTTTAATTTTGTCATGTCATATTCACTTTATTGTTAAAAGGGTTATATTTCATTATCATCCATGAAACGTTATATATATATATATATATATATATTTCTCATTTATCTTACTAAGAGTTTTAGCACAATTAGGGGTGACCCAAATATCTCAACATTCAGTATTACATTTGATCATTGTTTTTAATAATTTGGATTTAAACTTCATCATCTGCATATTATCACTTTATTAAATTAAAAAAAATTATTTTACATGAAATATGACATTCTATCCAATTTGTTGTTAAACATACAATTATTCCAATTAATGTCACATTAGTCACATATATTCATATTAATGTTGTCACAATGTCACATTATCTTTATTGCTCACATTAATGTCACCATTAATCATTATTCATTTATATTATTCATTTATATTATTCATTTTACACATTTATGTGTATCCAATCACTTTATATTCACATTGAATCCATTTCATGTATTTCAATGATCAAGGTGAAACATATTACATATTAGTGAATTGATTCACATTAGGTGGCCAATCACGTGTATATTAGATAACAAGGTAACATGCATTTCATATAGATGACTTGATAAATATGTGATCAGATGACTAGATATATTTCATTTATGTGTACCAAGGTATGTTAATTGATTTTGGCACTTAACATCATTAATTATCATGAAAGTCATTAAGGATGTATATACTAAGGTTAGGTGATTACAATTTAGGGTTTAGGTCAACATGACCATTATATCTCACTTATTCATTCCTGGGATGCATTAATTCTGAATTATAATATTACTTATCACATCATTAGGGTTTATAGGTTCATGACATGATCAACATCTTACATATTGACAATTAGCATTGATATTAATATTATGTGTGTTGGATATACATTAAGGTTTATACATATGAATTATTCATTAGATGACCATTATATGTTCACTACATATTAATAAGCATGCTAGGATTACCATTATAACATGTTTGGTCAAGACCAAGGATCCAAGCATAACAACCTCCTAAGTATGGAGTTAGGGTTTCAAAAGATAGAGTAGATAGATTTCAAGATATCACAGGGTTCAACCCCCCTAAAAAGGATTTCATCCATGAAATCTAACCACTCAAACATCATCAACTAACCATATTCCACCATTTAAAGGGTTCTAACCATAAAGCTAAACTACATTAGGGTTAAAGGATGAGTCTAACTAAATCATACTCAAGATCCATCATGCTTCTACTGTGCACTCTGATATCTTCCCAAACACCCAAACTCTAAAGTCAAGGTTCTAGGGATAAACTTATTGAAGAATGTGGTCCTAAGGGACATAAGGAACCCATCTTGGTATATATATCATCAAACAAATCATCATACACATGTAAATTTAGGGTTCCCAAAGATATACAATGCAGAAGTCTAAGGTTACTATTACATAAAAGCAAACTATTTTGGACAATTCGTATTAGCTCAGGCCAGGCCGGTATGATATGGGCATGAGAGTCCTCGTAAACCAATCTAGTGGCTCATAGGAAAATATTACCAACCCTCTAAACCATGATCCTTTCTAGACACCTTTGCTTCAACTTCATGCCCTAATAGTTGCCTAAAGGCAAACCTAAACAACATGAAGTTATGCACATTTTTAATTATGAGCATATTAGAGTTTTATTCATCAAGACTCTAAGGTGAAACTATAGGTTCCTAAATCTACCTATCATCAACATAGATCAAATATAGGGCAAACATGTCGCCTAAATGAACTATGTAAGACAGAGATTCTAACTAGGGAGACAAAACTAAAATAGTTTGATTCTGACTACCATGGGCTCTGATACCATGTTGTAAAAGAGTGAGATCATCCTTTTACTAAATTATGGTAAAAAAAACCATTTAAAAGTAGTGGAATAAAAATTTCTGACTATATTCAATTTTATAAAAAAGTTTACAAATTACATCAATAATCTCCCTTTTAGGGTTACATCAAGATACAACATTTAGGATCTAGATAGGGGGAAGTACAACTACTACAGTCTTGTCTCCAAGCAACATATCCATCATCTAAGTCGAAGCCAAAAACTAAGATCTTCACACCTTATCCGTCACCTTGCTTAGATCCTGGATGATTGGGAAAGAATCCAGCAAAAAGGGAAAGGGAAGAAAAGTATGTGTCACAAAACATATTCTAAGATGTTAAGATAAGTAAAGCATGTAAAAGTTGGCTAGGGTTCATCATAAGATGAAGATACAATAGAGTGAGGCTAAATATACAAGAATCTTTCAATAGATGCTTGCCATAAAAAAATATATAATAAAAGAATTGCATGCATGATTAATATTGACTATCTTGACTAAGTAGGGTTGAGGCACCTACCGGACATTCAACCAAAACGGTGAGGGGAGAATAATACATTCCCTGTCACCCACACATATTTCATGTGCGGGGGAGAATAAGACATTCCCCATGGGAGAAATAACACATTCCCCAACTATGGGTGGTTGTACATAAGTACCGCTACTATAGCTAGTTAGTTTAATAAAATCAACATGCTAGAAACAATGGAAAGTAATAGCATCATTTAAATAGAACATGGCAAAGGGGTACTAAGACCCAAGAACAATATTCCAAAACTGATTATGAGGCATGAATAGTAAAGAATCAAGAGCATAGGATGCATGGTTCATATAAAGCCTCATCAAAGGAAATCAGGTCAAGGCACAAATATTCCCAACTTAGGTGTAACATGCACATACCTTTAATATTGATTCCAATTATCAACTTGCACCACTTAGTCGATTCCATGTTCCACTTTTCCTAATATCAACACCATGTTTATGTATTAGAACTATATTCATTCATTAAATGCTTAAAACCCTAAAGTTACTAACTTTTTGCTCAAACCTTTGAATTAGACTCTGAAAACATCACCATTGTCTTAGTTAGAATTTTCTGATCAAAATGACATATAATATTATGTATTTGGAAGATATAGACTTTTAGATGCATTTTTGGTGATTTTTAGTTAATTAAACCATCCTCAAAAACACATACTCAAAAAACTCAAAACTATGTATTTAAAACATTTTTAATGGATAGATAATCTTTTTCTGAGTCTAGAACATATTTTAGATTTATTTTTAGATGCATGGTTTAGGAGTTATGAATTTTTGAATATCGGCCAATCACAATGTGCCGCATAGGCACTTCGTCCAAGCAGGGAGAGTGAGAGAACAGGAGAACCAAGCACGTAGCCATGGCTGTGCGTAAGCAAGCAGCTTGCTTGGGCAAGATTGGGTGAAACCGGTAAACTCAACCAAACTCGACATTTAGATATCCAAAAGAAAGAGGAAGGAAAGATGAACCTAACTATACAATTTATTTGTCCGGAGGTTGAGAGACTGAAGCAGGTGCACCACCATAAGCTTTAGGACATCGACCGCTCGTCGGGGGACCAAATGAGGGTGAAATGAGAAATTGACAGCTGATGTGAGTCAAAAAGGCTCCCACGAAGCTAATTGTGGGGTTATATATAGGTGTGGGTATGTGAGTCAAGAAGTAGGGAGGTGGTCGCGAAGCCTTGTTGCCCAAGAATTTGGCGTTTCCTGATTTCTTGACAAAACGACGCAAGTTTGGGATCATTAGGTGCGGAATCAAGAGAGAGGTTTGTGGGCAAAGAAATCTCAGAAAAAGATGGACTGTGGAGGGAGAAAACCTTATTAGAAAATCACATATAAGAAGCACATTTCTGTAAATGATACAAGGTTGAAGATGATGAACCTGGCGTCCGATCTGGATCCAACAGTGAGGAATAAGGCACTTATTCAATTGCATTCCCAATAAAAATCGAATAAAGTTCGATTTAAATTATTTAACTTTTTATCTTTCCTTATTTGAGGGTGCAAATGATTTCCAAAATTAACCAAAATTGACACCCTGATTGATTTTGATGTGTAGAATCCAAATATGGAATTAGTTTTACCTTTTGGAGGCTGTTAATAGGTTAAATATTTCAAATCTCATTTTCTCTTTCCTCCTTCATTTATGACTCTATGATTATCCAAAAATAATATAACTTCACTCATAAGTCATATTATGTATGTCGGATATGAATTTTCAATTATTTCCATTTGTTGAAGTTGTTTGTTATTTTCAATAATAAGTTGAAAGTTTTACACATGTTCTCTCTCCTAAATTCACCTTCTCGTCAAATATTTTCTAAATTGAGTCAAAATTCATCCAAATATATATTTTAACATGTAGAACATAAATTTTGTATTATTTTATTTTTGAAGACTTTTATTATTTTATTTAATACATTTAAATTTTATTACTTATTTTATCCTTTTAATTTATTAGAGGCATCTAGAAACTTTTTAAAAATGTAAAACTTGGCGTATAAGTAATAATAAATGTGTGAAACACGATTTTGGCATTAATTATCTTTTAACATATATTTAATATTTTTGGTCTTTAAGTCATTTTCTCTCTCCTCAATAAAATATTTAATATTGACCAAATTAAATACAAATTCACACATGGACTCATTTTGATATGTAGATTATGACTTCGAGTTTGTTTTCCAATTTGAGATGTTAGATATTTTATTTCACCTTATTGGCTTATCTCCTATTTTCTTTTATTAAAGACTTTAATATATGCATTTATCTTCCAAATTAGGTGATATTTGGCCCTTAGTTTCTTTTAGGTCAATAAAATGAATTTGCATATCAAATTATCTTGTGGGTTCCTATTTAATATTTTTAGAACAATATATTCCTCATTATCTCCTTTTATCCATTATATCCCACATTATCTCCAATTATTTATTTTATCATCTGCTTTATATATATCTCGAGATTTTCTTTCATTTTCATATTCTAAAAAGCACTAGAAAGTTCTAGGATGAAATATTTTATCCTTTTCATTACTTAAGTGGATATTTTACATATTAAACCCATTACGAAGCTTTCGTTGAGGTATTTGTGCATAAACCCAATTATTGGTAGAAAAGGTGAACAAATGTTGAAGAAACCATCATTATATCCACAAATTAAATATAAAGGCCAAATAGGATGTAAATGAAAGGAAAATATAGGAAAGAGGACCGAAAGGTAAAAAGTCTAGAATTCAGTATCTTACAACACGTACTAAAATAAACCACCTTACATGAGCATATTTAGTGATGCCATGGGTATAGAGGGAAGTCTAGACTACTCCACTTTTGTAACACCTGGGCCCACTGTCCAAGGCTCTAGTAGAGTTTCAGAAATGACGACTAGCCCCACAGACCACCACTAGCCTTAACTGTTAGCCTGGATCAACTTCCCGACTGGTCACCCATCCTAGTACTACTCCAGTCGAGCACGATTAACTATGGAGTTCTTTAGTGATGGGCTCCTGGAAAAGGAGGTGCACCATGGTGATATGGGTAGTCTAATCATTCCTTTTAAGAGTGTTTTATTCGAGGCTTCAAATCCTGGGATGTTACAATCTCCCCCACTTAGACTCTTTACGTCCTCATCAAGGTTCAACTATAAGGCCTCATAATCTCTTCCTCATTTCAATCTAGACCTACAATGACCCATGGACACCCAGCTCCCAGTCACTGAATACCAGCACAAGGCTAGCTACGTCAACTATGGACAACCCTTTCCTACATGGCTGGACCGCAACGCTCAAGACTGGCATGCCATGCCCATGTGGGCTCCACCTACTGGAGGGGAATTGGCTCTGATACCATTTGTATCACCCATGCTCACTGCCCAAGGCTCTAATAGAGTTTCACGAATGACAACAGGCCCCACAGACCACTACTAGCCTTAACTGCGTGTTTTGTCCTCACTCACGTGGAAGCCTGGATCAACATCTCGACCGGTCACCCATCCTAGTACTACTCCAAGTCGAGCATGCTAAACTATGGAGTTCTTTAGTTATTGGCTCTCGGAAAAGGAGGTGCACCTTGGTGATATGGGTAGTCCAATCATTTCTTTTAAGAGTGTTTTATCTGAGGCCTCAAATCCTAGGATGTTACATGATCTCCTAGTCAGGTGGAGATTCAGGGTTTACCTTAGTTTCTTCATGTTTCCCATGTTCTTCTCCCCTTCTGTGTATTTGTTAATAAAAACCATACAAGGCTTAAAACCTTTATTCATTAGGATCTGGGAATAGCCTGAATATACACTGTGATTGATTTCCATGCATTAATATAATTTTTATCTCTTGTTATTGGATATAAATCTATGAAAGCTTTGTGTTCTACTTATTCTTGATCACCATGAGTGAATTAATAGATGCTTAGTCATATCGGGAGAGTGGTTGAGGGTCAAAGAGCATATATTTACCCATCTACTATGCCCTTTGGGAAAGTAGAGTGTAAATGGGAGGAGAAATCCAGAGAATAACTGTAAAGCATCTAACTAATCAACCAATAACTACGGAATTGGGACAAGCATTAGATTAGGTAGTGAATCACACTAAAGAAGTATCTGATTCTGGCTACATGCTCCTTATCTAGGGATTGAGATAACAAATGTTAGTGTGTGTCAGATCAATTATTAGTAGTATCCATGGTGAAACCACTGTCCTAAGCAATTCACCCCATCTCTCATTAATTCAACCTTTAATTCATTTTATTTATTCTTTTCTTCTTTCATTCACATTTGTAGGATAATTTTTATACTTATTTTATGTGTTCATTCATCATCTTTGTGACAAAAATGGCATGATTCATTTCCTTTAGCCTATAATCATTGTATGCATCAAATTTATCTTATTTTATCCTATTTTGAATGAATTACTAAATCCCATAGACTAACGTGTGTTTTTCTCTCTTTTTCAGGTACCTACTATTCTAGGAAGTGTTGATACCATCGACACTTCATCGCTGCTATCGACAACCCATCAGTAGCCGACATGCAGAGATCGCACCCCTTCGATATTATCGACACATCTGTCGATAGTATAAAGAAGTCAACAGGGGAACCCACCATTTTGGAGCAAGCATATGTAACTACCATCGACCATTTGTCGATGGTATCGACCATACAAAGGAAGCGTGAGTGCCCTACGGTGTCGATACTATCGATACAACTATTGATAGTATCGACGCCGTTGGATCAAAGTTGGATTCAGAATCACACAATCTAACGACTGGGATAGATCAACGGTTGTAAGTCACACCGAGACCTAAGGGAGGACGGCCCAGACATAAGGATCACATCACTTTCTGTCGTACGAGTCTCGAAGGAGAGGAGAGTGAAGAATGGACCCCAGAGCTATGCCCCGGAGGATTCTAGAGCCGCAGACGGACGATTCTACCACCGGAAGGCTGCAGAACACACGTCACGCACCGAGGATCATCCGGATCTTCTCCGTTTTAGGGGTTAAATCATATTCTCATTCATTTCCCCATGTTTTCCTCTTTCTTCTCCATGTGTATTGTTGAGATGAACATGCAGGGCTAATCCCCATTGTCCTTAGGACCGAGAATAGCCTGGGGAATCATTGTATGACAATTTTCCATTGATTATCATAATTTGTCTCAATTTATCCTGGATATGTTATCATGTTTCTATCGCAATTTGCTATGCTTGATCACCATAGTTCATTTCTAATACTATTAATTGCTCTTGATGAGGATTAGTGGTTGGAAAGGCACAATTAAAACATTAGCCTATAAGTTACTTAGACAAGGAAATGACGGTTAATGGTGGATACCTAGAGTATTAATGAATGCACTTAGATCTAGGGTATAAGTTACTATTGGCGTGGAACTGACCTAGAACTAGGTAGTGTATTGCATCATGTAATTGAGTAATTCTGACTACATGCCTCTATCCAAGATAAGGGATGAGTTATGTTAGTTGTGTAGAATTGCATGCAGTGAGATCTCATGGTGATCCTAAGGATTCCCATTCCATTTGATTAAACCAAGCATTTAATCATCGCTCTTTTATTTTCTGTTTCTTTTTTTATTTTGTTTTTTAAAACCAGCAATCAACTTTTCCAATCAGTCTAGCTGATCATGACTAGTTAGTAGTAGTCTACTGAAATTTACATTTCCCTAAGTTCGAATCGGGCCTCACAAGGCCTATATTACTTCGATACACGCACTTGTGTTTAACGCACGGCTCAAGCATGTCAAGTTTTTTGGCACCGTTGTCGAGGAAATGGTAAATTTCAGCACTACGAGTGCTGCAAGCGGCCACACTAGGCCACTTTTTACTTCAATTTTAATTACTCTTTTTTAACTTAATTGCTTATCTTTCAAATCTCTATTCATTTTTCTGCATTATTACTTGATTTTTCATATTTCAGGTACTAGTGCATGGTGAGGACGCGTAGTATGGACTATGCAGAATCATCTGAGATTCTGCCATCGGGTGAAACAGACGATCTAATAAACACACCACCTAAGGACGTTGAATAAGAACTCGAGGCTTTCACAATGGCCGAGGAGCAGACCATTTGGGAGAAGATTAAAGCTTCTTCTTCCTCTTCACAGAAGGGGCCAATCAAGAAACAAGCTATCAACATACCCAGTTACAAGATTGATCCAAGGCTTATTCAATTGGTCAAGTCACAGGCATTCCATCGACATAAAAATGAAGACCCAGTAGCCCACATCAGCAACTTTGTGGAGACATGTGATATGGTGAAGGTAGATAGGTTCCCAAAGGAGGCCATTTATCTAAAATTATTCCCATCCTCTTTAGAAGGCAATGCAAGGGAGTGGCTCTATAATTTGGATGATGAATATGTCGAATCATGGGACATGATGATTGAGATGTTCTTTGAAAGGTATTTTCTACCCAAAAAGACAAATGATCTTGTGAGGAGGATCCACAACTTCAAACAGCAGGCTGACAAGACATACTCAGAGACATGGGAACGCTTCAATATCATGTTGTGAAAATGCCTACATCATGGGTTGGATTTAGAAACCCAAGAAAAGATCTTTTATTTTGCCCTTAACGAACATGATAGGAGCAATCTAGACTCAGCGGGAACAAGTTTCTTTCTAAACAACAAAGGCTCCAAGTGTCGAGCAATTTTAAAGAATATGGCTAAAAGCAATCTTGGGGTGAACGAGACGCACCAGAACAAGTCAAAGATGCAGGGGATGCCAAGGCAATTAACGAATTAAATGAGAACATGGACTTGATAGCAAAGAGACTTCTAGAAAAAGATGATGATGGGTCCGATGATGAGGCACATGCAAAGTTCATGTACCAACAATAGGGCTACAGGAACAATGACTATGCGTGGAGGAAAGATAATAAATTCATGTGGAAGGATCCAAACAATTTTCTACAGGATCTGGATCAGAAGCCACAACCAAGTGCGGAGAACAAAGTCAATGAGTTTCTCAACCAAGTAATAAAGAAAAACCAAGAGTTGATGAATAAATTTGGTAAGCAAATTCAGTCATAGGGGGAATTCATGAACCAATTCGGTCAGACTCTACAGAGCCATGGAGCACAAATGAGGACGCTTGAGACGTCCATTGCGCAGATGGCAGCTGAAATTTCAAGCTTGAAGAAGCCGGCCAAGTAGGGTTTTCCAGGGAATACTGATGTTCCAAGAGGGATCCATCAAGCCAAGGCTATCTTGCTGAGGAGTGGAAAGAAAATTTTAAACTCTAAAGTTGATGAACCAAACACATCACAACCAGAAGTTACAGGTGAGGCCGCAGAGGAAGGCGAAGTCATAGAAACTACTGAGGACAGTGCAAAGATTGTTGTGGAGGAGCCCATTGCTGAGAAAGACGTAGAGAAGAGGACACCATATGTGCTGCCACATCAGAGAGCATAGACAGTCCCGGTTCCATATCCGAACAACCTTAAAGCAAAGAAGGTGGATCAACAATTTAAGAAGTTCTTGGAAAACTTTAGGAAATTATCTGTCAATATTCCACTACTTGATGCAATTGAGTAGATACCTTCTTATGGTAAGTTTCTGAAGGACAATATCACTAAGAAGAGGAAGATTCCAGACACGGAAGAGGTGGTGCTCAAGGAACATGTGAGCACATTCATTCTAGGGACATTGCCACCAAAGAGATAGGATCCAGGGTGCTTCAACATTTCTTGTAACATCTGAAATGTTAAATTTGGAGAGGCCCTTTGTGACTTAGGAGAGAGCATCAACTTGATGCCTCTCTCCACATTCAAGAATCTTGGTCTTAAAGAATCCCAGAGGAGAAAAATGACGATGCATCTTGCAGATAATTCAGTCGTAAGGCCTTATGGGATTTGCGAGGATGTTCTAGTCAAGGTGGAAGGATTTGTTTTTTTGGTAGATTTTGTTGTGAAGGAGATGAAAGATGAGCAAGGGAACGAGCTTCTATTAGGTAGACCCTTGTAGGCTACAACTGACATGATTCTAGAAATGAGTAGAGGTCGGTTGACCATGGGCATAGCTGATGACTGATGTGAAATAGTAATGTCGAATAGCCCAAATTCGTCAAAGGAACAAGGGTAGTGCAATAAAGTCAGACACTTTGATCACAATGTTTCCATTTGTCTAGGGAAACCCTTTCTCAACATGGTGCATGTCATGACCAAGGTGGACAGGGGAGCACTTGTCGTGGATATCATGGAGCAAACTAAGATGGTCTCTCTTTCTAAAGTCATGATATATCCAAATGATGAAGATGAAGAAGTTTGCTTGTCTACTAAGGATGATGTTATGGAGATCTCAATGCTACAATCTTATCCTCAATTGCCTCTTGAATCTTGTTTGTTCAATATTATGGATGACTGGATGAGGAGCACATCGCTAAAGGACTACGTGAAGATGCTTCAAGTTCTGCCTTGTTACTATTCTAGGCACTTTGAAGATCTAGGACCACTGCCACCCCCATTGCAGCCTTCTTTGGTGAATCCGCCAGATTTGGAGCTAAAGTCGTTGCCCCCTCATTTAAAGTATGCATTCTTAGCAGTGGATGCAAAGCTACCGGTCATTATTTTGTCATACCTGAGTGTTGCTAAAGAAGAACAATTGATGGTTGTGTTGAAGAACCACCGTGGTGCTTTCGAGTGGACAGTTTCCGACATCAAGGGGATTTCCCCTACTCTATGCCAACACAAGATCCGACTTGTTGAAGGAGCTAAGCCTGTATTTCAGCCCCAACACCGCCTCAACCCTATCATGATGTAGGTCGTCAAGAAGGAGGTGATCAAGTTGCTTTCAGCAGGAATTATCTATGCCATCTCAGACTCTACGTGGGTAAGTCTGACACAGGTAGTCCCTAAAAAGGAGGAGATTACAGTAACTAAAAATTTTCTAAATGAACCAGTCACCACCTGGTTGGTTACCGGGTGGTGGGTTTGCATAGATTACCATAGATTGAACACTGCAACGCTAAAGGATCATTTTCCTTTACCTTTGATTGATCATATTTTAGAGCGACTGGCTGGTCGCTATCATTTTTGTTTTCTAGATGGATATTCTGGCTACAACCAAATTTCGATTGAACCTAAGGATCAAGAGAAATCTACTTTCACTTATCCTTATGATACCTTTGCTTATTGGTGTATGCCTTTTGGATTGCGTAACGCACCGACCACTTTTCAATGTTGTATGCTTGTCATTTTCTCTGACATGGTTGAACATTGTTTAGAGGTGTTTATGGACGATTTCTCAGTCTACGATGCATCATTTGATGAATGCCTTTATAATATTGATAAAGTGTTGTAGAGATGTGAGGACACTCACTTGATCCTCAATTGGGAGAAATGTCACATGATGGTTAGCGAGGGCATTATGCTAGGACACAAGGTGTCTAGAAAGGGACTAGTGGTAGATCTAGTAAAAATCGAGGTTATTTCCAAATTGCCTCCACCAAACTTGGTGAAGGGAGTTAGAAGTTTCCTTGGTCACACGGGATTTTATTTCCAGTTTATTAAGGATTTTTCCAAAATCGCTAAGCCACTATCTGAGTTTCTTGAGAAGGACGCGGCTTTTGATTTTAATGAAAAATGTATGAACGCTTTTGAGATCCTTAAGCAACGTTTGATTTCCGCACTGATTGTGCAGACTTTGGATTGGTGTCAACCATTTGAGCTTATGTGCGATGCATATGATTATGCTGTGGGGGCCGTTCTTGGCCATTGCCTCGAGAAACGACCTACAATCATTTATTATGCGTCAAAAACTTTAAATGATGCATAATTAAATTATACCACCACTAAAAAAGAATTACTCACTGTGGTTTTTTCTTTTGAGAAATTTAGGCAATACTTAGTGAGATCTAATGTGGTGGTATGGACGGATCATGCCACAATAAATATTTAATGGAAAAGAAAGAAGTGAAATCTAGACTCATTAGGTGGATACTTCTTTTACAAGAATTTGACATTGAGGTTAAGGATAAGGCGGGCATTGAAAATGTAGTTGCGGACCATTTATCTCACCTTGAGAGGGTAGATGAGAAAGATACCAATATACCCATTACTGACACTTTTCCGAATGAACAAATTCTTTCCATTAAATCCAAAGATCCGTGGTTTTCGCACATAGTCAATTATCTTGCATGCAAAGAACTACCCGAGGATGGATTGGAGTTCTTAAGAGAAGAAGTGGTTTTTCTATTCATTGAGATTTTATTTTTGGGATGACCCTATTCTTTTGAGATAGTGCAGGGATGGTGTTCTATGCAGGTGTGTGCCAGAGTTTGAATATGACAACATGCTCAGCCATTGTCATGCATTACCCATCGGCGGCCATCATGCTAGCTTGAGGATGACTGCGAAGGTATTGGAGAGCGGCCTATATTGGCCCACATTTTTTAGGGATGCCTATGATTTTGTAAGAAGATGTGATGCATGTCAACAAGCAGGTAACATCTCACAAAAACAAGAAATGCCCCTAAATGTGTTTCAAGAGGTTGAAGTCTTTAACTTATGGGGTATAGATTTTATGGGACCCTTTGTGTCCTCAAATTTGAATTTGTATATTTTACTTGCGGTTGACTATGTTTCAAAGAGGGTAGAAGAAATACCCACTAGGACTAATGATGTTGCGGTAGTGTGCATGTTTGTGAAGGAGTACATCTTCTGTAGGTTTGGAGTGCCCCGCATGATCATCAATGATGGAGGCATGCATTTCACAAACAAGAAGTTTGTTGTGCTTTTGAGCAAGTATGGGGTAAAGCACAATGTGGGCACCCCATACCATCCATAGACACAGGGCCAAGTAGAAATTTCCAATAGGGAGATAAAGAAGATTTTGGATCATACTGTCACCACATCTAGGAAGAACAGGAGCATGCTCCTACCGAACACACTTTGGGCGTAAAGGACCGCCTTTAAGACTCCTATAGGCACTATGTCTTTTAGGATGGCTTATGGGCGTGTGTGCCACTTGCCGGTGGAGCTGGAGCACAAGGCGCATTGGGTGTTAAGGAAGTTGAATGTGAACATCGGTGATGCAGGGAAGAGAAGGTTGCTCAAGCTCAATGAGTTAGATGAGTCGAGAGTGAATGCTTATGAGAATTCCATATTTATAAGGAACGAACGAAACAAATACATGATTGCCATATCCAAAGGAGGGTCTTCTCAAAAGGTGAGAGTGTCTTTCTATTCAATTCGTGGTTAAAGCTACATCCTGATAAGTTGAAGTCCCGGTGGAGTGGACCATTCGTTGTTGAGGAAGTGCGCCGACATGGAGCTGTCATGGTAAGAGATGGTGAAAGGACATTCTTGGTGAATGGCCAATGTCTAAATCACTACTATGGAGAGGATTTCACAAAGAAGGTGCATGAGGTCAAACTCATCGCACTTGATGAAGATTCAACATGAGTGCATCTAGCCTAAGATGTTAAAGAATGGTGCTTGTTGGTAGGCAACCCCACTTAGGTGTAGGTAATGTTTAGTTTCTTTATTTTTCATTTTCATAGTTAGTTGTTGGGTAATTTTCTACTTAGTTTGTAAAAATGATACCCTAATGCGTGCTTTGAGTGTGCATGCCTAAAGAACTGTCGATACTATCGACACTATTGTCGATACTATCCAGTTGGGCTCAGCGAAACGGCTGTAGAATTTTCATTCCATCGATAGTATCGACGGAACCATTGATAGTATCGACAAGGGAACATATGCTCGAAGAAAAATGTCACTACTATCGACTCAATTGTCACGACTATCGAGATGTTAGGAGATTTTTAGAAAATTTCATCTCATTGATTTCAATACCATCGACACCCTTGTTGATGGTATCGACATACCAATAGTAGAGAGCAGCACCAACTCCTCGCGGAGATTAAGAACATACATATATGTCGATACCATCGACGGTCGTTGATAGTATCAATGAACCACATCAATGATCCACACATCTTCATTGAATGGTCTACAGTGACGATCCGTGGACAGCGTCGATGGTATCGATGCCCGTCGCTACCATCGACACATCAACGATCTGAGCCTCCCCCATCCATCCATCGAGAGGCGTCGATAGCAGTGATTAATGGATTCTTCTAGTTGTCGATACTATTGACGGCTGCGTCAATAGTATCGACGCACTAACAGCAGCGACAACTGACTCTTATAAAAGTAAATCTATTCTTTCAACCAAGACACACGTTCAAGTTTCATATCTCCCACTTCTGAGCCCTAGCATCTGTGAGCACCCCGAAGCTACATAGATCTTCACTGACGGTCATCTCCGATCGTCTCCATCGACTCCAAGGATCTCCGTCTTCTCCGAGCTTCACCAACCATCTTCTACGAGCTCTTTTCTCAATCTCCTTCTTTTTCACCCGTTGCCTTTTGCAACAATGGTGAGATCCAGAACATCTTCCTCAAGGGCCGCCCAACTGGAAGAACCCTCTCCCCCAGTTCAAGGACTAATTCCTCACCTGAGGATAGTCCACCCATCGATGGAAATCAAGAAGGTTTACGACGAGTTATGGAAGCGCACAATCGAGCCCACTTGATATGGCGACTGGAAGTTAATCAATGATCTGGAATTCAAGGCGAACTTGACATACGTGCTTCAGGGGCAACGTAGAGAATCCACAATGCTTTGCACCGACCACGACGAGGGTCATTCGTTCTTCAGTGGATGGCCTACATACAAAGAGATTGTCATTGAATTTATGGCATCTCTAGAGATCTGTGTCATCCCCTACAATCTTCAACCGACACAGACTGAGTGGAAAGAGGGGCAAGTTTCTTTTCACCTGTACAACAGAGATTACACCATGTCCCATTGTGAGTTCAATGGGATTTATGGGTGGTCTCATGGGTATCTATGCCAGCCACCGCATAGGCCAGATTATGACGCCATGTATGCGGCATTGGTCATTGTACCTACATGTTATACAATCAGCTGGAACCACACATCAATAGATGACTTTGAGCATCCGTTCGTCCGGATCTTGCACCGTATTTTATCAAATACACTATTTGCAAGATCTCATCTATCGCAAAGAAAATTTCAAGAAATGGATCTTTTCTTTCTCTATATTTTGCTAGAGAGATAGTGTTTAAATTTTAGAGCCTTCTTCCTCACACGAGTAATGGCGGTGAAGAGGAACACATCTCACAAGGCCCCAATCTATTTTGGGGGTCTTATCACTCCTATAGCCATCCACCTTAGCCTGGAATTTTCTAGGTTACAGAAGTTGGAATATAAGAATACGCTGAATCTAAATCATTTCGTCAACACAGGCCTTCTCAACGTCTGCCACAGCACCATCTTTTCCACTTTCCATGTGCAGAAAGTTTTTCAGGAGAGGCAACTGCCTGACCCTGCCTTCAACCTTAGGCCTGGACGAGACTATAGGTGGCCAATCATTGATGTTGATACAAACGAGGAAGAAGGAGGCGACGACGAGAAAGATGAGTAAGAGGGCAATGACGATGATGAAGAGGAGGAGGAATTTGTCATTCCCCACCGACGAAGAGTTGCCCCACGAAAGTGACCTCGACATTATGGAGCATCGTCTTCTTCTCAGCCATCTGCATCGCAGCTCTCTCAAGGTGGAGAAGATGTCTACTCCATGCAGGGCATGTACACCATGCTCCAAGATATTCAACAGACGCAACATCAGCATACTACGTCTTTTGCAGGTATCCAGGATATTCAGAATAGGTTGTACGACAACCAACAAGACATCTATGAAAATGAGCACCTCCGCTTTGCAAACCAGGAGAACATACACAATAGGTTGTAGAGGATGGAGATATAGAACAACGGTCCTATGATCATTATTGGAGCCATAATTATTTTGGAGGGTACCCGCAACCACCACCGATGTCGCCCACCGATATGACATTCCATGGGCAATATCATACTTGGGACTCGAGCCAGTTCCTGCCACCACCGCCGTAATAGAGGGTATCACTGTTCCACTTCTTAGGTCTGGAATTTGACTATGAGGCCATAGTCTAATTCAACCTTGGGGGGTGTTGGAACAACATTTATCTAGCTTTTATTTAGTTTTTATTTCAATATTTGTTTTTACTTTTGAAAATTTAGTTGTCTTTGTTTCTAGGATTTACTGTTTTCTAGGATCCACTATCTATCTAGTGTAATTAGTCGAGTTTAATATAATTGCATTTCATCTCAATGTTTTCATTTGGGGGTTTATGAGAGAATGATGTTAAATGAAAATCTTTAAGAAATAATAAGCTTGTCTTGTGAGAACTTGAGGACATCACTTGTGAATCTGATTGGGTAGGTCAACTTTAAAACATATGAACATGATTGTGTACCCTTATGGTTCATGTTAAGAGGACTGATATGGATGTTGAGCCTAAACCGACCAAATGTTGACGTGACTTTAATTTGAAGTGAGAGAGAGAAATCCCTTGTTAACTGGTACACAAGTCAATAAGGAAGGACATATAATTCTTTCTGATGGTTCTGTCAATTAATCTTGTGTTTTTTCACCCACATTTTTCATTCACACTCCACCATAAGAACTGGGAGCACATTATTGTCTTTCACTCTTTGATTTCATCCCATGTAGATAGGTCTTGCATTATAGTTATTTTCTCATAGTTTTGCATGAGAAAAAAATAGATAGATTAGTCATCCATGCACTTTATCCTTAGGTGCATGCCACAGTAGTTGCATAACTTTCATTATGTAGTTGCATTCATATCTTTTGAGCATATAGTACATCATGTGTCTTATGTTCTTCTGAAAACATTAAAGGTGGTGAACTTGTTCCATACCCTCCGAATAGAATGCATCAAATGTACAAGTTATGTAAAAAGAAGCAAGCCCGACAAATAATCCATTGTCATTGATAAAAATGAGGTCTCCTGAAAAAAAAGAAAAAAAAAGATATTGAGAATTAGGAATAAGAGGGAGAAAGGAGCATGTTCTTAGCCGCATATTAAGAAGAATAAGCACATTGTGTAGTTTTTTTATATATTCCATCTCACTCTGAGATGGAATGATAGTGAATGCATCATTTCACAAAAAATGTTAGCATTAGGATCATTATCATCTGCATTTTGCATCATCATAGGTTATCATTTTTGTATTGCATGATTGACTGTAATGCGCTTCTATTTCTTCCACAGCCACCTATTCCATCCACTCGTTGCTCTAAGCGGTAGGCCACCTGTGATTTTCTCCTCATTCATGTATATCAGGAGATCTGCTTCCATTTAGATGGAAGTTAGAGAAAATGAGCAACGTAGATAGGAGATCACAAGATGCACCAAGCCTGACCTGAAGATTTTATTATATTAACTGCTTTATTTGACAGTGTTCTATAATTTTGTGATGGACATATATCATGAACAATTATTGTCGCCTAAAGGGTAGTTATCGTTCCGTGGTTGGTGATGGTCGATATGTGTTTTGTAGGCGGGAATCATACTGAGATATCTTTTATGTGATTATGTTCTTTAGTTGACCCTCCCAATTAGATTTTAGAGTTTTGTTGCTCAAGGACGAGCAAGATTCAAGCTTAGGGGAGTTTGATGCAGGGATTTTGAGTCGCATTTACAGGATAATTTTGTACTTGTTTTATGTGTTCATTCGTCATCTTTGTGACAATAATTGCATGATTCATTTCCTTTAGCCTATAATCATTGTATGCATCAAATTTATCTTATTTTATCCTATTTTGAATGAATTACTAAATCCCATAGATTAATGTGTGTTTTTCTCTCTTTTTCAGGTACCTACTATTCCAGGAAGTGTCGATAGCATTGACACTTCATCACTGCTATCGACAACCCATCAGTGGCCGACATGGAGACATCGCACCCCATCGATACTATCGACACATCTATCGATAGTATCGAGAAGTCAACAGGGGAACCCACCATTTTGGAGCAAGCAGATGTCGCTACCATCGACCATCTGTGGATGGTATCAACCATACACAGGAAGCGTCAGTGCCCTAAGGTGTTGATACTATCGACACAACTGTCGATAGTATCGACGCCATCGGATCAGAGCTGCATTCAGAACCACACAATCTAATGGTTGGGATAGATCAGCAGCCGTAAGTGACACCTAGACCTAAGGGAGCACGACCCAGACCTGAGGATCACATCACCTTCCTCCGTACAAGTCCTGAAGGAGAGGAGAGCAAAGAACGGACCCCGGAGCTACACCCCAGAGGATTCCAGAGCCGCAAACAGACGATTCTACCGCCGGAAGGCTGCAGAACACGTGTCATGCACCGAGGATCATCCAGATATTCTCCGTTTTAGCGGTTACATCATATACTCATTCATTTTCCCATTTTTTCCTCTTTCTTCTCCATGTGTATCATTAAGATGAACATCCGGGGCTAATCCCCATTGTCCTTAGGACCGGGAATAGCCTGGGGAATCACTGTATGAAAATTTTCCATTGATTATCATAATTTGTCTCAATTTTTCCTAGATATGTTGTCATGTTTTCTATCGCAATTTGCTATGGTTGATCACCATAGTTGATTTATAATACTGTTAATTTCTCTTGACGGAGGATTAGTGGTTGGAAAGGCATGATTAACACATTAGCCTATAAATTCCTTAGACAAGGTAATATACGGTTAATGGTGGATACCCAAAGTATTAATGAATGCACTTAGATCTAGGGTATAAGTTACTACTGGCATGGAACTGACCTAGAACTAGGTAGTGGATTGCATCGTGTAAGAGAGCAATTCTGACTACATGCCTCTATCCAGGATAAGGGATGAGTTATGTTAGTTGTTTAGAATTGCATTTGATTCCCATTCCATTTGATTAAACCAAGCATTTAATCATCGCTCTTTTTTTTCATTTTCTTGTTTTATTTTCTTTTTTGAAACCATCAATGAACTTTTCCCATCGATCTAGCTGATCGCAACCAGTTAGTAGTAGTCTACTAAAATTTACGTTTCCCTGAGTTCGACTCGGGCCTCACAAGGCCTATATTACTTCGATACGTGCACTTGCTTTTAACACATGGCTCAAGTGTGTCAGTTCTCTTCTGAAGAACGACCGCCATTAAAAAATGTAATCTAAGGCCAAGGTGGGAGAGGAAGGTGGGATAGGAAATCCAAAGAAAATGTTACAAAAGAAAGACATATACTTACCAAGGTTGAAGATGAGCAAAGATCACCACAAGCACCACATGCAAGAGAAGTTCGACCACCGAGAGCTTGAAGATAGATCTCCTTGCTCCTCAAGGCTCCAAGGACGACCAAGCAAGGAAGGAGGAAGAGAATGACCAAAAATGGCCACTTGCATGGAGAGAAGAGGGTATATATAGCAAAGGAGGATAGAAGTAGGGTGGAGTGATAAATGTGTATTTATCCCTTTTCTTTGTATATTTTTTATATTTGTTCAGTATTTCTTTTATTTATTCTCTTAATTTCATAACTAATTTTGTTATTTTATATTTTCCTCTATAATTGGAGTTTTAATTATATTTTCTTGGGTTTTGTAGGAAAATTACACAATTTCTAGCAGTCCTGAAATTCATATATACCCTTCACCAAAAGTGACATAACTCTTTCGTTCAAACTCCAAATTGAGTGTACAAGTATTCATTGGAAAGGGAATTTAATTTGCTAGAAATAAAATCCTATTATTTGAACTGCTTTTGTGCTTTTCATGGGAGATAAATATGTTTGAAATCGTTGTTGCGAGAATCTGCATTAAAGAGAGTTATATGGTCAAGATAATTAAAGACAATCAACTTTCAAATTGACCAGATCTAGAAAATTCAAAAAGTCGTCTCCCTCTATTTTTTCCCCTCTTTTGAGGGAAGCCTACCCCCTTCCCCTCCTATAAAAGGAGGGACTCTCCACTTGTAAAAGCATTCCATTCTTCATTCCATTTCATCCAGATTTTAGTTGTAGACCACATCTTGTACAATGTTGGATCTCATTTTAATTTACATTTCTTCTAATCTTGTTATGTCTGAGTAAATCTCTCTGGGGAATGGGAGTAGCCCCTTAGCCCGGATCTATTCAATATAATCAGTTATATTCCTCCATCGAACAAATGTCTTCTCTCTGTTTATGTGTGGTTATTTGGATGATTTGATATATTCTTATGGAGTGATATGACCGTAGATCTCTATAAGAATGAAACAATAGTCTCTTAATTGCGATTATCATCTTTACATCTTTTTAATCTTATTCTCGTTATAATTCTTGGTGACACGACCACCTGAGCCTTGGGTTTGAACGCCAGTTTGAATTCACATGCTTTTTGATATGACCGTGGATAGTGGCATGTTGGATGGTTGGGCAATGATCCATGAACGCCGGGACCAATGGGTTCACGGGAAGTCCGACCCTTGTGAGTTTGTCTGTAAGGACATGTAACCACAAGGTCCTGATTTGATCTTTAGAGTTTAGAATTTGATTAGTTGAATAGGAATGTCATTTTGATGGTTATCTTTCGGACCCCCAAATCTTTATTTCTTGATTAATTGAACTTTATTTCAGCACTTTCATTTTTGTTCTTAGTTTTAAATAACCTTCTCATTGAAATTTATTTTCCCATTTAGCAATCAGATTTGGATTTCAATTTTTCTTTTCCGCCGTCCCTTGGATCGATACCTATCTATACTAAGTTGACTTGTTGTTCACAACAAGTTGACAACCAGGTTAGAAGGTTAAACTCTAGGACTTTTCCTAGTGATTGTTGTGTGTATAATGAACTGCATCATGGAGATGAGGTGTCAATGCCCTAAAGAACTAAAGGGACACTTGTCCACCCAAGAAACCAACATGCAACCACTTTAGCCATACATGCATGAGATGGTGATACATTCTAGGTTGCATCTCGACCACCTAGGTCGCCCAACATGATCATTGTCACGACCCACCAAGGAACACCATCTATGGTTGCGACAACAACCCCAAAATAACTCTAGGTTGAGAAAAAGGATCACCACACACACCCTAGGTTGAGACACTCCATACAAGGGAAACTAGCTCGACCCAATACCAACCAAAACCATCTAGATCATTAACACAACACCTAGACGGGGAGTCTTGAGCAAGACACCCACAAATCAAGCCCTAGGTTGAGACATAGGTCGCTACACCCACAAGGTACACATAGGTCGATACACACACAACCCCTAGAAACCCTAATCACCACCCAGGGTGCCATCCCTCAACAGAGGCTCAAACAAGGAGCCCACTTCTTTCTCTATCTTATAGATGATGTCAAGAAATACAAGGTACACTCTAGAGGTGGAAAATTACACATTCACTCCCTACTTTGGGTAAATTACAATTTTCACCAAACTAGAACACAAGGCACAAACATCATCCAAACAAGCTCAAACTTGAGACTTAAGCTCTCCACAAGGTCCAAAACCATCCCAAGGGATTATAGAAAGGTTATAAGCACATAACCAAGTCAAATAAAATAGGGTTAACCCAAAACCCAGGTCAGGGGTCTTACATTAAGGACAACCCTACAAAAAAATTCCTAAATAAGCCTTTGCAAAAATATCTTTAGGTACATATATTACCATACATGTGAAGACTAGTGAAAAAAAAGTCAAAGCAAACATGCAAAGTTTCCAGAGGATATGGATACCTCGTCTTCTTTAGGAGTCAAGATAAGTAGTGATAAGAAACATTATTTTAATGACATTTCGGGTGATATGGATTTTTGTTTTGATCCTACAAAATAATGTGTCTCATAGAATAGTGATTCCAAGTTCTAAAAATTTGCTCATAACGTAGGAATTTATTTTAATGATGAATTAGTAGCTTCACAAACTCTTTAGGAAATTGAAAATGATTTGGGGTGGAACAAAAGAATCAAAGAAAATGTTATGGATCACATGAGTAATCTTGGATATATTTCCAAAATAGTTTCCTACTAAGCATTTCTAATATTTTTCTCTAAACATACAACATCTTTTACTCAATGGTTTGATACTTCTTAATGATTATAATGTCTTAGAATGTTTTTGTATTATCATAGTACAAATGTATTAGGGTTGTTAGGTTCCTTATTAGGAAGTAAAAAGCATTAAATATCATTATACAAGAAATGAAAATGACTTTAACTACACAACAAATGTATCTCTTAGGAGGAAGTATTATCAAACATTGAATACAACTCTCGGCTATTGGGTTGATTGGTGGTATTCTAGTGGGATGGAGTGACAGATATTTCAAATGTTTGATCCATCTCATAAGTGATTTTCTTATCACTTTTGAACTTAAGGACAACAACAAGAAAAATAATTTGGCATTCATTGGGGTTTATGGTGAACCCACACACAATAAACATCCTTTTTGGTAAAAATAAACAACATTGCAGACTAACACATGTAAGTCATGTGTGCAAATAGAAGTGTACATGTCGTGTAATACATGATCAAAGAGACTACCACTATCTATGAACCAATCAAATAAACTAGAGAAAATTTTGGTTTGATTATTTAAACATAGAATTGAAGTTAATATCTTCAACAAGCCAAACTTCTAACTTGGCCATGCTTAAATATTGAACTGGACAGTAACATCTGCATTGAAGCTATACAAAATAGTAGTTCATCATATGCTTCTATACATAGATAGATGACATCTCTAAGATGATTATTGGTCAATGAATGGGAGGTCATTGCCCAAAAATGTAGTCAACAACAAAACATTGAAGTGGACAATTTAGATAAATCACATCATTCCAATAGTTCAATTCTCAATCACTTTCCATCACCACCACCCGTGTTTTTGGATGTAATGTATTGAACAAGTCTGTTTTGTATTTCTTTAATATGCATGTTAGGTGTTTGATCTAATGTCTTGAATGTGATGATCAACATGCCTTGCGCATGATCATAATGAAACTTCAACAGTTTCCCAAAAACAAAATTTTAATAAATAGAGTAATGAATTTGATCAGGTTATGAACAATTTGATGGAATTGTTGGGATTAAGGTTTCACAACAATAATAATCCATACAAAAATTCCATTAACCTAAAAGTAAACAACCTTTTTCTTTATGAATTAGTGATATTTGACCAACAATACCCAATGTTATGGTGTAACACACTATTTAATGTAATTTTTGTGGTGCTCATATAGAAGATCAAACACAATGGGTTATATTCTAGATATTAAACGTCATAATTTTTATCCCTCTTTCATAGTGAGTTATTAATTATGGTGATCTTATTTTCCAATTGTTAACCATAGTTTTATAGTTAATAAAAATAAGTAGCATACTTGAAGTTGGTCAAGCTTGAACATATTAACTCAAAGTTATAGTTATCATCATCAACTAAGGCAAATAATTCGATTCATAAATAAAGTTTATGATGTACAAATTAGAAGTAGGCTACTTTCCATGCCTAGAGAGAAGGGGATTAGCCCCTCATTCTTGACATGGTATCATAGAAGAACTTCAAGTAGAAAACAAAATCAATATTATCAAACACAAGATCCATCATTAATGGAGATCCTCTCCAAATTTTTGCACATAAGTAGCATATTAGTTATCAACTTGCCCTCAAAAGTTGTGAAGATCACCATGTTCCTTCATCTCCTTCTTTTCTACACTCCTTGATCTCTTTGTATAGCTATTAGAGTTGTGTCTCTTGTAGATGTGACCCCTTAGGTCATAAATAGACAATCATCCCACTAAAAGATTCATACCATTGGATTTGCATAATGATACAATAGATCAAATTTATGGACTCAATAGCACCAACTTTGGGTTGGTAGCACCAAGTTGTTGCTTCCTTTTATGATTAGAACTGTGTCAGTACAATTAAGTTGATTTTCAATAGTATTGACTAACTTTGTATCGCTCTTTTACCGTGTGTCAGTACTAAGGAGATGGGTCTTTATAGAAGGGATATGTGGAGACAATGTTCCTACTAGTTTTAGGGCATCAAATTTAGTACCACTAAGATTGGTCTTAGTATCACCGAACTATCCTCATAAATGCATCGAAGCTTCTTTGATGGACTCCAACAATTCTATAACACCCCAATTTGACTAAATATGTACATTATTGAGAGGAAGCATAACTCTTATTGAGGATGTCACAAACATAATGATCATTGCATAAAAATATAATTTATTGAACCAACACAAGATAAAATAACATTTCTCATTTGCTAGGTCCATAACCAAAACCATGTACTTCAAATTAATGCATGGTTCTCTAAACTTAAAAGTAAAACCAAACAAAACTATCATAGTTGGCACTCCACCAAGTTTAGAGTCCTAGCTTTGTTCTTGAGGTATAAGCTCCTTGCATATGCCTTCTTATCCTTCTCTCCCAAAAGTAGCACGTCCCAAACCATGCAAAGAAAAAAAAATATGTTCAGATAAGTGGCACTAAGTAACGTTATATGAAATCAAAATAAGCTATATTTTTTAGAAAACTTGAATTTAAACATGATATACATTGGATTCTTGTCATGTAATTTATATTCATTTTTATTTATCTTAATCATTTACATTATTGTCATGGGTTGAATATTTTGTCCTTCATGTTTGATTATGCGCTGAAGAGCTCATATGCTCACATAGAGCTTACACTCCCAAGAGATCATTTCTCTCACTCAGCTTATGCACCTAAGTGCTCATTCGTCATATAGATGTTATGCCAAAAAGGACAATTAATCTTGGAAGGAACAATCATATAACTAACATTGAATATTGATGATAATAACTTAAAGCATTATATTTGTCGTAGAAAGCTTGTGTATGTTATGAAGATAATAATATATGATAGAGATATATTAAAATCATAATATGATTTAGAATACATTTTCTTGCAACCATTAAAACATGTACTGATATCCTTGTAATCACTTGTTTCTCAAGAGCATGATCCACTTGTCGATTAGTTAAGAATTCTCTTAGGACTCATGATCCTTGTAGAAGCACTAATGTCCTAAAATTATCATGATTCAAATTAATCATGTTTGAATTAACATATAAACTCTAATCTAGTTTCTTTAGGAAAAAATGGGTTGATATAGTCAAATTTGGGTTCCAAACTAGAAGAACCGTGTTCCTTATACAAATAGTTGTCCAAAGAGTATTTTTTGTATTTTTATGACTATTTATGTAATTACTATGAATTTATGAATATTTGACCAATCAAGAAACAAGCAATAGCTGCATAGGCAACATTATCTAAAACAAAGGACATATGTACTAGGCCCACTCTAAGATCGCCCAATGGCCCAAGTCCGCGTGGAACATGTCCCTTGCAATCAAAACCAGCATGTTTTAAGTAAGACCATCATGTTTTAAACAAGACCAGGTGACTAAATCCCTGATATGCTCATTTGGCACGTGACTATAAGACCACATCATCTGGGGTCAAACCAGTATAATGACTAACCTTTATCTTTCTAAAACCGAAAACCATCGACACATTTGAAGATCGAACAATCGACAAAAAAAATCACGATAAAACTCTTACAAACTAGATCATTGTCCAAGGTTGAGACATGGAGAGATACCTAAGTTACCTCCCATCCTGCCAAGCCCAACTATAATCTTAGAGGTGACATGTACTGCCAAAATGGATCTCCTCCATGGATAACCAAGTGATGTAGTGATAAAAAAACTAGAATTGTCTATGAGATTCAAAACAAGGTAAAAAGAGGGAATTTCTGGGTACCTTTAGTTAAGGAGAAGCGAGGATGGAAAAATCATTGAGAGGGCTCTCTGAATCATGAAGATGCACCAATGAGGTTCAAGATGCCATGTGCTCTCGTCTCATACTATCACTAGGGATGAGGGATATTTTAAGGTTAGAGATAGGGTTGTTGGGAAATGAGGGAAAACTGTGACCGCAATTTAGTTTCAAGATGTCTGGAAACATTATGGGTGACTTACTTATATAGGCCGAGCGTCATTCAGTTCTTGGGAGTCAAAGGTGTCTAAGTTTTATAGGAACATGGAGAGCCTCGAGGAGTGAGGGCACTAGATCATAGAATCCCAAAGTTTATAGGGTCAAAAAGATTGTAGCTTTCGGAGTAACACAAATATAGTCTCAATTGTTTGCGGTGTTATACATAGAGAGACTAAGGAAAAAAGGGGTTCTTCATGCTCTCTATTGCAGTCCTAGATGGACTTGTATGGGTAGATGATATGGCTTAAAAGTTGATTGCTGGAAAAACATTAAAGTCCAAACAAATGTTGGTTGTCTGATTAGATAAAAAAAGTGTGTGTGACGCCTAAAGTGCATGGAACCATAGGGAAAGTGCTTCATTAGAAAAAATAATCATTTATTTAGATTTTGAAACTATATGACTTCATTCCTAACATAAATTGAGGGGACTAGGGTTATAGAAATGATTTGCTTGATACCCAAGTTTAGGGTGAGGAATCTGAATCTAAACATGGTTTTAATATTGAGGGTGATAATAATATGGTATTCACTTTTTTAGTAAAACATTTATTTAATTCTTTATGGTAATCTACATAACGATTTGGAACTCATATTCTGAATAATGTCAATTACTATTGTTATGAACCTGTATACATTTTAATGGTCCCTTATATGCATCTTAAGTGGGTCAATTTCAAAATGACCCTCACTTGTTACTTCTTTCTAAATATGGACTATGTTTCAGAAATTACATGACAACTGAATTGATCTTAATCCAGACCTTGTTGAATTTTATGGAAATAACCTTAAGGATTTGATTGAGATGATTAATAATTTATTACAGTCACTTATTATCCATTTAATAAGGTTAATATTACATAAATAAAATTATATTCATAATTTTCAAACTAGGGTTCCAATTGTTTTTAATTCAAAATTAGGATTGTTATAATTTTACTCACCTTACAGAAATTTCTTCCTCAAAATTAAATGTTATGCCCACCTTTAGGGTTTTACATATATATAGTTTGCAATAATCAACATCTATTATATCTAATTGCAACTAGGGTTAAATAAGATCATACCTTCTTCCTCATCATCAACCATTGTAAAGTTTCTGCTTGTCTCCTTTTTTTTGCTCTGGGTTAGGGTTTTCTCTTGCATCATTCCTTATTTTAAGCTTCGGGCAATACAACTTCTTGTGATTTGGGTCCCCGTAAAAGTAGCAAACTCATGTGCCAAACATGCATACTCGACCAAGCGGCCTGCTACAAGTTGGAAAAGACTTCTTGATATGTGGTTCTTATGGAGATTTCCTCTTCTTGTCATTATGATAATTGGAGTTGTTACTATTGGAGTGATTTTCCTTCTTCCATGACCTTCCTAAGTGGTCTTCTAGTTCTAGGGAAGCATCTAGGGCACCTTGAAGGGTACACTATCCTCGTCTAGACAAAAAAAAACTAATGTATTCCTCGAGACCCCTAATGAAGTTCTTCATCTAGCATCACTCATCATAATCATAACCATACTTCTGTAAGATTATGATCTTCATTGTGTACAATGATTGTCATATAACCACACTGACATAGGTTGTATATCTCCTCTTCTTTCTTATCGACCATAGCCTCAGATATTTAATGGTCTCAAAAGGCTTATGAGAATTCATCCCATGTGAGTGGTGGATCATCAACTTCATGAGATCCTAGCAGGTTCTCCAACCAAGTCCTTGACTCACCTTTGAGCATGTCAGTCTCAAAATGAACCCTACATGGGTCCAGGCAATCTAGATCATGGAAACAACATTCCATGTTCTACAGCCAACTCTCAATTTTTCCCATCACATCTGGCTCTTCCTCTCTAGCAAAATAATTAGGCTTAATTTTCAAAAAGTAAACTAGAGAAAGAATGGGATTGACTCTAGGGTTTCCTAACTGATCCTATCTCTTCCATATTTTCTCTTTCCCTAGCCATTATATAATTATCATGAGTTCCTTGAACCACAAGGAACCTTAATGGTTTAAAATTCCATCTTAGGAAATATTCCTTAGCCTTTTATTCTTCTTTTATCTATTTTCTTATTTGTTCCTTTATCCAATTGAATTCCATTTCCTTTTCTTTTTTCTTTTTCTCTCAATTGGGATCAATACCCAATAAAGCCCATTAAGAAAACAAACAAGGCTATTATGCACGAAAATAATTAAAATCAAACCATTAAATCAACCATTTATTTCGTTTATCTTTTAAAAGGAGATTTACAAATGTCATTACATGGTTTAGAAAAAAGGGGTTATAACATTCACCTTACGCATCCATGATCCAATGGGGATTCCATGAGTTAGGGTTCGGGTATGAGTGTTGATTAGTAATATTAATATAATTTATCATGTTGAACCTAAATCTAATACAAATTATTAAATATGATTATTTAGGTTTAACCTTCTTATATGATGGAAATACGGTGGAATAATCGCCTTAATATGATCACAACCTTAATTTTTTAATTGGTGGTTATCATAGCTACATGGTTGATACTTTCTTATGCTAAATCTGTGCATTATGAATATGGTGAGGGTTAATAATATCTAGATTCCATGCATGTTAATGTAATAAAGGAATGTTCTTAAGGTTAATATAACCCTACTATGATTGTTTATTAATATCTTCCATCTCATTAATGTAATATTGTGATGTCCAGTGTATTATATGTAAGTGGTGTTGTTCAGCCTTGTTATAAGGCATGGAAAGACAATGATGATCTTGTAGGGAATAGTATTATCGTCTTAATGACCTTTGGGCATGGTTGTGCTCTAAATGAGGTGTAATCCTCTTGTGTTGACAAGGGTAGATATCATGTGATATTGTCAAAAGGATTTATATCCTATGATAGTATGATGACAAGTATAGTCTCATGAATGGCATGACAATAGTATCATGTGATGATGATTTGATTATAAGTATAATGTCTTATTGGGAAGGTGAATACTTCCATGTGATGATGAGATGAGAAATTATGTCTCATATGTTTTATATCTTCTGAAGTTGTTATATACCAATGTTTTGTAGATATGAATTAGGGTTTGTATGTCTACTTCTTTGATGCAGCCTTAATTCACCCAATTGGAGATAATTAATTAAGTGAAACTCTAATCATCTAGTTCCTTATGCCATAGAACCATCTTCAGTGTCATAACTTATTGGATGGTTAAATGAGTATTCCTAAGGGAAAATCAGAACGCATACTATTGAGTATGTTGGGTGCTTGTCATCTTGACACCAAGTGTTTTGGGAGGATGGTTGTGGTCATACCTAGCCCACTTTTTGAGAACAACTATGGTTGGGTCTCGGTGATTATAATATGATGTGATTAGAGGACAATTCTGGTTGTACCTCAGTGATCGTCATTGAATACCATCTATGCTAGTGTCGTGGCATGTACCAAGGTGGGCTATTTACATGACTATATGTCATTGTTTTGCACTTGACTATATGTCATTACAGTATAGACTCGTACTGACCAAGCATGGAGAAGATCTTTGATTCTAGCTCTTCCTAGATCCTATATGGAACTAATTGCGATCAAGTAGTGGTCAGTTGGACTTTGAGTGGTACGACTCAAACTCCTCAGGGCATAATAAAAGATATAGGATAGCCATGTAGCAAATTTGTTTAGGGTTATACACAACGCTTCATATTGGATGATAAATCTTGTTTCCTTTCTTTTCACTAAGATCATGTATAATACAATAAGAGATAATAGATATGCTTATGTTGTAGTTATGGTCATGTTGTAAACATGCTTATGTTGTCAAATATACTGACCCTTATGGTTAAGATGATGTTGTTAGCTATGTTTAATATTTCTAACCATGCCTATGTAATTAGAAATGCTAAAATTTCTAATCATGACAATGTAGTTAATTGTTCTATGATGTTAGTTTTACTTCTGATATAGATCTATTCCCTTTATTTGAGATGCCAATATTGATAGCTATGTTATGTTACTAGACATATTCATGATGTCAGGGATGCTTATGCTACTAGATTTCTTGTGATGTTAGCAAGGAATATGATGATAGTCAGATTAATGATGATGATTGTTATTAGATGCAATTTGATGAAATTTGAGTAGATATCTATCTAGAGAAATAGATTTATTTGTTATCTATATATACATTGATGATCATACTTGTTGCTAAGATTAATTGCTTAATCTGTTTAGCATACTTGTTGCTAAGATTAATTGCTTAATCTGTTTACCATACTTGAACTGCAGAATCTGTTCAATAAATTATTAAATACTCTAACTGCTCAATTATATACTATTTAAATTGTTCTAATCAATAAGCGTTGTTGGAGGTTATATCTATTGTTGGGACATGGGTCTTGATATGCGTCGCTTAGCACGCCAATCACTAAGATTGTTAATCCAAGCATTTAAACCTTTTTTAACTTCCCGGTTAAGGCTAGTATATAAAGGGTTGGATCCCACATGACAAAATTTTAAGATTGTTTAATCTAAACCTAATTCTTGATGAACTTTATTGTTTATTTTTGGTATTTTCAGATATGGAACAAGAATTTAAAATTTGGTTGGGGGTGATTGTTGATTACGCTAAGAAAGAAAATTATAGAACTTAAATGCACTAATCAAGAATTTTATTTGCCCTGCAAAAGGTAAACAAAGATTGTTTTTAGAACAAGAAGCTATTATGAATTGAAAGACTAAAAATTAAAGCAAACAAAAATAGTCGGTAATTGAAATCAAAGGGAGAGAATCGAGGCTTTAGGGGTTTTCACCACCTTAGCCTAGGCAAATGACTAATCCTTAAATGAAAGATTCGATGAAGGAAAGTGAATTAAAAATCCACTAAAGATGATCTCCACATGGGCCTATTGGTCCTGGCGCTCATGTTTCTTAGTTCATCATCCTAAAAAGAGAAAATCCACAATCGTTTCAAAACTCTTATGCAATTGAGATTGTTGTTCTAAACCTGAATTTCCAAGGTCATATCCATTCAGATTAACTTTTGATATTATCAATTAATTACTTTGATATATCAATTAGTTATCAATCACAAAGGCCATCTAGAATCATTAAGGAAAAGCTAAAAACCATGGCCAAGGGGTTATTCCCCTTGCCTCGATAAAAGACTACTCACTCATGGAGAAGGAGCAAAGAGAAATGGAGGATGGAAGTGATATAGCCATATTCGAGTCTTACGACTACTAATCCTCAGTTAGAGACAATGAAAATGGATGTCTCTTCCTACCTTGCTCGATTGCTCAAGAGAGCAGAGGAGAAGATGATAAAGAACTAGATCTAAATAAAACAAAAATAACAGAATTGAAATAACACTTAACCGAGATAAAAATGCTACTTTATTGCCTTAAGAATGAGATTATAGAAATAAACTACTCTAGAAATCCTTCATACAAAAAGTGGTTCCTTAAGGAGGAGGAAGTGCCCCTCCTATTATAGGAGAAGGAGGGGCAAAGTTACACTTCAGGTTTAGGGAATGATGGCTGACGGCTGGCTTTATAGGCTCTCTACGCAGAGCCAACTGATTGGTTCAAGGCTGAGCTGATCGGCTGACGACTGGGGGGAAATGGCAGCGAAAGGAACAATCACCAACCCTAATTTAGGGTGGCAGCATGAGCTATACCCACTCAGCTAGGTTGGATTTCCTCCCATTTTTAGGGCTTCGATCGATTGTTTAATTGGGGAATTAATTTGCTCTGGCCAGTCGTCTGAACAACTGCGACGATCGGTGCTAGAGAATGAAACGATCAGTTAGAGACATGAGACAATCGGCTCATGCTTCAAACCTACAAGAAAATACACATTATTGTTAGATTTGTGATAAAAATGAGAAAATATTGATTTGTGCAATTTCAGGGGATGAAATGAATATCTCTATTTGACAAGCTTAAAAAATTGCAAAGAAAAGGGTGCTAAAAAAGCACGCATCAAAATATTGCGGACTTAAATCTTTGCTTGTCCTCAAGCAATTAAAATATCAATATAATTCAAAGATTTTGGAATAACAAGTTCATCCTCCCTAGATTAGCAATTCTTTTATCCTTTTCATGGCCAAGCGACACATCTCCTAGAACCACGAATTGCAAGCACTATGTTTCTTATGAAAAAAAATTCTTAACTTATTTTTTAAAACTTATACTTTGTAGAAACAATCTTAATCCTACTTGTGCTTCGACACTCAAATTTATATTTTTTTTATTGGTTAATTGTTGCACGGGGATAGAGAAAATTGAGGTGTGAAGGAAGAATCCCTCCTTTATTTGACTTGGGATATATTTTTTTATGGACTTGTGGTTACATTGACCATAATTTTTTATGTGCTCTTTTTTTTGGCATTTTTGGTGGTACACCCCTATTAAATTTATGAGGGGTATGGAAGAAAAGGAAGAGGGAGAATGCCATCCCAGACATAGGGTTTGGCGTGAGAATTATTTTTCCCATGCAGTAAAAACCTTTTTTTGTGTGGTTGCATAAGTTAGAAAAGACATGTAGCTACATTATGTGAGAGTAAAAAGGACAAGATAATCTAATCCTAAAAAATAAGAAATTCTACATTTGATTCTATTTGATACTCTAAGGCTTACCATCATTTCAGGAATTACTATCATTATCATAGGGAACTTGATATTTCAAAGCATTTGAATAATTTTGAGAATGCAAAGTTTTTAACTAATTTCATTTTTTATAATAAAATACAACATTTGGCCGACTATATAAAGGCCTATGTTTCAAAGGGAAAACCATGCAACACAATGTAAAATGCAGAAAAGAAATGCTAAAAATGGAAGATAGAGGGTGGATCACGTACCACCCACCCCCACCCCAAACTTATAATGTTGCTTGTCCCGAGAAAACTCTTAGACCAAGATGGAGGAAAGAGGATCACTGTTGTAGAGGGTGTTGGTGGTGGTAGGAGTAGTAGTTTCCCCAATAAGGAGAGTCGGGATTTGGATAGCTCTACTGGGCTATGTACTCCTCATATGATGGCTGGATGGGGGCATAGTGACCGCAGTCCACATGCCAGGACTCCTATGAATGTTGCATCAGGTACATGTGATTGAGTTGGTGGCCCTGTCTCTGCTGCTCACGCTAGATCTCATCTAGCTGGGTCTGGATCTCGTATAAGTTCTAAGGGCCAGCATCGTCATCAGGTCGTCGCCTGGTGCGACGTCTGGATGGTGGCGGAGGTGGTCCAGTGTCCTCGTCGTGGGCCTCTGAAGAGAGGCTCCTCCTGTGGGGCTGTGGCTCGAGGACAGTGTCTGGGTCTAGATGCTTCAGACTAAATCTCTAGATATGGCCCTATAGGCCAGTCAGCTCATAGATGTAGTTTGTTGTTACAAATCATACATGTAAAGGGAGATGGAGGACCACATGAGTGTTCTTGAACAAAAGGTAATAAATGCCCTCAACACCCAAGCGTATGAACCTACTATTCTTCAGATAGTGAGTGTGGATGAGGTGGTTTTTGAGCTCAAGTGGTGGAAAGGTGATGTGGGTGTTGCCCAAAAAGATGGTGAGATGGGTGACATAGTGGTCAATGCAGAAAGAAGAGGAAGTGGCATGGATGGATTGGGTAATAAAGTGCTCGAGGATAACATTGTCCCAATTGAAGGGCTCTTCATGGAAAAGACACCATAGAGCATAAAGTTCTACCTGTGTGATTTCACCCTGAGCACCTTTCCAACTAAAGATGGTGCAAGTCACAATACGGTGAAGGTAACGGACCACCTGTAATCTCAGCCTTGGGCCCACAAGGAAGATGGGGTAGAAGCCCTGTAATCTCAGCCCAGAACTTGTCTCTATTGTAATGGTCTGGGTAGGAGTCATGAGAACGTTCCATGCAGCATTCTAGTCAATAGTCGTCTCTACCATCAAGGATGAGAGAAGTGATTTGCCTGGAAGATACCTCCAAATTTTCCCCGAAAATCCAGAATTTGCAACTCGAGTTTCCAAAAGAATAATGGAACATGTGAAAAGTGCTCAAAACTCGAGGGTGAGATCACAATAAATGGAGGTGACACGGTAGGGAAAGATAAGGATGTGGTTTCTACACAGGATGTCGTCGGTAGCTTCCTGGATTCCTATTGCATCGAGGGTAGTGCCACACACCCAACAGGGAAGGGAAACGTCGATCGCGTATATATCCTCATAATGCTGGTGATGTTCGACACTAGTGAACTGGACGTGGCTACCCAAAATGGGGGCTATGTGGGGTGAATGGGGGGTGCTGGATTCTGAGTCATTGGTGGCCTTCTGAGTGCCCTCCATCTCACTGAGAAGCTCATCTGCCTCATCAATGTCACGGTGCATCTCTTTGGGCATGTCATGTGAAGACTTTCCAGTGGGGGGTGTACAAAAATGAACTTCGAGAAGAGAACTGGAATGGTGAGGAGGATGTGATGGCCTTGACCTTGTGAAATCGGCCAAACATGTCTACTGTAGGGGATGAGATGGTCGGTAGGCAAGTGAACCAATCATCTGGAGAGGCTGATTCGGGCATCTCGTGCCGGAGACGAGCATCTGTCTTTGGAGAGTCAGGCATCTGGTGTCTGAGACGATCGACTCGGAGTGACAGGATGAGAATCTTGCGATGGTCAGATCAACGGGCAGCTCACCGAGAAGATGGGCAGCCTGTTGAGTAGGGTGAGTGCTTGTCCGGCATGACATCCAGTCTTCTAATTGAGCAGACGTGCAGTGGTGAAGGCGAGGTAGGCGGATGGAGCTTTAGTGGAGTGGAAAGTGGAAGGGGTAGCTTGGGAGCGGCTACGGGAGCTAGCCGAACGGCATTAGATGTTGTCGAGCAGCTGCTGCTCCAGGCGAGCGGTTGCGGAAGGGGTCGAGCAGTGGTGGAGTAGGCGTAGACAAACACCTGATGTTCTAGGTGAGTGTCACAGAGAGCGGGTGGAGGGGGTGAGGCGAGTGGTGATCAACAGTGCCAATCGTCGGCAGAAGCTAGGCGACTGACGGAGTCTAGCATCGATCATCCCGAGTGTGAGGCGAGCTGATATGAAGTGCACATGAGGGTACAAGAGTGAGATCTCATGATGGTGGGGAGGCGGTTAGGTTTAGAGAGTGAGTTGGGAGGATTCAACTCACCTTGGAAGGAGTTTTATAGAAAAGTGAATCCTCTGAACCAATCGGTTGGTTACTGAGCCGATGGACTCATACACCTTGTGCACTGGCCAAGGTTGATGTTATGACCCCACCTCCTGATAACCCTCAATTAAGGGAGACCAAGAGGTCGAAGCCGCACCCATACTTCCGGATCAAAGGTTCGGCAATTAACCAAGAATAATTATAAAATTTTTACATACAAAATGGGAAAATTGTAAGAAAATAAACTTTCGCATACCTTTTTGAAAGCATGGATCTCTAAACTTCTATACACTTATGGATTTTACTCTAACTAATCCTCCTTGTATTTTACTTCATGTATTTCACAATATGACGATTTACTATTTGTCCTTTTGTCTTGTACCTAAAATGCTGACAAACAAAATGTCGGTCAGCCGAAGCTCGTGTGTGGGGGAAACAATAATTATGTAAATACGTTAACAATGTAATCATTCAATTAATCATTTAACAACCAAGATTACATTTTATATATAACTCTACAATCCAAGAGTACCCTATCCTCTATGTTGTCCCCATTAAACCCCTCATGATCCTCCTATAGGTGAACCAATTTCTAGGATTGAGTCACATGGAACTACTCGTAAGTAGCCCACTCCTTAACTCATGGCAGGCTAATGAGTCTCATAGCACTACACGTAGGTAGCCCCGTTTCTATCTCTCAGTAACCTAGACCTTGCTCTAGGATTACCCCTTTTTTTGCCTTTTCAAAGCAATAGAGGTGGACCCAGATCTAGTCAGTTATATACACACATTTATAGTGATAATCATAGTCACATTGAAATAGGTGTTACCTTCAAATCTAAGTTGAAATGTGCAACTTATATCTCTACATCACAATCATTTTGATATCAAAGTTACCTCAATGGAAAACTAGTCTTGAACCTACTAAGGTTTATATCCTTGGTCATCTCCTCTAGGTCTATAGGGTGTCGGCTCTTTTGGGGTCATCTCCTCTAGGTCTATAGGGTGTCGGCTCTTTTGGGGTCATCCCTCTTCCCTCATGCATCAAGAGAGTGTCCTACTCATCTGCCCTTTGGGTCCCATGAGTTCATGAAGGTGATCAATCTCCTAACCCATGGCCCTCAGACAATGATAGGTGTTACCTCCCAACCCTATGGTCATGTACAACTAAGGAATTAGGAAACTCCTACCTTCATCAGTCTTATCCCTACCTGACCCTAGGATAGACTTAGGATTCCATTTATAGTACATGTCCAACTAAGAACCTTGCCCAGGCCTTCATCATCTCTCTTTGTATACATGGGATGACATCCATCCTTTCATAGGGGTCATGGTGACCTACCTACCTTGGTCAGGCCCCTTACCGGTTACCTCCATGGTAACACATCCACATGCACTTAGAGATGGATATTTATGGGTCTATAGGTTCATTCTCATACCATGTACTTTTCACTTAGCTTCTCAAGATCCTATGGGACCTCTTTAGGTTACCTTAAACCAACAAAGCTGATGTACACCCTACCAAAGGGGTCCCTCTCCCAGGATTGAAGGAAAACTATCTCTTGACAACAAGGTAACAAAATCTCTTAGGTCTAGGGTTTACATCCACATGAGCCTACTTAACCCTAGCAAGCTATTAAGGCATAAGCAGATCACCTACTGAACCATGCTAGGTCATACTTGTCCTCGTTCCTCCATGCGGGATCAAGATCATACCTTCCTTTATCATAAACCTACCTGTGAGGGGTTCATCAAACATACCTTAAACTTAAGGGGCTTCCCTTTTCCTCTATACATGAGGACTACCATGCTCGAAACTATAGCAACTTAATTTTCATCATGAGCATTAGGTATACCACTTCCCCTCTTAGGCCTAGGAACCCTAGGTTCACTTTTAGGTGTCCAATTGCATGCTCTATCTCTTAACTACGAACCAAGCATGCAAAAGGCATGACATGCACTCCTTGTCATCCTTCGACTCGAGCAACACTTAGAGTTGGGTTCTCCTTAGGGACAACCAACAAGGTACACGGCCTCATAACCTATTACTAAACCTTTATAGGTCTAAGGAACTCTTCTTCCTACCTCAAAAGGAAAACCCCTATACCGTAGGCACTTAGGTAGAAGCTTCATCTTCTCTCTCTAGGGTTTAGTTCCTCTAAAGGCAACCAAGATATCATCAACTATCATCCACTGTTCCTCATATCTTGGGGTTTTAGGCTTCCAACCTTCTTGCTGGGTTTCCTTCTCTCTCTAGAGATAACCCTACATCCAACCTCACCACTAGAGGTCCTCTCTTCATGGAGGATCAACCTCAAAAGCATGCCCCTACCTGGATGAAACTTATGCTCGCTCAAGGTTATCCATAGCTCTTTATGCTTATTTCATAGGCCATCCTCCCTACCCTCCTGGTCAGGGTTTCAACCCTTTTCTCACACTACTAACGTACCCTGGGTGCATGCTATGCCCTGCTTGCATAAGCCCTTAGGGTTTCTAAGGTCCTTCACTAACAATATCATCTAAGGAGCTATCGTTTACCCTAACATGCACGACCCTTCCCAAGGTTGGGTTTCCAAAGGTGCTAGGTCACCCATGGATCAATTGGCATCCCAAAGGCATGTCCTTTCAGACACCTGGTCTAGCTCATCTCTCCTAACCTTCACTTAGGGTTAGGGTTAGCATCATCCTCAGAGGATGTGCTAGGTCTCTACTTGCAATGGAGATCTCTATCTCCAAGACTAACTTATCCTCCTGACAAGAAGGTCTAGCCTCAGGTCTCTTCTGAGGACATGACAACTTATGTCATACGACCTAAGCATGTATCTATTCTTCAATTTGCGCTTAATCCATTAAGCTTATGTCCATGACATCTTATTTACATGCTTTTCATTAATTTGATGGAGGATTCATTAGACCTTATTAATCTTACCCATAACTTAAGAGGGTGAGGAAAAGAGGGAAAACCCTAAACCTTAAGGTCCTTAACAGAATTTGTGATGAGAAGGGATGAATAAGATGAGAAAGTCCTAAAGGTATCTTATTTCGATTCATACCCTAAGACATTGGCCAGGCAGTCACACAGATCCGGGAGTCCTAATATTCTGACTAGCGGTGTGGAGGAAAATATTTCCAGCCCCCAGTCGTGATCCTTTTCTAGACACCTCCATCTTTCGAATAATCCTCTAATAACTCCCTTGGGTTCTATGGAGTTTGTAAAATTTAATAATTATTAATGGTTAAGTGGGGAACCTACGCTCTGATACCAAATGTTATGACCCCACCTCCTGATAACCCCCAATTAAGGGAGACTGAGAGGTTGGAGCTGCACCCATAACTTCCAGATCAAAGGTTCGACAATTAACCAAGAATAATTATCAAATTTTAACAGACTAAACGGGAAAACTGTAAGAAAATAAACTTTTTCATACCTTTTTGAAAACTTGGATCTCTAAACTTGTATCCACTTATGGATTTTACTCTAACTAATCCTCCTTGTATTTTACTTCATGTATTTCACAATATGATGATTTACTGTTTGTCTTTTTGGCTTGTACCTAAAATGCCGACAAACAAAATTTCAGTCAGTCGAAGCTGGTATGTGGGGGAAATAATAATTATGTAAATACGTTAACAATGTAATCATTCAATTAATCATTTAACAACCAAGATTACATTTTAGATATAACTTCGTGATCCAAGAGTACCCTATCCTCTATGTTGTCCCCATTAAACCCCTCATGATCCACCTATAGGTGAACCAATTTCTAGGGTTGAGTCACATGGCACTACTCGTAAGTAGCCCAGTCCTTAACTCATGGCAGGCTAATGAGTCTCATGGCACTACACGTAGGTAGCCCAGTTTCTATCTCTCAGTAACCTAGACCTTGCTCTAGGATTACCCCTTTTTTTTGCCTTTTCAAAGCAATAGAGGTGGACCCAGATCTAGTCAGTTATATACACACATTTATAGTGATAATCATAGTCACTTTATAGTTGCATGAAATAAATAAACATCCAACAATTATTTTCAAGTAACCGATTAAAACTTCAAGAATCGCCATGAAACTAGAGCGATTATTCATAAGAGTAACCACATACCTGATTTGATGAGTCATGCAGATTATTCAACATACACTTCATGTATATACAATCAAGCCAATCAACAGATCCAAGCAAGTAATTCAATCATCACATAATTCTTGAAAAGAATATGTACTCTATTTATTACACAACTTTATCAAGAATCTACTTTATTGACTTGGATTCTCTTTCTAGGGTTTCTAATCTGCATTAAGGTTTCATTAATATTCATTAGGGTTTCTTAGATCAATTTCTCAAACTTTATCCCTTTTAGGTTAACAAACCCTAAAATACTCTTTTCCATTTATATGAACCTTAATTGCTCAACTATCTATTTTAATAGACTTTTATACCCAAATTGACTTAGGATCATCATATCCCTATTTATTCATGGATTTGAACAATTAAACCAATTCAAAGACATATTCTCCTAAATTAGGGTTTTCAAGCTCATTAATGCATAATCATGCACAAAACCCTAAATTAAGCCAATTATATAAAAAGATCATCTTTTTAGATCCTATTTTCACTTTCATTAACAATAGGTTAATATCAACTTGAATTATCCAAATAACATCATTAAGTCCATCTTTCATCAAAACTAAGGGTTTTTCCTTAATTAAATCATTAAACATGATAACTTTATGTACTTTTCAAATTTCAAGCATATACGCACATAAACTCTAAATTAGACTAATCATGTGCAAAGTTCTTCCTTTTTTATCATAATGTACCTTTTTACATTTAACAGGTTAACATCAACTCTAATGATCCATTAAACCCTATTAAACACTTTATTCATTTCAAAATAGGGTTTCTTAAGAATTAAAGCATTAAAGATGATTACTTCCATTACTTTTCGGTTTGCAATTAGAATCAGGCTTCAAACATAATTTCTTTGTGTTCCTATCGTTCTGAGGATCAATTTTCATATATGACTTGTTTTAATCCGAGTTCCCTAGAATTAGTTATGATTTTAGCAAAGAAATGTACCTCTCGGCCAATCAGATGGTGCCACGTCGTCCTTCCATGCAACTTGACTTGTAGATCTGGAAACATTTCAAATTTACCACTTTGCCCCCACATAAGTTGGTTGTGTCTTCAGCCCTTGGAGGGCATAATTGTCCAACGACCCATAAGGGTCATCTTCCTCCTTCAACTCACCCTAGGGGCCGCGTTTTGTAGCCTTGCGTGGGCTCTATTGGAATATCAATCTCATCGATCTCATAAGTATAATACCAAATCCCATCAATCAAATCACTTTTTGGGCCACCATCCTTGGTGGAGTTTGTTCCTTCAACTCCATCGCTCATAGGCGCACACATGGCACCTGTACTTCTAGGCCAAGGTGTCCGCTATGGCGCTCATCGGGCCAAGTATTGGCGGCCGTCATTGCAGCCTAGTTGTTGTTGCGGCACGAGATCATGGGCATGAGATTGTCAGCCAACCTTCCCTTGGGTTTGTGGGAACATGCAACAACAACTAAGGTCGTCCAATGGTCCCTCGACGCTCCGTAGATGTGCTATAACCCATGGTTAGGGTTTCAAACGTGAAGAAGCAATGGGGTAGAGAGAGAAAGATGTAGGATCCATTTAGAACTCGAACCAGTGTTCTACCCTTTATATAGGGGTGAGGAAAGAAGCTCTAGGTCGGCTGTTCACGAATCAAAGAGTCCCTTTCTAAGTAGGAAATCAATTCCTTCAATGAAAAGTATATTCTCTCTCTTTCTTTTTATCCTTTGGATATTCTCTATTATATGGGTATTAGAAATTTGAAACTCCTCTTTCATTTTATTTGTACTTGCCATTTAATTGATTGACACAAAATTATATTCTCGTCAAGAAGGAAATACTCTTTTTTAATAATACCACATAATTCTATTAATAATGAATCACATTATCCTCTTATTTTGCAATTTTGGTATTTTCTATATCTTTCTTCTTTATTGGGACTCCTTGGATCCCAAGACACTCCTTTATTTCGAAATTCTTTTTATTGGATACTCATTATCCTTCTAGATGCATCTAAATGCATTATTTCCCATTATCATGTGTATTTCTTATTAAAATATCTCTTTTTGATAATTTCTCTTTATTTCTCTTTTATTTTCCTCATTGGTATTCCTTTTATCATTAGGAATCCTTGGAACACAAAATTCCACAAAGGATCACCTAATTATACCTTTTCCCACTTATTTCCAACATTTTAACATTATTTTCAATTTCTTTCTTACTAAAGAAATACTTAATTATCCGAATTATTAGACCTATGGTGGCTGAGGGGGAACTCGGGGGGAGAGGTGGCGATGGCGATGGCGACACAACTGGGGGGGGCGGGGATCTGGAAGAGGGCCAGATCTGTCTATCTCTGAAGGGGAGCATCGGACAACGAAGTCCCATATGAACAAGGAAGTCCATTCCGAGATGGAATCTGGAGGTAACACGGGCGTTAGGGTTTCGGTCCCAAAGATCGGATTCCAATTCCAATATAAAGGCATGAGGGGAGGACAAGGACCTGAGTCCATGGATGAGGACAGCGTCGTCGGTGCCAAGGGTGGTTCGGTGACTGGAAGCAAATGACCTAGATCTACAGAAGGTACCCCCCGGCGGGATCCCATAGAAAACACGAATACCACAGGGGCGAACGGAGGCAAAGCTTGGGCTGGAGGAGCCAACGATAAACCTTCTTTTAGTAAATGTGTAGCGGGGGAGGATTACGTGGAAGTGGATCATGATTCTATGATGCTGGAGCCGTTGTTCGAATCACATCTTCATGATCATGAGATCTCTCTTAGTAGCAGTGTCGAAACACCTATTCTTACGATCAACGAGGAGGCAGAAGAGAAGCTTGCCAAACCATGGCAATATGCAGTAGTCGTCAGATTGATAGGAGGAAGCATAGGGTATATGACCCTGCGAGAAAGGATCAAAATGATGTGGAACATCATTGGAAGGTTTAACATGTTTGAACTGGACATGGACCACTTTGTCATCCAACTTTCATGCAGGAAGGATTATGAGATGGCGATGGCAGGAGGCCCTTGGAAGATTTTCGGTTGTTGTCTAGTCATATGGGATTGGATCCCTAGGTTCATACCATCCAAGGAGATGCCACAGTACCTTGTCACCCGGGAAAGGATTATGAATCTTCTGTTACACCTGTATGTCGAAACCGTATTCGAGTACATTGGACTGGCGCTTGGAGGGCTATTCAAAGTAGATGAGCACACTCAAAGGTGCTCAAGTAGCAAATTCGCCAGGCTAGAGGTAGAGGTTGATACCAGGAAGGAGTTGATCAGGTCCATTATAATTAATTACCAGGAGTACGAGGTCCTTTATGAAGCGTATCCAGACATGTGCAGCGAGTGCAAGGAGCTCGGACATCATAGCACACATTGCCCACAAAAACAGTAGCAGGATGATCAAGGATGGAGAAGTGACAATAGGCAGAAGGAGGATGATGGTAGAGATGACTGGCAGACACAAAGACGAAGAGGGAGCGACAAGAGCGGGAACCAAAAGAATGATTGAGGTCACATAAAATCGAACACCAGTAACAGGTTCGAAAGTCTCAGTGAAGGAGAGGAAGGGGAGGACGAAGACAGAACTGTAAATGATACAAACGATGGACCTACCATAACCCCGAATCCAAGACAACAAGGGAAAGTCTGAAAAAGAAGAAGAAAGTTGTTCAAAAGAGAAACAACTCTACGGACGACAAGTGTGAGGTATTAAAGGATATCTCGAATAAGATGATACAGAAGGACAATGAAGGGAAGGACGCACACAAGAAAACCGATAAGGGAAAGGATGATGAAATTCAAGAAATACATACCATTGCAGACCCAGGCATTGATGAGGTTATAGAGAATGAGAAGGACATGGAGATGGAGTCAGAGAAACCAGGGAAAGAAGGCGAGGAAGGAGACACTACTGTTGACAACCAGTATGACAAAGACCATCCTGATGGGGGTGCCTCGTCCAGCTGAAAAATCAAAGGGAGCAGCACCAAAATGAAGCCTGTAAAGGTGAAGTTGTCGTACATACAGAGAAGGAGTCCAAGGTTGAACCCAGTAGCGATGGAGGTGAGTAACACGGGTGGGGAATCTAACCCAACAAGCTGAAGGTCCCTCTGCAGATATCCCCAACTTCCAACAACTGTTGAATGCTAGATACAATCTATCGGAACGTTAGAGGAATTGGGAATGATGACACTGTGCGAGTGCTCAAGGAGATCATGGTAACTCATAAACCAAAGTTAGTAGCCATCGTTGAACCACAGATCAGTGGGGAGGCGGCTCAAAAAGCTATCAAATCGCTTGGGTTCACTAATTCGTATAGAGTTGAGGCTAGAGGCTTCAAGGGAGGAATATGGGTCTGCTAGAAAGCCACAGATTGTAGAGTGGATATTATTAACTGCCATAGACAATTTGTGACATGCAAGGTGGATGGAGGTACGTATGTTACTTTTGTGTATGCCAATCCTCATATTAGTGTCAGGCGGCTGATCTGGAAACATATCGTGGATATGGGACACAAGTTTAATGGTCCATGGATCGTTGTGGGCGATTTTAATACCACTATGAATCCTGCTGAGAAGAAGGGAGGAAAGCACTATAATTTTGGCGAAGCTAAGTTGTTCAGTGATACGCTTATGGCAGCTGGGCTATCTGATATCGGTTTTTCTGGTCTGAAGTTCACTTACAAACATGGTGGCATGCATGAACGGCTTGAAAGAGCAGTAGCTAATGTGGAGTTCATCCAGGAGCAAGCACATTTCTCGGTCACACATCTGCCTCGGATTTTCTCGGACCACTGCCCCATCCTTATCAAAGAGAAAAGAAGAAAAGGGGGGAAGGAACGTTTCAGTACTAAGTCCTATTGGGAAGGAAATGAGGAGTTTCAGGAGATGCTTACACATAACTGGCAAGGAGAGCATGAATTCTATATGGCGCTGGGTAACACAAAGAAGAACATAACAACTTGGGACAGAAAACATAGAAAACAAAGGAGAGAGAAGAAAGAAAGATTGTTCAATAACATAAACAAGCTTCAAGAAATGTAGGAGAGAAGGTATGATCCTTAGACTGACGAGCTTCTTACAACTATGCAGGGAGATATGGCGCATATTCTCAGGCAAGAAGAGGAAGAGTGGAAAAGAAAGAGCCACATCTCGTGGTTGAAACATGGAGATGACAACACTAAGTTTTATCAAGCTTTCGTTAAACAGAGAAAGAGAAGAAATTGTATTGATGCTCTTAAAGATCATAATAACATCTGGACCACAACGGAGGAGGAGGTTAGAACGTTGGTTCAAAATCATTTTAGAACCATATTTACGGGCGGAGATGGCCATGAGGTGCAAAGGTAATCCAGGGAAGTTCCAGCGACTTTCTGAAAGTGAGACGAGGATGATGGCTGCTGAACCGACAGAAGATGAGGTGTTACAAGTGCTCAAGAAAACCGACCCCAACAAAGCGGCAGGCCCGGACGGAATCACAGGGAACTTCATGAGGAGATACTGGCTCAGGGGGGGGGTTCTGCCTGATGATATTTACAACTCTTCCATCGTCTTAATCCCAAAGGTCAATCATCCGGAGAGATGCGACCAACTGAGGCCCATTTCTCTGAACAATCTTTGCTTGAAGATGTGTTCCAAGGTTGCAGTGGAACGTTTGAAACGGTGTATGCCGGAGTGGATTTCTAAAGAACAATCAATTTTTGTTCCTAGACGAATAATTACTGATAACATTGTTGTTGTGCAGGAGGTCATCCATAGAATGAGGAGACCCAAGGGGGCTAAATTTATGGCTGTGAAAGTGGATCTCTCTAAAGCTTACGACATGATGTCATGGGACTTTGTGGATGACACACTGAATCATACTGATATTCCTAAGAATCTTAAAAGGTTCATTATGAATACTATCAGATCTGGGAGAACTTCGATTGTTTGGAAGAACACCACTCTACCAGAGTTTAAGGTGACAAGAGGTTTAAGGCAAGGAGACCCACTGTCTCCCTACTTATTTGTGCTCTGCATAGACAGATTAAGTCAGATGATCCGGGTAAAGGTGAGGCAGAATGTTTGGTAACCTTTGAAGCTGTCCAAGACGGGGCCTGCCCTAGCACATTTGTTCTTTGCGGATGATATCATTCTATTCGCGCAAGCATATATGGCCAACATAAAGACCATTATTGATTGCTTCAAAGATTTTAGCACTGCCTCAGGCCAGAAGATTTCAGTTGAGAAAACGAGAATCTACTTCGCTGCAGAAGTGAAAAACAGAGTGCGTCGTGCAATCTGTAGATATAGTGGCTTCATTAAGACCTATGATCTAGGGAAATATCTCGGGGTGCCACTGTTACATAAGCGAGTAAACAAGGATACATACGGGGAAGTGCTCACTAATGTGAATAACAAGATAGCTTCTTGGTCAGCCCGGTGCCTCTCTTTGGCGGGGAGAATTTGCCTGGCGAAAGCGACGATGACGGCGATGCCTACTTACTTAATGCAAACGACTGCAGTGCCGGTAGGCTTATGTGATCGGATTGATGGTACCATCCACAGATTTATCTGGGGGGGAGGAAGAAAGGAGCGACCCATGTCGTTAGTAGCCTGGAAGAAGGTTATCAATATCAAAGCAAATGGAGGATTAGGAGTCAAGACCATGTGAGAATGGAATAGGGTCTTACTGGCAAAGAACACATGGGATGTGGTGAGAAACAGACCCACGATCTGGTGTCAGCTGATAAGAAGAAAATATGTTGCCTACAAGGAGGGAGATAAGCTGAACCTGTCCAGACTAGTGAAGGCTACATTGGAAGGTAAAGGTTTTATCACCCAAAATTCGTATATTCAACTGGTGACGGGGAAGGACACAAATTTCTGGGATGATGTTTGGGTGAAGAGTCATGGGAAGCTGTGTAACATAGCTACGAAAGTTATTCTGGATGATCTCCAAGACCTGAAGGTGAGAAGTGTAGTGCTTGATAATAATGGTTGGAATGTGCTTTTCTTGAAGGAGTGGCTTCCTATGAACTATGTTAAAGACATCTTGCGTATTCTACCTCCTACGAAGCAGGTTGGGAAAGACAATATTGTCTAGAATCACACTGCCACGGGCAAGTTTACAACTAGTTCAGCTTACAAAACTTGTCGACAGGAGGCTGATCTTATGGTTCAGGGAGAATGGAGGACTATATGGAACGCCCATATCCCAGCTCGGGTGAAGATGTTCATATGGACCTTATTTCACAATGCGATCCTAACGAATAAAAGAAGAAAGGAGAGGATGCTGGCGGAGGACAGAAGGTGCAGTATTTGTAAGATTCAGGAAGAAGATAGCCTCGATGCAGTGCGAGATTGTCAACATGCTACTGAATGCTGGAAGAAGATTCTAGGGAATGGGATACCTCAAGATTTCTTTACTTAACCGAACCTCCAAGCCTGGATACGTGGGAATCTGAGGAACAAGCCAGTTCAAGACAGCTTCATGTTCGGCTGTTGGAGTATTTGGAAGAGCAGGAACGGACATGTTATGGAGAACAAGCAGCCCAATCATGAGCATACAACCAGAAAGGTAAATCTCGAGCTTCGCCTGAATCAGCTGGCATGGCATCGAGAGGAGGATGAACATTCTGCAGCACAACAGGAGCAATGGGAAGCTCCGATGGAAGGCTGGTTAAAAATAAATACAGATGCGGCCTGCCAGAAGAGAGGAAGTAGTTATGCCTTTGTCGTGAGAGATTGTAGAGGAAGGTGGTTGATGGGAAAGGGAACCAAAATAGCTGCGAGGGATGCTCTGGAAGAGGAAGTGGAAGCCATCATCATTGTGATGAAGGAGGCAGAGAAGCTAGGGTGGGAGAAGGTGATCGTGGAATCGGATTGCAAGATTGATGTCCAGTTGCTTCAAGGTGTAGAGGATGAAGCCCCACGTTTCATAGAAGCACAGGCAGAGTGTAGGAGGATGATGAAGTCAAATTGGATGCTTGTTCATGTGAAGAGGGATCGCAACCAGCTGGCTGATGAGTTAGCTAGCTACCACCAAAAACAAAACCTTAGAGGAAGGTATTACACCTACCCTCCTGACTGCCTGTATGGCAGGTTAGTTAGTGATTGTAATGGCAGTAGTACTGCCATATTTAGATCTATTCAAGATTTTATTTGTAGCAATAATTTTGTTGATTTGCTCATAAGAGGAGGACGGGATGAATAAGAACACCTCCTGACTTGCCCTAAAAAAATACTTAATTAAACTTTTCTTTTCTTATTTCCTTTTCTTTGCAACTTTGGACTCCTTGGGACCCGAGGAACCCAAGAGGAATGAAATCCCTCTTTGGATTTTCCTTCTAGAGGTTTCCACATTTTTCTTTTCTCAAATATTCAATTATTCATTTACTACTTGAATTTTCTTATTAATGGGGCCCAATAGCCAATAAATCCCACAAAACAATTATCAAGGCTATTGTAAACGAAATCCATGTCTTCAAAACAAATTATATCATTATTTTTTCAATTATCCTTAATATGAGAAATTGCATTTCTCCCCAATTGAACCCAAAAATTGGGGTTGTAACAGTTGAGTAAAGAGGGGTCACCTCAGACGAAGGGAGAAGAGGGGTGGCCACATTGTGGGAATTGTGATAAGGATAGGACCTGAGCCGAGCAGATGGATGTTGAGCCGATCGGCTGAGCTATCAAAAAGGCCCATGTGTGATGGTTGGACCGATCAGTTGGTGAACAGAAGCGATCGGTTCATTGTCCAGAAACTGAAAGAAACAATAACAAAAAAGGGAAAGGAATGAAAAGGGAAGATAGTGTTGTGTTGCATCCCAACTAGCACCTTGTTTTACGTCGTGGCCTGACGAGAGATGGATCAGTCTATTAGGATTATGAGGAAGTTGTGGGGTCGGATAGGTTCGGGTCTTCCAAAGGTGAACATTTGTTTGAAGTTGAAGTGACAAGGTCTTCAGCGGTGATGTATCATTTAAGTCGGTGCCCATTAACCTTAAATTCACCCAAAAATTTATCCCAAAGAAGAAAGGCATCATGTGGATAAGCACACTTGACAATTTCAGGGACATACCATCTTGACTTGAGTTTTCCAGGAGAAAGCCATAATCTTGAATTAAAAACTAAAACATGGTTCCCTTCTCTAATGTCCTTATGCTTGATGTGACCATCATGCCACATTTTGGTTCGGTCTTTGTAGATTCTAGCACTTTTTTAGGCACTCACTCTAAGTTCATCAAGCTCATTCATTTGGAGAAGATGTTTTTCTGCAGCAGCAGAAAGGTCAAAATTTAAACTTTTGATGGCCCATCTGGCCTTGTGCTCTAATTCTATTGGTAAGTGGCATGACTTGTCGTAGATCAGTATAAAGGGGTAGTACCAGTGGGTTTTTGTAAGTAGTACAATATGCCCACAGAGCGTCATTGATTTTCAACGCCCAATCTTTCCTAGCACGTCCAACAATGTTTTCTAAAATGGATTTGATTTGTCTATTGGATACTTCAACCTGCTCACTGGTCTGAGGATGGTAAGGAGTGGCGACTTTGTGGTAAACCCCATATATCTTTTCAATAGAGCCTCAAAACGTTTCTCCAAAAAATGGGATCCCTCGTCAAAAATGACGATGCGAGGGACTCCAAATCTAGGGAAAATAATGTCTTTACAGAGCTTCTTAATAGGTTTGGAGTCACAGGTTTTAGTGGGTATGGATTCAACACATTTTGACACATAATCGACTGTGACTAAAATGTAAGCAAACCCATAAGAAGAAGGAAATGGGCCCATGTAGTCGATCTCCCAGACGTCGAAAATCTCTAATTCCTACCAAGAGGTCAGGGGCATTTGGTCATGCTTGGAAATGTTACCCATCCTTTGACATTGGTCGCATGAGAGAACATAATCATATAAGTCTTTGAAGATGCTGGGCCAAAAAAATCTGCATTGCAGGACCTTTCTAGCTATTTTTTGGGAACTCATGTCCACCATAGGGGCCAGAGTGACATTGTTCCAGGATGTCAATGCTTTCTTATTGGGATACACAACGACGATACAAACCATCGACACAAAGTCTGAAAAGATAGGGTTCATCCCAATAATAATTTTTGAGATCATGTAAAAATTTAGCTTTAGAGTGTCCCGTATATTCGGGGTGCAATACACCTACAACTAAATAATTCACAAAGTCGGCAAACCTGGGGAATTGGGAGTCTACCTTGAGTAATTGGTCATCGAGTAAAGAATCATTTATGGGATTTTCATCAATGGGGCTATAGCTAAGTCTACTTAGGTGGTCAGCCATGACATTTTTAGACCACTTTTTGTCTAGAAATTCTAGATCAAACTCCTACAATAACAAAATCCATCTTATGAGTCTAGGCTTGGTATCCTTCTTGGTCATGAGACAACGAATGGCAGCATGATCTGTGTAAACAATAACTTTCAAACCAACAAGGTATGAGTGAAATTTATCAAATGCATAGACAATGGCTAGCATTTCTTTTTTAGTGACAGTGTAATTTAATTGTGCTTCATCTAAGGTCTTAGATGCATAATAAATGACATGGTTTTTCTTGTCAATTCTCTGTCCTTAAATGGAACCTACAACATAGTCATTAGCATCATACATGATTTCAATGGGTAGGGCCCAGTCTGGTGCAAAAATGATAGGAGTGGTTGTGAGAGCATTTTTCAAACATAGAAAGCTCTTCATGTATGTCTTATCAAAATGGAAACCACCTCCTTTTGAAGTAGATTGGTGAGAGGTTTTGTGATTTTGGAAAAGTCATAGATGAATTGCTGAAAGAAGCCGACATGTCCTAAGAAGGCTCAAATGTCTTTGATTGAGGCTGGGGGAGGAGACTTGGTGATGACCTCAATCTTAGCTTTGTCCACTTCAATGCCTTGGTTGCCCTCCTTAACCATGAAGTGACACTTATCCCAATTAAGGACTAAGTGTGACTCAATACATCTATCAAGGACAAGGGAGAAGTTTTTAAGGAAAGAATCAAAATTGTCTCCAAAGATGGAGAAATTATCCATGAAAACTTGCATGACTATTTTAGTTAATCCTGAAAAAATGGCAGACATACATCTTTGGAAAGTGATTGGTGCATTGCACAAGACAAAGGGCATTCGTCTAAAAGTGTATGTACCAAAGGGACATATGCAGGTGGTTTTCTCTTGATCTTCAGGATGGATAGGAATATGATAAAATCTTGAGTAGCCATCTAGATAACAGAAGTATTGTTGATGGGCTAAGCGTTCAAGAACTTGGTCTAGGAAGGGAAGTGGGAAGTGGTCCTTCCTAGTTGCTTTGTTGAGCTTCCTGTAGTCAATGCACATTCTCCACCCTATGACTATACAAGTGGGAATGAGGTCATTCTTCTCATTTTGAATGGCAATAGTCCCTCCCTTTTTGGGAACAACTTGAATTGGGATGACCCATGGGGAGTCAGAGATGAGAAAGATGATTCCAATAGTCAAAAGTTTAATCACCTCTAGACAGACTACTTCCTTCATTTTTGGGTGAGTTTTTATTGCGGATCTTGAGAAGGTTTGTGGTCTTCTATCATTGGGATTTTGTGGATGCAGATGGATTGATCTATTCCAACTAGATCTGCCATTTTGTACCCCAAGGAAACTCCTTTTTTCCTGAGTTCACTCATAAGTTTGTTTTCTTGTTCAAGGGGAAGGGCAGAATGTATGATGACAGGACATAGTTCTATCTCCTCAAGAAAGACACATTTCAGGCCTATGGGAAGGGTCTTCATTTCTGGGGCCTTTAGCAGTTCAGGCTTACCTTCTATGGTGGAAATCATCTTAAGGTCCTCAATTTCAGCATCGGCGATCTCCTCAAAGTTATCTAAATGAGCCTTACATTGATCTAATTGTTCATTGTCAAAATTACATTCACAGGGGGTAGTGAGGGTTGTGTGTAGGGGGTCATCAACTAACTCCCATTCCTACCTTAGTTGGGATAATTTGTCAATGCAATCAAGGAGGTAGGCTTCTTCCTCAAGACTAGGCCCTTTCATGCTTTCAAACACCCTAAACTCTAGGGTTTGCTTCCCTAATCGTAATAGGATGGTACTAGCCTCAACATCAATCAAAGCTCGGGTGGTGGCTAAGAAGGGACGTATAAAAATGAGAGGGTAGCTTAGATATTCCTTTATGTCCATAATCACAAAATCACAAGGAACATAAGCATCTTTTCCAACCTTAACTGGAATGTCTTCTTATGATTCCCATTGGTTTGGTCATGGATGAGTCTGCTAGTTGGATAGTCATGGCTATGGGTAACATGTCATTGAATCGTAGTTTCTTGCAAAGTCTATAGGGCATGATGGATAAACTGGTTACTAAATTAGCTAGGACCTTTCTACAAGCATTGTCACCCAAGTAGCATCTGATTCCAAAAGAACCTGGGTCCTTTTATTTTTTAGGCATCTTACTTAGAATTATGTCTGAAGTGGTCCTAGCAAGTTTAACAGTCTCGTATTCTCTAGTGGCATACTTCCTATTCAAGAGGGATTTCATGTACTTGGACCAGGTGGGCATGTTTTCCAAAGCATCAAGGAAAGGAATGTCGACATGTAGTTTTTTCATAGTATGCCTAAATTTCATGAAGTGGGTGTCAAGTCTTGTTTGTTTGAGGTGGGCTTGGTAGGGAGGTTGGGGTTTGTAGATTCATTCTTCGTCTTCTACCTGAGGGGTTTCGGGGATAGATGGTTTAGGTGTAGCTTCAGGTTCAACAACTACCATATACTCATCCTCGAATTCTAGAGGTGGGTCTGAAGGTTTTTCTGGAGGGGGAGGGGAGTGTGCCTTTCCCGAATGAGTGGAGACAACCTTGAGTTGTTCGGGATGTTTGGGGTTGTTTTTAGGCTGCCCTGTAAAAGTTATGGTAGGATTTTTTTGTTGGGCAAACAAACGATCTAGCTGGGCATCAATTGCCTTTTGATGGGTTTGTTGGGTGATGATGATTTGCTTCAAGGCATCTATCCTTTCGTCAGCTGAGGGGGTGGGGGTAGGAACATTTGGTGGCGGTTGAGGAGGTGGATGATTGAAGTTTTGAGGGGGAAGGTTTAAGTTTTAGAATTGTTGTCCTTAATATGGTGGTCGGGTTGGGTGATTTCCTCAGTAGTTTCCTTGGGTTCCAAAGTTCATTTGGTTGTTGTATGGGAATCCAGGTGGTGGTCGATTGTTTCCTTGAGGGTAGGGAGGCCTTTGTTGGGATTGGAGTTGGCTAGAGTTTTTGACACCTGCAAGGTTCCCATATTGGAAACCAGGGTGGTTTCTAGTCTGGTTGTGGTTGTAGTATCCTTAGACTCATATGGTACAAATTGAATTGAGGTCTTCTAGTTGTTGTCCCATTTATGGCTGCATGGGGGTGTTGTAGAGGTATGGACAGTGTAGGGTGGTGTGATTGTATCCTTGGAAAATGCCACAAAGAGATTCCACAACTTTTATTTGTTGGGGTGACTCCCTAAGGGTACCTAGGGATGACTCTAACCGATCTTGTTTTAGGGCAATTAATTTGAGGCATTCTGCTATGCTTTGGATATCATGATTAACTTCTTCCTTGGCTACCTTAAGGATTCCACCAATTCCCCTTCTAGCCCTTATTTCAGAAGCCCATTTGACTACCTCCCATGCACTAGTCAGGCTTTGGTGCATGAAATTTCCTCCAGATGAGGAATCTAGAAAGAATTTGATATCATCATCAACACCACGATAGAATATTTCTATGAGTCGGGCTTGAGAGATATCATGGTGAGGGCACTTCCTAAGTAAGTTTGTGAACCTTTTGTAGGATTCTCCTAAAGATTCTCTAGGGGACATGGAAAAGTGAGTGATTTGTCCCCTGAGTTCATAGGTGAGAGAAGGGGGGTAAAATTTCTCAAGAAACTTACTTTGTAGAACCTACCAAGTTTGGCCATGTTCTTCACTCTCCATGGTATTGTACCATCTACTAGCTTGGCCGGAGAGGGAATACTTGAACAATCTAAGGCGGATGGCATCTTCAAAGATGCCTGGGAGTTTGTTCAGAGAACAAAGGTCAATGAACATTTGAAGGTGATCTTGGCAGCTTTCCCCATTATTTCTTGAGAAAGGATCGGCTTACATCATGGTGATCCATTGGGTTCAGATCTCAATTTGGGGAGCGATTATGTCGGGAGGCATGAATGGGTGTTGGGAGTAGGCAGATTTGGAAATAGAAAAATCTTTCAATTGTTTTTGCCTTTCATCTTCCCTCCTATTGGCTTCTAAGGTTTCTTGTTCATCCATATAGGCTTCCTATAAAGTGGCTTCTCTAGCCGCTTGGTCGGCTAAGATGTTCTCTCTTTGAGCCGCTAACGCCTGGTTGATCCTACGGGAAACTTCTTCTTCATCCAGCATATTTTGATTTTGATTTTGACGATTTAGACGGTGGAAAGTTCTATCTATCTCTGGATCAAACGATTCAAAATCGACGTTCGGGCGTCACATGCACAAAATAAACTGTTAATTGTGTGTAGAAAAAATGGAATGTTGGAATGGAAACTAGGAAGGAGGAATAGTACTTCTGGAATGTTACTTGGAAGGCATAAAAATGGAAAAAAAAGTTCTTCAAAAGTTTTGGGGTTCAAAAAAACAAATCTGTTGTCCCCGACAATGGCGCCAAATTGATATCTGTCGCTTAGCACACCAATTACTAAGATTGTTAATCCTAGAGTTTAAACCTTTTTAACTTCCCTGTTAAGGCTAGTATATAAAGGGTCGAATCCCACATGACAACTTTTTAAAATTGTTTAATCTAAACCCAATTCTTGAAGAACTTTATTGTTTATTTTTGGTATTTTCAGATTTGGAACTAGAATTTAAAAGTCAGTTGGGGGTGATTGTTGATTATGCTAAGAAAGAAAGTTGTCGAATTTAAATGCACTAAACAAGAATTTTTTTGACCTACAAAAGGTAAACAAAGATTGTTGTTAGCATAAGAAGATATTATGAATTGAAAGACTAAAAATTAAATCAAACAAAAATAGTCAGTAACTGAAATCAAAGGGAGAGAATCGAGGCTTTAGGGGTTTTCACCACCTTAGCCTAGGAAAACGACTAATCCTTAAACGACAAATTTGATGAAGGCAAGTGAATTAAAAATCCAATAAAGATGATCTCAACATGAGCCCATTGGTCATGGTGCTCATTTTCCTTAGTTCATCATCCTAAAAAGAGAACATCCATGGTCATTTCAAAACTCTTATGCAGTTGAGATTGTTGTTCTAAACCTGAATTTCCAAGGTCATACCCATTCAAATTAACTTTCGATATTATCAATTAATTACTTTGATATATTAATTAGTTATCAATCACAAAGGACATCTAAATCATCAAGGAAAAGTTGAAAACCATGGCTAAGGGGTTATTCCCCTTGCCTCAATAAAAGACTACTCACTCAAGGAGAAGGAGCAAAGAGAGACAGAGGAAGGAAGTGATCTAGCCATATTCGAGTATTACGAATAGTGATCCTTGGTTAGAGACAATGAAAATGGTTGTCTCTTCCTATCTTGCTCGATTGCTCAAGAGAGGGGAGGAGAAGATGATAAAGAACTAGGTCTAAACAATACGGAAATAAAGGAATTGAAATAATACTTAACTGAGATGAAAATGCTACTTTATTGCCTTAAGAATAAGATTACATAAATAAACTGCTACAGAAATCCTTTGTACAAAAAGTGGTTCCTTAAGGAGGAGGAAGTACCCCTCCTTTTATAGGAGAAGGAGGGGGCAAAGATACACTTAGGGTTTAGGGAATTATGATTGGCGGATGGCTTTTTGGGCTATCTGTGTGGTGCCAACTGATAAGTTCAAGGCTGAGCCGATCGACTGGCGGCTACGGGGAAATGACGGTGAAAGGAACAATCACCAACCCTAATATAGGGTGGCGGCATGAGCTATATTCGCTCGACTGGCCAGGATTTCCTCCCATTTTTAGGGCTTCGATCGAGAGTTTAGTCTTGGGAAGTAATTCACTCTGGCCGGTCATCTGAATAACTACGATGATCGGTGTTGTAGAATGAAATGATTGGTTGGACACATGATACGGTCGGTGATGGAGATTGAAATACTCGGTTAGAGACATGAGATGATCAAATCATGCTTCAAACCTACGAGAAAATCACATTATTTTCAGATTTGTGATAAAAATGAGCAAATATGGATTTGTGCAATTTCAGGGGATGAAATGAATATCTCTATTTGATAAGCTTAAAAAATTGCAAAGAAAAGGGTGCTAAAATAGCACGCATCAGGTCCCACCCTTGTGGTTTGCCACATTTTTTAGGTAATCAACAGTGATAACAATAGAACCATGGAAGTAAAGAGGAACTATAATAATGAATCTTTGAGAAAGTTGATTAGATGTCTAGTGTGTCCTAGAGTCGTGCATGTACTCTTGGGTCCAGGTAGGAAAAGTTTGTATATGGTGTTTCAAACAAATCAGACTTTTGTTAGCATGTTAATGATTGTTTGTGTGGCATATTTGAACATTGTTCTCTTGTGTGTATATGTTGTGGCTAAGCTGTTAGAACAATTTGTATCAAATTCTTGGCATAGTATAGATACAAGAAAGATGTTGGGCTCTTATGTGAACATTTATGAGTGGGTGTTGATGTTGATGTTGATTTTAATTTATGCATATTTTTGGGTATGTGATTAATTAGTGTTCAATTGTGTTTTATTTTTTGAGTAATCTCATTTAGTACAATGGGTTCTCATTATTTGGTATTAGAGCTTTAGGTTCACTAAGTCTATAGAGACACTATGACTTAGGACTAGGATGATGTTTAAGTTAGGAACATGACATGAAAATATAGTGCATACTACCTAATCTCAGCACTTGGATGCCCTGGATAGGTATTCAATTATTGAAGAAAAGGTAAGTATGGAACTCTTAGATTGTTCTCTTTATGATTACTCTGATCAAGCAGTCATTTTAAAACAATCTAAAGAGCATAATAAATCAGAAATTAGGGTGTAGATAACTCAATATTACCTCAAGAGAAGATGAGAGTTACCTCATTATCTATCAAAACTTGAATGTTTGGTAACAATAAGAGAAAGATACAACACCTTGAAATCTAAATCTGAATACAAATAAGAAAAAGAGGAGTTCTTGAAGATGTGATTCAAGAAGAAAATAAAGTAAAATATAGATATGTTTGTGCTTATAAAGTGAATCAAGGTATGAAATCCACATAAGATGGAGAGCACTCCTATTATAGGCACAAAATGAGAAGATGAATGGGAACAATGACAAAGGAATAAGGTGTAACATGAGTTAATATCAGACCAACCTATGTGTGTAAGAAAGTGTTAATGTAAGATTAGCATGGCATGTGAAAGAAATTAAGGGAGATGATCCATGTTTAATGAAGAAAATGTGGAATATGGTGATTTACCTGATGATAAGTGTTTGAAAAACATAATACAATAAGAGAACATACCCAAGTGTGATAAATAGTCATCAGGTAAGGAGTAATGAGATATGTTAATCATGATGATCCCTATGCTAATGGCAACGAACCCGAAATGAAAAAGGTAAAATGATACATAAGAAGTTGTAACCTGAATAATGAAAATAGAATTTGTTACCTTTTTTTTAGTAACCCTTGAACAATCTTGCTATAATGTGGGAAGTTGATTCCCTTTGTATCTTTCCTTTATAGGTAACAACTTTCAAGTGGATAATTGACACTTGGTATAGGTGTATTAGTTATAAACATGAGGGTGGATGGCTTATTACAGAATAAGGTTGCTTGGACTACGGTTCTAAGATCATAAAGTTTGTGATGAGTTTGCTTTTGAGCCTTCCAATAATTAGGAAGTCTCCTACTATATGTCTTGAGATTTTTTATGTTGGTAAAATTAAATGAGATAAGGATGTGATTTCCTTATAGCACATGATGTGGATACCATGGTAATGAATCCTATTATCTAAGATGTATCAACAATATGGGAAGTATGTGAAGGTTGAAGATGTTTATTAAATGAACATTTCAAGTATTCCTCTCACTTAGAGAGAGAGAGTTGATGATGACCCTCTAAATGCTGTTTCGAAGGAAAAACAAAAATGATTCTTTAGTGTTGTGTATGGTTCAGTGATAGCTGGGCAAGACCACTATCAAGGATAGATGGTTTGTTGATCAGTAGACATGTGCTATCATGATCCTTTAAGATAAAATATCCTTTAGACATGAAGTTAGAATGGATGACATAAGTTACATGACCATGGTGAGTTTAGGGTTATGTACTTTAGACTAACTAATGTACCAATAGAAATTATGAATAGGAGGAACAGAGTGTTCAGGTCATGTCTTACAAGTTGTACCAAGTTTTGAATAATTACTTCTCAAGGTATTTCAGAGATGGTCAGTAACATAGTCAACATATTTGCTAAACCTTAAGAATGTTGAAGCAACTTCACTTATGTGTGACAAGTCTAGCAAGAATGAGTTGGGGTTGACTCAAGTATCCACTTGGAGTTATGATACCTCTGTTAAGTATGTTATGTGAATCCTGATAAGATGAAGACAATGTCGTTGCTCTACCCCTAACAATGTCAACTGAGAAGTTTATTTATTAATAGTTATAGACAAGTGTATGATTCATCAAGTGAACAGATGGCTAGCCCACCATTGAGATGGTTGAAGAATCCTCTAAAAACATATTTCTCATAATTCTTGAAAATTAGGAGATACCCACCTGATTGATTGAGTTGCTAATTACAACAATCATTAAAGGAGCATAGAGATGAAACTTTGTAAAGTTACATATGATAATAGATATATGATGTTTCATGTTTGGTAAGATCCATCAAGTATGCCCTCTATTGTGTGGTACAACAAAGTCTAGTACCATAGGTGGAGTGCCAAGTTGACAGATACTACCAGACCAGTATAGGTGGTACACTAGTTCTTATGTTGAACCAAGGTGACACATGCAAGAGTTGAGGGAGAAGAATATGTCTTCTATGAGAATGATGTGCCATCATTATGTGATGAAAGTAACAATGTGGAATATTGAGGATGTGGTGCATGATAAGTATCCATCTTTGTTTACCTTCAATTTCAGGGGCGAAATCCCTGTTAGGGGTTTATGGTTTTGAGACCCATTACCTTGCTTAAAGGGTTGAACATGCTTAGTTACCATGATAGGATTCTTAGAACTATAATATTACCTTGTGATATGATTTGGAATCATAAGACAAGCTTAAGTTTTATGTTTGGTCCAATTTGAACAATGTTTGTGCAAGATATACAATTTATGTACATTTTGGACATTTCTACAATTTACCCAATTGGGAAGTTTTATTTGCAATTTGAGACTTTCATTATATTCTTTGGATGTACTCTCATCATTCTTGAGCTTTTTGAGCCATGAGGCTCCTAGTTGAACCTTGATTTGGAGGTGTTTTTCTCAAGGGTATTTTAGGGTTTACCCCTTTATGAACGAGCTACTTTACAAGCTCTCAAGCAAATGGTTTATTTGCTTTGCTTTAAAAATCAAGAAACGAGGGATAAGTAGGTCTCCATGGATAGTGAGTCAGCTGCTTGTGTGGCTGCTTGTATATCCTTAATAGTTTAAGGCCATGGATACATGGGGAAGCTACTTGTACACCTCATGCTTACTTCCATACTTATCCATAGGATATATTGACCTCTTACATGCCCGAGTACAAAACATTGCTTGCTTTCTCTTTCCTCTAACATGTAGCAATGACTCCACTCTATTTTTATATGGAACCAAGTGCTCTAATGTATAATACAACCTCTTTTTGGAGAACGTCTCCTAAGCTCCATCTAGCCCTACCTAGAGTTTCCAAGGTCATCTTCTTGGTATTTCGACCAAGGCAAGCTATTTTCTTCCTTCCTTCTCCATTTTTCTTGCTCTTCTACTTCCTTAGACCTTCCTCTAGGTTGGAACTTTGTTGTTCCATGGTATAAGTTGCTTTAAAGCTCTAAAATCCTACCTTTCTTGCTCCTTATGCTTAGGGTTTCCTTCTTTGATGGAGAAAGGCGTTAGATGGACAAGTTCAGAGCTTATGCTTGGATTTTCTACCCTATTAGCTCGATTTTTCTTCTTTTTGGGATTTTAAACATTAGAGGCATGTTTTATAACTTTCTCCACCTTTATTTATTACCATAAGCTTGCTAGCTCATGTTCTTGCTATAAAATGATGATCCGTGCACTAAAAAGTTATGCTTGACTTGGATTACAATTTTTATGATATTCCCTATTCCTATTTTAGTTCTATTTGAACTTTTAATCATGTGTACATTCTCCTAAGATATAATATGACTTGGATCAGGTTGGTTTGATGATCGGTGGTGCTAAGCACCCATCAACCAACGGTCAATTTTAGGGTTTAAACATGATTTCTTCTATAAATACATGACCCAATAGTGGTACCATTGCAACAGCCGATGGTGTTGTCTTCATAAAAACTGATGGTGGTGACCAAGGGTGTCAACTGACATTCACCGCTTAGGTCAGGTTTTGGCTGAATTAGAATCTTAATGATCAACAACTAAGTACCCCTAACGATGTTATCAATTAATGGTGACATTAGCTTGATATCTGATGATGTTAATGAATATAGTGTTGATCAAACAACTTATGGTCACTTGATGGTCACTACTGGTAGTGGATCAGGTCTCCACAACCTATGGTGAGTTAAGCATGTAGTTTTATCATCAATTAAGCCTTAAAACAATGGTTTCTTGGGTCATTTGATTTAGTGGTTGGACCTATACTCCAATTGATGGTTTTGATATATGAACTTGACCCAATAGTTAAGATCTAATGATTCTTCATCTGGAATGATTCCTAATGTAATATGTTGGTCATAATAAAGTTATTTAGGTTGTTTCCTTTATGAGATCAAGTTAAGAAGCTCACTTATTGACATCTTGTTTTAAATTAACAATCACTTATGGGTTTTACACTACTCTCAATGGAACTTTTTATGTTGTTAATTAAGGGATATATAGGGTTAAATGGTTACACTTTGTATAGAACAAATCAATTACTTCATATGTGGTTTATCCAAGGTGTTTACTTATGTAAACAACCAATAGTCTTACCTTCTCAACAATCCAATGTTTTGGGATGATGCCTATGGTAAGTTTGTACGGTTTGAGTGATGTTGAAACCTAATGGATGTTTACCTTAATAATATAGTCTTACCTTTTCCCTCATATATTAGAATTGATAATAAATATAATGAGTTAATGGGAAACGTTGATGAAGTATATTTCATTATACTTAGCCCTTAATACAACCAAGTTATGGTAATTGATTATGAACAACCCTTCCAATGAAGAATATAATCATGGAGTACTCTCTTTTGTGGTTGAACACTAGTAAGCTATGACCTGATGGTTACACCTTAAGTTATGTGTGGATCCATATGTGATAATGGTATGGAATGTGATGGTGATGCTTCACCTTATGCATCCATGATCTAATGGGGATCCCGTGAGTTAAGGTTTGGGTATGAGTGTTGATTAGTAATATTAATATAATTTATCATGTTGAACCTAACTCTAATAAAAATAGATAAATACAAGTATTCATGTTTAACCTTCTTATATGATGGCATGATGGTGGAATAATCTTCTTAATATGATCATAACCTTAATTTATTAATTGGTGGTTAACATGGCTACATGGTAGATACGTTCTTATGCTAAACTTGTGCATTATAAATATGATGAGGGTTAATAATATCTAGATTCTTTGCATGTTTATGTAATAAGGGATTGTTCTTAATGTTAATATAACCCTTCTATAATCGTTTATGAATATCTTCCTTCTCATTAACGCAATATTGTGTTGTCTGATGTATTATATGTAAGTGATGTTGTTCAGCCTTGTTATAAGGCATGGAAAGATAATGATGATCTTGTACGGAATAGTATGACGATCTTAATGACCTTTGGGCATGGTTGAGCCCTGAATGAGGTGTAATCCACTTGTGTTGACAAGGGTTGCTACCCTGTGATATTGTGAAAAGGATTTCTATCCTATGATTGTATTATGAAAAGTATAGTCTCATGAGTGGCAAGACAATAGTAGCATGTGATGATGATCTGATTATAAGTATAATGTCATGATTAGCAAGTGAATACTTCCATGTGATGTTGATATGAGAAATTATGTCTCATATGTTTTATATCTTTTGAAGTTGTTATATAGCAATGTTTTCTAGATATGAATTAGGGTTTGTATGTCCACTTGTTTGTTACAGCTTTAATTCACCCAATTGGAGATAACTAATTAAGTGAAACTCTAATCATGTAGTGCCATGTTCCATAGAACCATCTTCAGTGTCAGAACTTGTTGGATGGTGAAATGAGTATTCATAAGGGAAACTCGGAGCGCATACTATTGAATATGCAGGGTGGTTGTCATCATTTCACCAAGTGTTTCTCGAGGATGGTTGCGGTCATACCTAGCCTACTTTTTTAGAACAATTGTGGTTGGGTCTCAGTGATTATAACATGATGTGATTAGAGGACAACTGTGGTTGTACCTCAGTGATTGGGTTTGAATACCCTAGATGCTAGTCCCATGACATGTACCAAGGTGGGCTAGTTACATGACTATATGTCGTTGTTTTGTAGTTTGACTATATGTCACTGCGATGCAGACTCGTACTGACAGAGTGTGGAGAAGGTGTTGGAGTCCGACTCTTCCTATATCCTATATGGAAATGATTGTGACCAAGCGGTGGTCAGTTGGACTTTGAGTGGTATGACTCGAACTCCCCAGGGCATAATAAAAGATGTAAGACAGTCATGTAGCATATCTATTTAGGGTTATACACAATGCTTCATATTGGATGATAAACCTTATTTTCTTTCTTTTCACTGAGATCATGTATAGTACAATAAGAGATAATAGATATGCTTATGTTGTAGTTATTTTCATGTTGTAAACATGCTTATGTTGTCAAATATACTGACATTGATGGTTAAGATGATGCTTCTAGCTATGTGTAATATTTCTAGCCATGCCTATGTAATTAGAAATGCTTAAATTTATAATCCTGCCAATGTAGTTAATTGTTCTATGATGTTAGTTTTACTTATGATATAGATCTATTCCCTTTATTTGAGATGCTAATATTGATAGCTATGTTATGTTACTAGACATATTCATGATGTCAGGGATGCTTATGCTACTCGATTGCTTGTGCTGTTAGCAAGGAATATGATGATAGGCAGATTAATGATGATAATTATTATTAGATGCAATTTGATGCAATTTGAGTAGATATCTATCTAGAGAAATGGATTTATTTGTTATCTATATATACATTGATAATAATACTTGTTGCTAAGATTAATTGCTTAATATGTTTAGCATACTTCAATTGTTGAATCTGTTCAATTGATTATTAAATACTCCAACTGCTCATTTTTCTACTATTTAAAATGTTGTAATCAATAAACATTATTGGAGGTTATATCACTTGCTGGGACATGGGTCTCACCCATGTGGTTTGCCACATCTTTTTAGGTAATCGACAGTGATGACAACAGAACCATGGAAGTAAAGAGGAACTCCAATAATGAATCTTTGAGAAAGTTGATGAGATGTCTAGTGTATCCTAGAGTTGTCCCTATACCCTTAGTTTGGGGTAGGAAAAGTTTGTATATGGTGTTTCAAACAAATCAAACTTTTGTTAGCATGTTAATGCTTGTTTGTGTGGCATATACGAATATTGTTATCCTGTGTATATATGTTCGGGATAAGGTGTTAGAACAATTTATAGCAAATTTCTTGGCATAGTATGGATACAAGAAAGATGTTGGGATCTGATGCAAATGTTTCTGAGTGGGTATTGATGTTGAAATCAGTTTTAATTTACCCATATTTTTGGGTATATGATTAATTAGTGATTGATTGTGTTTTATGTTTTGAGTAATGTTTTCCAGTGTAATGGGTTCTCACACTTACTAATAGCCTCGCGCCTCATCTATGAATCCAATGTGAGTGTTGGAACTAGTTCTCTAGACACATTGGTTTGTAGGTTGTAAAGTGAAATTGAAAGCATTTTTATTTTTGATTACAATCTTGAGAAAACAAGTCATGAAAGATAAAGAACATGTGGAAATCCTCATATAGATATGTAATCCCTTTCCGAAAACCAAACCACACAAGCAATTAATCAATCATGCAATATTTAGGAAAGAAAGTATCTTTGTCATATGAAAGACCTCTCTTATGATTTTCTTGTCTTTTCCCTTTTGGGTTTTTAAGGGAAGCTGAAGAGAAACATGGAAAGGGAAGAGAAAAATCCCCAATTAAAAAATGGAAAACCCTAATGAGAATGTGAAGAAAAACCTAATTGGGAAGTGGGGCAAGATTCAATCAGGAAGTGGATGAAAAACCCTAAGTGGAAAGTGACGGCCAACCCTGATTAGAAAGTGGATAACCTAGAAGCGATAAAACCTAATTAAGAAGTGAAAGAAAAATCCTATTCAGGGAGTGAACCGTAATTAGGAAGTGATAAACAAAACTCTACTTGGAAAGTGGTGGCAAACTCTAATTAGGAAGTGGAAGCTAAAACCCCAATTGGGAACTAACGAGAAAACCTAAATCAGGAAGAATAAGTAAAACCCAAAATGCAAAGATGAGAGCAAGCCCTGAAAAGGTAAGGTGTGGAAAACTATAACAAGGGAAAAATCATAGAAATAAGAAAACAACTATCATTAGAAAAAATAATCAAAAAAATTGATACATGAAAAAATAGGAACCATTTAGACTAGAGGAAATCTTGATTTTGTCGCTAGAGGGCTCTAGAGGAATCCTAGATTCCACCATGGGAAGGTCCATAGAACACACTATTCTGTGAGGCATCAGTGGCATGTTCTCGATTGCTCTCAAAAATTAGAAAATGAAACTTGTAGAATAATTGATCCAATGAAAAACTTCAGAAAATGGAAGATGGAAAAACAACTCACATTGTCTAGTTCTACTAGAGGAGTCTTTCTAGAAAACATCTTATGTAAAATAAAATTTGATGGTCACATAAAACACCTATAAAAGGTAAAAAAAATAAAGCTTTGAGTTGCCACCATGTTTTATGTGTAAAAGAGGAAAAACATAGGTGGTCAGTAGGAAAACACAAATACACCAAAGTTCATTCCCACCTGGAGGCGGAAAAGAAGCAAAAAACATAGTTAGAGTCATGATTTAATGATCCTGTTATGATTGGGGAAGGTGTTATCTCCCTCGTATCCCTTGAAAATTAATATTGTTATTTTAGTAAATCTCGAGTTAAAACAATAATTTGGTTTTATTAATGTAATAAAAAAGAAAAGAATATAAAATAATTTTTAACGTAGTGTACCTTTGGGCCTAGAGATGGACGTGGATTTCCTACTATTTCCCTAAGCATCCTATTTTTTAGGTGTAGGTCATCACTGCTTATTGAACTAGTTATTCATGTTAGTAAATAACTTAAATTTTCTCTTATGTGATCGAATTCAAATATTTTGCATGATCTAGTTGACCAAAGGAATTTAAAGTTGCTCACCTAAATTTGTTATTTTAATCATTTTCAACTTTTACTATTTGTTGGTACTGGTCACCTAAGGAGCTTCCATGGAAGAGATCAACCCACAAGGTTAGGATCAATTTGTAGGCAAAAGCAAAGACGATATACAAAATTATTCCAGATGAGCCAATTTCATTTGATAAACTAGATCATGCATAATGATTGAACTAGATCATAGAAGAGAAAATGTGAATTATTCTATTGGCAAGTATAAGTAGTTCAAAAATCAGTTATAATCCAATCAAAATGATTGTGATAATCAGATTGAACATACTAAAATAGTTAAGATTAACATCATGCAACCTAGTGTTGTTGAATAAAGTAGTTGTTCCTCTAGTCACTAGAAAGATTGATAGAAATGGGAATGTAGTTGGCTCTCTGGCTTTAGGAGATTCAAAAGGGGCTTGGAATATGGGGGTCACGAGGGTCTTTTATAGGATGGGATTAGGGTTTGAGGGTTCCTAGTAGAACCTTCTAGAACAGGACAAAAGAATGCAACGATATGCATGGCCAACCAACGACAGAACTGAGTATTCCACCATGTTACACAAACCTGGAAAATTGTGTGGTTCCGTCAGTGTTCCTGAAAAAGATAACACATGTATTCATATCTGACATTTTTGATCTTTTGAGGGAAATTCCAGGCAATTTTGGGTAGAATCAGTTCAGATCACGTGATTGAGTCATATATGGAACACAAAGCAATAAAATAAATACATGATGATAAAGGGTAACTTCTAAGCATTATTCTTCCTTATTATCCAATGGGATGCAGACTTTTGTGATGATAATGCAACTGAATATGTGTAGGGTTGAAAATTGATTATTCAAGATAATACAACTTGGCAATTTATGGAAAAAAATTATCAAAACTATATTAAAGGGCAAATTTACTTAAGTCCATCAAAACATTACCTTTTGTATTGGAAAATGTGTGAAATGGGTTGATTAAATAGATGGAAAGAATAGAAAAAATGTGGAATAAATGGAATGGACTACATTATCATCCATAGAACACATTTCATCACAATTTTTGACCGTATGACAAAAAGTGTGGTGCCAACATTATGGATGTCGTCTACATATTTTTATATTTCTTGTTATAATAGTTCCAATTCAAACCTTTGAAAAATATAATTGAAAATTTGATTAACTATATTTGTTTATTAGAATACATGAACCCCTAATGTTTACCTTCAATCAAAAGAAACTCCCAGTTATCCATGAAATTTAATTGCCCATAGTTTCAACAATGAATAGTAAAATAAAATCATAATATTTCTAGGTAATAATATTAGGGTTATATGCTTTGATCAGATACTAAACATTTTAAATTAATATAAACTTGATATATAATATTAAAAAATATTTGAATCATAAATTGTAGATCACATAATGGAATATTTTGTTTTAAAGTAATGTGATACCACACCCTAAAATAAATCTAGAAACCAAAAATCATATTTAAAGTTTAAAATAGTTCACTAATAATATCCAGCGATATAGATCTTTTTGCACTACTACTTTATATTATCTCAACTAGTTATGTAGTTAGTGTATTGTTCTTTACATTTATTTGTACCATTAGAAGCACTAATATTATAGGAAAACAACCGAATAACATCCCAATAGGAGTTTACAACATTTTAATTTTCTTACTCTCACGTCATAATCAATCAATGTGAATTTGTGTGACATTGTCTTTCATTTAGGTGCATTTAATCAAGAAAGTATACTATTTGAATGATAGACAACATTCTAGCGCAAAATATAGGGGTTCACTATTTGTTATTTTTTGTGTATTGTTATTTTTTATTGTGTGCGACATGTGTATGCATTGTATCATTCCTATATGAAACAAGTGTGGTGCACTTTTTATGTATTATTATGTCTAAATGTGGTTACAAAATTGGTGTTGTGTATCTTATCGACATCAACATATTTCATCATGGACATATAAATCAAATATTTACACAAAATCTTATTTACTCAAATTTTCTTCTTTCTTCTTTCTTCTTAGAAAAATAAGAAATGATTGCACCCATCAGCATTCTCTTGTCGATACTACCCATGAAAACATGTGTAACTCTATACTTAAAACTATAAGACATACCATATTCTGTAATTAATTTTCCTAGAAGTGTATGTGTTGTCATATTTTTTAGTGAACTTTCCAGGTGACATGTTGAGAAGAATGTTGTCAACTTCCATCTATTGGGGAAGCAAAAATAGAGAGTCATCATAGAATGAGGAAAATATTTTGGAGAAGTAAATGCAATTTTACATACTTGTTGGAGAGTAAAGGCAATATAATTTAACGGGGTTGCATTATAGGCTATGGGGAAAAGACACATGAAATATTTTAACATAAAAGAAAACTTGGACGAGTGTGTGAGAAAATATAGGGTTACCTAAAATGTAGTGGTTGTTACATTCTAAAATCAATTCTGATTATTTTATTGATAAAATTAAACATTAGAAATTGATGTATTTTTTATTTGGACATAATAAATATAAAATTTATTGTATTATGCTTTTTAACAAAAGGATCTAGGGTCACTAAATATCCACATTGACATTATTATCATCATTTTACATGTGGATATTCAGAAAGGGGATTGGGATTTGGATTAAAAATACCTGGACTACTCTACTGGGTATGTGATGACTAGACATGTAATACATATTTTACATTAGAAATTGTGCACATAGTATATATATATATATATATATATATATATACATACATATACATATATATATGTATATATACATACATATACATATATATATATACATATACATATATATACATATACATATATATAGTATATATATATATATATATATATTCATATACATAAACATATATATAGTGTATATATATATATATGTATATATATATATATATATATATATATATCTGTGTGTGTGTGTGTATGTATAACCTAGTCTTAACTAAAAAGAAGTAGCTACGCCGTTTAGTTAAAGAAACAAGGAAAACCAAACATCAAAAATGTCACGTTTGTGGGAAAAGTAAGAGTTGGATAAAACTACTCCAACTAAGGTTGATATAGTGGAAATAAAGTTAGAAAATGTGGTGGTTTGAAGAAAAGAATTTTATTTTTCAAGTTATAGTTCAAGAAAGAAATGAAAGCCAGATTCATGGTCATACATAACTAGGACTTATGGATGATAATAGATCATCCATCTAGAAACTAATTTTGAGATTGACTATCTTCCGTTTTCCATTGTTTACATTCATGCTCGACTATCAGGGACACATTTGTGTATATTTATAAATTAGAGAACATTGATAATGAGGTAGGTCCACCTATTGTGCATTCCCAAAGTCTCATGTTTAATGTTTTTTTTGTAGAACATGAAGGGTTGAGAGAAGACAGCAAGGATATTCTCACAACCGAACCAACATTTAAAGCCTAATTAGGGAATTTGGAGTCTTATTCTCACTTCTCTCTTCAATAGGTAAAAAAATTCTATTACAAAGAGTAGTGATTTTCACTAAATGTTGATTATGCAACTGTGAGTTCAGTGATGTTTCATAGTTTCTTTGTTATGTTGGTGGTTAGATTATATTTCTTTATATTTTTTCATTTAACATATTCCATTTGAAGAATTGATAATATTTAAAAATAATTACAAAATTGTAATTGGATGAAATGCCTAACTTTTTTAACAATAGGTATTTGATGCTAGAAAACACCTCGAGGCATGCACTACACATGATTTCTTCGACATCTCAGCCCAAAATTGAAGGATGAAATGTCCCATATTATCATATTTAGTAGTGTAGCTCTCTCGTAAAATTAACAATTCTAGTGAAAGTAATTAAAAGCACCCAGCCACCAATTTACCTGGAAGACATGTTATAACAAAACAAATATCTAAAAAAATGAAAATAGTAAAACAAATCAATTGACCTCCATATGACTAAAATAACATTCTTCTTACATGATAAGTAATTTTCAGAGTAATTTGTATTAGTCGACACCTTGTGTTTCTTCTCTCCTTCAGAGCTAAGGCCTTATCTCTCTTTGGGTGATCTATTGGGGCCTTCAATGGTGGATGCAACCAATTCACCTGGCTTTCTTGGTATATGGCAAAGTCCAAAGGTCTGGCATTGATATAACAACGTTGAGGCCATGGAATTTCTTGGTCCTCATCAGATGTTCCTTCATCATAATAGCCAAACTCTTCTTCATCAAAATCATGTTCATTACGATCATCTTCTAATTCATTAGGACTTTCATATTCCTTAGCCCAATCATAGACGTTACAACCAACGAAACCGTTTTCCTCATTGTTATTGGTGTCAATGTCATCCTTTTTGTAGATGGCATCCTCATTGTCGCTATCGATGTCATCCTTTTTGTCGCTATTGTTGTCCTCGTCCTTGTTGTCACTTTTTTGGATCTCATTGTTGTTGTTGTTTCTCCCATCCTTGTTGTCTCCACCACTATATATTCCACTACCAACTTCATCTCTACTTTGACTAGAGTTGTTACTAAGAACCTCGTTGTTACCTTCGAAGCACAGCTTGAACTTGTTGCCAGATAAGGTAACCACCTTCAAGGTTCCATCGATAAGGTTGAGAAGAAATAAGTGTGTCTCCGATGAAATCAAGATTGTGTTATTGCCAATGTTGAGTGCTCGCCATGATGGTTGAGGATGATGCTCAGGAATCAAGCCTTGGATACTGATGTTCTCCCTGTACTTAGAGAAAACATCCTTGTCGAGGTCCTTCCAGATCCATATTTCAAGTTCTTCTTTTTCCTTGTCAAGATTGATCGATCCAAGCTTGCCCTCAATCTCCACAAGGTGGAGTGGGGAAAACCAAAACTGGTCTACTGATGGTGCAGGTAAAAAGCGGAAAGTTTCAGTTGCAAGTTCCAAACGCAAAATCCCGAAAACATGACCATTACCTATATACCAGTGTACGGCTTCATCAAGCAACAGTGGACAGCCATAGAAAATTACACCCCCTTTCAACTTCTCTATATAAAGAGGAGGGTGGAGTAGCCTCCAGTTTGTTGCTTGTTGTCCAAGGGTAAATACCTCTACTCCCAGTTCATGGTCATAATCAAATCTCCCACCATTGGTAATGGAGACAACTTTGTATTCTTTGGTGCGAGACACGTATCCAAAAACGGGCTTCTCTAGCAGACACCCATGAACCCGTTGGGTCCAGGGTAGACGATCTATGTCTCCGGTGGTAGGGTTTGCGACGATGATCTCTAGCGAGCTGAACCATTCTTTAGGTGGGCCTTTGGAAGGGTTATAATAATAGTAATAATCATAGTCATAGTCAGTATTGGAGTACAGGAGCCACAAGCCATTGCAGTGCTGCGGATGCATGGTCGCCCGTCTGGGGAAATCCGTTGGAAGGGTGAGCCGGCGGGAAAGGATAGGCTCATGATACTTCCCTTCCTCGGCTGCGCACGGCCATGGGGGATCGACAAAGTAGATGTGTGTTGCCTTCTCGGGGGAATTGGGGTGCAGTGTATGCGGATGAACCACGACCTGGGGCCTGGGGCTGTCTGTGTATGAGGCAGCGCCCCTCGAGCCCGTGCACAGCCACCGGGAAACCATGGAAGAGATCGCATATCTGGTACCGCAGCCGCAGAATATTGACGTAGTTGAACTGCAGGTCGCTAATCTGCTGAAGACTACTGTTGTGAGGATCCTGCTGATCCCGGCGGCGAGCGGAACGGCAGGTGGAGACCGAATCGACAGCATTCTGCACACGAAAGGAATCGGATCGGAGTACATTGGTGGTTGCTGCAGAGTTTGACCCTTCCGAAAGATATATGGGCCTCGCAGTCTTATCTTTTTCATCAAGCCAGAAAAGGGGAAAAGCTGAAAAAGAAGGCGCTCGTACCGTCGTACGTGTAGTCATAAGATAGCGCGATGCGGATAATTCTTATAAGCATTTTTTTCATAAAGCTAATTATATTAATCAGCAAGGACATCTTTTAGAATGCATGGTTTGAAATATAATAGATAATGACATCCTTTTCTAGAAATAAGGAACGAAGATCAAAAGAAACGAAACTAGTATCTATAATACGTAGTTACTTGTGTATTTATAGAAGAGTGAGATTATCATAACGATGGCAATGCTATTTTGTTAAGGTTGAGAAACTATGTTGAGTTGAAAACATTTTGATAATATGGAAATAACTTTCAATTAGTTGTTGAATTTCATAAGGAATATAAGATATAATATATGCCTTGTTGCGAGCATTAATCACGCAATGAATATTTTTCCTTTTTAGTCTAAGGAAGGGTACATAGTAGGAAAACATTGGTGGAAGTTTTGTACCATTTGAAGCAACGCTTTGGAAGATATGAGATTTATGAGAATGATATATTCTTTGTCACTAATGACGATTGATTTGGGTGGATTTGGTCGTGGTTTGCGTGACAAATGAGGCAACTAATATTGAAGAACTTAAGGTTTATAGTTGGAATGTAATTATATAAGAGTTGGTGGTGCAAACGTTTGTTTGTTGATTTAACAATTATAAAAAAGATAGAAACAAGCTATTTCGATATGTTCCTATTTCGAGTCATGTGACTCTCGGGAGATAAATCATCCCCGAAATGATTTACCCTAGATCTCTGATTAATGCTTCGACCCTCTAATCCCCATCAACGACTTTTGGTACGTTTTTAATGAAGGGGAAGGAAAAGAAAATGAAAAAACTTCAGTTATTTGATTGGTCAAAGTGAAGGCGAAGGGAGAGGACGGGAGGAGAATAGAGGGAAATGGATGACAAAGAACAATGTGCATTTTTAATCACTTCTCTCTCCACTAGATTAGAGTGAAGACAAGGGACAAGAAAAAGACTCGACAAGAAATATATTAGAAAGGTTGCAAGAAAGTAGGAAATGTGAGAGTAAAAATATAAATAATATCACATAAAAAAATCAGTATAGCCCACTCACTGGAATAGAGAAGAGTAGGGTTGTAGAAATTTGCCCGAATCTATGAACCCGATTGTGTCTTATTCGAAAAAAATAAAGTACGATTTTCAAATATGATAATATGGGTCGGTTCTAGGTTAAAATTTATGTATCAAATATAAACCGGGTCAGGTCCGGATTTTAAAACTTGAAAAAACCTGGTTCTAGATACTAATATACATATATTTATTAGATGCATGTGATATTTTAGAGTGATATATGCGTTATTTTTGTATATTATATGAAATAATTTTCAATTAGATGGGTAATTCTACCACATAATAAAGATTAAAAGAAAAATTATCTTTAAATATGGGTCCAAGTTTGGTTCTGGCTTTAGATTTCACAACCGGGTCAGTTCTGGGTTCAGAGGTGTTTCGGCTCCGTGTTTGACAATGAAACAATCCATTATGAGTTTTTTGACCCAAAACCGACCCGAATCTGTTTTGTTGAAACCCTCAGAGAAGAGGTACTATGTCACAAATATTTTTGCATCACTTGAAGGGACATATGGAATGTTGGAAAAATTTAGAGGAAAAAATTAGAGAAAAACATCAAAATAAAATAGAAGAAACTAAAATATTTTTTTGTGCACCATTTAATAGGAAACTAGTTGTTTAAATTTTTTGGTGGGAAACTTACAAAAATTTTAATTATAAAAATTTCGACATGAAAAAGTAAAGGACATACAAATATTTGGCGGAAATGTAGGAGAGTGTGGATGAAAATTTTGAACTATGGAGTGAACGTACATATGTGAATGGAAAGTTTGTTGCACATATGGAAATATGGAGAAAATTTCTTCTATAATCACAATAAATATAAAAGGAATTGGTAGTCCCATTTTTGTATAACCTATGTCCCACGTCGTTTGATATTTTTATATTTACATTGTTTTTCATCTTTTTCTTTCATTCATTTTATCATGCTAACTAAACAAACTAACATAAGTGTCCCCTCCCCTCTCTTTCCCTCCATTCACCTCCACTTTTTTCACCATGTATCAAACATATGATTAGGATTTTTGAAGATCGGATTTTTCCCTTTCCCTGACGTGTCTCCTCTTTTCTTAAAACCAGACAAAAGCCACCCTCCTCTCGCCTCTTTCACAAGGGCCAATGATCTCAGCCACGCTAGTGATCATTTTGGCCCTTTTTGTACAAGGATTTCAATTTAGAATAGTTTTGGTCCGCGTATTGCCTCTCCACCTTCATACATCATCAACATATCCATCAATGCCTCTTGCACCTGATGAAGAGTGGTCGTCAGCCTAGCAATGCCATCCAAGCCGCCCAACATCTTGATGACAAGGCCATATTACTTGGACATAAGGCTGACAGGAGTTGGTCTCGACGGCGATGGAAGAATCAACGGGCGGGCAGTGAAAAGGATGTTGGTTACCCCCCTCCTTCCTCCTCGGTACAGCCTGCAACATGCTTTGCTTCACAGAGGAATTGAATCCATGATGTGGGACAAACCAAGACGAGGGTCGCGGCTGGGATCCAGGTGAACGAATGGGCCACGACTTATTTGATAATCAGGTGAGCTAGGTGCCAGCCCAGGCCATAAACCAGACCGGTGATGGGCCAGATCCAAGCTACATCAGGGTACATCATTGCGTAAAACTTAAGATTAGTATAATCTTGCTAATGATGTAGAGCTTGCTAGGGTGATAAAATTTTTACACGTATACTATTTTGACCGGTTAACAATATCTTACTACATACTTTTGACGAACTTCTATAAGAATTTTGGTACATGAAGATTATGCTTTAATTAGGTAATCAAAATCATCTAATAATGGATACCTACAAATATACTTATGTTTTGTAACCTTTTGGTTTGATGTTGGAAAATGATAAGGTCCTTTATATATGCCTCCTGCATCATTTGAATAAAGGATTGCTAATGATGATTAATGCTTAACTGGGACATAAATTGGTGTTTGATAGATATGGGAGTTGTCGGATTAAAATCTCTGTGTGCATTTTTAGACCCTTGAAATATCACATAATACAACTTCTAAACCTGATCTCTATTTGCGTGCTTCCTAACCTCATGATATCATGGGACCGATGTTTAGACCTTTAAAACCTTAAGTTGTTGGCTTTTGACATGTAATATGATCAATAGTTTAATGGGTTTGTGTTAGGAAAAGCATAATCACGAATGAGAAACTAATAGTGTAAATAATAATGTTCTGGATATGGAATTTGATCCATGTGTGTGGATATATGTTTTGACCAGGTCAGCTGAGTTGTATGAATCTAAAACTGACCGAAAAATATGATTTAGGTACGTCGGTTGTACTCTTGAAGTGTCTCTAGTCCACTAGGAGTACAAGCATAATATTTGGTATAATTTGTGTTCCTCCCTTGACATATTTGCCACTATATTTTATTGTTTGATATTATTCTATTGTTTGAACTATAACATGTTCCCTATACTTACAATTTTTATCTTGATATACATATTTTACAAATAAACATGCACGTAAGTAACAAAATGTCTTCCATTTTCGTTAAGTATCCCACTTCTTTTTGAAGTGGCTAGTATCACACTTCCTTCTAGAAGTGGGTAGTATCACTCTTCTTAAAGAACTGTGCCGGACTGCACTTCATTGTAGAAGTGTCAATTCACATTTGACGCTATGTATTACACTTCTTTAGAAGTGGATATATTCTGAACAGTTTATCTTTACTATCCTTGACTAAAAATCATTACGAAGAATTCATAATAAAATGCATTTTTTTCATAATGAATTGTTTCAAAGAGTATACCATTGTTGTTTCCTTATATATCTTTCCAATCTATGCTACATTAATAATGCAAGTTATGATAGCTTTTTCAGTAGTTATGTCCTTCACGTGCCCCACATACACAAGCGATTGTGCTGATATTTTCCATTAGTATAATATTTAAAACTTCAAATTTAGCAAGGATATGGGATTGTTAGTTGTGATTTTTTGTGAGAAGTTGATAAGTGGAGCCTATTATAGATCCTCCTTGCCCTTGTATATGTTCTTGTAAAATATTCACTATAAAGATATAACCTAACTTGTAACAAATTATGTAAAGTTAAATATATGTCAATGTTTTTTTTTAACACGGATCCGTTATATTCATCCCATGATCCGCAATGGGCAAAAGATCATCATGCCTTCATTACAAGCAAATCCAGCTTACCAGGCCGGCTACTAACATACATACCACCCTATCCTCCTCAACTAATATTATTCCATCTAGTAAGAATATGGGGGACTCCTTTTCTCTCCAGGTAAATCATACCTCTAACACGTATAGGGAGATTCATCTGCTCAGTCCAAACTTCACCCTCCTCGAGCTGATTACCACAAATCCCTAAGTATCTCGGTGTGGAATTGATGATCTTAGGAACCAGGAAGCCCAATATCGCTTCTTCTGCCATCACTTTTCTGATTTCAGTTATGTATGGAGCTGCTCTCCACGGGCCCGAGGCGCCATTCCATATACATTCATATGTTCTCTAATCATCAATTTCAAAACAAGATATCCTCAGGTTATGATCATTGGATATCTTCAAAGCGATGAGACAAGCTTGTATGTAAGACACATAGTAGTCCTTCTCCAAAAGCCAGAATCTGAAAGCGAGCTTCACATGTCCATGCCTGATGATCCCTGCGGTCCATCTACGTTGAGACCCCATAACATATTTACATGTTCCAATAGTCAGGTTTAACTTCAAGTTCACCATATCAGGAGGTACCCATTTGATCAAGTTAATAGACCTGATTCTTGGACTGTGTACTTCAATTCCTTTGGCTCCCAGCTTATCATACAAAGACGCGTCATCTTTACTACTGAGATTCTTCTTAGACAAGTTTTTATTAAGAATGAAGCAGATATCATCCCACATATTCTCGGGCATGTTCTTCTTTTGTTGAAAACGATTATCACATCTAGCTCGCCATATCATCCATAGGATAAGAATGATCATCTCATTTTGAAGCCACACTTCCAGGGTCGCAGATGGTCTTAGCATTCTCAGGCTTGCGATGGACCGGGGTCTAGACTCAAAAATGTCAGAAAAGAATGATCATCTCATTTTGATGTCAATGTTTTATTTTGCGTGATGAATGATGTATTGTTCATGTGCATGTCTTAATCTATCATTGTGTCCATTGTTGATGCCATACGTAGAAATCTTAGGTTATTCTGCTGGAATTTTGAGGATGTTACAATATGCCTACATAGGTAAGGATATAGACGCAACAATGAAGCCCACCCAGAAGAAGGGGAAAGGGTTGGCCCACACAAGAGTTATGAAGGATACTGGCCAACCCATAAAAGAGTACGAAGGGGGTGTTTATGTGGTTAGTCCAGATTACAAACAAGAGTATTGATGGGGGACTCCCCTTTACAACCCACTAAGCAAGCTAACAATAGTAAAAGCCCCTCATCATAGTGGTAGATAGGGGGTGGATCATCAATATCTTAGGAAATATTTATTGACATCAAAAGGAAAATCAACATCATCAACTTTTTAGGGTGTTTTCATGTCACCATAATAACCACATTAGCACCGGAAGGTGTCTCTATGATAGATAGGGTGACATTCAAGAGAATCGCATATCTTCATGAACATTAATGTTAATGGTCATGTGAAACATGAATCATCATCGTTCTTAACCAAGACTTGGGTAAATCTCTATTTTGGAACCTAGGTGAGGAGTAAGGAATCACAAGGTTGACACATCTTGTTGGGCATGTAATAGAATTGGGAACCCCATTCTCTTTCTTTAGGGATGTTTCTTTTCTTGTCCCCCCAACTTCTAGTTATTTAGAAGAAGCAAATTCCATTATCGGGGAAGGAACAAAATCATCTACAACTTGGGAGGATACACATTGATGCTTGGGATTTGATGAGTACCAGTAAAACTAAAAAGGATGGTAGCATCTTCTTTTGGGAGGAAGGTGAACGCATGTGAGGTACTTATACCTTTACATTTTGAGCCTGCATTGCATGTGGAGTAACACATCTTGCCAAGTGTTATAAGTGTTCTAAACATTACCAATAACTAAGAAAGTCTTGTTTGAATGAAAATTATAAATTTTGGTGTTTCTTTGTAACCAGATTTTCCATAAAATACATGCTACAAGTTCTTTATAACAAAATCTTTTATCTAACCAACATGCATGTTGTTGATCAAGTATAAAGCATTGTTATATTTTAGATGGGAGTGGTTGTTGGCGGTAGAAATAATTCCAAATACCACGAATTAAAGGAATATCATTATAAATTTTTTTAAAGTTTTTAAGTTTGAGAGAAAAAAACACATTTGTGAGGCACATTAAATCCTCTTCACATACAAACATCCCTAATAAACTTCTTGTTGTGAACTATAAGCAATAAAAGAATGTGTATTTTAGATGGGCATTTAATGTTCCAAAAATGTATTCTTCGTTGTGTATTATGCCTTGGATTACTATTGAATTTGTATGGTAAACTGACCATGAATGAAGATCCTGAGACCCATTGGTGACCTGGTTCTTAATGGGGTTTGTGCAATTCATTAATGGTAAAACCATGTTGCCTTACTATGTAATGATGAATCATGAATCACTTGATAACATTGAGCCTCGTAGAAGTCAGAAGGGCGTAGGCTTTATGTAGATTGATTTTTTCTAAAATTTTGGATATTTCTATGTTTTTTTTAGACAGTCAAGCCTACCCAAAGGGGTGTCGATGGTCTCTTTTATGAGGTAATTATTTTATTAACACTTTTCTAAAATCAGAGAGGGCCTTCTCCTTCTACTAGTTTTGTTGATTACAACCTAAGGGGGTATCTTTCACAGTAGTTATTAATGATAAGTTGTGCCCATGTAATCTCGTTACTATTTGCATTGTCAACCAGACTTACAATGATCTTGATGAACAAGCATTGTGAGTGTAGTCTAGTGTTGAGAATGTCCCAACCATCCATGGCCTTGGTCTTGGTAAGATACTTCCAGTTAACTAGGTGGATTTTTTTGTTGGTTCCACTCCAAATCCCTTTTTATTTAATAAATACAATCTTTAATCTAGTTTGGGAGAAGGATACAACTGAGGTAATATGAGAGAATACATGCAAGTGTTAATGAGCCTACCCACTCTGTTGAAGCAATTAGATTTCCAACTAGTTATTATTTGAGTCAAGGATGTTGTTCTTGACACCCTATTTGAACATACTGGGAAGCAATGATGAAACTATAACAAAGGGAAATAGAGATAAGGGTCACCTTATTTGAGACCATTTATAGCATAAGTACCCAAACAGTGAGCCTTTAAGAAGAACCAATGAGAGTTTAGATTTAAGCTAATAATCTATCATGTTGATCCAATTTTTAGTAAAATTTTAACTATTGTAGAGTAGAAATCCCAATAAACGTTCACCAAAAAAAGAAATCCCAATAAACATTATCAGATTCTTTTTTTAAAGTCTAATTTGAGAATCAATAAGGCATTTCATGAGGATTGATTAGAGTATATAACCCATTTTCTAGGATATATACATCTTGTATTTACCATCTTCTAGAAAGGAAATTTGTTCTGTGTTGATGGTATAATCCATGTGTTTTTTTAGTCTACTATTTAAAGTTTAGTAATGTTTTGTATGAGTTACTGATCAAAGTAATAGGTCTATCTTGGATCATGTGGGTCAGATTGTTAGTCATTTTAATACGTGTGATGTATACATTTTTCATTTTTTTAAATCTATTTCTTCATTTTCAAATAGTTCTAAAAATATTTGTGGCAATTTTTCTTAATGGCTCTCAATTTGTATGTAAAATGACATTTCAAACCTATCTTGTCCTAGGGATATATCTAGGTCTGGGAAAAAATCACTCAATGAATATCTTCTAAGGTAAAATGGTTAACTAGGAGTTGTTGATTAAACACTTTATTCTTGATTAGACATCCCCAATCCAACTTGATTTTCATGCTAAAGGAGTGAATGTTATTGAAGAGTTTCTGTAAATAGGTGGTGACATATTATATGATTTCATTTATGTTGTTTCTTAACTCCTTCCTAAATTCAAGGATATGTGATATTCCCATCCTATAGTGATTGTAATACATATTATGAGATAATATTGTGATTGCATCCCCTTCTTTGATCCATCAAAATTTGGATCAATATTTGCAGTACATCTCTTAATAAAAAAGAAGTTGCCGAATTTGTGTTTCGATACTTTTTTAGCAAAAGCAACACTAGTGTCTTTTTTTCTGAGAGTTAATATTATCATGGAGAGTTCATATGTTCTTGTTAATATCTCCAAGAGTTTTGTTCCAATCTCTTAGTTTATATTTAATCTTTTTAAGGTTATTTGCAATAATTTTATTAATGTTTTGTTAGTATTTGAAATACATTAAGAGTTGACTATATCCTTGTATGTACTATAATTGATATAATATTTCTCTATGGTGAACCTCCAAGGAACCCAGTTACTATATTTGGTGTCTATAGTATTCAACATGTGATCTGAGATAATTTTGGGACCTACCAAGGTTGAACTTAGAGGGAAAATGCCATCCCTTTGTGTTACAACCCCAAAATTTGCATATGTTTTCATAATTGAAATGTAATGATTCTGCGAATTTGGACTTAATTGAAAAGGTTGTGTGCTTTGTTTCAAAAGATGCTCGTTTTCATAATTGAAATTCGTGGATTTCAAGCCTTAATGAAACCTTAATGCGGATTAGAAACCCTAGAAAGAGAATCCAAGTCAAGATTCTTGATAAAGTGTGTAATAAATAAAGTACATATTCTTTTCAGGAATTATGTGATGATTGAATTACTTGCTTGGATCTATTGACTGGCTTGATTGTATATACCTGAAGTATATGTTGAATAATCTGCATGACTCATCAAATCCGGTATGTGGTTACGCTTATGAATAATCGTTCTAGTTTCACGGCGATTCCTGAACGTTTTATCGGTTGCTTGAAAAATAACTGTTGGATGTCTATTTATTTCATGCAACTATAAAGTGACTATGATTATCACCATAAGTACATATATAACTGATAGATCTGGGTCCACCTCTATTGTAATGAAAAGGCTAAGAAAAAAAAAGGGTAATCCTAGAGCAAGGTCTAGGTTACTGAGAGTTAGAAACTGGGCTACCTACGTGTAGTGCCATGAGACTCATTAGCCTGCCATGAGTTAAGGAATGGGCTACTTACGAGTAGTGCCATGTGACTCAACCCTAGAAATCGGTTCACTTATAGGTGAATCATGAGGGGTTCAATGGGGACAACATAGAGGATAGGGTACTCTTGCATCGCAGAGTTATATCTAAAATGTAATTTTGGTTGTTAAATGATTAATTGAATGATTACATTGTTAATGTATTTACATAATTGTTGTTTCCCCCACATACCAGCTTCGGTTGACCGACGTTTTGTTTGTCAGCGTTTTAGGAACAAGCCAAAAGGACAAACAGTAAATCGTCACATTGTGAAAGACATGAAGAAAATTACAAGGAGGATTAGTTAGCATAGAATCTTTAAGTGGATAGAAGTTAGAAATCCAAAATTTCAAAATGTATGCAAGTTGATTTTTCTTACAGCTTTTCAGTATAGTATGTTAAAATTTGATAATTACTCTTGGTTAATTGCCAAACCTTTGATCCAGAAGTTATGGGTGCGGCTCCGACCTCTCGGTATCCCTTAATTGGGGGTTATCGGGAGGTGGGGTCGTAACACTTTGGGTATTGCTGAAAAATTGATCAAGAATAGCCCAAAAGGATCCTTGAAACCAATTGTGTCTGGAGTTACTAGCCTTAAGATACAAAAGTCAAATGGAGTTAACAAGGTTGTTGATCTTATTAAATTTGGGTTGGTGTTTCATAATATAATCAATTGTGTGTTATCATTCAAACCTAAATCTGGTGTAGTTATAGTCCTCCCTATCTACCACAAATAATCTTTGTAATTGTTTGTGATTCCTATAAATTTTATCATTACTTCATAAGACAGTTTGGGTGCTTTATTTTAATATCATTATCTCATATGTGTTTTTTATTATATTATGACGAACTTGCCAAAGAAACCCATTCACATCATCTTTATCTATTTCCCCCTATTTTTGTACATTATATCATGTCTATCATTGTGTCACCACTTTTCTATTTGAATTCCAGATTCAATGCACATAGGAAGCAAGGATCACTGCTACCGAGTCACAACTCGATGCTACCGATAAGGTTCACACAAAAAAAAAATCAACAAAGCTGTGGGAAAAATGCAACAACCCTAAATTTGAATTATACAAAAATGAAACCCTAGTTTGAAAATTTAAATATCATTTTATATGTGTAAGATCAACCATATAAATTGGATAATATATGACTCTAATAAGTTATTAATCATCTCAATCACATCCTTAAAGTTATGTCCATAAAATTGAACAATGTAAGGATTAAGATCAATTCATTTTTCATGTAATTTTAGAAACATAAGTTATATTTATGAATAAGTAACAACTGAGGGTCACTTTGAAATTGACCCATTTAAGATGCACATAAGGGACCAATAAAATATATAAAATCTCATCACAATAGTAGTTGACTTTCTATAGAATAAGAGCTCCAAATGGTTTTTAGATAACCACAAAGAGTTAAATAAAGGTTTTACTAAAGAAGTGAATAACATATTGTTGTAACCCTCAATATTGAAAACCAAGTTGAAATTAGGATTCCTCACCCTATATTTAGGTAGCATGAAAATGTTGGTCTCTTTTGGATATACCTTTTCCCCTCAATTTATGTAGGAAATATGTCATATAGTTTAAAACCTAATAAATGATTATTTTCTTAATCCAACACTTTTCGTATGATTCTATGAAATTTTGGTTTCACACAAGCCTTTTTTAATCAGACAACCAACTTTTGTCTGGGCTTTAATGTGGATCCAGCTATCAACTTTTATTCCATCTCCTTCGCCTGTTTGAGTCCATCAAGGACTAGAATAGAGAGCACAGAGAACCCCTTTTCCTTAGTCTCTCTCTCTCTCTATGGACAACCTCGTGAACAACAGAGACTGTATTTGTGTTCCTCCAATCGCCATGATCCTTTCGACCCCCAAACTTTTGGATTCTGTGCCCTAGATCCCTCACTCCTTGAGACTCTCCATGTTCCTATGAAACTCAGACACCTTTGACTACCAAACTCTCCTCAACTCTCGACCTATATAACTATGCCTTGAGAATTTTCCCCGATCATATTGCAACAAAATTGTGATCTCATTTTGTCCTCTTTTTCCCTAAAACCCTATCTATGACCTTCAACTCTCCCTCTACCCCAGTGGTATTTTAAGATAAGAGAACATGGCATCTCAAACATTGTTGATGCATCGTCATGATTCAGTGAGCCCTCTTGTAACTTTTCCCATTCTTGTTACTCCCCAATTGAAGGTACCCAAAAATTCCTTCTATTTACCTTGTTTCATATCTAGTAGCCAATTTTGATTTATCGATCACTGCGACACTTAGTTTAGGTGTGGATAGATCATACTTAAATTTATGGACTCAACCAAATTGTTGGTTTGTTATGCATCATCCTCCTTTTGGCTTGGAAGACATGGTTGCTGGTTAGCCATGGAGGAGAGTTGTTTTAATAGTATAGGTTGATTGTGAGCTCATAATTGGGCATGTTAGGATCATAGGTACTGAGGTAGCTCTCCATGTCTCAACCTTAGATGATGATCTGATTTGCAAGAATTTGATCGTAAGTATTTTTGCCGAGTCTTTGAGCTTTGAAGGTCATGACAATCGTTGGTTTGAGAAAGATTAAGGATGGTCAATTTTACTATTTTGTCCCCAGGTGATGTGGTCTTATTGTCACGTTCCTAAAGGGAATATTGTGGATTTATTTTCTTGGTTCTATTTGTAACGCACTGGTTTTGGTCGTGAGGACCTAAGCCACATGGAACTGGGACATTGGCCACCTTAGAGTGTGCCCAGTCCATGGTGTCCTCTATTTTGGATAAAGTTTGTTTGGTTTTATGGGAGGAGAAAAGTAGCGGAAATAAAAATTTTTGTCCCAAAACCCAGAACGAAAGGAATCGCGTCAACTTCTATACAATAGGAAAGATGGTTTGCGAATTCATACCTTGTCCCGAGGCTTGCTCGGCGATAGTACCTCGCGCCTTACGTGGTCTTCACCTCTGGTCTTGGATGGTGTCTGTGCAGCTCCTGGTCGTATTGGGACTGAAGACTCCTAGTCTCACCAGGACTGTCGGGATTGACAGTTGTCCTCCGAGCGACAGAGGTCTCCCGCCTCTACAGTCGTCCACACGGACTGCTTGGAACTCCGATCTCCTTGTCCCACAAGGAATCGGAAGGAGTCACACCCTCCTGTTGGCGTACTAGTCGCCAAAACACTCTCCTTCCACCAGTCTCTTTCTACAGTTGTCCTTTCCTTACTGTGCCTCCCTTATCGGGTAGCACTTGCTCGGGCTCTCTCGGTTACCAAAACTAGAGAGAACGACAACTTTGCAGAGCAACTGGTTTGCACTAAGTTGTACTTTCAGAAGCCCCCAATGCCCCTATATATATTGGAGGGTCATGGGACAGGGTTCTCTATCTCGGGCAATGCGGGACTAAAGCAGGAGTAGAAGGGTTCAATATTTTCCACAAAACAATCAACTCGCAACCTGAACCGATCGTTTCACAACTGAAATGGCCGGTTGGGGACATGAACCGGTCGGTTGACACCTCAACCGATCAGTTGGGACCCATGAACCGGTTGGTTCACTTCTGAACTGGTCGGTTCGTGGTCCTGATCAGTTCTCGATTGACTTTTCTTCTTTTGTTTCAAATTGGTACCGAATACCAATCCTTGTTCCAATCAAATTGGGCAAATGAAATGAAAGGAAATTTCTCACCAATCCTACTTTCCCAACTTTCTCAGTTGCATCAGTTGAACCGATCGTTTCAACACTTGAAGCAATCGTTTCACCCTGTCCTGAGATGATCGGTTCATCACATGAGCCGATCAGTTGGGAGTGCAAATTGTGCAGAATCAGTTAATTGCAGTTTCAATCAATCCGATACTCTAATCAATCAGTCCAACACCTTGAACACTATGATATTGAGCTATCAATTGATTGAGTGTTTAATTGAACTACTAAACTCCTTTTGTAATCAATCTAAACATTGTTTGTGGACAAAACTCCTATTCCAGGTTAAATCCTATGTGTGTGACCCTGCAGGTCCATTTCACGTTGGCAGTGAAAGTCCATAACACTTATGACTTCACAAGCAAAGCGCGGTGCCTAGTCACACATCAGTGCTACCCAAGTGAAATAGAAAGTTGGATAACAACTTTCAATCCTACAATCCATGAATGGTGTTACAGTGAATGTATAATTCCTTTGTCACTGATATCTTGAATGAACTCGAGGCATGGAACAGTCATCCTATCAACATTCATTCATTTCCTTGATCTCAGAGCAGACTGTGTGAGATGTGTGTGACATCAATATCACATATTGATTCACACGTGCATGCGCATGCCTTTCTCAATCCTACTCATCAAGTGGCCAAGGACATCAAACTCCCTCAGGAGGGACATATCCCATTTCTATCACTCACCCCTCAAAAGCCCCATGTGTCAAAGCCACCCAATCATCACCTTTATAACAATCCATGTTTCAGGACTACGTTTGATGATGTCAAAGTGTACCCAACAACATGTGTTGAGTGTAGTGATTTCAGGTCTAAGAATCACACTCACCACCATCACTGTGAGAGCTGACTGTGACTACCAAGTCATGGTTCCATGTGTCACTCTCACGGTGGGTCTGTCCGATACCTTGTTCTCTAACAAGTACCTATGTACTTGGTTTGATATCACTATATCATGACTAATGAGATTTTGTCATCAACCAACACACAATCTAGTGTTCAGTGTTATTGATGTCTATGGTTATTTCCACAATAACAACCGACTAGGGACTAAACAAGAATGTATACTCTTAACATCCGTATGATCTTATCATTTAGGTCCTCAACCTAAAAGCATACGTCATTGAGTAAAATAATTCTTTAGACATCTATCATGTTACACCATCATCTCAGAAACAGTTTAAACATATAGATCAGAAATTTCCTTTATTATTATTCAAATCATTTACAAAGTATCCCATTACAATCATCATATGACTTGCTCTATGGACATACATACTAACAGACTCCCACTTGCACTTAGAGCCAGTCACCAAGGAACCTCAGTCCTTGTGACCTAGCATGACCATCATGCTTCTGCTGAGAAAGGGCCTTAGTCAGTGGATCAGCAATGTTGTCTTCAATTGGTACTTTGCAAATCTTCACATCTCCTCATTGTACGATCTCTCGTATGAGATGGAAGCGCTCACAACTCCATTATTAAGGCAAAATACAAATCCTGACTGTGATTTGTAATCATATTTATTGGTTTGGAAGCTTGCATCGGTGTAACCCTTTACAACCAGCTCTTCCTCGCCGCCGTAAACAAGAAACTGATCCTTAGTCCTTCGTAAGTACTTGAGGATGTTCTTCATGGTTGTCCAGTGAGCATCCCCGGGATCTGACTGGTACCTACACGTCATGCTGAGAGCATATGAGACATCTGGGCGTGTGCACAACATAACGTACATGCTTGATCTGATGGCTGATGCATATGGGATCCCATTCATACGCTCCCTCTCTTCACAAGATTGGGGACATTAAGATCTAGAGACGGTGACTCCATGCAGCATGGGGATGTTGCCTCTCTTTGAGTTCTCCATGCTGAACCGCTTCAGCACTTTGTCAATGGACGTGCTCTGACTTAGTCTGAGAAGCCTTCTAGATCTATCTCTATAGATCTTAATTCCTAGAATGTAGGATGCTTCTCCTAAGTCCTTCATTGAGAAAGTATTCCCAAGCCAAGTCTTTACCTTCTCTAAGGCTAAGACATCATTCCCTATCAAAAGTATGTCATCCACCTACAATATGAAGAATGTGGTTGAGCTCCCACTAACCTTCTTGTACACACAAGGTTCATCTTCATTTTGAATAAAGCCAAACACTTTGACTTCCTCATCAAATTGAAGATTCCAACTCCGAGATGCTTGCTTCAATCCATAGATTGACCTTTGTAGCTTACATACTTTATTGCCATTCTTTGGATCTACAAAACCTTCAGGTTCTGTCATGTACACATCCTCATTTATATTCCCGTTAAGGAATGCGGTTTTAACATCCATCTACCAAATATCATAGTCATAATAAGTTGCAATAGCAAGCATGATCCTGATGGACTTAATATGGCAACTGGAGAAAAGGTTTCGTCATAGTCAACACCTTGAACTTGTCGAAATCCCTTCGCAACCAATATGCCTTTATAAGTTTGCACATTGCCATCCATGTCGGTCTTTTTCTTGAAGACCCACTTGCACCCTATGGGTTTTACCCCTTCGGGCGGTTCCACCAAAGTCCATACTTTGTTGGAGTACATGGATTCCATCTCAGATCTCATGGCTTCAAGCCATTTCTCAGAATCTGGTCCCTCCATAGCCTCTATGTAGGTAGTTGGATCATCATCTATGATCAACTCTCCACCTTCCTGAGTTACAAGGTATCCAAACCTCTCAGGTTCAAGGCAGGTCCTATTAGATCTACGAGGTCCTTGTATTACCTGAGGAGACTGAGATTCTACAACACCTTGTGAATCTCCATTTTCCTCTTGTACATCTACCAGTTCTATGTTTTCTTGTTGGGCTTGAACCTCTTCAAGCTCTATTTTCCTCCCACTGCTTCCTTCGGAAATAAATTCCTTGTCTAGGAACACAGCTGTCCTGGAAACAAACACTTTGTTTTCAGTAGGGTGGTATAGATAATATCCCCTTGTTTCCTTGGGGTATCCAACAAAATAACATTTATCGGATTTGGGTCCAAGCTTATCAGGAAACATTTTCGTAACGTAAGCCTCACAACCCCAAATCTTCAGAAAAGACAAATCGGGACGCTTCCCGTACCATATCGCATATGGTGTCTTTTGAACCAATTTAGATGGTACACGGTTAAGTGTAAACGCGGCGGTTTCAAGAGCATAACCCCAGAAAGAAATTGGAAGATCAACAAAACTCATCATTGATCGCACCATATCCAACAATGTGGGATTACTTCTTTCAGACACACCATTATGTTGTGGTGTTCTAGGCGGAGTCCATTGGGATACAATACCACGGGCTCATAGAAGGTCCTCAAACTCCTGGCTTAAGTATTCTCCACCTCGATCGGATCGAAGTGCCTTAATACTTTTACCAAGTTGGTTCTGTACTTCATTCATGAAATCCTTGAACCTTTCAAGGGTTTCTGACTTATGTTTCATCAGGTACACATAGGCATACCTACTGAAGTCATCAGTAAAGGTAATGAAGTACTGATACCCACCTCTGGCATTAGTTCTAAAAGTCCCACATACATTAGTATGTATGAGTCCTAATAGATCACTAGCTCTCTCACCTTTACCTGAAAAGGGAGTCTTGGTCATCTTGCCCAATAAACAAGATTCACATGTCTCTATTGATTCATAATCAAAAGAGTCTAGATAACCATCTTTATGGAGTCTAGAAATGTGCTTCTCATTTATGTGCCCTAGACAACAATGCCAAAGATATGTTTTGTTTGAGTCGTTGAGTTTTTGCTTTTTGGTGTTTACGTTGTATACACTTGTCTCCAAATCTATCAAGTATAGACCATAAGACATTGGGACACTGCCATAAAAGATCCCACCTTTAGAAATGGAACAATTTCCATTCTTAATAAGAAATTCAAATCCATCCTTGTCCAAACAAGAGACGGAAATGATATTCCTATTTATGGCAGGTAGATAACAACAGTTCTTCAACTCTATTACTAACCCACTTGGTAGAGTTAACTCATAGGTTCCTACGGCACTGGAGGCAACTCTTACCCCATTGGCAACACATAGTTCAACCTCACCTTTCCCTAAAGGCCTACTTCTCTTAAGATCCTTCACATTTGAACAAATGTGAGATCCGCATCCGGTATCAAGTACCCATGACGAAGAAGTAGTAAAGTTAATCTCTATCATGTATACACCAGAAGTAGAGATCTCTATCTCTAACTTCTTCTTCCATCGTTCCTTCCATCCTCTCCATGTAGAAGAAATTGGTTTGGCGAGAGAACCCTTCTCTCCTTTACCCATCGTTCCATTGATCTCTATCAATGAACTTTCTTTCTTCTTCACTAACGCATTAAGCGTACATAGAGTGGATTCAAAGGATCCTAGTATATCTGTATTGTGTAGAACACTTCTCACAGTCCTCAACCAGTTATGGAATTTGTTCTCAATTAATTTTCCCATTTTAAAAGATGATTCTTTTGCCATTCTACAAGAGAAAATTGCATTTTGTCAAAAAACTTTTGATTTGATTTGAATAAAATTTGACGATAGTTAATTAGGCCTTTAATTAATTACCACTCCCACTATTTTGGCTCAAATTGACAGCCCTCACCATCAATTCAGAAGATTGCAGCGTACAATCTTCTAGTGGGTCAAGATCATAAAATCCTCTGAGCCATGGACCAGCTAGGGCTGTCACCCACAACTCAGATCTCCCAGGTAGGCAACTCTTTCCAATTGCATCATATGCAACTCTTGAAAGATGTCACATGCAACTCCTTGTCATGATCATCTCCATGCCTCAAGGTGCTAGATACTATCTAGGTTACCTTGTTAAGTCTGACCCAAAGCCAACACGATGAATATGCACCCTGCTAGGGCAGACCCACACATTCATCCTTCACGCTTCCACGAGATAGACGATGCACCATGCTAGGGTGTGCCCACACTTGGTCGATCACGCTTTTCACGTGTTTCGCATTTAGAAGGCATCTAAAACTTTAATATTTAATGAGGGATTTGGTTTTTATATACATATACATATCCAATCACCACAATATATAGTATGTATCATATACATTCTATATCCCACAGAAAACATACAAAATGATAAAAGCAATGATTATGGCCATCCTATTGTGATTCCTCGAGCCAAGAGGATTCACGGTCATCTAGGTATACATCACATGCAACCTGTACAAGATGAAATATGTGCCTGCCTTTCTGGGTTTGATCATCTCATCTCCATGATTGATCGGCTCGCCATCAAGTTGGTTGTTCGGGTGCCACCAACCGATCGACTGGTGCCTCCAGCCGATCGGTTCACCGGTCATCGTGCATCTCCTCAGGTCACCACCCGCTCATCTCGCTCCTCGAACCGCTCGTCTGGAACACCAATCGATTGGTTCACGCCTTGAACCGATTGTCCCAGGTCGTTCGCCGTTCTTTGACATAACATTAAATAAAATCTATCCTATTTACAATTGAATTGTGAAACCCCGAGTTACATTCGGGGGGAGCAAAGGTAGGATAAGAAATTTCGAATTATTTCGAGTTACATAAGGAATAGGAGAAAAGAGAATCGGTGTGCAGACCGAGATGCAAGCAACCACATACAACCATACACAGATATATGGTTTATTGGCCATAACCATGCTACACATCCACCACAAAACTCGTTTAAGGGCGACGTGTATTGAGTGCATTAATATTACATATCATATATGTATATTTGGGATTTGTGGATTGGACATGCATAAAGCCAATTTTATTCGCATCGTATGCAATAAATAAAGGAGACAAACCAAAATCAATCATATCGATAATCCTAAAATATAGAGCAGTTGACGTGGCTATGATACCACTATTGGGTTTTATGGTAGGCAGAGAAGAAGTGGAAACAAAAAAATTTCTCCCAAAACCCAGAACAAAAGGAATCGCGTAAACGTCTATACAATAGGAAAGATGGTTTGTGAATTCATACCTTGTCCCGAGGCTTGCTCGGCGACAGTACCTCACGCCTTGCGCGGTCTTCACCTCCGGTCTTGGACGGTGTCTCTGCAGCTCCTAGTCATACCGGGACTAAAGACTCCTGGTCTCACCGGGATTGTCAGGATTGGCAGTTGTCCTCTGAGCGACAGAGGTCTCCCGCCTCTGCAGTCGTCCACACGGACTGCCTGGAACTCCGATCTCCTTGTCCCATAAGGAATCGGAAGGATTCACACCCTCCTGTTGGCGTACTAGTCGCCAACAAACTCTCCTGCCACCAGTCGCTTTCTGCAGTTGTCTTTCCCTTGCTGTGCCTCCCTAATCAGGTAGCACTTGCTCGGGCTCTCTCGATTACTAAAACCAGAGAGAATGACAACTTTGCAGAGCAACTGGTTTGCACCGAGTTGTACTTTGAGAAGCCCCCAATGCCCCTATATATAGTAGGGTCATGGGACAGAGTTCTCTATCACGGGCAATGTGGGACTAAAGCAGGAGTAGAAGGGTTCGAGATTTTCCACAAAACAATCAACTCGCAACCTGAACCGATCGTTTCACAACTAACACGGTCAGTTGGGGACCTGAACCGGTCGGTTGACACCTCAACCGATCGGTTGGGACCCATGAATTGGTCAGTTCACTTCTGAACCAGTCGGTTCGTGGTCCTGATCAGTTCCTGATTGACTTTTCTTCTTTTGTTTCAAATTGGTACCAAATACCAATCCTTGTTCCAATCAAATTGGGCAAATGAAACGAAAGGAAATTTCTCACCAATCCTACTTTCCCAACGTGCTCGGTTGCATCAGTTGAACCGATCATTTCAACACTTGAAGCAATCGTTTCACCCTATCCTGAGCCGATCAGTTCATCACATGAGTCGATCAGTTCATCACATGAGCCGATCAGTTGGGAGTGCAGATTGTGCAGAATCAGTCAATTGCAGTTTCAATCAATCTGATACTTTAATCAATCAGTCCAACACCTTGAACACTATGATATTGAGCTATCAATTGATTGAGTGTTTAATTGAACTACTAAACTCCTTTAGTAATCAATCTAAACATTGTTTGTGGATAAAACTCCTATTCTAGGTTAAATCCTATGTGTGTGACCCTACAGGTCCATTTCACGTTGGCAGTGAAAGTCCATAACACTTATGACTTCACAAGCAAAGAGCGGTGCCTAGTCACACATCAATGCTACCCAAGTGAAATAGAAAGTTGGAGAACAACTTTCAATCCTACAATCCGTGAATGGTGTTACAGTGAATGTATAATTCCTTTGTCACTGATATCCTGAATGAACTCGAGGCATGGAACAGTCATCCTGTCAACATTCATTCATTTCCTTAATCTCAGAGCAGACTGGGTGAGATGTGTGTGACATCAATATCACATATTGATTCACATGTGCATGCACATGCCTTTCTCAATCGTACCCATCAAGTGGCCAAGGACATCAAACTCCCTCAGGAGGGACAAATTCCATATCTATCACTCACCCCTCAAAAGCCCCATGTGTCAAAGCCACCCAATCATCACCTTTATAACAATCCATGTTTCAGGACTGCGTTTGATGATGTCAAAGTGTACCCAACGACATGTGTTGAGTGTAGTGATTTTAGGTCTAAGAATCACACTCACCACCATCACTATGAGAGCTGACTGTGACTACCAAGTCATGGTTCCATGTGTCACTCTCACTGTGGGTCTGTCTGGTACCTTGTTCTCTAACAAGTACCTATGTGCTTGGTTTGATATCACTACATCATGACTAAGTAGATTCTGTCATCAACCAACACACAATCTAGTCTTCAGTGTTATTGATGTCTATGGTTATTTCCACAATAACAACCGACTAGGGACTAAACAAGAATGTATACTCTTAACATCTGTATGACCTCATCGTTTAGGTCCTCAACCCAAAAGGATATGTCATTGAGTAAAACAATTCTTTAGACATCTATCATGTTAAACCATCATCTCAGAAACAGTTTAAACATATAGATCAGAAATTTCCTTTATTATTATTCAAATCATTTACAAAGTATCCCATTACAATCATCATATGACTTGCTCTATGGGCATACATACCAACAAAGTTTCCTATGTGGCTTTTGTTTGTTTCTTGATTGGTCATATATTTGTAAATTCATAGTAATTACATCTAAGGTCAGAAAAATACAAAAAAACTTTAGAAAGAAATTTCAATATGGAACATGATTTACTGGTTTGGAAACCTAATTCTACTATATTAGCCGAAGTATTCCTGAAGAGTATAAAGTAGGTTTTATATATTAATTAAGATGATTAATTTGAATCATGATAATTTTAGGACATCATGGTTTCTACACATACTAGGAGTACTAAGAGAACTTCTTATCTAGTCAGAATGTGGATCAGGCACTCTGAATAACAAGTATAGGTAAATTCGCTTAAATTTATGAAATTTAGTTACAAGGATATTAAGTACATGTTTTAATGAATACTTACAAGAAAATTTATTATGAATCATATTATCGTGTTCAATATATCTCTCTCATAGATTGATATCTCCATAACATGCACATGCTTTCTAAGTCAAATCTAATGCTTTAAGTTATTATGCTCAAAGATCAATGTTAGTTATATGATGGATGAACTATGATTGTTCCTTCATGATTAATTCACCTTTTTGGCATAAGCCCTATGTGAACAATGAGTGTGTAGGTGCATAAGCTCAATGAGATAAATGAGCTCCTAGAAGCATAAGGTTTGTGTGAGAAATGAGCTCTTCAGAGCATAATTAAAGATGAAGGACACCATATTCAACCCAAGACAATAGTGTCAATGATTAAGATAAATAAATATGAAGATAAATGACATGGAAAGAATATAATGTTTATCAAGTTTGAATTCAAGTTTTCTCAAAAGTATAGTTTATTTTCTTATCATATAATGTTATTCAGTGCCACTTACTCTAACATATTTTCTATTTTACATTGCATGGTTTGGGACATGATGTCCGCATGATAGAAGGATATGAAGGAGTAGGCAAGGATCTTATACCTTAAGAAGAAATCTATTCTAAACCTAAGTTGATAGAAAAGGTATTCAAAGGTAATTAGAAACACTAATTGAGTATAAAGGATGAATCTTTGTGATTTAATAGGTTAATTTGATAAGTATTAACCTGTTGAATATTAAAATAGTGTTTCAATCCATTTTGCATGCAAAGTTGACTAATTTGGGGTTTTAATCTATATATTAAGGATAATACATGTAGAAACCCTAATTTAGGGTAAAAGGGGAAAAGCATGTTTATTTTAGAATATGGAAATAGATAACTAAATAATGATCCTATGTCTGTTAAGAGTAGTAAGATGAGAAATTTAGGGTTTTTATGTAGTTTTGCTAAATTAGGATTCACAATACTAAAAGTGGAGGCAAAACCCTAGTTTCAAAGGAAACCCTAAAATTGGAATAGAAATCCTAAGAAACAAGATGAGTTTGGATAAATCTTGATAAAAGGAAGTTTGTATATTTATTTCAGGATTTTTGTGCATATTTTCTTGCTTGGTTGGGTTTTCTCTACATAGTTGATTCTGTCTCCAAATCTACAGTTGTAGGTATGTGGTTACACTTATGGTTAATCACTTTAGTTTCACGGTGATTCCTGAATGTTTTATCGGTTGCCTGAAAATAACTGCTTGGATGACTTTTATTTCATGCAACTATAAAGTGACTATGATTATCACCATGAATAGATATACATGACGGGCTCAGATCATGGTCCTCCTCTGTGGCTTTTCTAATAATGAAAGAGTAACCTAGTAAAGGGTCTACTTGTGGGACCATTAGGTTATCAAGAGTTAGGGATTGGGCTACCTATGAGTAGTGCCATGCGACTCTTTAGCACACCATGAGTTAGGGATTATGCTACTTATGGGTAGTGCCATGCGACTCAACCCTAGATATTGATCTACCTATTAGGTAGGATCATGCGGGGTTTAATGGGGATCTACCATAAGGAAGGTAGCATCCATGTCCACTATAGGGACAACGCAGAGGCTAGGGTATGTATGGATTGAGCAATAATGTTTAAAAACTAACGTGGTTAGTTAAATCATAATTGACTACAATATGATGTTATAGTTAATTGCACAATTACTATTTCTCCCACATACCGACATATTCATTTATGCTGACCGACGTTTTGTTTGTCAGAGTTTTAGGTACAAACCCAAAATGACAAATAGTAAATTGGCATATTGTGAATACATGAATTAAAGTGCCAGGAGGAATAGTTAGAATAGATTTCATATGTGTGACGTGTATTTTACTACGTGCTAAAAATGCAAGTGTACGCGTCGAGTAATATAGGCCTTTGTGAGGCCCGAGTCGAACACAGGGATACGTTGAATTATTGGAGACTTCTACTAACTATTTGCGATCAGCTAAGCTGGATAACAAAGTAGGGTTTGTTGTTGAAATTAACGGAAAATAAAAATAAAACAAAGCAAACAATCGATTAAAGGTTGATTTAATCAATTCAAAAGGATATCTTTAGGATTTCGGTTTCACCGCGGGTCAACATTGCATTAAGTTTCATATAACTCCTCAATCTTCTCTCTCTATCCGGGTAGTGGCCTGAAAATAGAATTACCCACTGTCGTGGTGTAATTCACTACTTAGGTTTAGGTTGATTCCACCGTCGTAGTAATCATTTCCCTAAACTAAGTGCATTACAGCCGATCTCTCAGTTTCCACCATTAATTTTACACCTCCTTTGTCAAGGGATTTATCGATTAATGTAGGTTTCGTCTCTTTTCAACCGTTAATCCTTCTGTCGAAGTGATGAAGGGCATTAAGTTACTATTATGGTGATCAAGCATAACAATATATGGAGAAAACGAAACTATACCACAGATTTAAGAGAGAAAATATGAATTATTAACATAAAATTGTCATACAATGCATTCCCAGGCTACTCCCGGTCCTAAAGATGGAGGGGATTAGCCCCGCATGTTCATCTCGCACAAATACATGGTAGAAATAGGGGAAATCATATGAAAAACGTGAATCAAATGGGAAAACCCCTGAACGGAGAAGAACCGGTGGATCCTTTGCGTAGAACACGAGCGTTCCCGCCTCTCGGTGGTGAAATTCGTCTTCGGCAGCGTCCGGATCGACAGGGATGAACTTCTGGCCTCTGTTCTCATTTTTCTCGCTCCTCGGCACTTGTGCAATGGCAAAATGAGATTATGCCCTCGTCTGGGCGGCCGTCATTAGGTATAAGTCCCTAATTAGGTCGTCAATTAACTCCAGCCATCCGATTGAGATCGAAATGAATCCAACGCATATCTGCCTGCGTCGATACCATCGACGCGGGTCGATGGTATCGACCCGGTGTGGTAGCGACAGCCTTGTTTTCTTTTTGTCTGAGTGCCTGTGGTCAACTCGATACCATCGACTTGAGTGTCGATGGTATCGACCTCCTGTAGCGTCGGGTTGTCGTTTAGCAACGTTGTAGCCTCCATGCGTTGATGGCATCGACTTGGATGTCGATGGTATCGACTCTGTGATGCTCCTCTCGGCTGGCAACCTGTTGCCTGGTCGATGGTATCGACTTCCGTCGATGGTATCGACGGAAGCAGATACTTGTTTTTCCTGAAATTTAAAGACCAGATCAAATAAATCCACACAAATTATGATCATGTGATAAATAATGCTCGAAATGATGAAACTAAGGGGATTTGACATAAAATGATGGCAAAGACCAAAATGAGTGAATTATGCAATATTAACCGTAAAAAATGACTAATAAGAGCACAAAATACATATCAAACAGGTCTATAAATGTGACTCAAAATCATCGCATCAAACTCCCCTAAGCTTGAACATTGCTCAGCCTCGAGCAACTAATCCTTAGAATAGAATTGCAAATGTCAACTGAAAAACAACACACCAACCCAACATCCCATGTGACTCCCACTGAACGTTCTCAAACCGGCCTTCTCTAACCATAGAACGGTAATTACCCTAAAGGTGACAGTAATCATCAATAAAAGAAATTATCCTCCAAACAGATGAACACTATCACATAAGGCAGTTAACATAATACAATTCGCCGATTCAACATTGGTGCATCTTGTGATTGCCTATACTACGTTGCTCGCCCTAACTACCATCTACATGGAAGCCGTTCTCCTGATTATCATTAGTGAGGAGAAATTCACGGTGGCCTACCAATCCGAGCAACGGGTGGACGAAAATGGGTGGCTCATGGAAAAACTTGGAAGTATTGTACAGTTTCAACATGCATAATACAAAAATGTCCTAAATGATGCCAATGCACATTGAAAATACCCTAATGCCTAAAATTGGGTGAAGTGATGCATGCACTAACCTTCCACCTCAAAATGAGATGGACGTCTAATCAAATTACATCATGTACTCAATTTCCTATAATGCGAGTGATATCCTGTTCCTTTCTCCCTCTTATTTCACTTCCTTCTGAATTCTCTCTTTTTTTTCTTTTTCTTTTTTAATTTCAGATTTTCAGAATTTTTTTCTTTAGCCCACATATCCATAATTGCTTAAGGACAAGTTTATTGAGCTATTTTCTTCATGCTTGGAAATCTTTGCAATATTTAGAAGGTATGGAACAGTTTAATTCACCTTTGAGGAAAAATTGAGATACATGGTGTATTTTATGCGTGAATATCATGAGTGCAACTACATGGCATGCACCTAAAGGTAATGTGCATGAATCCCTATATTTTTTTCTTTTTATGCACAAGTATGGAAAAATATCAATGCGAGTCCTATCTAAATGCTATGCACACAAGAAGGAATTAAAACTGCACTTTACTTCCAATTCTTAGGTGGATTATGGAAAAATGAAGTGGAATGATCACAAGATTAAATGACTGAACCTTAGAAAGATATTATGTGTCCCTCCTTACTGACCTGTGTAGTGGTTTAGAGGGTTCTCTCTCTTACATCCAATTAAGGTCTCATTACCATTTGGTTAGGTTAGGCTCAAACAACCATTACTGTCCACTTTGCATGAATCCATAGGAGTACAGGTGTGAAATGTTGTTTTAAAGTTGACATAATCAATCATTTTCGTAGGATGTGTTCCCCAAGGTCAACCAAAGCAAGCTATCCAAGACACAGAAATTTTTAAATTTTCCTTAAATTTTCCATGAACTAACAGCAAGATGACACACGTTTACGACATCCACAGTTACACTAGATAGCACGTGGATCCTACAAAAACTAAAGATGCAAGAAACAAATAACAATGCTAAAAACTAAAATAATAAAAGATAGAGTTGTTCCAACTACCCCCCTAAGCTTGAATTCGACTATGGCCTCATAGTCAAAAACAAACTTAAGAGTGGAACAGAGATACCCGATCAGTCTTGTGGAGGCGGAGGTGGGTACTGTGGGGCCGTAGGATCCCAAGAAGGATACTCCCCCTGGAAGCTCGGATCGTAATGGGTCCTCAGAGGAGGCTGTGGATAGCCTCCAAAGTAGCTCTGACTCCAGTAGTGGTCGTAGAAGGGCTCCTGTTGCATCTCCATCCTTTGCAACCGATTGTGTATCTGCTGTTGGTTGTCGAGGAGGAGACGTTCATTCTCGAACATCGCCCTTTGGTTGTCAAGTAACCGGTTCGTAGTATCCTGAATACCGGTATACATCTCTAGATGTTGCTGCTGTGTCTGATGTATGTCCTGCAGCATCGTATACATGCTTTGCATTGAGTAGACATCCTCTCTTGGCTGCGAGGGCTGTGGCGATGGCGGCGGGGGCTGTGATGATGAAGACGCACCTGGATGCATCCGAGGACGCTTCCGGGGTGCTACCCATGCACGAAGAGGTGTGAATGCCTCCTCTTCCTCCTCAGCCATGCCTTCTTGTCCGTCGTTGCCGCCTTCATCGCCGCCTTCTTCCTCATCGGAGTCGATGGCTATGATCGGCCATCTGAAATGCTGTGCGCCCTCGATGTTGAAGATGGGATCCGGCAGTGCGCACTCCTGGTATGCTTGATTCACATGGCAATGTGCAAATGCTGCGCCATCCCGAAGAAGAATTAAGTTGGCCCGGTGAAGATGTTGCAAGTTGACCTTGCTTCTTGTAGAAAGAGGAGTGAGGGTTTGGAAATTCAGTCCCAAGTACGACGCCAGTTTGGTGATGAGCCCACCGAAGTGAATCGGCGCTTTCCTCGTACTCCTATTTACATCCATCACACGCTGCAAAAAGAATGCACCCCAATTGCATTCTTGTCTCTTCAGAAGCTTGTATAGAAAGAATAGATCAGATCCTTGAAATTTGCTAAGGGCCAGATCACCCCGCGCAAAAACAGTAGAACTCAGCATCCGATGCAAAACCCGGACGAAGGGGTGCTCGAAGTCGGCTACCGCTGCGTTGTGGTAGCTAACCGACCTCCCTTGTGGCACCGTCACCAACTCGAAGAAGATCATGTCGTAATCAGTGCGGTGGTCCCGCCTCCGGTGGTCATACTGGGAATGATTCCAGTTGAAAATTTTGTTGAACTGCCGCAGCATGAGGACATAGTCGTGGTTGTACAGCCGGAAAGATACCCGGCCCTGAATCCACTCTCGGTCAGTAGCATTGATGTCGTTGGGATAGATGCAGACGTCCAACGACGCCATGAACTCGGCTACCAGCTCTTTGTATGTCGGCCAGTCACTAAAGAACGGCTGGCTATATTGATGACGCTCCAGTTCGCCAGGCCTTATTCTAGTGTTACGGGCCTGTCCGTTAAGAACATAGGCCAAGTTGGCCTCGAATCCCAGATCGCGCACCATCTCCCGGTCCACATAACGGGTGGGCTCGATCTTCCTCCTCATTATCTCCTTGTAGATCTTTTGAATCTCCGGGGAAGGATGGATGAGTCGGGGATGAGAAACTGATGCCGTTGGTGGTGGGATGAATTCCGTCAGAGTTGCGTGTGAGGATGATTCTCCGGCTGTATGCACCATGGTGGCGACGAGAAAGGGGTTGAAGAAGAAGAGCTCGGGGAAGATGGAGACTTGATTCTCCGCTCGGTGAAGATCTTTGCTCGATGTTGCTGCTCTTCGATCTTGGATGGCTCGGGGGAGTGCTCGGCGTGAAGGAGGAAGTTCACTCTGAAGGTGTGACGTCAAATGACGTAATAACTCTCCTTATATAGACTTGGTCGGCGCTACTGTAGACCCGTCGATACCATCGACGCGGGTCGATGGTATCGACACATCTCGATGCTATCTGCCCCCCTCGCGAGTATCGACGGATGACGATTGCTGGATCGTAAAACCTGGATTGCTGACCTGTCAATACCATCGACCCGCGTCGATGGTATCGACGCAGCACCCGGATCGCTGACGTGGACTTCGCGATCGCCGTCGATGTCGTTGCGCGGATCGGTGACATGGCTGGTCGATACCATCGACAGGAGTCGATGGTATCGACTTGGCTTCATTGCGACACCGCCACTTTTTCACTTCAACCTATGACCATGTCGATATCATCGACACGATCGTCGATGGTATCGAGTTGACTGAGACAAATTTCTCTGAACTTCTCCAGAGATCTCGATGGTATCGACTGCTGTGTCGATACTATCGACAGTTGTTCCGCGACCTGCCTGTAGGTGTGTCGATACCATCGACGAGGCCGTCGATAGTATCGACGCAGCACGAATCTTGCAGTTGTCAACCTGAACCTATGTCGATACCATCGACCAGTGTCGATGGTATCGACCCTGCCTCAGCCTGCACAATGAACAAACGGATCAAGGTATCTTCTTTACATCAAAATTTAAACGAAATGAAAGCAATCTATGACTATAATTAAACTATCCTAATGTACCGATGGTTGGGTTGCCTCCCAACAAGCACCCTTATTTAACGTCTAAGGCTAGACGATATGAAGCTCATCATCTTTTCACATTGGAGACTACGCTTAGAGGATCATGCGGTAATTTGAATTCAACTCGATCTCCTCCAATTCCCAAGGACAAAGTACCTCTCCCTAAGGCAGTCACGACGTCCGCTGTTGCTTGAAACAGTCTTCCTAGAAGAATTTCACAGCTTTGGAGCGGTGGCATATCAATAACAACAAAATCCTCCGGGAATATGAATTTATCCACTTTGACGAGCACATCCTCACACACTCCATATGGTCTCACGATAGACCCATCTGCTAATTCAATTGTTGCGGCTGATCTCTTTATCTCTTTTAACCCCAACTTTTGAAATGTCGCCAAAGGCATGAGATTTATGCTAGCGCCGGAATCACATTGCGCTTTAGGAAAATGTCGACCACCTATTGAGCACGGAATGTAAAAACCTCCTGGGTCTGTTCTCTTCTTTGGCGAACTCCCATGTATCATAGAGCTCACTGTCTCATTCATCCGACAAATATCATCGTCTTTGATCCGCTTCTTCTTATTGATGATTTCCTTGATGAACCTCCCATAGGCGGGTACTTTCTCGATCATCTCCACTAATGGAATATTGATGTGGAGTTTTCGGAATATCTCTAGGAATTTCTTAAAATGACGATGCTCTTTCTTTGACTTAGGATTAACCAAATTTGAAACATCTGCTGCCTCAGCGCGCCTGTGAGGTGGCACATATGAGCTTTTCGGGGGCACCTCCCCCAAGCTTGCTTCAATCACTCCCTCTGACGTGGGCTTTGGCGAGACAACCTCAATGGTAACAGCTTATTGTGGTTTCTCTCTCACGTTCGCTGTCTCCGCACGTGCACAAACAACCTGCAATTCTTCTTCTTGCCTACATGGAGATACAATATTAATAACTCTCTCTGATTTTCTGAAGAAAGGGTTTCCGCCCGGCAATCCATAGTAAGTGTGTGGATACGGTATTGCCGGTGTCGCATGCATATTGAAAGTCATTTTTCTTTCTTCTACAGCTCCTTGCACTTGAAATTCCTCCTCATTACTCACCACAGACATATACTTGACCTGATGGTGTGCTTGGGCCACGTTCACATTCTCAGCTGGTTCCTGTTAATTGGCGTGCTTGATTTCCACCACTTCACTCGAAATCTGTGCCACGGTGGTTTCCAATGCCTGCATTTGTGCTCCATGGCTTTGCAGCGTCTGCCCAAACTTGGTTAGAATATCACCTTGAGATTGCAATTGCTTACCAAACATGGCCATCATCTCTTGGTTTTGCTGTACCATTTGACTCAGTAGTTCAGTGTTCTTATCCTCGACTCTTGGTTGTGGCTTGGCATCCGGATCCTGCAGAAAATTATTCGGATCCTTCCATGAAAACTTTTTGTCCTTTCTCCATGAGTATTCCTTGTTTCTATAGCCCTGTTGTTGCATAAATTTTACTTGGGCCTCCTCATCTTCAGATGCATCTTCCTTAGTTAGCAGCTTCTTGGCTAGAAGATCTAACTTATCATTCAGCTCCCTAACTATTCTAGATTCGCCAGCAGCCTTGACCTGTTCCACGACACCTCTGTCACCCCATGACTGTTTCCTAGCCATGTTCTTTAATATCTCCCAACATCAGGTATCTGTATTATTCAGAAAAAATCCAGATCCAGCTGAATCAAGGTTACTTCTATCGTGCTCAGAGAGAGCAAAATAAAAGATTTTCACTTGTGTTTCCCTGTCCAGCCCATGATGTGGGCACCTCCTCAGCATAACCTAAAATCGCTCCCAGGTCTCCGAATATGTCTCACCAACCTGTTGGGTGAAATTGTGAATCTTCCGGATCATGTCGTTAGTCTTCTCAGGAGGGAAGAACCTCTCGAAGAAAACCTCCACCATATGATCCCAAGACTCCACAAATTCGTCATCGAGGTTATGTAGCCACTCTCTTGCTGCCCCTACCAAGGAACTTGGGAATAGCTTGAGGTACAAAGCATCTTGTGGAAACCTGTCTATCTTCACCATGTCACAGTTTTCAACGAACTGGCTGATGTGTGCAACAGAATCCTCATTCTTCAACCCATGAAATGCATTTGATTTGACCAAATTAATCAATGCTGGATCGATCTTATATGTCGGTATGTTGATCGCCTGCTTTTTTATAGGCCCCTTTGAAGCTGATAAGGAAGAAGCTTTGATCTTCTCCCATATAGTCTGTGGTTCGGCCATGTCTTCTGCTTCAGATTCAGAGTCTATCTCTTCTTGGTACTCGTGCTCAGAATGCTCCTCGTCTCCAGGTCCCGGAAATGGAACCTCGGGTGTGCGATTGTCGTAGTTTGTACTACGTGTATGCACCATACACAGTACCTGAAATAGGAAAATTCGAGTTCAGTACAGTGCTTTCACGAGTATAAAAATGAATGAACAATAGAAAGAAAATATTTGAAGTTGAATGAAAATTATAAAAAAAATGTGGCCTAGAGTGGACGCTCGTAGCACTCGAAGTGCCAACAATTTCGCTGTATCCCCGGCAACGGCGCCAAAAACTTGATGTGTATTTTACTACGCGCTAAAAACGCAAGTGTACGCGTCGAGTAATATAGGCCTTTGTGAGGCCCGAGTCGAACACAGGGATACATTGAATTATTGGAGACTTCTACTAACTATTTGCGATCAGCTAAGCCGGATAACAAAGTAGGGTTTGTTGTCGAAATTAACGGAAAATAAAAATAAAACAAAGCAAACAATCGATTAAAGGTTGATTTAATCAATTCAAAAGGATATCTTTAGGATTTCGGTTTCACCGCGGGTCAACATTGCATTAAGTTTCATATAACTCCTCAATGTTCTCTCTCTATCCGGGTAGTGGCCTGAAAACAGAATTACCCACTGTCGTGGTGTAATTCACTACTTAGGTTTAGGTTGATTCCACCGTCGTAGTAATCATTTCCCTAAACTAAGCGCATTACAGCCGATCTCTTAGTTTCCACCATTAATTTTACACCTCCTTTGTCAAGGGATTTATCGATTAATGTAGGTTTCGTCTCTTTTCAACCGTTAATCCTTCTGTCGAAGTGATTAAGGGCATTAAGTTACTATTATGGTGATCAAGCATAACAATATATGGAGAAAACGAAACTATACCACGGATTTAAGAGAGAAAATATTAATTATTAATATAAAACTGTCATACAATGCATTCCCGGGCTACTCCCGGTCCTAAAGATGGAGGGGATTAGCCCCGCATGTTCATCTCGCACAAATACATGGTAGAAATAGGGGAAATCATATGAAAAACGTGAATCAAATGGGAAAACCCCTGAACGGAGAAGAACCGGTGGATCCTTTGCGTAGAATACGAGCTTTCCCGCCTCTCGGTGGTGAAATTCGTCTTCGGCAGCGTCCGGATCGACAGGGATGAACTTCTGGCCTCCGTTCTCCTTTTTCTCGCTCCTCGGCACTTGTGCAATGACAAAATGAGATTATGCCCTCGTCTGGGTGGCCGTCATTAGGTATAAGTCCCTAATTAGGTCGTCAATTAACTCCAGCCATCCGATTGAGATCGAAATGAATCCAACGCATATCTGCCGGCGTCGATACCATCGACGCGGGTCGATGGTATCGACCCGGTGTGGTAGCGACAGACTTGTTTTCTTTTCGTCTGAGTGCCTGTGGTCATCTCGATACCATCGACTTGAGTGTCGATGGTATCGACCTCCTGTAGCGTCGGGTTTTCGTTTAGCGACGCTGTAGCCTCCATGCGTCGATGGCATCGACTTGGATGTCGATGGTATCGACTCTGTGATGCTCCTCTCGCCTGGCAACCTGTTGCCTGGTCGATGGTATCGACTTCCGTCGATGGTATCGACGGAAGCAGATACTTGTTTTTCCTGAAATTTAAAGACCAGATCAAATAAATCCACACAAATTATGATCATGTGATAAATAATGCTCGAAATGATGAAACTAAGGGGATTTGACATAAAATGATGGCAAAGACCAAAATGAGTGAATTATGCAATATTAACCATAAAAAATGACTAATAAGAGCACAAAATACATATCAAACAGGTCTATAAATGCGAATCAAAATCATCGCATCAATGTGGATAGAAGTTTAGAAATCCAAGTTTTCAAAAGGTATGAAAATTTTTATTTTAATACAACTTTTTAGTATAGATGGTAGAATTTGATAATTATTACTGATTATTTGTCGAACCATTGATCCGGAAATTGGAATAGCGGCTCTGACCTCTTGGTCTCCCTTAATTGGGGGTTATCAGGAGGCATGGTCGTTACATTGAAGCATCACCATCACATTCCAAACCATTATCAATAATGGATCCACAAATAACTTAAGGTGTAACCATCAAATCATAGCATGCTAGGGTTCAACCACAAAAGAGAGTACTCCATGATTCTATTCATCATTAAAAGGGTTGTTCATAATCAATTACCATCACTTTGTTGTATTAGGGCCAAGTATAACGAAATATACTACATCAAGGTTTCCCATTAACTCATTATATTTATTATCAATTATAATCATATGAGGGAAAGGTAAGACTATTTTATAAGGTAAATCTTCATTAGGTTTCAACATCACTCAAACAGTACAAACTTACCGTAAGCATCATCCCAAAACATTGGATTGTTGAGAAGGTAAGACTATTAGTTATTTACATGAAGTCGTTTATTTTTTCTCTAGAAAATGTCACTATTTAACCCTCTATATCCCTTGATTAACAACATAAAATTTCCATTAAGACTATGGTAAAACCCATAAGTGATTGTTAATTTAAAAAAAGCTATCAATAAATGAGCTTCTTAAGTTAATCTCATAAATGAAACCATCTAAATCACTTTATTATGACCAAATTATTACATTAGGCATCATTCCAATTTATCAGATGAAGAATCATTAGATCTTAACCATTGGGTCAAGTTCATATATTAAAACCATCAATTGGACTATAGGTCCAACCACACAATCAAATGACCCAAGAAACCATTGGTTTAAGGTTTAATTGATGATAAAACTATATGCTTAACTCACCATGGGTTTTGGAGACCTGATCCACCATCAGTAGTGACCATAGGTTGTTAGATTAGCACTATATTCATTAACATCATCAGATATCAAGCTAATGTCACCATTAATTGATAGCATCATTAGGGTACTTAGTTGTTGATCATTAAGATTCTAATTCAGCCAAAAACTGACTTAAGGGGTGAATGTCAGTTGATACCCTTGGTCACCACCATCAATTTTCATGAAGACAACACCATCGGTTGTCATAATGGTACCACCATTGGGTCATGTGTTTATAGAAGAAATCAACTTTAAACCTTAAAATCAGTCGTTGGTCGATGGGTTCTTAACACCACCAGTCGTCAAACCAACCTGATCCAAGTCATCCTATATCTTAAGAGGAACGTACACATGATTAAAAGTTCAAATATAGCTGCAATAAAACTAGGGGACATCATAAAATCTGTAATCCAACTCAAGCATAGTTTTTTAGTGCATGGATCATCATTTTATAGCAAGAACATGAGCTAGCAAGATTATGGTAAGCAATAAACGTGGATCAAGTTATAAAAATTACCTCTAATGAGAAGATAAAATCTCAAACAGAAGAAAACTCGAGCAGATAGTGTAGAAAATCCAAGCATAAGCTCTGAACTCATCCATCTAACATCTTTCTCCATCAAAGAAGCAAACCCTAAGCATAAGGAGCAAGAAAGGTAGGATTTTAGAGCTTTAAAGCAACTTCTACCATGTAACAACAAAGTTCCAACCTGGAGGAAGGTCTAAGGAAGTAGAAGAGCATGAAAAATGGAGAAAAAAGGATGAAAATAACTTGCCTTGGTTGAAATCTCTAGAAGATGACCTTGGAAACCCTAGGTAGGGCTAGATGGAGCTCTAGGAGACCTTCTTCTCCAAAAAGAGGTTGTCTTCTACCTTAGAGAACTTGGTTCTACAAAAAAACAGATTGAGGTCGTTGATCTAGGTTAGAGGAAAGAGAAGGCAAGCAAATTTTTGTACTTGGTAAGGAAGAGGTCAGTATAGCCCAAGGATAAGTATGGAAGCAAGCATGAGGTGTACAAGTAGCTTCTCCATTTGTCCATGGCCATAAACTATTAAGGATATACAAGCAGCCACACAAGAACCTGACCCACCATCCATGGAGACCTTCTTATCCCTCATTTATTGAATTTGCAAGCAAAGCAAATAAACCATTTGCTTGAGAGCTCCTAAAGGCAGCTCATCCATAAAGGAGTAAACCCTAAAATACCCTTGAGAAAAACATCTCCAAACCAAGGTCCAACTAGGATCCTCATGGATCAACAAGCTCAATAATGATGAGATTACATCCAAAGAACATAATGCAAGTGACAAATTTCAAAGCAAACCTCTAAATTGGGTAAATTGTAGAATAGTCTAAAGTATACATAAAATTGCATAACTTGCACAAACATTGTTCAAATTGGACCAAACTTGAAACTTAAGCTTGCCTTATGATTCCAAATCATATCACTAGGTTCTATTATAGTTCTCAGAATTCAATCATGGTAATTAAGAATGTTCAACCATTTAAGCAAGGTTAGGGGTCTCACACTAAAGGTAGCTACACTATGCAATTCTAGACATCCAAAGGCTTTCAGGACAACACTTGTCTATCAGTCACGACTAATTATGAGCTATGTAAACAAATGACATCATGTCATAGAGAAGCTAAGTATGAACCACTCCTATACAGGTCACGCTTGTGTAATGAGGTACATGAAATCTAAACTCATGGGATCAAAATATAATTTAATCTTGTACATATGCATCTTGAAAATGTTTCTTGGTTTTTAAATCCAAAGATTATTTATTGCTCCAAGAATCAATTATATAATCATCTCGTACACATATTCCATTCTTTATGGACATATTTAAATGATCCCAACAATCTTCCATCAATAATCATCAATCAACAATCTTTAATCGACAACCTTTGTTAAACAACTCTCAATTAAGAAACTCAATAAACAATCTCAAACCAGCAATCTTAACTAATAAAAGTTGAAAAATCTATTAAATCTTGGTGTACCATCTTAATTATCAAAAAATTTGAACAATCTCTTCAATGACAATCGAGTTGAATAATCGTTTCAATCTCAAAAAAGATGAGACAATCTTGAACGAGCCTTTCAATCCTGAACTATCTTAGGGAAGCAATCTTTTCATGTCAAAAATATCCTCCGACCAATTTGAAATGAAATTGAATGCAATCTTTCAACAATTGGGACAATTTGACTATTCAATCACCCAACCTACCATATGTGGGTCTGCTGCCCAAATTCCATCAGATTACCTTAGTTTCATGCTAAATAACCCTTTCGTTAGGTTGTTGAAATTTACCCTTACATATCGTATATCCTTGAGAGCTTAGCTTCTACATTTCTAGTTGCCTACACCATACGAGAAGGATTCTAATGTTAGTCCTCAAGACACCTTACACTTAGGAAAAAATTCTAAGATCTTCTGTCTTGATTAATGTCGAAAGGTTGCATGAGTTTGGTATCTCCTCATGATCCACCACTAATACTTGAACTCTTTGGTGCATGATCAAGTGTTTTTGAAATTTGTTAAAAACTTGAATATTCTTCAAGATTTACCCATGATGATAAACATGTTGAAAGGCCACTTGATTGAAGAAGCCTTTATCTTCTAACAATCAAATTTCAAACCATCACGATTACACTGAAAGGTTGTGAATGTTACCTATAAGCTATGTGCTTTCACATTTGATCAAATACTACCCTCCTTGTTAGGAATCTCAATTAAGCTTTACAATTTCATTACCAATCTTCACACTTACACAATAACGTTATCCAATCCTCAATCTTGGACTTAACTTCCAAATCTAGAATAAATAATCAAGACATGCATGTTCATATCGGTAATCCCTGATCCAAAGGATCTTATGGCATGAATAAAATGTCATCCAGTAACACAAAGGTCACCCACCTTTTCATACATTTTCTACAGTCTTGGACCATGACCGGAAACTACCCCCATCCACCTCTAGTTCACCACAAAATCTTTACGGTCCTGGACCATGACTTAAAATTGGACCATGTTTCCCTCCCCTTTTATACCATGTTCTCATACCATGACCTAAAAATGGATCAACACATTCCTTTTTTGTGAATACCCTTGAGGACATCCATCCCCATCCCTTTAGTCTCGAGTGTGTCACCTTGTCCTTAGATACTGTTTTGTGAGTATCTCACCCTCAAAATATCCCCTAAGGAGAGAAAAATCTCACACACTCAAACATAGATATCCAACCACAACCCCTTGTCTGAGTGGGTCACCTTGTTCTAGGATACCCTTTTTTGAGTATCTCTCTCATGGAATATCCCTTGACAATAGAGAAATCTCACACACGAAAGTATGGTTGTATACCCAGTCATAGCAATCTATCTCGAGTGGGTCACCTTGTCCCTAGATACCATCCTAACTTCACCCCTCTACTGTAAATGAGAATGATACACATGACCTATCATGGTTCTACTATACATCTCATGACAAGATAAGATAGATCCTTGTGTGTCACTTGATCTAGGGGAATGTATTGATTCCTATCCCTATATCATAAATCTGTTGCATACATGAATTGTTCCTTTCGGTGAAAAGATAAATATTTCCAATCTTAACATGATCATTTCCCCCTTTTTACGTGCAAGGGACATGATACCTTTTTTATCATGGCTTTAAATACCCTCTTATACATAGGGGGAAATTTATTTCGAACCCTCAATGTTGGGATCATGGAAACATGAGTTCCATCTTATGCAAGGGGCGATTTCTTTTGTAACCTCCCTTGAACGTTAGGGACGCGGGAATATGAATGCAATCTTTGGTTCAACATACAAATATACTCTTGACTAAATCTAGAGATAATTCCTATGCAACCATGTGTATCCTTTTTTCACAATTTGATTCCTTTCTATGCAAGAAGTAAATTCTCAGTTGCTCTCTTCAGCCTAATAAACAATCATACTACCCCCTCATAGGAAAGGAAACAGTAAAATTCTTGGGAAGAAAAAACTTATTGTTATTTTATTAAAGATATTCTTGAGATGGCAAACACCAAAAAAATCCAACAATGGTGAGGTGATGAAGACACTTGTTAAAAACACTCAGGATGAACTGAAAACCAAAGTTGACATATGCTCAATCAAGAATGCATGATGGTTGATAACACCAATTTTTGTGATGTTTTTTACCATTATTTTGTTATCAAAACTACCCTTTTAATTGTTTTCCTCTTCTTTTATTATTACTTTTGGAATAATTGGCCAAACAATGCTCTTAATCCAATATTTTCATCTTTTGCAGAATTTTACTCCAATTTTGATACATTTATCATCAATAAGGCCGTCCTGGCCCACAAACAAGTTCCACCTGCATCGACCTTCCAGATGGCTGATACGCTCACTGCCCGACAGGGTAGCGCGACACACCGATGCGCGATATGAGGATGCCGCATAAGAAGGAACTGGCGGGCGATACGTCTTTTACCCGACAGGGAGTCCAGCTCGCCACGACAACTAAAGCTTGCCGCGCGACATAGGCCACCCACCAGCAGGCGCCTCTCGTCACGTGACCGACATCTGACAACCTTGTGCCGGGCGATACCAATATCGACCGTCCACCGACTCCGCGATGATAAGGAGGAGACGTGGCGCCCTGAGCACCATAACTTCCTCCAACCGCTTCCTATAAATAGCAGCTATAGGAAGCCGAAAAGACAGGTCGGAACCCTGAGCAAATCTTCAGAGGAAAGCTGCAAGAGCAAGAGTATTGTGCCTCAGTGTTTGTGTCGGGAAATTCTAGGGGAGCTCTTCCCCATCCCGAGAGGGAGGGAATGGTTCACTTAAGACCGTCCCGGGCGTCACTACAGGCCAATATCGGCCAACAAGGATGAATGACATAAGTGTCAGACACTAGATGTGTAGCTCTTGCCCGACACGATTCTGAACCACGATACGCATCGCCCATCATGGCGTGTCGCCCGAGAGGGTGCCGCCCGACATGAGCGTATCGGGCCAGGGTCCTCGTGCGATATAATCAGCCCGTCACGGCGTGCCACCTGAGAGGGTGTGCCGCCCGGCATGGTTGTATCGGGCTAGGCTCCTGCCCGATATCAGGCTGGAGAGTCCGCTGTAGTCTGTCATCCTTCTATATCAAGAAGGCGACATCTATCTTTATTTTTGTCATTTAATTCTTTACTTATGCACTGTAATCAAACCTTTATTGTTTATGGAAATAGAAGAGTTTAATTACCTACTGCTTTATGTTTGGTGCAATTTTTGGATGACTGCTATGTTTAATATCTGAACTCTAGCTTGCATGTTTGGATCACGTTTCGATTACCTACCGAATCGTGTTTTCCCGTCGCAACAACTTCGAGAGAGGTGTTGTGGCTCTAGTGTTTGGTACGATTCTGGAGTACGAGAGTGCCTGGAATCGGAGTTGCTTTAATAACATTTCACTCTAACTTAAGTCCAGCAACCTCGAGAGGGATGTTGATGCTTGGTTAGAGGTACCCGCTCTGAGAGGAGGGGTACAAGATGTTCCTGCTGCCGCTTGTTTTACTGAAGTTTTCTCCTTCGCACCCTGCTTTAGCTCTAGTATTATCTCTCTGTTTCTGTTGCATGAAAACCCCTAAAAACTACTAAATGACTAAAACCTTATATCTTTCTTGTAGCTCTAGTTGGAGATAGTTTTCTTTGTTTTATTGGTGTTATCTTGCTATTTCCCTTTGGGGAATTTTGCTATCTCTTAATACCTATCAGAGTGCAGCATGTCGATTCAGAGTTCTCAACACTACCACCCTTGTCCCTGTGTTCGACCCCGTATATCTACTTCGACCCCGTAAGCAAAGTTGCGGGGGCCTAGAAGGTTTTGTGTTATAAATGTAAAAGTCCGACTACTTCAAATCCACCTCCATTTTTGGACGCACGATTTAGGTCGGTCAACTTTTTGGCACATTTTCCGGGGACAAGGCAAAACGGTACAATTGACGAATTCGAATCCACTAACTACATTCCCATGCCTCAAGCTTAGAAATTAGCTTGACATCACTCTTTTCTTTCTTTTTCTTTTTCATCATATTATTCTTTGCTTAAAATTAATAAAATCAATTTTCTAAACTTGATTTTTCGTGACATTTTAGGAACTCTGAAGAACGGTGACATGTTCCACCAAGCTCTAACACCGTTCAACTGCTCAAATAAGCATAAATTCTAGCCAACATGCCTCTTTGTGTGGACCCGCAACATTCAGAGGAGGATCTCCAGGGGAGGCCTAGGCATGATTCACCTCCTCCAGGAGGTGACGACCGCTATGACGGTAATAATTTGCTTGAAGATCCAAAATCAGAACACTCCGAGGAAGACCATCCCAGAGTCAGGCGTCGTCACCGTCAGCGACACAGGAGGAATCAAGATCAAGCACATCGCTGACAGGACAGCAACAACGAAGACTCAGAGGAAGAAGAGAAAACACTAAAAGAGTTGGCATCCACAAAGGCAAACAACTCCCGATGTCCATTCATTATCCCGCGTTTCAACGCGACAAATTTTGAGCTCAAACCGTCTATAATCTCAAGGATCCAGAATAAGAGCTTCACGGGGAGTTCAAAGAACGACAACCCCTACCACCATCTGGACGCCTTCAAAAATATATGCGATACCATAAAGATGTGGGGGGTCCCCCAAGAAGTGATTTACTGTAAGGGCTTCATTTTCTCCTTGGAGGACAAAGCCCTGTCATGGTATCTTGGGTTGCCCCACCAATCTATTAACGGATGGGGAGCACTGGATGATGCGTTCGTGAACAAATTCTACCCCACTGAAAGGGTTGTGAGAAATAGGCAAAAGATAACCTCTTTTATGCAGAAGCCTAATGAGAGTCTCCATGATGCCTGGGAAAGGTAGTAGGAATATTAGAGGGACTGCCCTCACCATAATTATAAGAAGGGTTTCCTAGTCACCACCTTTTACAATGGTCTGACTCCCGATGAAAGGGTGTCACTAAATGCGGCAGCAGGCAGTGACTTCTTGGGAAGAAGCCAAGCAAGTCCGAAAGGATCATCAAGAACACGGCCGAGCTGATGGCCGACGCTGATTATGATAGATCCAACAGAGGACATGCTAAAAAGGTTGGTGAAGGGCCCTCTCTTGAGTCCAAGGCGCTGGAGTCCATTACCTCGTAGATACAAAGAATAACTACTAATGTTAAGTAACTGAGGGAAACTGGCGGGAAAGGAAAGAAGCCATTTGAAAAGGTGATGAAATGTGTAACCTGCAGTGAGGGAGGACATGGGGTAGATCATTGCATCTACACCCGGCAGGATGCGACCAATGATAATGACTCTGAAGACGAAGGGACTGAAAATGTCTCTTTTGTGAATTTCAAAAGGCCAGATCACCCCGGCTTCAATTACGACAACAAGGATGCGGCTGAGAACTCACATCAGCTGCATAGCTCGTCCAAGCCGTCGCAAACCTTCGAGAAAAGGGGGGGGGAGTCAGTATGCCAAGAACACCGAGTTTCAATCAGCCAAGGGGAATTTCCAGGTACAAGGTAAATATCAAGGGTCAAACAATGAATGGGACAAGGGCTCGAGCCAGTCAGATGTGATTGGCCAGTTATTCGACTTTGTGAAGAGACATGACACCATCAACAATCAACTAGCGCAAAGAACACTATTGAATTTTGGCATTTTGAACTCTTTGCAGGTACAATTGGCTGACATGCAGACGCATCAACGCTAAATTGATCAGCAACTGGATCAACTGGCCGAGATCGTGAAGAACCCGTCGGGGAAGATACCATCCAATACCGAGACTACCAAGAAGGCAGGACTGTGACCGCAGAGGCAAAGATTAAGATGTAGGAAGAAGAAGCTGAAGACGTCAGGCTGAAGATGGAAAACGCATCGCTTCTCGGGAGACATCTCGAGCTGTCTTTTAATTCCTAGGATAGGATGCTTTTACTTTCCTGCATGACAAACACTACAAACATTATGGACTGTAATAAGGCCCGAGTCAGTGCATGTGCCACATGTGCCGACTCTTCTGTTTTATCGGCCACCGCCTCAGTTTTATTGACCGAGATGGGTAATACCATATGAGGTCGGGATATTAGTCTTAGGCCGATGATGTTTTACTCATAGGCTGCTTTTAACCCCTCTATTTTCAAGTTTTCTTCTCAGCTTTTCTCTGAAAGGTCGTATCAGGCAGCAACCCAACCGACGCTATGAACACACCTATATCGGGCAGTGGAATTTCGGGGATCACAAGGGTCGTGATGGATAGCATGCCTGGGTGGCGTACATTCGTATCATGCAGTTGGAGTAATTACTCTTGTGCTGACGGATGAACTGCCTGACCCAGGAATGAATTACCCCAACGGCTGACGTGCGTCCCGGAATTACCCATTTTACCCCCGGTTGAGATTGCTATATATAGAGCTGAGATTTTACCATGTCGGGCTACTTCCTTACTGTTTTCACTTACCTGTATGATGCAAAGAGTTTGTGAGTTAGCTCTCATGTCGTGCAAGGTTCCCCTGCTCTCGTGTCACGCGGAATTTTAAGAACACAACAAGGTATAGACCGACAGACCGTATCGCCCGACAGACCATATCGCCCGACACGACTTTCCTTTAACGAGTGACTTATCGGGCCCACTATTCCTGAGTGAGAAGCTTTGTATCTCTCGAAACGTATGTCGCGCAACATACCTTTTATACACGTTTTCCCGATATGCCATCGGGTGATAGCTGTGTCGCCCATCTTTGCACCGCCTCACCTGTTTTGTTGTCAGGCGACACACTGTTTTCCTCTCAGAAGGCCATATGGGGTATCTTATTTTATCTTTCGCAACCGTATCGCCCAACACACCCTTGTCGGGCGATAGACTTGACACATATTTATCGTCGTATCGCCTTGTTCTTATCGCATGTATGATCTTTCAAAGTGTAAGGCGATACCCATATCTCATGTCGGGCTCAAGCTGAAAACTTCGTATCGCCCGATACGGGTTGTGGGATCATTTTTATATTGGGGCATACCTTATCGTGCTTATAGTTTAACTTCTTTAAAACATCGACACATTTAACTAATCAAGAAATTTGTTTATTAATTAACAGAGATGGACCACATCAAGCAAACTGTCATCCGTGTTGACGAGCAAGGCAGAAGGATCTACCCCGAGACAACAGCTGAAGCACCAACTATCAGGCGGAAACGCCCCAATCCAGAAGTAGCTGGGGCGTCGACAGTGGAGAAGAGGACTAGGGTTGGAGAAGTGGCGGCTCCAACACCAACAACAACGGCAACACCCCTGTAATACTTGGCAGGAAGGTTCATGCCGAGGGACGATGAGCACGCGTGTCGTTATGCTGAGATAACGGCCAAAGTCTACAGACCATGCAGGTTCTGCCATGAAGCTTCATTTGCTGAGCTGGGAATCTTTGAGAGGCTGAAGGGTGTCCTCGCTGCGGTAGGGCTGAGGAAGATCTGCCTCCTCCGAGCTTCCTCTTATACCGGCCTCACGAGGGATTTCATGTCGTCTCTCCACTGGGTGAAGAATTCTGCTGTAGAAAGAGAAGAATACGGCGGAGCAAATAGACTCCAAGCCCGGCTGTACAACTCGGAGGACGCAATCTCTGAGATGATGCTGAACAAGATCTTCTCTTCCAGCGAGGACGAGAAGAATCTAATGGACAACGGTGAGAGAATCACCGAGGGAGATGGATTCAATTCCGTGGAGCTCTGGAACCAGCTGACCGGCGAATCATCATTTAAACCGGGAAGCAAGGTGGTAGCAGTGCACTCCTGCTTTTGGAGAATAGTGCACAAATTGGTGACGTGCTTGTTGTTCAGCAAGAATGAGTCCAGCAACATCTATACAGAAGAACTCAATGTCATGTGGCACATGATGGAGGGACGAGTGATCAACCTCGGGCGGTTCTTGCTAAACAGACTACACCCGATGAAGGATGCCACAAAAGAATACTGTATGGGTGGCATCGTCAACTTGATTGCGGCAGGGCTCGGGTACCCGAAAGAGACGTGCAGCCTTTCAAGGACGCAGGGCGATGAGCTGATCGACACCAAGTACCTGATGAGGACCAGCATCATAAAGAAGGAGGGAAGGGGCTACTTTTACAAATTTTCAAGAATGAACATACTCCTCCCGCTTCCTCGCTGTGCCACCTACGACACAGAAAAGCTGGTCTTCACTTCCGCAGCCTTCACCACCGCCACCAGAGCCCAAGAAAGGGCAATTCCAGAGCTACTGATGACAACTTCTAATAGAGCTGTCTTCGCTCCCACTATACCAGCCACCACCACAACAACGACTGTGGTGGCTGAAGAAGACCCGGTGATCGTTGAGGTCACTGAGATAGAAACTACGGGAGCTGCCGCAGAAGGGACGACCACAGCCCCCGACATCCCTTTAAGGCCTGTAGAGGCAGAAGAAACACCTCAACAGGATGCCAGTAACGGAGTGTTCAACAAGATCCTGAGAATGGAGCTCGAAGGTGCCCAGCTGACGCCGACACTGCCGCCGGTGTCTCTGTTTGTAGCGGTTGAGGAGATCGCTGATAGTGTAGAGGTGGAGCAGCATCCACCCACACCACAGCCATCTCCACCATGACGAGAAGGCAAGGCGGTGGCGGCTGAAAGAGCATCGTCGCCTCAGCCAGCGACATCTGCATCGCGAACGATTCAAATAGACTCTACCTCGCCTGGTGGACCATCACGTGAGCAAGGTGTCGCGAGGATGGGAGGGAGACCCGCAGGAACCCCTTCGTCGCTCGGGAAGATGCTCGGGCATGAGCTCGACTACTTGCGGGAGGTAACAGATAACAACTCAGCTACTTGTATTTCCTTAACCCACAAGCTTGCACCTTTCTAAGACAGGCTGAATAGCCAAGAACGAGAGCTACTGACTCTAGCTCACCTTCCCGGCAGACTAGAGGCTTTGACTGTGATGCTTCGACAAGATCGAGGAGAGGCTGGATAGGAGTGACGACCATCCGCGCCAAACGTAGTCGAGAAGGTCCCCGTCACCCCCTAGACGTGGCTCTCCTCCTTCTTCGTTAGCATCCCCCTCGAGAACGGCGTCCTCCTCCTCCTCCAGCGGGCAATCCTCAACGCCCGAGGGTGGAACGCCACAAAGGTCAGCCGATGGAGCTCCAGCAGGATAGGAGAGTTCCCTAGGCTTGGAAGAAGAAAACCCCTCTGTCCCCGTAGATGAAGCTGAAGATGATAATGGAGATATCAGCATCGGGGGAGACTCTTCTAATGAATCTAAGGGAGAGAAGGGGGACATTTACGCAGTCAATAAAAGACACCTCCCCCGAGTAAGACGCTCGATGGAAGATGGATTCCATAGGCCATCCGAGATATCGTCCTTTGAGATGGACGAATTCGACAGAAGGGCCATCGGATACCTGAAGATCAAAGACTAGAATTTGCTGAATAAGGTCTTAAGATCACAGGAAGATGAAGAATACGTTGTCTGGAGAGACGACTACTTCTCCATACGATGAAGAGATCTTTGAAGTATGTTCCGCACGCTGACAATCGTCAGCAAAAGACTGTTTAGGGTCCTTGAAAATGCGATAATAGAAAATATCGATAGCAGGACAGGTCGGAAAACAATATACAACGCCACCCCGACCATGGCGAGAAGACTGATGAAAGGAGATCCAGACTCCAGTGCGGTGGCTGACATGCAGAAATACATCGAAAAGCATAGACCAAACATCGTGTTGGCCCCGTATAAGCACTGCAACATGTGGTTTCTCTGTGTGGCGGACCTCAGAAACCATGACGTCCAGGTACCGAGCTGCATCAATGACGAGGTGCCACGCTCCATGAATGTTTTCAGCTACCCGGAGGACAAGAAATTGAGGCTCATGCCGCTACATCTTCTCTGATCTATCAAGCAAGAAAGCCAACATCACAAAGGCATTTGGAACTTCTTTTCTATCAGAGACCTCCCCGTCTAGGCAGAAGGGGGAAGCGGAAACAGCGCCTTCGCCGTCCGGAGTGCCATTATGGTGTTGAATACAATTGGAAACTTTGGTGCCATTAGGGGCACATGCTTCTATCACCGCATGGGCATATTCGCTATGCTACTGATCAAAGACAAGCGCTATTTCCAAGACATAGGGTACCAGAGAAGCTGCTAGACAATGACCTAGAAGAAGACTCTTCACAATCCAGCAGCTCCTCAGAGAAAGAAGCGGAGATGGCAACCGACACCTATGGGGCAGGCAAGCAGTTGGAGGTCCTGCGGAAAGTGCACGGGATGGAAGATACTACTTCTCCTGAAACTACAGAAGGGCTGATCAAAACTTTCGACCGCTTTTCATGCGCAACTCTCACGCAAGAGAAGGTCAATGAAATCCATCTCAAGTTAGCTGATTCTACCCCATCGGATGTCATGTATCAGGCAGGCGATGTCGTAGTCCCAGTCGATGAATTAAGGGACATGGTAAAAGAAGGAGGATGATTGGTTGTATCCGTGGCGGCCACTTACATTCAAACTATACAGCCAAGGCTCGAAAACACATACATAGCTCATCCTATGTTGTTCAATGACATTTGCCTCGCCGATGAAACAGGAGTGAAGCAAGCATTTCTGGAGGAGTTGGAGAGCGAGGTTCCACACACGATCTTGCTGCTCGTCCTCCATTATATCCACTGGACGCTCCTGACAATGTACACTCGGCAACGAGCGGGAATCTTCTACAATTGCTCGGACAGCAACAAAAACCATCCAGTGTCGTGTACATCAGAACTGTTGTCATCCGTCGAACGCTTAGTCCGAAAATATTATGACGAGGTGTCAAAAATGATCCAACCATTCCTGGACATGCAAGCAAGAAAATGGCACGAACTCCAGTTCTGCCACCACAGTCCGCAGCAACTTCCTCTATCCAACGACTGCGGATTCTTTGTTCTAGAATGGATAGCAAATGAAACAATGCCTGACCAGCTCCACCACATCGATTATCACAGCAAAAGAGGAGAATATGTGTGGGAGCTTCTATCTGACGCAGGCGCGCTCACTGGATAACCTTCACTGGGCTAACATGACCTCACCATGTCTTCTTCACTACTTTGGGGCAGAGTGTGGTGTAATTTTGGGGGGGCACCCATGTACCAGTGAGGGAGGTATTAAAATTTTCTTGTGTCATTTCATTCTTCCCCTATATCATGTGTATGTAACCATGCTCGTATAAAATGCCATGCTCATATAAAAATTTTGAAAAATTTTGCTTATTTTGTTCCCATGCATGTGTACAAAGGCTCTATATTAGTAAAAACCTGATGCGACTTCTTGCCAAGTTTGTTTTCTATGTGCTTAATGAGATGCAAGTTTTGTTATATCTTTCTGATAATGCTGCCTCAAACAAACAAAAGATTACGTTTTTCTTTGCCAAAAATTTTGAAAAAAATAATAATCTCGCAAACAGCTAAGAGACAAGTATGGAGAAGGAAAAAGCTGCCCAAACAACAGAAATCCCTTTTGTTTTCCCTTACCCAATGAAAATCCCAAAAAGAGAAAGAAGCCTTATGAGAGTGAATAAAAGAATGAGAGTTGTGCCCAATATAAGAAAAGAAAAAAAATATGTACACACTTGTTTTCCAAAAGTACCCATCTTTAGGCATGGTAGATCCGGGGCAGTGGTACGTAGGATGTGAAATCACTACTCTAAAGACAACTGGCTTGGACTGCAGGGACCACTTGCCCTTTAACGGACCCTTACCTGGATGGATTGATGAGAAACAAGAAAAACCCCAAAAAGCCTTAGCCTACCCTATACACAACTTTCTGCCCCTAAAGCTGTTTGGTGTGAAAGCTAACTTCGGAATCATACACCAAAGTCTCGCTGAACCTGTAGAGAAAATTTTTACTGAAATAGTAAGGCAGGAAATGCAAGGTCTTTTCTTCATAGTGAGACAAAATTGTCTCTAAAGGCATCGTGATTCTTGTTTTACCTCTTGAACTGAAAACTACACCGAGTAAGAAGAAGCATCACAAAATAAAGTTTAAATATTGATTGAGGACAATCAAAACGCTAAGTTTGGGGGAGTTGATAACACCAATTTTTGTGATGTTTTTGACCTTTATTTTGTTATCAAAACTACCCTTTTAACTGTTTTCCTCTTCTTTTATTAGTACTTTTGCAATAATTGGACAAACGACGCTCTTAATCCAATATTTCCATCTTTTGCAGATTGTTTCTCCAATTTTGATACATTTATCATAAATAAGGTCGTCCCGGCCCACAAACAAGTTCCACCTGCATCGGCCTTCCAGATGGCCGATACGCTCACTGCCCGACAGGGTAGCGCGACACACCGACACACGATATGAGGATTCCGCGCAAGAAGGAACTGGCGGGCGATACGTCTTTTACCCGAAAGGGAGCCGAGCTCGCCACGACAACTAAAGCTTGTCGCGCGACACAGGCCACCCACCGGCAGGCGCCGCTCGTCACATGACTGACAGCCACAACCTTGTGCTGGGCGATACCGATAGCGGTCGTCCACTGACTCCGCGATGATAAGGAGGACACATGGTGCCATGAGCACCATAACTTCCTCCAAACGCTGCCTATAAATAGCAGCTACAGGAAGCCGAAAAGACAGGTCGGAACCCTGAGAAAATCTTCAGAGGAAAGCTGCAAGAGCAAGAGTATCGTGCCTCAGTATTCGTGCCGGGCAATTCTAGGGGAGCTCTTCCCCATCGCGAGAGGGAGGGAATAGTTCACTTAGGACCGTCTCGGGCGTCACTGCAGGCCGATATCGGCCAACAAGGATGAACGACATAAGTGTCCGACACTAGATGCGTAGCTCTAGCCCGGCACGATACCAAACCCCGATACACATCGCCCGTCACGGCGTGTCGCCCGAGAGGGTGCCGCCCGACATGAGCGTATCGGGCCAGGGTCCTCACGCGATATAATCAGCTCATCACGGCGTGCCGCCTGAGAGGGTGTGCCACCCGACACGGTTGTATCAGGCTAGGCTCCTGCCCGGTATCGGGCTGGAGAGTCCGATGTAGTCTTTCGTCCTTCTATATGAAGAAGGCGACATCTGTCTTTATTTCTGTCATTTAATTCTTTACTTATGCACTGTAATCAAACCTTTATTGTTTATGAAAATAGAAGAGTTTAATTACCTGCTGCTTTATGTTTGGTGCAATTGTTGGATGACTGCTATGTTTAATATCTGAACTCTAGCTTGCATGTTTGGATCACGTTTCGATTACCTACCGAATCGTGTTTTCCCATCGCAACAACTTTGAGAGAGGTGTTGTGTCTCTAGTGTTTGGTCTAATTCTGGAGTACGAGAGTGCCCGGAATCGGAGTTGCTTTAGTAACATTTGACTCTAACTTAAGTCCAGCAACCTCAAGAGGGGTGTTGATGCTTAGTTAGAGGTACCCGCTCTGAGAGGAGGGGTACAGGATGTTCCTGCTACCGCTTGTTTTACCAAAGTTTTCTCCTTCGCACCCTACTTTAGCTCTAGTATTATCTCTCTAATTCTGTTGCATGAAAACCCCTAAAAACTGCTAAATGACTAAAACCTTAAATCTTTCTTGTAGCTCCAGTTGGAGATAGTTTTCTTTGTTTTATTGGTGTTATCTTGTTGTTTCCCTTTGGGGAATTTTGCTATCTCTTAATACCTGCCGGAGTGTAGCGTGTCGATTCAGAGTTCTCAACACTACCACCCTTGTCCCTGTGTTTGACCCCGTATATCTACTTTGACCTCGTAAGCAAAGTTGCGGGGGCCTAGAAGGTTTCAGGTTGTAAATGTAAAAGTCTGACTACTTCAAATCCACCTCCATTTTTGGACGCGCGATTTAGGCTGGTCAACTTTTTTGGGGCACCCATGTACCAGTGAGGGAGGCATAAAAATTTTCTTGTTTCATTTCGTTCTTCCCCTATATCATGTGTATGTACCCATGCTCGTATAAAATGCCATGCTCATATAAAAATTTTGAAAATTTTTGCTTATTTTGTTCCCATGCATATGTACAAAGGCTTATTTTAGTAAAAACTTGATGCGACTTCTTGCCAAGTTTGCTTTCTATGTTCTTAATGAGATGCAAGTTTTGTTATATCTTTCTGATAATGCTGCCTCAAACAAACAAAAGATTACATTTTTTCGTGCCAAAAATTTCAAAAAAAATAATAATCTCGCAAACAGCTAAGAGATGAGTATGGAGAAGGAAAAAGTTGCCCAAACAGCAGAAATCCCTTTTGTTTTCCCTTACCCAACAAAAATCCCAAAAAGAGAAAGAATCCTTATGAGAGTGAATAAAAGTATGAGAGTTGTGCCCAATAAAAGAAAAGAAAAAAAATATGTACACACTTGTTTTCCAAAAGTACCCATCTTTTGGCATGGTAAATCCGGGGCAGTGGTACATAGGATGTGAAATCACTGCTCTAAAGCCAACTGGCTTGGACTGCAGGGACCACTTGCCCGTTAACGGACCCTTACCTGGATGGACTGATGGGAAACAAGAAAAACCACAAAAAGCCTTAGCGTACCCTATACACAACTTTCTGCCCCTAAAGCTATTTGGTGTGAAAGCTAACTTCAGAATCATACACCAAAGTCTAGCTGAAGCTGTAGAGAAAATTTTTACTAAAATAATAAGGCAGGAAACGCAGGGTCATTTGTTCGTAGTGAGACAACATTATCTCTAAATGCATCACAATTCTTGTTTTACCTCTTGAACTGAAAACTACACCGAGCAAGAAGAAGCATCACAAAATAAAGTTTAAATATTGATTGAGGACAATCAAAACACTAAGTTTGGGGGAGTTGATAACACCAATTTTTTTGATGTTTTTGACCTTTATTTTGTTATCAAAACTACCCTTTTAACTGTTTTCCTCTTCTTTTATTAGTACTTTTACAATAATTGACCAAACGACGATCTTAATCCAATATTTCCATCTTTTGCAGAATTTTCCTCCAATTTTGATACATTTATCATCAATAAGGTCGTCTCGGCCCACAAACAAGTTCCACCTGTATCGGCCTTCCAGATGGCCGATACACTCACTTCCCGACAGGGTAGCGCGACACACCGACGTGCGATATGAGGATGCCGCACAAGAAGGAACTGGTGGGCGATACGTCTTTTACGTGATAGGGAGCCGAGCTCGCCATGACAACTAAAGCTTGTCGCACGACACAAGCCACCCATCGGCAGGCGCCGCTCGTCACGTGACCGACAACCGACATCCTTGTGCCGGGCGATACCGATATCGGCCTTCCACTGACTCCGCGATGATAAGGAGGACACGTGGCACCCTGAGCACCATAACTTCCTCCAACCGCTGCCTATAAATAGCAGCTACAAGTAGCCGAAAAGACAGGTCAGAACCCTGAGCAAATCTTCATAGGAAAGCTGCAAGAGCAAGAGTATCGTGCCTCAGTGTTCGTGCTGGGCAATTCTACGTGAGCTCTTCCCCTTCCCAAGAGGGAGGGAATGGTTCACTTAGGATTGTCCTGGGTGTCACTGCAGGCTGATATCAGCCAACAAGGATGACCGACATAAGTGTCCGACACTAGATGCGTAGCTCTAGCCCGACACGATACCGAACCCCGATACGCATCGCCCGTCACGTCGTGTCGCCCGAGAAGGTGCCGCCCGACATGAGTTTATCGGGCCAGGGTCCTCGCACGATATAATCGGCCCGTCACGACGTGCCGCCTGAGAGGGTGTGCCTCCCGACACAGTTGTATCGGGCTAGGCTCCTTCCCGGTATCAGGCTGGAGAGTCCGCTGTAGTCTGTCATCCTTCTATATCGGGCTAGTCTATCATTTAATTATTTACTTATGCACTGTAATCAAACTTTTATTGTTTATGGAAATAGAAGAGTTTAATTACCTACTGCTTTATTTTTGGTGCAATTGTTGGATGACTGCTATGTTTAATATCTGAACTCTAGCTTGCATGTTTGGATCACGTTTCGATTAGCTACCGAATCCTATTTTCCCTTCGCAACAACTTCGAGAGAGGTGTTGTGGCTCTAGTGTTTGGTCCGATTCTGGAGTACGAGAGTGCCCGAAATTAGAGTTGCTTCAGTAACATTTCACTCTAACTTAAGTCCAGCAACCTCGAGAGGGGTGTCGATGCTTTGTTAGAGGTACCCGATCTGAGAGGAGGGGTACATGATGTTCCTGATGCCACTTGTTTTACCAAAGTTTTCTCCTTCGCACCCTGCTTTAGCTCTAGTATTATCTCTCTGTTTCTGTTGCATGAAAACCCCTAAAAACTGCTAAATGACTAAATCCTTAAATCTTTCTTGTAGCTCCAGTTGGAGATAGTTTTCTTTGTTTTATTGGTGTTATCTTGTTGTTTCCCTTTGGGGAATTTTGCTATCTCTTAATACCTTTTGGAGTGTAGCGTGTCGATTCAGAGTTCTCAACACTACCACCCTTGTTCCTATGTTCGACCCCGTATATCTACTTGACCCCGTAAGAAATGTTTCGGGGGCCTAGAAGGTTTCAGGTTATAAATGTAAAAGTCCGACTACTTCAAATTTGCCTCCATTTTTGGACGCGAGATTTAGGCCGGTCAATGGTTTGAAGAACCACATTTGCCAGAAGCAACACTTGAGTTTGGCCTTAGGAAGATATTTAAATCTATCATTGGTCATATAGAACCACAACCACATGTTCTCCCCTTTGTAGGTCATGCATGACTATCATTGCCAGACAACATGTAGGGAAAACAACTACACCATCATGGGTAACTATAGACAAGGGTATACCAGTAGAATATGAGGCCAAGAATTTGTAGTGGGAGACATAACCAAGATGATGAACATATAGAATAATCCAAGGAACATTTGGAAACCATTTATTATCAAGATAGAAGGCCAAAAGGATAGAAGACTACAACTCTACCAGAGAAGAAGAGGTCTGATATAGTCAATCTCATTATTTATCCTCCTCTACCACTAATGCAGCGTGTGTGAATGATAAATGAATTACAAATCAAAATCTCATTCATTCACCACAATATCAGGAGTTTGATATCAAGACTCATTGGTTTCAAAGAAATACCAAAAATTTATAGATATGGAGGCAAGTGGTCGATTTTTATTCAATATAAAAATTGAATAACAAAATATATTGCAAGTGTTTAAATACTAAACCCTAGTGACAAAACCCTAAGTAAAAATAACAAAAGGGTCCTTGAAATTATGGAGATAATACATAATGTGTTGGAAAAACTAGCAAAGTGCAAATTTAGCCCACACGATGACAAAATTCATCTAAAAACTTCATGGCTCATGAATTTGCCATGAGTCTTTCTTAGAAGGCCATTTCTACATGAAACACACTAGTCTTGCACCAAATCTAACATTGGAGCAGAAAACTCTAAATCTTGATAAATTGTTTGGATGCTCCACTTTCTACATATAATGTAGCTCTATTTGCTGCACATCAACCATCCTACAACTAACCTCTTATTCCTAGACCATATGGGTCCCCACCTCATCCAGATTGGGTACAACATCAATAATCAAATCTCGTTTAAACATCCAATGTACTAATACAAAAACTATAATATATTAAGGGTAGTATATAATGAATAGAAACTTTTAGAGGTCAACATTAACAAACCAAAAAACTAGATTTCCAAAGATTGAAAAAAGAATATATATTGTAAAATATAACTATTTCTCCTACCATCATTAAAAATGATACACCAATGCAGAAACAAAGAAGAAGATCTTGCCTTAGGACCCCTCTTAGTAAGGCTCTCCCATTGTCCAAGCACCTTATGAAGTTCCTGCGATGATCCTAACTTTACGAGTTTGTTATCCAATATAATACTGCAAACATGCTTGGAGTAAACTATTTAAATGAGGGACCTTGAGGTGTGGTCATGTCAAATTATGAAAGTTGAGCTTATTTGAGTAAGAGTTGATGAATACTATGATTGTAACCAAGGTTTATGTAGTTATTCATGAGGAGATTCAAGGAATTAAGTTAGATGACCAAATGTGGCAGTTTCGGCCGAAATCATAGGTAATATGTGTGGTTTTTTCCCCAGCCTTGGGATGCTCTAGATAGATCAGGTGAGGAGATATCTCCTAGATCCTATTGAATCGGAATGGTGAGTACCCTGTAGCCACATCACACATCATCCCTTATCATGTGAATCATGGGAGAAACAACCGTCCCAACCAGTTTAGCTAGATTCATAGTACCATGAGCTTTCCGAGGAACTGTTAAACATCCTTTTGATCACAAGAGTATTAAGAACTCCCCTCTCCCCTTGTGTCTTCTCTATTTCTCAAAACGACCTCGCATTAAGCCCAATTACAACCTTTGTACATAGTTGGATCAGACGAGGGGGTGTAATGGGAAGCTCCAACCTTTACCAATGACACATATATATGGGAGTTGTGGGGGATTTCTCCATCAGCGAGGAGGTCCTGGACACAACCTTCTTCGGCATGTGTGGCAGCACTCCCATGGCAAATTGAGGGCATGCTTGGATAACATGAAGGAGAGGAGGGAGTTCAGACCGGTTTAGCGAGAAGAAACCCACCCCAATAGCCTGACCTATGCCAAGTTTAGGAGAGTCGTGTCTCTGACAGGAAACACTGGCGTTCTGCCTGTGCCACGATGCTCACACACGATAGGGTAGGGAGAAGGCGACCTCATATGATGCCTCAGCGTGGTCTCTTGCCGTGGCGGTGCATGACCGACACCTGTAGATATTGTGGAAACGCACGAGAACACAGGGATCGTGACTCTGGGGGTTCCCAGATCAGATCCAGCCTACACGACAGTGCCCTAACTTGGTCTCAGAATGAGCGATTGCAGAGGTCTTGAGGGTGTCAGAATCAGTGAGGAAGATAACTTCGAGATGGGTATCTTGCAGCGATTGTGCCCTCACAAGCTGAAGTAGAGAAACCATCGCGAATGCAGACGACTTGTTGTTGGGGCGATCTTGATGGAGGTGGATGCCACCTTAGCAAGCGACGGAGAGGGTAGAACCCTCTCTAGCCATCAGAGCCCAAGCTTATGCTAGGCTGCACTCACACCGGAGGACAACACAGGCGGCGCCCAAATGGAGAATGGAGCCAGCGGCTTAACGCTCCAACTATGGGTAGCCCAGTCAGGGCAGATCAGGAAGAGAGGAGGTGCCAGACCAGTTAGCTAAACTGGATATGCAGGCCCTGAGCCATGCCCCCACTCTAATGGCCAATGCGGGCCAATCCTAGACTGCCACCCTAGGCGATGGACCCCACAGAGCAAGGTAAGTATCTCAATTTAAGTATAAATCTTAGAAAATACATTAAAAATAGCTATAGTATCCTATAAATCCCCCAATACCCCCAGACTCAAAAAAACATTAACTTTATTACTAGACCCTGAGATCAGACTTTTGAAGTATACCTACTAATGATTTATAATGTAGATGATATACTCTACTTTGTGATTCATTTAAATGGTATAATTAGCACATGATGAATATTAAATTTGAGAAAATCACAGTGGGACCCTAGTATCACTTAAAAGTTAATTGTGGACCTTGATCTGACTATTATCCCAAAATGCTAGGTATTTCCTTATTAATGAATAAATACATGCGTTAAACCTCATTTTAATTCTAGAAAATAGATAAAGCATAAAACAAAACTGAAATTTGAACCTTACCTCTAAAATGACATCATGATCATTAGAAAAATATCAGACACAAGTTCTAGGTTGTTTGAACCTAGATTTGGCCAAACCCTAATTTGGACCTAAAATTACCAAGAATATGATGTACATATATTAATGATGATTAATTTCTTTAAATCAGGTGCTGACCAGATTATCCAGATGATCATGGATATGTGAGGAATATCTGAACTCAGGTGTGGATATAAGTATATGACTAGTTTTGCTGGATGTTAATTATAAGTATCTGCTTGCATGTATTTGAATACATTGATGGATGTATATTTATGTGTACTGCCAATTCCGCCTGAACACTAAAGAGCATTAAGGGAATGAATAATGAAATGTAGTTACTGATGGTCTTCAGTAATCTCCCTATTAGAGAGGGAAAGATTTAATGTTGACTAGCACCTCCCTAATGGTACAAGGTATACAAGGAGATCCCTAATGGTACAAGGTACGCATGGATAGGGCCCAAATAATTTATGTTTGTGTTAAGTCCACCATAGTAATGCATGTTCATTTGAAATATGATTAATAACTTGGTTTTACCTGATTTTCCGTCTTTAAATAATGTTTTACTCTCTTTATTCTCTTTTCAACTATTTTCAGTATTCCAGCATAGTATAGCATTTTTACTACCACGTACCAACTTTATGTTGATGTTTTTGTTTCTTGTATTTTCTTAGTTCAGAGCTAGCATGGGATAAAAGAATAGGATGTGAGCAAGTTGTATAGGTTGTACATATTGTCTAAGATCCTAGTTAGCATACATGTTTAGACTTGTGTAAAAATTCTCTTTCAATATACAATTGTAAATCATGTTGTAATAATGTACAGGTTGAATGTTGAGATTTATTATGGTGTGTGTTATGTTATATGTTCATGTATGTGTATGTCACTTCCACATCTCTCTCTGAAATGATTGCCTAACATTTTCGGATTCATCCTTCTCGGGCCTTCTAAGTCCTAAGACGGAAAAATCTGGGGATGTCACAATTGGTATTGGAGCATGACCAATATCTACACATAACAATTGCTCACCATGGAACATAAAATTAAATTTAACGTTTTAGATAAAATCCTAGAAACTTAGCAAGTTGTTGAATAAGATTAAGTTTGACCTAGCCTCTAGGTTAGAACCTATATGTTCAAGAACTAGGTTTAGATAAATGTGTAAAACCCTTTCCATATAGAGCTCATATGTATTGGGTAGTTGCACTAGTCTACACCATGGTCTCATCATTTCACTAGGTGACATGGAACTGGACTATCTACTGTGTGTGGGACACTCATTTTTTTTATTTGGTTTTGTTTTCTAATCGGATCGAGCCTCAACAGTTTTCTATGACGTCTTCTTCTCGGAGAAAAATTATATGATATTTTATTATATATATGTAAATATTAAAATGTGTCCCTCACACTGGAGAGTAGTTAGTGTTCATGCAACCTAAGTGAAAGGTAGCGACATTAGTCTAGAAGAGAGTGTAGGCTTACATTAGATGTCTAGAGCCTTATCAAGATAGGTGATACATAAAATATAAGATAGAATGATAGTTGGTATAATCATGGATAGTTGTGTATAAGTTTGATCTCTAACTATATAAGTTGCTAAGCATGGATAGTTGTGTCTACGTTTGATCTCTGAGTAAATAAGTTGCTTATATTGATTCAAGTTGTATATGAGTTCCTATCCATTTCAAAGAAATATGAGCTAAGTCTTGATAATGAAAGTATGTAGGTTTTCCCACTTAAGATGAGCTAAGTTTAAGATAAAGTTCAATATGCATGAGCCTCAAGCTCTTTTACAAAGGAGGACCTCCAGTGTTGGGACAAGATACGTGGTGAACTCCAGAGAGAGTGAGACCTACAAGGAGAGGGGCATAGGACCTACCCTACAATATATGAAAATAATAACAAATATGTGAAATGTTGTGTCCAAAACTAGGTTACTGCTGAGTATATGAGTTGAGTCCTTATGTATAATTCATATATTTGATCTAAATTCTAGATGTGAGAGTTTGGTAAAAGAAATTATGGAAAGAAGACTCATAATGAAATGTGTATCTTTTGATTGATTTAGGTCCTAGCATGACCTATGCTTATGAAGCTCATCCTTAGTTGCAAGTGAGGTGATATATTACACTTTGTTAGCTAGAGAAAAATGCCTTGTGCATAAGATACTCATAAATGTGGTTCCTTTCACTCCTCTTTCTTAATATGATGCTAGAAACCTCACTTGATCTATAAAGATGAATTATGTATGAAGAGTCACTCATATTAGCTTGACCTATTCTATATTCCCTTCCAATATTATACATGAAATATCTAAGTTTGAAATCATGATAAAATTGACTTAGAATATTCTTTCTCCCTTTATATGAAACATGAAAGATACAGGTTTGAAATCATGAGCTTGAAATTAAGATATCTTTGGATCATAGCTTATGTGATCACAAAATAAAGTTCTTAACCTCAAATTTTCTGACACAAATTATAGTTTAATGGAAAATCTCATAAAGGGTGAAGCCCTAATTTTCAAGAATGTTAAGTATGCCCTTCTTATGCGATGAAATACTAGTATGATGTTGATCATAAACCACCCTTAAAGTTGTTAAGACTAATAACTCTGATAAATGATGGCATGAAACTTGACATCACCATATAAATTATAGGGTGAAGCATGAATCCTTAAGTAGTACCTTATTAACTTCATATATATGAACAAAACCCTTATCCTTAAGGGACTATGAGGATGTAAATCCTAAGATATACAAGTATCCAATAATATGCCAAGCTTTCTTGAAAAAAAATATCATTAAAACCATCAGGCCCGGGGCCTTATTATTCTTGAGGTTCTTTAAAACATCATCAACTTCATCTCTAGAAACAGAGCTAATAAGAGAAATTTTTTGAATCTCATTAAGTTTCTTGCCAGTCCAGGCCTTACTCCAAACACCATGAGAGGAAGAACAATTGTTAAACAAGTTCTTATAATAGCTAGAAATGTACCTTTTGATGTTATCATGACAGTAAGAGATTGTCCCGTCAATATCAAGCTTTCTAATATAATTGGACACACATCTTGTCTTCATGGATGAGTAAAAGAAAGTCGTATTAGAATCTCCTTCCTTAAGACAATCACTCTAGACTTCTGCTTATAAAAAGCTTCATGTATATTAGCCTGCTTCCTAGCTTCAACCAAAAGAGATCTAGCCTTCTCACGCAAATCTAGATTCAAAGGGTCAGCATCAGCTTCATTTTGGGCTTGAATGGCATAGAATTTAGAGATACTAGCATTATCATTAATGTTCCCAAAAACATTCTTATTCCAGGAAATCAAGTTATGTCGCAAGATAGATAACTTCTTATATAGTCTAAACATAGCATGACCTCACACATCAATATCCGAAGCACCTTGCAAAATATCATTAAAATCTTTCTGATCAGTCCACAAGTTTATAAATATGAAAGGAGCCTTACAATTCTTTGGATGGCAAATAGATAACACGATCTTCTTATGATCACTGATGGTATTAGAAAGACTTTCTCCACAGAAATGAACATTTATAGACATAAACTCCGAATTATAAAAAATCTTATCAATTCTTGAAGAAAATGGTGGTTTCTCCTGTTAAGATTGCTGGAAAAAATGGAACCCTTTCTCCTGCTAAGGCTTCCAAAAACCTCTCTCTTTCTCATTTAATCTTTGCGGATGATCTTATGATTTTCTCCAAGGCTGATGTTAGTTCTGCTACTGCTATTAATGAGATCCTTATTGATTTTGGCATGGTGTCTGGCCTCAAAGTTAATCTGGGTAAAAGCTCCATTATTTTTAGTAAAGGTGTAATCAAAGAGCCTATCATTAACATTCTTGGGTTTAAAGAAAGTTTGTTTCCTTCTAAATATCTTGGGTTGCCTCTGTTTACCGGTAAGCTATCTAAACATCATTGTACCATTCTTGTAGACAAAGTTAAGAAGAAGAAAGATAGTTGGAAAGCTAAAGTGATGTTTATGGCTTCTAGATTGGAGCTTATTAATCTACCCTCAGGAATCTCCATCTTCATTGGACATTTTCTTTTCCTTTACCTACTGCTGTTCTTGATCATATTGACATGCTTTGTAGGGATTTTCTATGGGGAGGATCAGATAGTAAAAATAATTTGCATTTAGTCAAGTGGGAGTCTATAACTGAACCGAAAAAAATGGTGGTTTAGGATTGAAGAAAGCTAGAGATATTTCTAGAGCCTGCCTTCTTATCAATGCTTGGGCTATTGCAAACAAAAAAGATATTTTATGGGTTAAATGGATTTCAGAGAAATATTTAAAATGTGCATCTTTCTGGATTATTAAGGATTCACCAAACTTCTCTTGGTTGTTTCATAATATTCTTAGATCCAGGGACATTTTGCTGCAACATACATCTTTTCATATTGGTGATGGTTTGAACACATATCTTTGGTAGGATCCTTGAATTCCCCCTCATTCCTTTCCGCAGGATATTGTGGGTAAAAATATTGTGCCTATCTCAAGTTTCTATTGGAATTGTTTGTTATCGAATGTTATTGACTTGGATTGTGCCAAGAAGTAATAACAGATACCCACAGGTGATCGTTGAGGTGTTGAAGGCAATTAATATCAATTTTGTTTTGACTGATTATATTTCTTTTAATGGTAACAAAAATGTGAGTTTCAAGGTTGTTTGGGATTCCATTAGATCTAAAAGTAATGAAGGTATTGATTTTTCTTAGATTTGGTCGATTAAAACCCATATGAGGGCCAAATTGCATTTGTGGAAAGCTTGGCATAACAAGATCCCTACATCTGACTATTTGAGGATAATTGGCCTTGATTTACCCTCTATCTATTTTCTTTGTATGGAAGTGTATGAAGATACACACCATATCTTGTTTGATTGCTGTTACATTCAGAAGGTGTGGTTGAATGCTTGCTCTGTTGACAGTAGTTATAGTATGCCCAAGGAGTGGAGTTTGCTGGTTAACTGTCATTGTAGGAATTTCTTGTCACTTGCTAGTCTTATTTATTATCATTGTTGGTGTGAGAGAAACTTCAGAGTTCATGATGATAGATATAGAACTGATGTGGTTCTCTAGAAATGTATTGCTCAGGGGTTTTTAATGTTCTGTGGTGAGTGTGGTTATGTTTTGGGTTGTGTATATCTATTTTGGATCTTAACATTTTTCTTATTTGAGCTCAACGTTGAGTTTGAGTATTTTGAAAGCTTTCCTCTGTCTATACTTTCTTCTTTTGGGGTGATGGCTATGAGCTTTGCTGCTGCTCAGTCTTGAAGTGATGGTCGAGTTATGATATTCTTTTGTGTTGGTGGCATGTGAATCTGTTGATGTTTGGCTGCGTTTTATGCTTCTGATGTGATGAGCTGTGATGAAGTTTGAGATTGTCCCTGTTACTTCTGTGCTTGCTCTGAGAGAGTTTTTGGCTGTAGAAGATTGGTTTCCTTCTGCAGTTTTCAGGCGCTGCTGTTGGAAGATGAGCATGTTGTTCTTTTGCTCCCCTCTCACTTTTTAGTGATGGTTGAGTTTGAGTGCTTTTGGAAGCTTTGTTATCCTTCTGGATTTTGAGCTTAGTTTGATATGTTTACTGGTGATGTTAAGCTGGTCATCTTATACTCCTTTGCTCCCCTCTCACTTTATAGTGATGGTCGAGTTATGATAAGCCATCCAAATAGATCAGATTTTTGTTGATGTTTGGATGTGTTTATCCTTCTGATGAGATGAGCTGTGATGTAGCTTGTGGCTGTTCATGTTGCTTCTGTGCTTGTTCAGAGAGAGTTTTTGGTTTCTGAAGATTGGTTATTCTTATGCAGATCTCAGGATATGCTTTGTTCAAGAGTTTAATGACCTGTGATGATTTGGGTCTTTGGGTTTCTTGGAAGTGTATGTTTGCTCAAGGTGTGTAAGGTGCTTCTGTTGGAAGACGAGTCTATTGTTCTTTTGCTCCCCTCTTACTTAGTAGTGATTGTTGATTTTAAGTGCTTTTGGATGCTTTGTTCTTCTTCTAGTTTTCGAGCTTAGGTAGCAATTGTTTGATGTAAAGATGGGAAGGTTCATTTTTAGACCCTTGTAAAGGTAGAAAGTTTTGGTTTTTTAGGTAGCACTCTCTAATGTAAAGATAGAAAGGTAGTTTTTTTTCCTTAGTTATTTCTCGTTTTGGGATTCAACAAGTTTTGTACTTTCAGACAAACAAAAATGAAAAAAGCAACATGAGTTTTCATCAACCAAAAAGATATACAGGTATCATGTTATGACTAAGACATTAAGTGATGTTTCATTTCCTATTGAAAAAAATGATGCTTCAACCTATATAAGGTGGGGGTGGGTACACCCTAGATGTTCTAAAACTCTAATATGACAACTTAGGGTACATCCAACACTATGATAGCATGGGCACCAAAAGTGGTGGCCTACATGTAGGAAAAAAAAACTCCTTGATTTCACTTTGAATATAAGTTTAGTTAAATTTCGAGGACGAAATTCCATATAAGGCGGGGTGAATGTGATGATCTTGAATTTAGGAATTGGTTATCCAATATAATATTGAAAACATGCTTGGAGTAAACTATTTAAATGAGGGACCTTGAGGTGTGGCCATGCCAAATTATGCAAGTTGAGCTTATTTGACTAAGAGTTGATGAATAAAATGATTGTAACCAAGGTTTATGTAGTTATTCATGAGGTGGTTCAAGGAATTAAGTTAGATGACTAATTGTGGTCGTTTCAGACCAAATCATAGGTAAGATGTGTGGCTTTTTCCCTAGCCTTGGGATGCTCTAGATAGATCAGGTGAGGAGATATCTCCTAGATCCTATTGAATCAGAATGGTGAGTACCCTGTAGCCACACCACATGTCATCCCTTATCATGTGGATCATGGGAGAAACAACCTTCCCAAACAGTTTAGCTAGATTCGTAGTACCAGGAGCTTTCTGAGGAACTATTAAACATGATTTTGATCACAAGAGTATCAAGAACTCCCCTCTCCCCTTGCATCTTCTCTATTTCCCAACACGACCTCTGATAAAACCCAATTACAACCTATGTACATAGTTGGATCAAGTGAGGGCGTATAATGGGAAGCTCCAACCTTTACCAATGACAGATATATATGGGAGTTGTGGGGGATTTCTCCATCAGAGAGGAGGTCCTAGCCACAACCTTCTTTGGCATGTGTGGCAGTTCTCCCATGGCAAACTAAGGGCATGCTTGGATAAAATGAAGGAGAGGAGAGAGTTCAGACCAGTTTAGCAAGAAGAAACCCACCCCAATTGTCTGACCTATACCAAGTTTGGGATAGTCGTGCCTCTGACAAGTGATGCTGGCATTCTCCCAGTGCCATGATGCTCACACACGATAGGGGACGGAGAAGGTGACCTCATATGATGCCTCGACGTGGTCTCTTGCCGCGGCGGCGCATGATCGACACCTGTAGATCTTGGGGACACACACAAGAACATAGGGATCGTGACTCTGGGGGTTCCCAGACCAGATCCAGCCTACACGATGGTGTCTTGACTTGGTCTCAGAACAAGTGATCGTAGATATCTGGAGGGTGTCAAAAGTCGGTGAGGAAGAGAACTTCGAGATGGGTATCTTGCAGCGACTACGCCCTCACAAGCTGAAGTAGAGAAACCATCATGAATGGGGACGACTTGCTATTGGGGCAATCTTGATGGAGGTGGATGCCACCTTAGTGAGCGATCGAGAGGGTAGAACTCTCTCTAGCTATCAGATCCCAAGCCTATATGGGGTCGCACTCACGCCAGAGGACAGCACAGGTGGCGCCGAAATGGAAAATGGAGTCGGTGGCATGACGCTCCAACTATGGGAAGCCCAATTAGGGCAGATCAAGAAGAGAGGAGGTGCCAGACCATGAGCCATGCCCCCACTCTAATGGCCAATGCAGGCCAATCCCAAACTGCCACCCTGGGCGATGGACGCCATAGAGCAAGGTAAATATCTCAATTTAAGTACAAATCTTAGAAATACATTAAAAATATCTCTAGTGTACTATAAATCCCCCAAAAATTCCCACGGACTCACAAAAACATTACCTTTATTACTGGCCCTTAGATTAGACTTTTGAATTATACCTACTGATGATTTATAATGTAGATGGTATACTCCATTTTGTGATTCATTTAAATGGTATAATTAGCACATGATGAATATTAAATTTTAAAAATCATAGTGGGACCCTAGTATCACTTAAAAGTTAATTGTGCACCTCGATCTGACTATTATCCCAAAATGCTAGGTCTTTCCTCATTAATGACTATATACATGCCTTAAACCTCATTAAATTCTAGAAAATAGATTAAGCATCAGAAAAATATGAAATTTGAACCTGACCTCTAAAATGACATCCTGATCATTAGAAAAATATCAGACATAAGTTCTAGGCTCTTTGAATCTAGATTTTTCCAAACCCTAATTTGGACCTAAAATTACCAAGAATATGATGTACATATATTAATGATGATTATTTCCTTTAAATCAGGTGCTGACCAGATTATCTAGATGATCATGGATATGTGAGATATATCTGAACTCAAGTACGTAGATATAAGTATATGACTAGTTTTGCTGGATGTTAATTATAAGTATCTTCTTGCATGCATTTGAATACATTCATGGATGTATATCTATGTGTACTACCAATTCCACCTGAACACTAAAGAACATTAAGGGAATGAATAATGAAATGTAGTTACCGATGGTGTTCATTAATCTCCCTATCAGAGAGGGATATTTAATGTTGGCTAGCACCACCCTAATGGTACAAGGTACGTGGGGATAGGGCTCAAATAATTTATGTTTGTGCTAAGTCCACCATAGTAATGCATGTTCATTTGAAATATGATTAATAACTTGGGTTTACCTGATTTTCTTCCTTTAAATAATGTTTTCCTCTCTTTATTCTCTTTTCAACTATTTTCAATATGCCAGCATAGTATAACATTTTTACTACCACGTACCAACTTTATGTTGACGTTTTTGTTTCTTGTATTTTCTAGGTTTAGAGCTAGCATGGGATAAAAGAATAGGATGTGAGCAAGTTGTATAGGTTGTAGCTATTGTCTAAGGTCCTAGTTAGCATACATGTTTAGACTTGTGTAGAAATTCTCTTTCAATATACAATTGTAAATCATGTTGTAATAATGTACATGTTGAATGCTGAGATGTGTTACGGTGTGTGTTATGTACTATGTTCATGTATGCATATGTCACTTCCGCATCGCTCTCTGAAATGATTACCTAACATTTTTGGATTCATTCTTCTCGGTCCTTCTAAATCTTGAGACGGCAAAATCTGGGGACGTCACATTTCCAGTCATAAGGGAGCCCCGTAGTCCCTTGCCAAGTAACTACAATTCCAACATTCACACCCTGATACATAAAATAGACTCATGCATTGACCTATGACACAACATTGAAGACCTAAATGATGTAGGTTTGGTTCAAGTCGATGCTCATAAAAAAGTCACTCCAGAGCATGTGTCGAAGGTTTAGCTATAATCACTTATTGGTTAAATCTTTGAACCCGGGCACAACATGAACACACCAACAAATGCAATCATCACCAGCAACTCAGAAGTTGTTGGTGATCATGAATAATCTATAATTTTTTCTTTACTTAATACATATTAAAATAAAAAAGGATAAAAATTCAAAATCAAAATGAAAAAATTCAACTTGAAAAAACCATCTTAATTCACTTAATACTCCATTGTATCTGTTCTGAACCCTGATAGAACACTGTAATTAATGGGTCAATGATGGAAGGATCACACCCATTACTTGAGGCCCAAGTGGTTTGCATTCCTAATTACACCCATTAAAATAACACAATAAAGGAATTATTACAACATCTATGTCATAAATTCATATGATGGAATTACACTTACAAAAATGTCTAAGTGTCCTCTTCTAGGTTTTCAAAAATTTAGCACAAAAAAGGAAAGTTGGAATAGAGCCACTAAGTTAGGACATTTTGATAACAAATTTGGGGGTCACTCCATACATGACAACAACCCTATTTATGGGGCACGACAAAGACACATGAACTAAAGGATAAGGATATTTAAATCTTGTGTGACATTGTTCACATCTCATAGTCTTCCTTGCACATCTATCTTGGGAACCACACTTGGGGAACCTTTTCTTAGAAACTCTCATTATTTCATAATTCAAGTTTTGTGATTAGGTATATGAGCATCAATATCCACAACATCAAATTACTAATTAAGTGTACATTGATTGTGTAGCTCCAAGGGCACCTGAACTTGGACTTATTGTGGCAACACATCCCACTATCACACAGACAACAAGGTGTTACGCAAAAACATGTGGAAAACACCATAACCACAAATTACCAAAAACACGGGTTAATTAAAACCGATTGCAGAAAGCGGAATAACTGCAAAACTATTACATTTAGGTCCTCATCCTGCAAGGAAACAGGTTATATAAACATTTACAAGTCTTGATGCATGTCCAAGACTTAGGAGATCAGCTGTCTAGCCATCACATGAGTTCATCACATGTTCATACATACATAACGACCCGCATCCGGCCAGCAGCAGGATACACAAAACATCAACAGCTATACATCGCGAAACAACGTCAAAACACCTCCCAGGACCTGAGAGTACAGGGACGACTCTAGACTCTACTACAAAACAACCAAAACAACAGCATGTCCAACTCTTGCCTTTTATTGCTCTTCTTGCTGCTCGGGCACAACTCCACGGCCACCACCAGGTTTAGCTCGAACACCTAAAAGGTTGTAAACTAGCGGGGTGAGACACACAGTCCTAGCGAGAAACATAACTCCCCACCGAAACTATAAAACCTTAGAAAGATAAAGCAACAACAACATATAACTGATAAAGATATATAAGAGCAGTCTATATAGCAAGGCTATACATACCATCTAGCTTACCAGATGTATGGAAGGCATATCACCCAAATATCTCTTTATGGAACATGATTAACAAGATAAGACTTATAAGGTCTTACCACATAACATGAGGAACGTATAAGCAACTGCAAGGTATAACAAAATTAACTACATAAGCAAGGCCTCAACCAATGTTCCATGTTTTGCCTTAAGAAGTAAATACTATTCAGTTGGATTACGTATTATTATGCCCTGAGGAAGTGAGTTGTACTGCTCAAATCCAACTGACGACTGCAAAACCCATAGCCGATGCCATACAAGGTCAATGGAAGAGCCGGACTCCATGACCTCCCACCTCGTGGTCAGTGCACGAGAACCAAAGCAGGACCATTGTCTCGTGCTTAAGTGGCCTCAGCCACAGGGTCATCTCCATAGGCTACCCTCTGCCTAGCCTGCCTCGGTACATGTCTCGACGCTAGAATATCTGAGCCACGAGCCAGTTCACCGTGCTCTAAGCCATGAACGCATTCATGTTCCCATATCTCATATCATGAGCCATGGGCATGTTCACCATGCTCATATTCATATCCCACGTCTGCAACCGCAACTGCACTTGATTCCCTCTCTATTTTAGGCTAGGAGAAACCTCGCATACTCAGCAATATGCACTCCGGGTTAACTCGTAGGAGAACCCGTTTCACCATCACCAACTCCTGATGATGATGGATCTATGGCCAGGGAAAACTACATGATATATTCCACTGTGATTAGTTAGTATCTTGTATGTGGATTGCAAGATTCAACCAAGTTGTATAACATGTAAACTATAACAAGAATAAACAACATGAGACACAATATTATGCTTTTATCTGTTAACATCATCCTGATCCATCACAAGGATCCAGCATTACATGTTACCACTTGGCCTCTTGCCAATCATCTGGATCCATCTCAAGGATCATCACATTGTCATGGGATCTCAATCCCTCATTACATAATGTCACTGCCTCTCAAGGCTTACATCATCACCATGGGATAGCAATCCCAACACTTTAGCCAAACTCAGGTCCTTAGACCAAAACACATATATCATCTCATCATCAAGAGTAACCATTAAAGCAATGTTACTCAACATATGTATATACCTCAGAACCTTTTACCTGGCTATGCATCTATATGAAACACCTGCATGGTTAGTATGCACAATCATCAGAAGATTCATATTATCAACACGGGGCAACATTCGATGATATATATATGTTATCATTCATGCCTCACCCTGTGACCATAGACATAGGTCATATCATCATGCAAGGTATCTTATATGCTTATCATTCCTCAGCATTATACATATGATCACAAACACATGAAAATCATATCAAGTTACATAGATATAGTCTACTACCTCAAATACTTATCACGCATATCAAGGGTCACCATTATGAGCTGAACGTGTTAGCATAAACAAGGACAAGCATACGATTTTCTAGAAGGAACAAGACCCTCGCTAAAATTGCCCGCTACCCTCACAAGAGGTGTGATGGATAGGGCACCCTCACTAGAGATAGCATCAGGAAGGGTACTCTCCCATATCACCCAACACTCAAACACATAACGGTCAAGCAGACCAGCGCATATCAACCAAGCACTAGGGTGTCGGGCATCCAAGGCAAAACAGTTAACATCATAACATGCAGCTAAGCTCAAAGGCGTGTCGGGCAACTCTGTGTCGCGCAACGCCGCGTCAGGTATCAAGGGTATCATGTGCAACGGGCCTCCATATGCAACGTGCATTCTCAGCCTATATCATTCAACAGTGTGTCACGCACAAGGCATATCAGGCAGCACCACACAACAAGGCATAACACCCAAATGTGCAACGCGTGCAACAAAGAAAACATAACACCCATCACAAAGCTAGCCACATCTATCAGCCGACACACAAGGACACGGTCAAGAGATGATGCCCACCACAGAACCAGCTAACAATCTTCCACAACAATGGGGTATAACAAGGTGAAGGGTGTCGGGCAGGGTACTTATCATGGTGTGACGCCCGACACAATACCACATCACAACTCCCCAATGTCCAAGGTATGAAAGGATCAAGCAACCATCTGGCCAAGGTGTGTCAGGTAGGGCCTTCAACCAGGTGTAATGCCCGACACTCACATAAGGCAGGAAACAAGGGTAATGCCCGACACAACCACTACATCATGTCGTCCAATACTCTAAGACGAAGGAAGCTATCGGGCATCATCACCTCCAACACCATATCGGGCAAGATGCAATCCGATAGGGTAACCACCAACCTCAAACACAAGGGCACCAAAACCCTAATGGGTCAAGAAGATGACTCACCTCTCAACTATCAAGAGAGAGGGGTCTTGCCAAGCTTCCTAACACCAATTGGGCAACACAAGGTACGACCACAACCAAGATCCACAACTACCACATAGCTCACCTTTCAAGTCCATGGTGAGAGGAGGGTGTGTCTCAATCCACTAGAACACAAGATCACCTCTCAAATTAAACGAGAGAGGGGTATTTGCCATATTACTAGAACTCAAGCTCACTCCTCTAGACCTAGGAGAGAAAGGGGTGTTGCTCACCAAGAAACCCTAGAACAAGGTTCGGCCAACAAGAAGCAACTTAAGCAGGAAACTCAACTAACAACATCCATAGACGATATGATCATGAGCAACATATAAGAACATAAAAGAAGGTAGTGTAGTTAGGGTTAGGAGTTATGTAACCCGCCTTAAGCAAGATCCAAGCTCCAAGCACCATCAAGGAAGAAGAGCAAGACACTCTAGGGTTCGGCCACCACTAGAGGAAGAAGGAGACTCCAAGAAGGATCGGCCACCAAGCTTGCAAAAGAAGAGGGTGTCATGCACCAAAGGAGAGTGAGACTAAGGAACTAAAGGGATCCTTAGGAAGAGAAAGGAATCACATATATAGAAGAGGATGGAGGAGAAACCAAGGTAGAACAAAGCAAGGTGTCGCCCACCTAGGGACAGTTGTCCATGAGCAATGCCACCACTCTAATATGCCCTAAACACATGTCCAAGGCCATTGCCACATGCACGCATCAAGCACCAAGTGTCCACTAGTGGTGACACAAACGAGGTCAAAGGAGGTCAAAGGGGTCCATGGGCGACACACGTCCATGCCATTACCGACACACCCACACCATGGCCGACACACAACCTGGGCGACACACCACTAGCCGATACAGGCACAGGCTGACACACCTAGGCCGACACAGGGATCTCTTTCCCGAAACAAGGTCCAAAGAAGCAAAGGCAACACACCACAAGGCCCAACAAGCTCAACCAAGCCCAAAGGAACTCAAGCAACGAGCCCAAACTGTAACAACCCCGCCTCCTGGTAACCCCCAATTAAGGGAGACCCGAAGTTCAGGGCCGTTAATCAATTAACAGGATCAAAGGTTCAGCAAATAATCAATGATAATTATTAAACTCTACTACTAAACTGAATATTGGCAGGAAAAATTAAAACTTTATTTACCTTTTGAAACTTTTGGAAAACTATCTATCCCTTACTGGAATTGCTCTATCTAATCCTCCTTGCACTTCACTTCTTATTTTGCAAAGTGACAATTTACTATTTGTTCTTTAGGGTTTGTACCTAAAACGCCGACAAATAAAAACGTGATCAACATAAAAGCTGGTATGTGGGGGATTACAAAAATTTGTGCAACTCTATTAACAATGTAAACAACCAATTATCATTTAACATTCAAATTACATTTTAAGCGGTACTACTCAATCCCTTCCTATCCCCTTCCTCTGTGTTGTCCCTGCAGTGGACATGGATACTACCTCTCTCACATGGTAGATCTTCATTAAATCCTGCATGATCCTACCGAACATGTAGATCAATATCTAGGGTTGAGTCGCATGGCACTACTCATAGGTAGTCCAATCTCTAACTCAATATGACTTGATGGACCTACCCCATTGGTAGCCATTTACTAAGTCATTTAATGAACTGATGGGCCTACCCCATTGGTAGCCTTTTACTAGGTCAACCCATTAAGCTACAGAGGGGACTGGGATCCGAGCTAGTAGGCATAATTCTTAGGTGATAGTCATATTCACACTAAAATTTTCATGAATTGAAACATCCAACAGTTTAATTCAAGACACGATGGAAACTGTGACAAAATCCCAGAAAACTAATTCGGGTAGTCATAAGCAGAACCACATACCTATTATGTAGGCTTGAATGTAAAAAAACTCAATCAACCAGGAATCAAGCAAATTCACACACACAATTTGTTCCTGAAAAAGGCATTCACTTTCTATATTATTAATCATGTCATCATGACTCATTAATTCTAATCGTTTCCTAGGTTATTTGCCCTTTTTTAGGGTTTTAACCATAATTAGGGTTTTGTTTACTTTTTATTACTTTTACCTTACTTTTATCAAATATCCATCAAACCCTAATTATCTTGTCCTATTTTCCATTAAGGTCCTAAAGATTAGGTTTGGACCATATAAACCCTAATTTTTAGATTGCTATATCTTTTTCTTTTTCTCTAATTTAGAATTTCGAAACATATTAATCAACATATTGAATTAAAAACCCTAAACATGTAATTCTATCATCAAAACAGGTTAAAAACCATCTTAAACATTAATCAGGTTAAACATATTCGAATTAACCTAATTGCAAGACTAAATATATCCTTGATAATCAATTAGGGTTTTCTTTTTACAAATTAACTCTTTTTCCACCAAAATATGTACTTTTGCAAATTTATACAGATTTAGATAACCAAACCATTTTTAACGTATTCCTCATATTTTTCTGATCATTTTTCATGTATTGACTTTTTGCATCTGAGTTTCCTAGCTCAAGATATGATTTTTATAAGAAAACTCATTTTATTCAATTTAATTGCTATTTTTAGAAAAACAACGGGCGTCGGAACCGTGGTCCGCTGGTCCACTCAGGATCCAGCGACCAGGATCGCGCGCACCATAAGCGATCAAAAGAAACAAAGGACCGAACTGTCCTTACCACCAAAAAGAGGCGTGGAGGGCACGTTGGTAATTCTCTGGTTCTTCTTCTACCTCTCGTCGTTGTTGCTGTAGCAACACCGGTCAACCGCAGGGTTGACTCTGGGCTTCAGGGCACCTTTTCTCGTGCCGATGGTCCAGATAGCTCCGCCGCCCCCTTCGAACTTGACGACGCCCCCAATTGCTCACCGAGGACACACCAAGGTCGTCCGCCACCCGCCGGACTCCGGCGATGATCTTTGAGCAGTTGAGAGTGCAGGTCGACACGAAATGAGCAATTGAACATACGTTCACGGTCCTTGCACCGTTCCGCAGCATTTGGGATAGATGAAAGAGATTCTGGTGCCTCAGATTATCCTCCCCTATTTATAGGGTCAAGGCAGGGTACCTGCTGGTTTGGGCGTTTCCCAAAACCAGGGCCAAAGCGCATCAAACCGAGGATGTTTCCCCGCGGTTTCTTCTCCTAGATCCAGTGGAGATCTCAGCCAGTTGCAAAACCAATGGATTATGAGAGAATCAAGAGGGAAAGTCCCTCTGGTGTCTCGCAGAAACGCAGTCCCAGTGGGACTCAAGCAAAGAGCGCCCAACGCTGGATCAGGATCCAATGGATCAGATTATTCGCGGTCAAAGAAAAGGGAAATCTTATTCTGTTAATTCAGAATTAATTCCCAAAACCAAAATAACTTGCAAAATTGATTCCTCCTAAACAATAACTCCTTTATTTCTCAAATGTTAAGGAAAGTTTTGTCTTGTCATTATCTAACTTTATACGAAATTTGGGAAACAGATTGCAATGGATGAGAAGGATGACTTCTATCCCAAATTGCTCATTAATTTATTCAAAATTATTTTTTTTCCTTTTTCCTTTGTGATTACCTTGTTGTTTTGTATCCCTTGGACCTCAAGAAAACATAAAGGCACGAATTCCCATATTGGGGAATATTGGTTTGCCTTTATCTTCTTTTAATTGTCAATTTCTCATATTTCTCTTTTATTAATCAATTTCTTTTCCTTTTTAATTCCCTTTTCTTTTCAATTGGTCTTAATGACTAACAAATCCCAGAATCATTCAGTGAAAGCCATTTCACACGAAATCTATCACAATTCAAAGAAAAGGATATCATTTATTCATTAAAAGGGAAATACACCTTACATTATATTTTCAAGAAAATTGAGTTGTAACACAAACCTTCCTCTCAACACTAGAGGAAGCAAGGAGAGGGAGGAACACCTCACAAGGTGACAAACTTGCCCACAAACCCTAAACTTGGGTTAATGGCAAGTAGCACCTCCAGCTCTCAACAAAGCACCAACAACCCTAATCACCACCAAAGGTGATTAGCAAGCAACTAAGCATCATGGTTAAGCAAATCAAACAGGATAAGCCCTAAACGGAGGTTAGGGTCCTTACACTTATGCTTGTCATAAATCACTAGTGCTAATAAGTGTTAAGGATAGATATGATGAGGGTGTCTCTAATACCTAGTGCCTTAACCCACATGGGTGAGTAGTCCATTTGAATACTCTCTATATAACATGGTTAACTCATTAGGAATAGCAATCATGATGGGTGGAGCATAAAAAACTTTTGTGAGTCCCAAAATCCATCCTAAAGTGCATCAATGACCATGAGTATTAAATGCAAAATGAATAAAAAGATCAATAATAAAGTCCAAAGGACGCCCAAAAATGTGGATGCATGCTTGTGGCAAATTGCATGCACCAAGAAGTCATGAGAATAGAGCCTATGAGGTGTCTCTAACACCTAATGCCTTAAACCAACTAGGTGAGCAATTGTCTCTTTAATACTCACTACATGGAACAAGTTGAGTGGCATAAGCATGGATTCAAGAGACAATGGAGCATCAAACCCACCCTAAAGAAATTTTCTTCTAGTGGTACATTTATCTATGATCATCTAGAGGGAAGAACCAACTGATGCATAGTAGACATTAGACAAGCTTAAACATGCATGGAGTTTCAAATCACCTTAAACTCTAGTACTAGAAAAATGGAAATAGGGTGAATAGGGTATTGTCATTTACCATCTATATGAGGAAATGATTACATGACCGCCTCTCACATCTCAAGACAGAACTCCATGCTAACACACAATACCTCCAACTTCCCAAAAGGGTCTTAGTCAAGAAGACCATTATATTGACCACTAGTCTAAGACAAAGAACCCTTACATGTCTATGTTCTAACATTTTTCTAGGAGGAGTATCAAAGTAAAAAATTAAAACCATTTTAGACCAAACAAAAAATTGAGTCTAAAATCAACGTCAAACAACTTTTTGCTGACTAACATGTCACATTTAAAATTTTTGAATCAAAACAATGGGGAAATTCTACCATAACAAATAAAATTATGTTAATATATCATCTCGACACAAATGAAGGAAGGATGGAAATCTCATATTCATGGATGAAGCATCAGTCTTGCAGATCATTTTGACATTAATATGGTCTTCTTACATATTAACAATATATCTTGACCATCATATTTTCATCATATTTTATGTCACAAAGACATGAAGAATTGCATAATGATTCAGTACAAGGATAAAACCTAACCTGAATCTATCACCCAAACACTTGCATATGTGTCTAAACAAAGAGTCTAACAATGCACATCATACACTAAGATACTAAAATAACTTCTCCCCATTCTAAGATAGATCTATAACCCCAAGAATGATGGTTACCTTTTATCAATTAACTTTGACTCATCTAGGTAGTACAACAACACTTGTGTAGACACATATGACATGCTTTATGCATAACTGATATTGCATCAACAAAGAACACCTAGCCCAAAAACCCTCAATAATGACATCTCAACTACAATGAGTTCATTACACCTCATAACATTTTTCTCACAATAGAGTCAGTATGATGCATCATCCACTAATGACGACCATAGAGACACTTCAAGTCTCTACCTTATGAGAAAGAACCATTGATGGGGTTGTAAAATCCTCCCCTCCTTATAGGAATTTTTCCCTCAAAATTCAAACAATCAAACAAACAATTCAGTGTATGTTTTCTGCATGTCTGCCTTCAGCTCCCATGTGGCCTCATCCTCTCCATGGTGCTTCCAAAGAACCTTTACCATCTCTATATTCTTGCATCTGAGCTCTTTCACCTTGGTATCTAGAATCCGCAAAGGTGACTCAGGATAAGTCAGCTTCCCTTGAAGCTCAATAGGTTCAATGCTCAGCACATGGCTCGGATCTTGCACATATCGCTTCAGGTTAGACACGTGAAACACATCATGCATCATGCTATACTGAGGGGGTAACGCCAAACGGTATGTAGCTTCACCAATCCGTTCTAACACCTCAAAAGGACCCACGTATCGGGGACTCAACTTCCCTCTATTCTTAGCTATAGCTCGGAGTGGTCGGATTTTCAAAAACACATGATCTCCCACAGTGAAATGCACATCAGTCCGCTTTGCATCAACATATGACTTTTATCGATCCTGGGCTCTCTTTAGCCTTTGCTTGATCAAAGCCACTTTATCAACATACACTTGGAGCTCATCTGACCTCAACAAGGTCCTCTCACCCACATCATCCCAGTGAAGTGGTGACCGACACGGTCTCCCGTACAAAGCTTCATACGGAGGCATCTCGATACTGGCTTGGTAGCTGTTATTGTAGGCGAACTCTGCCAACGGTAAGTATTGCTCCTATGAGCCAACCCAATCGAGCACACAAGCTCTCAACATATCTTCTAATGTCTGGATCGTCCTTTCTGACTGACCATCTGTTTGGGGGTGATAAGCGGTACTAAACTTTAACCTTGTACCAAGTTCCTCTTGAACTTGCTTTCACAACTTGGAAGTGAACTTCAGGTCTCTATCTGAAATGATCGATCCTGGCACACCATGAAAACGTACTATCTCTCTGATATATAGCTCAGCTAAGTCTGCTACCTTAGCAGTGATCTTCAGGGCAAGGAAGTGTGTTGACTTGGTAAGATGATCTACCACGACCCATATCGCATCATGACCTCTCTTGGTCAGGGGTAGACCCACCACAAAATCCATGGTGATCTGCTCCCATTTCCACTCTGGAATCTCTATTGACTGTAAAAGTCCGCCGGGTCATTGGTGTTCAGCCTTCACCATCTGGCACATAAGACAACTGGTCACCCATGACGCAATGTCTTTCTTCATTCATGGCCACCAGAAAAACCGTTGTAGGTCCTTGTACATCTTAGTAGTTCCTGGGTGCAATGTGTATTTGGATCCATGAGCCTCTTGCAAGATGCGTTCCTTTATTGATGAATCTGTTGGAACCCATACATGATTCTCAAACCTGATTCCTCCGTCTACTCCCATGGATAGGCGAGTCTGTGGCTTCATCATTAAACCTTTCATCTTGTCTAGCTCTCCACTGGTCAACTGTGCAGCTATGATCTCAATCAACAACTCAGACTATATCTGGATATTAGCCAGCCGAACTCGGTCCTCTAGTAGTCGTGGAGTCCATTCCACAAATTCCTCCAAACTTTTCCACTTACTGGACAGAACAGCTTCACACTTAAGCTGCTTCCGGCTCAAAGCATCGGCTACGACATTCGCCTTACCAGGATGGTAGGTGATGATGAAGTTGTAATCCTTCATGTACTCCATCCATCGACTTTGTCACAGTTTCAGGTATCTCTGTGTCAGCAGGTATTTCAAGCTCTTATGGTCGCTGAAGATCTTGAAGGTAGCACCGTACAGGTAGTGTCGCCATATCTTCAAGGCATGGATTATAGCAGCTAACTCCAGGTCATGTGTCGGGTAGTTCACCTCATTTGGCTTAAGTTGTCGGGAAGCATATGCAACCACATGCCGATCTTGTTCCAACACACAGCCATGTCCCATCTTGGATGCATCGGTGAATATCATGAAACCCTCATTGCCCGAAGGCAAAGTCAACACAGGAGTGGTGGTTAGCTTCTCTTTCAATTCTTGGAAGCGAGCTTCACATACGTCAGACCACATGAACTTCACATCCTTCTGAGTCAACATGGTCAGCGGTAGAGCAGTCTTAGAGAAATCCTTGATGAAGCGATGGTAGTATCCGACCAACCCCAAGAAGCTGCGAATCTCAAAAGGGTTCTTGGGTGCCGGCCAGTCTCGAACTGCCGATACTTTGGCTGGATCTATGGCGATTGTTCCTCCTGAGATGATGTGTCCCAGAAACATGACTCTGTCCAACCAAAACTCACATTTCGAGAACTTTCCGAAAAACTTATGCTTTCTCAGGATATCAAGGACTCTACCCAGGTGGTCACGGTGTTGGGCTAGGTCATCTGAGTACACCAAAATGTCATCCATGAACACTATCACAAAAGAGAAGGAAAGGTCGGAACACACTATTCATGAGGTTCATAAAGACACTAGGTGCATTGGATAATCCAAATGGCATGACCACAAACTCATAGTGGCCATAACGGGTTCTGAAAGCCGTTTTTGGTAATCCTCACCCCTTCCTCTCACCTGGTGGTATCCGGATCTCAAATCGATTTTGGAAAAGACTCGAGCTGATTTGAGTTGGTCAAACAGGTCATCTATTCTGGGTAAAGGATACTTATTCTTAATGGTTGCCTGGTTGATCATCCGATAATCAATACACATCCGAAGCGACCCATCCTTCTTTTTCACAAAGAGGACTGGTGCTCCCCATGGTGAGGTACTGGGTCGGATGAACCCCTTATCCAAAAACTCTTACAACTGGGTTTTCAACTCAAGCAACTCATTAGGGGCCATTCTATAGGGTGCCTTAGATATAGGGTTAGTTCCAGGAGCTAACTCTATTGAGAAGTCCACCTCCCTCTCAGGGGGAATCCCTGGTAGATCATCTGGAAACACATCCACGTACTCCCAAACCACCTCTATGTCCTCTAAGGATTTCCCCTTAACCTCGGGTACGGTAGCTATGGCTAGGTAGGCTCTATAACCCTTGGATAGCATCTGCTCAACTTTCATGGCGGACACATAAAGGCTGGTTGTTGCATCCTTCCTTCCTCGAATGGTGAAGTGTGTATAGACGGTTTTCCTAATGAGAATCTTCTTCTCTCTACAGTCAATTTGAGCTCTGTAGGTGGAAAGCCAATCCATGTCGATGATCACATCAAAATCACTCATATCGAGGAGGATGAAGTCAGTGGGAAGCTCATGGTTCAAGTACTTTACTGGCAGGATAGGGGTTTTCAAAAGAGAGGTATAAATACGACCACTCGGGGTTGTGACATCCAAAACGTAACCTAAATCCTTGATATCCAAACCAAGCATAGTTGCCAGATTTCTCGAAATACAAGTATTAGTTGAACCAGAATCAAAAAGTGTTTTTACATTTTGTCCCATGACTTCCAGCAAGCCTACAAAGTTATTCCATATAGAAAGCTACTACATGGTATACTAAACTAAAAGGAAAACTCTATGGGTTATTACCCTCAATCAACTTATTATCATTCGCCTGAGCTTCTTCATTGTCGATGGCGAACACTCTAGCTTGCCTCCTCTCTCCAGCTGGAGGTGCTCCGGCTGGTGCTCCTGCTGGGGGTGTTGCAGCTACTGGTTGTGCTGCCACCGGGTATGACCCCAAGGGTCCTCTTGGATCAGGCTACGGGCAATTGGTGATGAGGTGTCCTTCTTGCTGTCACCGGTAGCAGACCCTCTTCTTGTAGTGGCACTCACCGGTATGCCATCTCCCGTAGGTGCGACATCAAGGTCAGTTGTTCTCTGGGTGGGGTTTCCCTTTCCCTCCATGTCTTCCTTTGGCCTGGTGACGCCCGTGACCTTTCTTGTGGTTATTCTTCTGACCTTGAGCTCCTTCAGTGAAGCCCATGTATCCCTTGGATTGATTCTATGCAGGCATCACCGTTCTTTCCATGTCTAAGGCGGTGTTGTAAGCTTCAATGAAGGTTTTTGGCTTACTAGCCATCACATGTGGCTTGATGGCAGGGTTCAAGTGCTCTATGAAGTGATCCACCCTTCTTTCATCATCCATTTTGTATCTGCAACGTTCCAAGATGTGGAACTTGCGACCAAAGTCCGCAACTGATGAAATTCTTTGAGTCATGTTGGTGAACTCTCTTTCTTTCTCCTTCTTTGCTGAGATGGGGATGAATCTGGCAGTGAAGATGGTTTTGAAGTTGGCCCACGCCATCGGTTCCTTGCATAGGTCTCTTCCCATGATATGGTTCTCCCACCATATCTTGGTTGCTCCTTCCAAAAGGTGAGTAGCAAACAGAACCTTCTTATTCAGCTGCACCTCAAGCATCCGGAACCCGTTCTCGACTGCAAGCAGCCAAGCTTCAGCCTTGTCGACCACTTCAGTCTTATCTTCTCCCCAGAACTTCTCAATGTTTAGCTTGACGAAGTCCAGGATGGTGGCTCCAAGTCGAGGACAAACATGAAGGAGCTCACCATTCTCAGTCTTAGCTATGTCCCTAAGGGCCAGGGCACAAATAGCCTCAGTCATTTGCTTTTGTTGTTCCATCCAGACTGCATCTGTTGTATGAACCACCATGGCTGGTTCTGGACCACACGGCTGGTCCTCCTCCATTTGGGCTTCCTCTTCATGCATCTAGTACTCCTCATATTCTGGTCCTTCCCCTGGCTCTCGGTTGCTGTCGGGCATTGGTTCAGGGTTGGGTGCCACAACTTCCTCTGGTCTCTTTCTCTTCTTTGATGTCTCACCATGGTTCTGCTTCCTCTTCTCAGAGGATCCATTCTCCTTGCGGGGAAGCCCACCACCACTGGTAGCAAATGGGATAGCTACAGTCTTAGTATGAGCCATCTACATAAGCACACAAACAAACTTTTAGTTTATCATTAAACTAATTATTCTTATGTCGATGACATCTTAATTACATCTCTTTTATTAATTTGGTGGAGGATCCCTTAGACCTTATCAACCTTAACCCATACCACATGAGGGTGAGGAAGAGAGAGAAAACCCTAATCCTTAAAATCCTTAAGAGAATTTGAGTTGAGAAGGGATGAACAAGATGATAGAGTTCTATAGGTATCTTACTTCGAGTCTTAACCTAAGACATCGGCCAGGCAGTCACACGATCCAGGAGTCCTCGTATTCCGACTAGCGGTGTGGAGGAAACTTTTGCCAGCCCCTGGATGTGATCCTTTTCTAGACACCTCATTCTTTCGGAAAATCCTCTAATAACTCCCTCGGTTCTATGGAATTTGTAAAATTGAATAATTATTAATGATTAGATGAAGAACCTACGCTCTGATACCAATTGTAACAACCCCGCCTCCCGGTAACCCCTAATTAAGGGAGACCCGAAGGTCAGAGCCGTTAATCAATTAACAGGATCAAAGGTTCAGCAAATAATCAATGATAATTATGAAATTCTACTACTAAACTGAATATTGGCAAGAAAATTTAAAACTTAATTTACCTTTTGAAACTTTTGGAAAACTATCTATCCCTTACTAGAATTGCTCTATCTAATCCTCCTTGCACTTTACTTCTTATTTTTCAAAGTGACAATTTACTGTTTGTTCTTTAGGGTTTGTACCTAAAACGCCGACAAACAAAAACGCGATCAGCATAAAAGCTGGTATGTGGGGGATTACAAAAATTTGTGCAACTATATTAACAATGTAAACAACCAATAATCATTTAACATTCAAATTACATTTTAAGCAGTACTACTCAATCCCTTCCTATCCCCTTCCTCTGTGCTGTCCCTACAGTGGACATGGATACTACCTCTCTCACATTGTAGATCTTCATTAAACCCCACATGATCCTACCGAATAGGTAGATCAATATCTAGGGTTGAGTTGCATGGCACTACTCATAGGTAGTCCAATCTCTAACTCAATATGACTTGATGGACCTACCCCATTGGTAGCCATTTACTAAGTCATTTAATGACCTGATGGGCCTACCCCATTGGTAGCCTTTTACTAGGTCAACCCATTAAGCTACAGAGGGGACTGGGATCTGAGCTAGTAGGAATAATTCTTAGGTGATAGTCATATTCACACTAAAATTTGTATGAATTGAAACATCCAACATTTTAATTCAAGTCACGATGGAAACTAAGACAAAATCCCGGAAAACTAATTCAGGTAGTCATAAGCGTAACCACATAACTGTTATGTAGGCTTGAATGCAGAAAAACTCAATCAACCAGGAATCAAGCAAATTCACACACACAATTTGTTCCTGAAAAAGGCATTCAATTTCTATATTATTAATCATGTCATCATGACTCATTAATTCTAATCGTTTCCTAGGTTATTTGCCCTTTTTTAGGGTTTTAACCATAATTAGGGTTTTATTTCCTTTTTATTACTTTTACCTTACTTTTATCAAATATCCATCAAACCCTAATTATCTTGTCCTATTTTCCATTAAGGTCCTAAAGATCAGGTATGGGCCATATAAACCCTAATTTTCAGATTGCTATATCTTTTTCTTTTTCTCTAATTTAGAATTTCTAAACATATTAATCAACATATTGAATTAAAAACCCTAAACATGTAATTCTATCATCAAAACAGGTTAAAAACCATCTTAATCATTAATCAGGTTAAACATATTCGAATTAACCTAATTGCAAGAATAAATATATCCTTGATAATCAATTAGGGTTTTCTTTTTACAAATTAACTCTTTTTCCACCAAAATATGTACTTTTGCAAAAATATACAGATTCAGATATCCAAACAATTTTAACGTATTCCTCGTATTTTTCTGATCATTTTTCATGTATTGACTTTTTGCATCCGAGTTTCCTAGCTCAAGATATGATTTTTATAAGAAAACTCATTTTATTCAATTTAATTACTATTTTTAGAAAAACGATGTGCGTCAGATCCGTGGTCCACTGGTTCACTCAGGAACCAATGACCAGGATCGCACGCACCATAAGCGATGAAAAGAAGCAAAGGACCGAACTATCCTTACCAGCAAAAAGAGGCGCGGAGGGCATGTTGGTAATTCTCCGGTTCTTCTTCTACCTCTCGTCGCTGTTGCTGTAGCAACGCCGGTCAACCGCAAGGTTGAGTCTGGGCTTCAGGGCACCTTTGCTCGCGCTGATAGTCCAGATAGATCCGCCGCCCTCCTTCAAACTTGACGACGCCCCCAATTGCTCACCGAAGACACACCAAGGTCGTCTACCACCCACCGGACTCCGACGATGATCTTTGAGCAGTTGAGAGTGCAGGTCGACACGAAATGAGCAATTGAACGCACGTTCACGATCCTTGCGCCGTTACATAGCATTTAGGATAGACAAAAGAGATTCCGGTGCCTCAGATTATCCTCCCCTATTTATAGGGTCGAGGCAGGGTACCTGCTGGTTTGGGCGTTTCCCAAAACCAGGGCCAAAGCACATCAAACCGGGGATGTTTCCCCGCGGTTTCTTCTCCTAGATCCATTGGAGATCTCAGCCAGTTGGCAAAACCAATGGATTACGAGAGAATCAAGAGGGAAAGTCCCTCTGGTGTCTCGCAGAAATGCAGTCCTAGTGGGACTCAAGCGAAGAGCACCCAACGCTGGATCAGGATCCAATGGATCAGATCATTCACGGTCAAAGAAAAGGGAAATCTTATTCTGTTAATTCAGAATTAATTCCCAAAACCAAAATAACTTGCAAAATTGATTCCTCGTAAACCATAACTCCTTTATTTCTCAAATTTTAAGGAAAATTTTGTCTTGTCATTATCTAACTTTATACAAAATTTGGGAAACAGATTGCAATGGATGAGAAGGATTACTTCTCTCCCAAGTTGCTCATTAATTTATTCAAAATTAATTTATATTCCTTTTTCCTTTGTGATTACCTTGTTGTTTTGGGTCCCTTGGACCTCAAGAAAACATAAAGGCACGAATTCCCATATTGGGGAATATTGGTTTGCCTTTATCTTCTTTTAATTGTCAATTTCTCATATTTCTCTTTTATTAATCAATTTCTTTTCCTTTTTAATTCCCTTTTCTTTTCAATTGGGCTTAATGACTAACAAAGCCCACAATCATTCAATCAAAGCCATTTCACACGAAATCTATCACAATTCAATGAAAAGGATATCATTTATTCATTAAAAGGGAAATACACCTTACATTATATTTTCAAGAAAATGGGGTTGTAACACAAACCTTCCTCTCAACACTAGAGGAAGCAAGGAGAGGTTTCTTTAATACTCACTACATGGAACAAGTTGAGTGGCATAATCATGGATTCAATATACAATGGAGCATCAAACCCACCCTAAAGAAATTTTCTTCTAGTGGTACATTTGTCTATGATCATCTAGAGGGAAGAACCAACTGATGCATAGTAGACATTAGACAAGCTTAAACATGCATGGAGTTTCAAATCACCTTAAACTCTAGTACTAGAAAAAGGGAAATAGGGTGAATAGGGTATTGTCATTTACCATCTATATGAGGAAATGATTACATGACCGCCTCTCACATCTCAAGATAGAACTCCATGCTAACACACACTACCTCCAACTTCCCAAAAGGGTCTTAGTCAAGAAGACCTTTATATTGACCACTAGTCTAAGACAAAGAACCCTTACATGTCTATGTTCTAACATTTTCTAGGAGGAGTGTCAAAGTAAAAAATTAAAACCATATTAGACCAAACAAAAAATTGAGTCTAAAATAAACGTCAAACAACTTTTTGCTGACTAACATGTCACATTTAAAATGTTTGAATCAAATCAACGGGGAAATTCTACCATGACAAATAAAATTATGTTAATATATCATCTCGACACAAATGAAGGAAGGAGGGAAATCTTATATTCATGTATGAAGCATCAGTCTTGCAAATCATTTTGACATTAATATGGTCTTCTTACATATTAACAATATATCTTGACCATCATATTTTCATCATATTTTATGTCACAAAGAGATGAAGAATTGCATAATGATTCAGTACAAGGATAAAGCCTAACCTGAATCTATCACCCAAACACTTGCATATGTGTCTAAACAAAGAGTCTAACAATGCACATCATACACTAAGATACTAAAATAACTTCTCCCCATTCTAAGATAGATCTATAACCCCATGAATGATGGTTACCTTTTATCAATTAACTTGGACTCATCTAGGTAGTACAACAACACTTGTATAGACACATATGACATGCTTTATGCATAACTGATATTGCATCAACAAAGAACATCTAGCCCAAAAACCCTCAATAATGACATCTCAACTACAATGAGTTCATTACACCTCATAACATTTTTCTCACAATAGAGTCAGTGTGATGCATCATCCACTAATGACGACCATAGAGACACTTCAAGTCTCTACCTTATGAGCAAGAACTATTGATCAGTTTTCATAATGCCACTAGAGAATTGTCAAGAAGACACAATGTCAGTTTCACATTATCAAAGAAAGATGGGTGATATGTTAAGCCCTGATTCAAAAAATCTATTGACATCATCTAAAGCACAATGGGATTCCTTACCTTTAGAGTAGTTTGAACTAAGGAGTCAAAACTCAATAAAACATATTTCAGATTTCAAAGATAAAGCATGACCTAGAGTCATCAACCACATGATCAGTGGGAGCACACCTATTTGAGCATTTGATTTGAGTAAAACTCCCTACACTTTGTTAGTCATCCTCAATCACCGTCACATCTAAAAATATGCATTCCCAATATTTTGGGGTCCTAGACAAATACCTTAAACTAGACTATGAACCCTATCTTGAAAAGACATCTCTCCTTTCAATTCTATAATCATTTAGGGTCCTAGACAATGACTTTAAATTGGACCAGCTCTACTAGATCCTAGACTAGTCTTCATCTAAAACACCTTATAAGAAATAACGTAAACTTTATTGGGTCCTTGATCATGACCTCAAACTGTACCAACCCCCACTCAAGCCCTATCCTGAGTAGTCATCTTTCCTTTTAAATCCTACCATAAGTAGGCACCCTATATTTCAGCTCCTACCTAGAGTAGTAATATTGCTCGACAATCCTACCTTGAGTAAACAACATGCGCTCCAGACTACTCTAGATAGGCACAACACATTTTCAACACTACGCTAAGTAGGCATGTGGTATCTTTAAATATTTACCTACCATGAAGTCCCCACTCTTTCCTTAAAATACCTACCCTAGGTAGGCACTCATCATTTTTAAAGCCCTAGCCTAAATAGGAAATCTTCATTTCAAGACCAAACTCAAGTAGGAATCCTTCCATTTTGAAACAATGCACCTAATTAGCCACGTTACCGCTCTCTTAGAAGCCCTACTCTAAGTAGGGAGCCTATTATTATCAAGCCCTACCCTGAGTAGGAACCTTTCTTTCCAAATCTCTACATTGAGGAGGCAAATTGTATTCATTCAAAAGCCCTACCCAGAATATGCACTCACCTTTAGAAAACTTACCATGAGTAGGAATTCTTCTCCAAATCCCTATCCTTAATAGGCACTGCTCACCTTCTAAAGACTTACCCTGAGTAGGCACCTTGCATGTCAAAGCCCTATCCTTAGTAGACACTCATCTTCTAAATTCCTACCTTTGCTAGGAAATCCTCCTCAAATCTCTATCTTAAATACACACCTCTTTTTTTTAAGCCCCATCCATATAGGCATTTTTTGTTTAAAAGCCCCATGTGTATCATGATGAATACATATTCATCCCATTTTTAGTTGCATTTTTAGTCTAGTTTAGCATTTATGTAGCATAGTTTTCATAAGAATAGCTTTATTTTGATCTACCTGGGATTTTATGGTAATTTGTAGGAGTTTGATACTTTTCTTAACTCCCTTTGATGTTTTTCAATTTTGAGCACTTTCAGAAGGTAGATCGATACACAAAAATTGTGTCCAAGACCAAAATTGACCTGTCGATCCACATGAAAATCGACCTTTAAAATCATCAGTTATCAAGCCATCGACTCAATGCTCGACATCCTTGTCAACCTTCCAAGTCAAAGACCCATCGATACATTGGTCGACACTCAGAAGGTCGACACTCAAAAAGTCAACATACAACTCACTGATGGTCAAGGTCGACACCTCTGTCGACCCTCCAGCTCAACAACATCATCGGCCAACTACCTACAAGAAATCAAGTCATCGACATAACATTGTCAACACTCCCATTGACAGCCACAACTTTAATAGACAAACTTGTCGACCCACAAGGTCAAAAATCCCGTCGACCTCTAAGAAGACGACCGAAAGTCCAAAAGCCATTGACCCTCCAAGTCAATAAACATGTCGATCGACAGAAATGGTTGACACCGATGGAAAGAGGTCGACAACCTCGACCCTATAAATAGGCCCCCATCGCATCCGTACAACTCATCTCAAATTTTCTGGAGATAGAAACACCAAAGAATTGCCGCTGAGATCAGAGCAAGGACGACGCCTATTGACCTAGCTATTTCCATCGACCTAGATGGTCGACACCTATCAACCTCAAGCATAGATCAACATATCTCCTTCATCTGCAACTCTAAAAGCCATTGATCTCCTTCTCTAAGGAGATAGATCTCTTCCCCAAGCTATTGTTCCTCCACCTGCTTCTGCTTCAAGTCAGGGTTAATACCAGAAGGAGAAAGAAGGAAGGAAGTCAACCGTCACACACCATTCCGATCTTCTTCCACCACCATCATGATCATGATGGCATACTCTTCCTCTTCTTGTGATATTAATCTCGCCATGTCGAGGGAGTAGTATTTTCACTGGGGTGTGGGGACTAGCTCCGCTACCCATTTCTTGCAATTTCATTCATGTTCCAATTCTAATATGAACTCATGTAATTCATAGCCAATCATTTATTGCATGTTTTGTGGATTGATAACCCACTTTACGTGATTTATTATAATATTTTACAATGATAACTTTAATGTTTGAGACTTGAATACCAATTGGATTTGGTTGACACCCTGACGAGAACTTCTGACGGAAAGTCCTCGAAGTAGTGGATAGAGGATCCGTAAGTAACATGATATCAAGCTTACTGGGATATCTACTCTTGCAAGTTTCTGAAGCCGAAAGGGGAAACTTGCATAACTACAATTATATCTTCATATAAGACTGGATTTGAATGATTGTGTAGATTTGAGTAGTGGCAGTGAAACTCAGTTCCATCCTATTGTTTCAATCCATTGATAACTAGAACCTTAATCTACTTTTTTCATTCTTACAATCTTACAGTAATCAACCCAATCTCAACTTTTGTGATAAATACTAGTTTTTGATAGGTTAATTTGATTAGTTAGTTATTAAAAAGGTTGTCCCTTGGTATTCGATCCTCAACTATATTGTGATAAGATTTGTCCGCTTGTGGGTGGCATTATTTCACTTTGGTTTTGGTAAACTCTAGGAATTATAATCCTAGGGAATTTGCAGTGCGATCCTATTCCATGTCAAATAGGCAACTTACTTTAAATGACTTTTCACTTCTATACCATATCCCAAATAGGCACCTCTTCTAGATTTTAAGCCCTACACCTGGTAGGCATCCTCCTAAGTTCCCTATCATCAATAGGAACTTTGTAATTTCAAAATTAATAATCAGAGTAGGAACTTAACATTTTTTATGACCTATATTGAAAAGGATCTTTTTGTATGAAAGCCCTATCCAAAATAGGCACCTTTTCTTGTAACTGTATAGCCCTACACTTAGGTAGGTACCTACACATAAGGCCTACTACATCTAAGACCTACCCAAAATAGGCACCCTTGATTAATATTTGACCACCCCAGAGGCCTAACTATCATCTGGACCTTGAATCATGTACTGTGGTCCATACTACTCAAATTTAAAATTTTCATGGTCAGATCTGATCATTATTCATCCATGTTATAGCCCTATCCTAGATAGGCATTTCCACTTATGAAAGCCTCATCTTGCATAGACAATTCACTTGGTTAAAGCCCTAAATTCAAGTAGGCATCACCTCAATATCTATTCTATATATGCATTTCCAATAAAGCCCAATGTGTAGGTAGGTGTTTCCTTGTTGAAGCTCTATAAATAGGTAGCCATATCTTTCAAAGACCTACATTGGTAGGTACCTTCATCAAATTGCTATCCTGAATTGGAATTTCCTCTCAATTATGCCCTATTCTTAGGTAGGAACCTCTATTGAAATCCATATGCTCATGTAGGCATTTCTCCCAAAAGCTCTATGTTCAAATTTTCTTTCTAAAATACCTAGTAGACACACCAAAAGTTTGACACTATGGTCAAGTAGGTGCCCCCTTTGCTAAAAGACATACATTTATGTAGGAATTTTGTTCTTAATAAAGCCCTATACTCAGACATACACCATTTTCAAAGCCTTATGTTGAGGTAGGCATTTGAGACAAAAACCTACATTTTGGTGGGTATTATATTTGAAGCTCTACAGTCATATAGGCTCCTTCTTTTCAACACTATCCTGAATAGGCATCCCTCATGATCAAAAGCCCTACGTTTATTTAGGCATTTGAACCAAATCCCTACACTCAAGTAGGCATCTACATCAAATTTTTATTTTGAATAGCCATACCGAAATTGACTCTAACAATCTGACAATCCCAATCATGAATAGGAATTCTTCATGAACCAACTACTATCATGAATAAGCATTCACATTCAAGCCCTATCCTAATTAGGTGTCTCCTTGAACTCAACCTTACATTAAGGTAGGTACACCAAAATAGTGAACATTTGAGTTGGCACTCCTTGAAAATAGATATGCACTGATAGGAACCTAGATTTAAGCCCAATGTATAATTGGAACCACCTTTTAAACCCCTATCTTCCGTAGTCACTCACCATTATAAACCCTATCTTGAATATGCATGTAAGCAATATCATGGATAGACATCTTTTTGCCAAGCCCTATCTTGAGTAGGCACCCTAAATTTCAACTCCTACATGATGCAGACCCTCAATTCTAAATCCTTCCCACATAGTAAATTCCATGTTTTAAAAGCCCTACCTTGACTCTGGGACTCAATTTTTCATTCTACATTTAGCACTGTCTTGAGAAGGAACCTCTATTGTTTCTACTATTAAAGCCCTACCTAGACTAGCAAACTAATTTTCATTCTACATTTAAAACCTTTTCATAAGTAGGCACCTATTTGCATTTTTTTTAAATCCCTGTACTGGTTAGACAACACTACTATTTCCTATATATAATCCCTATCCCATGTAGGAAAACCTATTTTCATACCTTCCTAGTGTAGGTGACTCACTTTGTTTCTAGAACCTACTATATCCTAAACAAGTGTTAAACCTTTCAATTCCTCCATGTGGTAGACAACCTTTTAGAGGATCCTGGATTATGACATTAACCTAATTCAATTTCATTTTGCAATCTTTTTATCACAGGTCATGACCTTAAATTTTACCATTTCCATACCCAAAATCCCATCCAAAATAAAAAAAATATATTCACTTCAATGTCTAAGCCTTGACTAAAACCTTAGTTTTTTTAATTGTGTTACTTTTTTTCATTAAGCCCTTGATATAGTAGGAAAGCCTCACATTTTCATTGATCATATTTCTTTGTAGTAAAGCCTGTCATATAGTAGGAAGACTCACATTTTCATTGATCATATTTCTTTTTTGTATTGATCCTTGTACAAGTTAGGAAATGTCAATTAGTGTTAATCCTTATGCTCAAAGGAAAAACCATCTTGAATTTAATAAACTAAATCCCTATCTGGGTAGTCACCCTTAAAATCTTTCTTTGATAGCATGGATGACTACTGATAGGTACCTTGTTTTCATTTGAAATACTATATATGGTAGGCCTTTGCCCTTAAATTCCAAATTCTATATTTAATAGGCATTTTCAATTTTTGGAAATTACTATTGTCAGTAGGTGACTCCCCAATTTTTCCATCTTTAGGGTTTTCATTCCAACCAAAAGTCTTGGTTCATCTTCCAAGTCTTAAATCAACCTAACTCACTCAGATATCTACTTATAGGGAAAGAGAGATTATAAGTCTTCAATCTTTAAAAACATGAACTTTCCATGATATTTTACAATTATAGACTCTTGACTTGATTGGATACATTATGATGAACCTTAACCTTATCCAAACCATGTTTGCATCCACCTTTCCCTCTAACATGAGCATGTGAGAGATTGAATAAGAACTAGATCTATTAAGGAGATAATTTTGAATCCATAAGGACTCGAGCACTTTGATAGCTTGCTGACACTCTACAGAACAACTGAGTAGATGAATACATCCATCGACTTAGAGGCTACAATTATCATTGGATTATCATCTGTAACTTACCTTATTACTTTTATGAATTGTTATCTTCTTGATCCATGCCTAAAAGTAAAAGAGAAAATACAAACTTTTCATCTTAATATCATTTTCACTTTCACCTTTCCCTAACAAGGACGTGAAATAGTGAGAGAATTGAACATAGATTGAATAATAACTAGAGTGATGGAGGATATTCTTTTAAAGATGAGAGGAATACATTGTCTTAATATCTTTCCAACACACTAGGGATAGAGATGAGTAATTTGGAACAATTAATTATACTAAATATTACTCGATCCGTGAATGGATATCACACTTATACATATCCTTCGAAAGAAAAGTAAATTATCTACACTTTTCACCCTCACGAGGTTCATCAAAACAACCTTCATGAGTCTCACATTTTGGCCTTGGTAACAAAAGATGGTTGTAAGACTTGGCTCCAATATATGGTTCTCACTCTTATCTAGAACCTTCTTTTGAGAGGAAAAAATTATTGACACCACTTTTTTTATCACTTAGTCAAAATAATGAGTATGCTTGTTATATGGCTAATAATGGATTTCATTCCACTTATTCCACGCTTTTTTCTATTTCCCATCTATCTAATTGATTTGTTTTGCCCATTCCCAATTTGTTGTTTTATGAAAAAGGAACTTTTTTCTAAGATTAGTGCAATTTACCCTTTGATTTAGATTTTATAAACCATTTCCCATAAATTGCTTAATTGAATTATCCTTAATATAATATTCATTTTTAGATTATATAGGTATTCCACTTAATCTTTGCAAAATTCTATATTCTTTTGGATTATAAAAAAGACTAATCCTCAAATGTTACCCCTTTATCTTAATGCAATCCTTTTATTGAGTTTTATTCCATGTATGACTTAATACTTTGATATGAACTGATTGTATCTAAAATTCTCTAGAACTTTCCAAAATTAACCAAAAATATCAGATACAAATACATGTTTTATCCTGCCTTGGAACCCCTTACAAAATCAAGATCAGTCAGGTTGTGCAACATGGGGAATTCTTTATTCTACAAATGGTTTTCCATGTGGGTCATTAGATTTCACATGCCTATTCTAGAATCTTCTACCAGGAACCTCCAAACCCTAATCCAATCCTACAAATAGATCCCCATAGACATTGTATTTTAGACCCATTTTTTCTCTCTTGAAGCAAGATGACATGTGAAAATAATCTTGATTGTCCCATTATGCTCATATCTGGATGCTCTGATATGTTCATAATTACCTATTCTTGCAGTAAAATGAATCATATTTTGTTATATGCGATCTAATTTGAATTTTATGCATGGATAAAATGAATTGATTCTTTCTCATATAGGATCATTTTCTCTATCATTTTTACTTTTGCAATACACATCAGTCCTAATCTTTATTGTGGAAGATTTTGAGGTGATTAGGACCCCACACAAAAAATAGGATCTTTTGGGTAATGACACAAAAGCCATGATTGTCTCCATCCCCAAATACTGACATACATCAAATATATATTAATTATATTTTCTACATTTTGATTTCATTAATCACATTAAACCATAATTATAACTAAACTTAAAAAAAACCAATTTTTGAATAACACGAGGGTGCTAACACCTTGCCTTTACATAAACAAATTACTAAATCACAACTTTGGCTATGGTTTCTATAACGAGTCCAAAATCCCAAAACCATGAAAAAAAGGAATATCAAAGACAACATGCAGAGCATGTAATCCTCATCATACATGAACAAGTAACAAGATGAAAGTACTAACATAATCTCAAGTATTATTACACAACATGGTTTGTTACATAGTTAAAATTACAAATTGAGATTCAAATTGTACAAGTATGTTCATGAACACTAGCTAGGGTCTTACAAAAAGTACGCCTGATGTTCACAGGTATCAACTCCAAAGTTATATATGAATCTAAAACATACGTGAAACAAGTGGTTCAACACATAACGTGTTGAGTACATGTAGAAAGATACATATATTTAATGTTGCAATAATAAGAAATATTTTTAGATGTAAACGAGCAATAATAATTAAGTTCAGTACTTAGAAAAATGAGAACCCATGATTTACATCATTTTACTGCAATTATACCAAAAATATCATGTATCAAAAGGCCTTTGACATACTTCCCATTGGAAGGGTTTGTCCGGTTCTTAATGATCAATGACATTAGATAACCCAAATATCAACATGGTCCGCCCTATCTTGACATGTGAAGTAGGAATATTGCATTGTGACCTTAAATTGAGAATATGGGAAGGTGGACAATGTTTGAATAATGGAGTTCTATATTATATGTTCAAGTTGTATATATATATATATATTTGTGTGTGTGTGTTAAGCAAAAAAAAACTCATAATAAGGGAAAACAAGATAATGATTCATTAAGTCAACATTTCCAATCATGAAGGATGATTTAGATTAACAAATTAACGAAATAAGGATCAAAATTTAAGGCTAGGTATATGTATCGAAATCTAGGCATCATACAAGGCACTGGTACCAATATAACACCATTCAATTATCAACATGAACTACATATTCCATTAGCGGTAAACATATGACTTAGGTGAACATCCACATTAAAGGGCTCAAGAATAATAGAACCAACTCTTATTTGAGAGGGGAGAGCATAATGAAAAGATTCACACTAAGATTAGGGCTCAGACAAGCATAACAAGCATGTCATATGTGTCACACTAGGTCATCACTAGTGGACTTTGAGTTACATACACCATCATAGCATAATATAGTGTGAACCTAGACATTAGGGTCTCTAAATAAACATCGACCTATTGATTTCAAGAATAGAGGGAGTTGTAAGCATGTATCATCATTAAGGTGTCATCATCATCCATTTAGGTGTCAAATGAGATAAACAATGAAGTAATAGTATGATCTTAGACATACAAATTATATAGAATCATATGGTTACTTATTTTGAAGTTAGGTTAGATAAAAAGTCATTTTGAGTTAAGATTAGCATAATCAACCAAGATTCGTCATTAAAGCATGTGTTAGAGTCATACTTATGCACTAAGGTCATTCAATGTATATATTGAGTTTTTAAGGCTTCTATAGTGCATAAAGTTCACTAAAGTTAGTTACTTGAGGGGTAGAAATTAGATCGAGAATCAAAGATCCCAACTTTATAGTAGTCAAGCATTAATTAAATGAATATGATCATAGTTATCTAATTTTAGGGAAATATGAAAACAAAAAAGGGAATAAGGATATGGGACTATGCCTATTGTGTATGTCCCGTCGATCTGATAGATTTAGTATATAATTTTGCTCTATTTGGCAAACGGGTGTGTAAGTTATGTTTTTTTGAACATTTGTATCAAAACATTGGAGAAGAAGGGGGACATTACCATTAATCATTTCTTGGTTGAAGGAGATTCTAGACTAGAAATCTGATGGTTAGGGAGTACCAAGACACCCCCTACATCAGTCCTATGAGTATCACATATCCCTCCCACCCACTATCCTCCCAGACAGGATAGGATGAAAAATTCATGGATGATGCAAATGGCCCGCCCGACTAGAGCTTCATGTGAGCTGTGTCAGTGCTATTGTAGTTGTTAACTCAAATGCATAACTTTTGTGCAGTGTGTTGGGTTATAGGGGAGACATATAAGGTAGCGGAAACAAAATTTTCTTCTCCCAAACCCAGAATCAAGGAATCACGTCAACATCTATACAGTAGGAAAGATGGTTTGTAGTGACATACCTTGTCTCGAGGCTTGCTCGACGAAGTTACCTCGCGGCTTGCAAGATCTTCACCTCCGGTCTTGGACAGTGTCTGTGCAGCTCCTGGTCTCACCGACACTGTCGGGATTGACATTTGTCCTTTGAGCGGCAGAAGTCTCCTGCGTCCGAAGTAGTCCACACGGACAACATGGAACTCCGATCTCCTTGTCAGATAAGGAATCAGAAGGAGTCGCACCCTCCTGTCGGCGTACTAGTCACCGACACACTCTCCTACAACCAGTCACTTTTCTACAATTATCTTTCCCTTGTTGTGCCCCCCTTATCGGGTAGCACTTGCTCGGGCTCTCTTAGTTACCACAACTAGAGAGAACGACAACTTTGCAGAGAAACTAGTGTTATGAGTTGTTGTACTTTGAGAAGTCCCCAATACCCCTATATATAGGACGGTCATGGGATAGGGTTCTCTACCTCGAGCAATGCGGGATTAAAGCAGGAGTATAAGGGTTTGAGATTTTCCACAAAACAGCCAACTACGCCACCTGAACTGATCGTTTCAAGCATGAAACGATCGATTGGGGACCTGAGCCGATCGCTTCACATCTGAGCCGATCGGTTCGTGGTCCTGGTCCAACTCAAATTGACTTTCATATTTGTTTCCAACTAATCAAATATTAATCCTTGTCCAAATCGAATTTGTACAAGTGAAACAAATTGTATCTGCAAAATAGTCTTCTGACTTTCCAAACGATCTCGATTGGTCCATGAATCGACTGGTTCAACAATTAAGTCGATCATTTCATTGACACATTAGTTGATCGACTCACAACTTGAGCCGACCGGTTCACCAACCTGAGCCGATTGGTTCATACCTATGAGTCGATCAGTTGGGGAAGCAGACTATGCAAATTAGTCAATTACAGTTTCAATCAATCTGATAATCTTAATCATCTGGTCCAACACCTTGAACACTATGATTTTGAGCTATCAATTGATTAAGTGTTTAATTAAAGTACTAAACTCCTTTAGCAATCAATCTAAACATAATTTGTGGATAAACTCCTCTTCCAGGTTAAATACTATGTGTGTGACCCTGCAGGTCCATTTCACGTTGGCAGTGAAAGTCCATAACACTTATGACTTCACAAGCAAAGAGTGGTGCCTAGTCACACATCAGTGCTACCCAAGTGAAAATGAAAGTTAGAGAACAACTTTCAATCCTAAAATCCATGAATGGTGTTGCAGTGAATGTATAATTCCTTTGTCATTGATATCCCGAATGAACTCGAAGCATTGAATAGTCATCCTGTCAATGTTCATTCACTTTATTGATCCCAGAGTAGATTGGAGGAGATATGTATGACATCAATATCACATACTCATTCACACATGCGTGCACGCCTATCTCAATCCTACTCATCAAGTGGCCATGGATATCAAAATCCCTCTGGAGGGACAAATCCCACATCTATCACTCACCCCTCAAAAGCCCCATGTGTCAAAGCCACCCAATCATCACCTTTATAACAACTCGTGTTTCAGGACTGCGTTTGATGATGTCAAAGTGTACCCAACGACATGCGTTGAGTGTAGTGATTTCAAGTCAAAGAATCACACTCACCACCATCAATGTGAGAACTGACTATGACTACCATGTCATGGTTCCATGAGTCAAACTCATGGTGGGTCTGTACGGTACGCTTGTTCTCTAACAAGTACCTATGTGTTTGGTTTGATATCTCTGTATCATGACTAATGAGATTCTGTCATCAACCAACACCACAATCTAGTCTTATGCATCATTACTGTCTATCTTCCTTCCACAATGACATCCGACTAGGGACATAATAAGAATGCACAAACTCTTAGCATCTGTATGATCTCATCGTTCAAGTCCTTAACCTAAAAGCATACATCATTGAGCACTATCATTCTCTAGACATTCAATCTGTTCTATCATTATCTCATATGACTGATCCAGAAAGAATTGGAAGCTTGCCTTTGATGTTTATCAAATCAATCTTAATGTATCCCACCAATCATCCCATGATTGGCTCTCAGGGCATACATACCAACAAACTCCCACTTGCACTACAAGCCAATCACCTTTGAATCATATTCTCAGTGATCTGCAAATATTTTCCACATGTCATTGTGCTCTAGTGCTAACATAGTGAGTTATGGCAACACCTTGCCAAAGTCGGTATTAACTGCATGTGTCTCATCTCTTCGTTGTACGTCACACATATGAGATGGAGTTGTCGTAATATGTGATCCAGTATTCATTTACTAACCTTTAGCCACATTGCATGACCAAGTACTCCTTACTTGTCATCAATGACCGGAATAACTATAAGTTCATCTCTATGAAATACTAGATCCATTTAGTATCCACAACTGTTCTCTAACACACGGATACTCGACATTTACTTTTAAAATATATTTATTGGAATGTTTATATTTATCAACAAAAATTCACATATATATATCCCATATATATTTTGTGATTAATTTCTGTCCTTTTCCGAAAGTTCACACCAGTGCAACTCTTTATAGTGAACTTGTACTTCTCAAGTACTTATCAAGTTCTTATGGTATTCCAGTAACCCTTACTGGAACTAGACAGACATCCACTCTTCATGTCCCACATACGAGTTATCAGGATGAGCATATCATATTTTCATGTCCTACATACAAGATGATAAATGTGTTTTGTTCTTGCCATGTCCATACATGCAAGATGATGGGATTATTACATACATGATAGATCCATATCTATTCTTAGCATTCCCATTCTTCATAAGAATTTGACACTTGGCCTAGGGATCCTAACTCCATGTAGCATGGACAAGTTTTCCCCCACTGAATCTGTGTATACTAAACTCTTCAATATAGATTGCCAATGTATGCTTTCTCCATTCAGGTCAAGAGGTTTCTATAGATCTCTATTCCTATCATTGGAAATGTCTCTATCTTCCTTAAAGATAATTTCCACTTTGGATTTCCATTCTTAAAACATCTCCATTTCACATCAACATGTGGAATGTGAATACCCTCCCACTAAATCACAGATCTCTCTTTATCTTTGACATATCAGTCAAACCCATTGACTATATCATCAAAGTGAAGATCCAACTCTGAGTTTCTTGTACTCAATCAATCACATTGATCAGTCCATTGTAACTTATAGACTTCATTTGCATTAATGGATTCATAAACCTAATAGGTTGTGTCACGTACACATCCTTGTCTTATTCCTCATAGGAATGTGGTTTTCATATCTATATGACAAATCTCTTAGTCATTAAGTTGCAATTAACAAGCATCATCCTTCTTAAAATGTTATCCATGTGTCTTAATGCTTAAGACTCATTCACACTTATGGATTTCATTCCAATGGGTGCTACCATCACGGTCTTGCCCTATGGTTCACATGGAAGTCATTTAGGATCTAATGGTCATCAACCATAACTCAAAATTTGATTCCTCATCATCTAGATAGTTGACTCATCACATGACCAACTCATCACATAGATAATAGGGGTGCATCTGTCAAGGATATAAGAACTCACAACTCTTTGCGATTGTTAATGTCCTTTATTAATGTGGGGTATTCTTTATTTAAGAAGAAATTAGTTATTTGACAATCATCATCTATCTCCTTAGAGTATGACTTCTTTTTTTATTTAGACATCACCATGCCTTAACCATGAGTTCACTATGATTCACTATCATAATCACTCATAAGGTTCTCAAACATTTGGTTTAAGTATTTCATTCATTGATTTCATCAAGAATTAACACTTTACCAAATTCGTATTTCATCTATGATATTCTTGAACACTTCAAGATATTCATATTGGTATTTCTCTAGACACCATTTGATGTACTAGCATTAAGTCCAATAGGTATGCAAATGCATCACATGTATTATACCTAATAGGATTTTCAATCTTCCACTACCACTAGTGAAGATTGATTAATCATGTCTAAGAGATCCATGTCTCTTACTGGTTCTCTAACCAAAAGAGTCTAGATTTATCCATCATATGGAAACTAGAAATGAATTTCTCATGATTGATGCTAATTTGATTATTTGAGTTATCAATAATTTTTAGGTATCATTTTATCTTATGCATACCAAGTACCACAAGATAAACAAGGCATTGCCACAAGGAAACATCAACTTTATTAATTGCCATTATTGTCATACAATTATGCAAAAAAAAAAGGTGTTCCTATCCATTGGAAAATATGAAATAGCAGTTCATAACACTATTAAATGCCTTCAAGGCTGAAAATAAACTAAAGTACTCCTATCTATGGCGGCAACACTTGCCCCATTTATTGGGTGCTTTACACTTTATATCTTGGTATCATATACCTCAAAAAGTGTTACAAGTTTATTTCATGACACCTTCAGGTGGAGACGTCTATCACCTCCTCCTTCTTTAGTTCTTCCAGATAGAGAGGACAATTCCTTTTCCAATGTCCTGGCTTTTGACAATGGTGGCAATTGCCTCTCTTGGTCACGCCTCCCTTGGCCTTGAGTGTTGAAGACGACTTGGGCTGCTGGCTAGCATCATAACCTTTCTTAGCCTTGCCCTTTCCATTACGCTTGGACTTGCCTTTCGTGTTGCTAATCATCATCACAGACTTAGGCTTGTCCTTCTTCATCTATGCCTTGGTTGTCCTCAACATGCCCTACAACTCTATCAACGGCTTGTCAATGTTATTCATGTTGTAGTTCATCACAAACTGATTATAGGATTCTGGCAACGATTGCACTATCACGTCAGTAGCCAACTCTTGGATCAGGGGAAATCCCAATCTTTTTGGGTTCTCTACATACCCAATCATTTTGAGCGTGTGAGGACCAAATGGATCTCCTTCTACCATGACACACTTGAACAATGCCCTGGAGACATCATATCTCTCTTGTCATGCTTGATCTTCATACATGTTCTTGAGATGTTGAATCATCTCAATGACACCCATGTTCTCATGTTGTCTCTGCAACTCGTGCTTCATGGAGCACAACATCAAGCACTTTGCATCAATGGCATCTTCAGAATGCTTCTTATAAGTATCCCTTTCTGCCTTTGGTGTGGTAGGAGCAGGTTCCTCTGGAACTAGAGTATCCAGGACATAGAGATTTCACTCTTGAGTGAGAACAATTCCCAATGTCCTAAACTAGACGTGGAAGTTAGTCCCATTCAGCTTGTCCTTTTCAAGGACCGATCACAATGAAAAGTGATTGTTGTTTGCTGTCATTTGTACTACAAAAGGAAATATATGCAATTTAGTCCAAAACTCAATTTTGTCTTATTTGATTGATTTGAAAGGTTGACCATATAATTAGGACTTCAATTAATTATCACTCCCACTATTTTGTTCAAATTGATAGCCCTCACCATCAATTCAGAAGATTGTAGTGTACAATCTTCTAGTGGGTCAAATCCATATTTCATCAAGTCATGAGTCAGCTTTTGTTGATCGCCCACAATCTTGACTATTTAGGTAGGCCATCATGCCAATTGCATCATATGCAACTCTTGATGAATGAACATGCACAACACCTTGCCATGAACATTCTGTGCCTTTGGGGTTAGACGCTCTAAGAATCACCAGTTAAGTCTAACCCAAAAGCTGACACGATAAACATGCACTCTGCTTTGGCATAACCTACATGTTTACCCTTCACACTTCCATGAGATAGACGACGCTCCATGCTTTGGCGTAACCTACGCTTGGTCGATTAAGTTTTTCATGTGTGCCGCTAATGGAAGGCATAAAAGACTTAATATTTATATGATGGATTTGGTTTTATAGGTACATATACATATCCAATCACCACAATACATAGTACGTATCATATACATGCTATATCCCATAGAAACCATGTGAAATGATAAAAGCGATGATTATGTCCATCCTAATGTGATTCCTCAAGCCAAGAGGAATTATGGTCATCTAGGTCTACATCAACCTGTCCATGATGAACTTCTATAGCCATCTGAGTAGATCAACTCATCACACGAATGACCTACTCGCCCTGGCCGGTCGTCTGGGTGCCACCAGCCAATCGATTGGCTCCTCAAACTAATCGGTTCGCCTGGTCGTTGTTCATCTCCTCATGGCTACCACCTGATCGTCTCACTCCAGGAACCAGTCGTCTGGATCGCCAACCAATCGGTTCACTCCTTGAACCGATCCTCTCAGTCGTCGTCAGGTTGTCCGCCATTCTTTGACATAATAGGAAATAAAAGATCTATCATATTTTACATTTGAATAGGGAAACCCCGAGTTACATTCGGGGGGAGCAAAGGTAGGAAAGAAATTTCAAGTTATCTCGAGTTACATTAGGAATAAGAGATAGGGAATCGGTGCGCAGACCGAGATGCAAGCAACCACATTCAACCAAGCACACATAAGTAGGGTTTATTGGTGATAACCATGTTATACATCCACCACAAAACTCATTTATGGGCAACAAGTATCGAGTGCATTCATATTACCTATCATATATGTATATTGGGATTTATGGATTTAAGATTGGACATGCAAAAAGCCAATTTTATTTGCATCGTATGCAATAAATAAATGCGACAAACCAAAATCGATCACATCGATAATCCTAAAGTATAGAGCAGTTGACGTGGCTCAGATACCACTGTTGGGTTATAGGGGAGACAGAGAAAGCAGCAGAAACACAATTTTCTTCTCCCAAACTCAGAACGAAGGAATCACGTCAACGTCTATACAGTAGGAAAGATGGTTTGTAGAGACATACCTTGTCCTAAGGCTTGCTCAGTGACGTTACCTCGCGGCTTGCGTGGTCTTCACCTCCGGTCTTGGACAGTGTTTGTGCAGCTCCTGGTCTCACCGGGACTGTCGGGATTGACAGTTGTCCTCCGAGCGGCAGAAGTCTCCCGCCTCTGAAGTAGTCCACACAGACCACCAGGAACTCCGATCTCCTTGTCCCACAAGCAATCGGAAGGAGTTGCACCCTCCTGTCAGCATACTATTCATCGACACACTCTCCTACAACCAGTCGATTTTCTAAAGTTGTCTTTCCCTTATTGTGCCTCCCTTATCGGGTAGCAATTGCTCGGGCTCTCTCGGTTACCACAACCAGAGAGAATGAAAACTTTGCAGAGCAACTGGTGTTCTAAGTTGTTGTACTTTGAGAATCCCCCAATACCCCTATATATAGAAGGGTCATGGGATAAGGTTCTCTACCCCGGGCAATGCAGGATTAAAGCAAGAGTAGAAGGGCTCAAGATTTTCCACAAAACAACCAACTGCGCCACCTAAACCGATCGTTTCAAGCATGAAACAGTCAGTTGGGGACCTGAGCCGATTAATTCACATCTGAGCCGATCGGTTCGTGGTTCTGGTCCAACTCAAATTGACTTTCATATTATTTTCCAAGTAATCAAATATTAATCATTGTCCAAATCGAATTTGTACAAGTGAAACAAATAGTATTTGCAAAATAGTCTTCTCACTTTCCAAACGATCTCGGTTGGTCCATGAATCGACCGGTTCAACCATTGAGCCGATCATTTAATTGACACATGAGTCGATTGACTCACAACATGAGCCGACCGGTTCACCAACTTGAGCCAATCAGTTCATCCCTATGAGCCGATCGGTTGGGGCAGCAGACTGTGCAAATTAGTCAATTGCAATTTTAATCAATCTGATACTCTTAATCATCTGGTCCAACACATTGAACACTATGATTTTGAGCTATAAATTGATTAAGTGTTTAATTGAACTACTAAAATCCTTTAGCAATCAATCTAAACACCGTTTGTGGATAAACTCCTCTTCCAAGTTAAATCCTGTGTGTGTGACCCTATAGGTCCATTTCACGTTGGCAGTGAAAGTCCATAACACTTATGACTTTACAAGCAAAGAGTGGTGCCTAGTCACACATCAGTGCTACCCAAGTGAAAAGGAAAGTTGGAGAACAACTTTCAATCAAAAATCTGTGAATGGTGTTACAGTAAATGTATAATTCCTTTATCACTGATAACTCGAATCAACTCGAGACATGGAATAGTCATCCTGTCAATGTTCATTCACTTTCTTGATCTCAGAGTAGATTGGAGGAGATATGTATGACATCAATATCACATACTGATTCACACATGCATGCACACCTATCTCAATCCTACTCATCAAGTGGCCATGGATATCAAACTCCCTCAGGAGGGACAAATCCCATATCTATCACTCACCCCTCAAAAGCCCCATGTGTCAAAGCCACCCAATCATCACCTTTATAACAACCCATGTTTCAGGATTGTGTTTGATGATATCAAAGTGTACCCAACGACATGTGTTGAGTGTAGTGATTTTAGGTCAAAGAATCACACTCACCACCATCACTGTGAGAACTTACTGTGACTACCATGTCATGGTTCCATGTGTCAAACTCACGGTGGGTCTGTCTGGTATGCTTGTTCTCTAACAAGTACCTATCTGTTTGGTTTGATATCTCCATATCATGACTAATGAGATTCTATCATCAACCAACACCACAATCTAGTCTTTTGTGTCATTTATGTCTATCTACCTTTCACAATGGCATCCGACTAGGGACATAATAAGAATGTACAAACTCTTAGCATCTGTATGATCTCATCGTTCAAGTCCTTAACCTGAAAGCATACGTCATTGAGCATTGTCATTCTCTAGACATTCAATATGTTCTATCATTATCTCATATGACTGAACCAGAAAGAATTGGAAGCTTGCCTTCGATGTTTATCAAATCAATCTTAATGTATCCCACCAATCATCCCATGATTGTCTCTCAGGGGATACATACCAACACAGTGGTGGTCATCAATTCCTTATGCATGCAGGAATATGCACCATGAAAATATTTCACTTGCCTCTGACCAAGCCATGATGTTACACCATTGTCTTTGTCTAGAGGTGAGGCACAAAGGGCACCAAGCTAAGAGCTAGAAAAGGGGGCAATGAGTAGGGTTCTAAAGGTAGAAGAAGGTGAGGAAAAGGATACTGGGAGGTGACAAGGAGGATAATAGAGTGGGAAATGTAAGAGTGACAATAAAACTGATGTTTTGGTGGCATTAAATGAGCAAACGAAGGTGAGATGTAGGTTCGTGATTTGTGGCCTCAGCTCCATGGCCTCTGTTCCATGGTATGGAGGTTGAAAAACCACTTCAGATCGTTGAATTATAGGTCAGATCCTGAGGCCAAGATTCAAAGATTGTGATTGGATGAAAACAAACAAGAAGATAGATGACTTGTCAATGGGGAGTTCCCAACTAGACTGTACACGCCTAAATTGGGCCCAACAAGGTCCTAAAAACCAATAAATCATGATATAAATATGGATTTTTGAATGGGTTTATCTTGTGATTTATGGTGTGAATTGAGGTTGTTCTTATTTTCTAGATTCATAATGAAAAACTTTACATAATGCATAACATTGATGAGAAATGAGAGTACATTGACTAGGTTCAAATTTTAGTTGCAAAATGTTGATATATTAAGGCATGGTACTTAATTTAACTATGAATTAGTGTCACACATTGTAAAATTAAACATTAATGTGACTGAATTGGGGTACCACAATGCTCAAACTATGAAAAGGACATCTACTTGAGTAACATTATTCATTAATATAGAGAGAAAGACTATATTGTAGGAGTGATAAAATCATGTCGTCACATCTTTCCCCCCACAATAAAAATTTCCTCCCCAAAATTCGTTCAATATCTTAAAAAGGGTAAGTCAATGTTCATTACGTGTAGGAAACCAAACCTAGTGTCATGGCATCCACCACCTCAGGGTAGACAATTAGGTTGTTATATTAAAGGGTGTACCCATCACAAATATGTATTTATATACATACATACATACATACATATATATATATGTATATATATGTATATGTATATATATATGTATATGTATATATATATATATGTATATGTATATATATGTATATATATGAATATGTGTCACTTAGTTTTCCTTAATGACAACTCATTGAAAATAGGGTTTTCACTTACATTTTCCCTATACAATTAGGGTTTTGTTCATGTCATCATAAAAGCTTGAGGTGTATTATCAATATATATAGTATCAATTCTTCATTAGATATGTTCATTGTCATGACTTTTAATTAAGGTTACCATCACCCTTAAATTTCCTCATCAAATTAAAATTACATGAATGGTTCAATTTCCCCCCAAGATACTACCAACTATCCCTAATTATGTTCAACATTTTTTATTTTCAGTTTTAAATTAAGCATTATATTCAAGATTTTTCAATCTGAGATATCAATGTATCATCATATCATGTTTGTGATTTCAAACATACGTCTTTTATGCAAGGCATGGTTTCATATGAAGCATATAGTATAAGAGTGACTTAATATATATATATATATATATATATATATATATATATATATATATATATAATCTCAAGTGAGATTTTATCATGTATCATTCAATTTATTGAGGAAAAACATTATCATTACCATCTGGGTTTTATACATATCTCACTCTTTGTTAAATAGAGTTGTACAACAAACAATTTCCAGATGCTTATTCGTCCAAGGTTTCTTAGCTTTGAGGCGATCAAGTGTCATCTGGGTTGTTCTCCCAGTCTTCCACGACTAACCTCTATGATTTTGTAGGTCCCCTAAACCCCATGGAGGATGACATCATGATATAGTACACATCACTCAAAGTACATGATGAATAGGAGGACACCTACATCATCGAATTTTCTAAGGAGATGGTACAAATGAAAGGCATTCATCTTGATCTTTCCCTGATAGGGAAGATAGCTTCTGAAAAACCATATAATTTTCAAGATCTTATCAGAGTGCTATTAAATGAAAGGGTCGTTGAAATGGGAAGCAAGGTTCCATCAAATCACAAACAACTTGTTTGTTATCTAGTTCTTTCATTAGAGGGATATGGACAATTAAGGTGACATATAAAGGGCCACTGAATTTTAGAAATGATATGTTTCTAACAAGGGAGATCTAACTGGAGGATAAACTATCAGACTTATCCCCAACCTACACTCAGTTAAGATTAGGATTCATAACCTTCTGTTAGGGTACCACTCTGAGGAAGCAATGAAGATCATTGCCATAGGAGTGGGAAAGGTTGTACATGATCATCAATGGGACCTTGGGTGGGATACCTCCTTCTAGGTCAGAATGGTGATCAACATGACACAATGAATCAACAAGATCCACAAGGTCTAGGTCAAATAGGGGAATATAGTGAAGATCAAGATCCTCTACGAATGTATGCCTTATTTTTGCTACATATTCTAGATGATATGGCATATTTACAAGGAGTCATGGATGCAAATAAAAAATAAAAAAATTTAGGACCTAGGGTTCATGGGTGAAGGCCTCACTTGTGAAACAATGGGTGGATCCAATTAAAGAGGATATTTTTGGTAGAGAAATTATAGAGAAAGGATAGGTCTTTTGAAATAAACCATGTAAAAGAAAGGGCAAGGGAGATTCATGCATAATTGTTTCATATTTGAACTCATACGGTTCAAGTACGGAACCAGGTCCAAAGGTAATGAATCAGATCTTTAGCACTGAATCAGTTTATACTAGATCTCTAATGAAAAAGGAGCATCCAAAGGTCAACATCAATAAAAATGAAGGGCATAACAAGTGTAGGGAAGGAATAGAGTCATGGGGGTAAACTTGAGAGGGGGAGTATCAGAAGGTGAAGAGAAATACCCATGTACATAATCAATACTCAGCGTGAGTAGATGTTGATGATCAAAGTAAAGATTCATAAATTCCAAAAGTACACCAAACACCCATCAGAAACACAAACTAATTATACTAGAAAAAGCACCAGAATCATCTGTAGAGGAGGAAGAAGATACTACAACAAGGGTAAAGACTAATCATCAACATGTAGATCCCAATATAGGTATTGTCATTCTAGAATGAAAACTCAACAGAAATAGGAGTAGCACTTCTGGAAGGTACTCAGAAGGCTGGAAAAAAGTTTGTTCCAAAATTTTTGGGGTTCGGAAAACAATCCATTGTCCACGACAACGACGCAATTTTGATACATTTTTATTTTTCTCACAAAAAAACTAGGGTCTTAATCCTAGAGTTTAAACCTTCCTAGTATAGAAAGGGTCAATCCACAAAACATGTTTTTAAGATTGAAGCCCAACCCCAAAGACATTTTAACAAGATTGCAGAAAGTAAAATCAAGAGTTTGGTGGTTTGTTGATTACAATAAAGCAATAAAGTAAAGATGCAATGAAATAAATTTATGCTAAGAACAAGTAAAGAAATTTATGCTAAGGACAAAATAGAAGAGTTTCGGTTAGAACAATAAAAGAGAGCAACCTAAGAACAAGAAGTAAAATGCAAGTAGCAAAAGAGGCGGTTGAAGGCAAGAGATTCAATAAATGGGATTGGATCAATGGGAAAGGATATTGAGGCTATGTGTTTTACTACCACGCCTGACATGAAACAGGATCAATGGAAACCCAAATGAAAAAGTGAGATAGAAGTAGGTATGTAAAAACATTCGTGAATGAATTTACAAAAGATGAACTCCCTTTGGACCCATTGGTCCTGGCGTCCATCATTCCTAGTCCGATCAACTCAATAAGGTTCTTTTCATGGTCACATCTAGAACTTTATGAAATTTATTTGGTTGTTCTTAGTTTTTAGACCCCCACTCAATCCTCCAAGAGTAAAAAATTGTAAAAATGTGAGATCAAATTGTTAAATCGTCTATTATCCAAACTAAAACCATCTACCGAGTAGAATCATATAGGAAAAGTGATCTATGTGTCACTATGACAGTGGGGTTACTCCCCACCCCTCGATGTGAGGAACTACTTGCTAGCCATAACAAAAGAAGGAGAAGTAAGGGAAAGAAGGAAGGAAGCCATAGGCCTAGAAAAAGAAGAATATCCAAGAAGATCTTGTTGATGAAAATAAAATGGATTGCTCCCTTAGTTCCCTATTCTAAAAGAAAAGAACAAGAAAAGAAGAACAAGATCTAGAAATTCATAGATGAAATGTTAATTTTTATTGTAGAAGTAAAGAGTAAAAAACAAAGAATTGAAATAAAAATGGTAAAAAGTAATTTGTGAATAAAAAGACTATAATCCCTTTCTATATGGATTCTGCCCTCCTTTTATAGGGTAAGGAGGAGTGGAAAGCCTGAAGGGGGTGAGGAAAAAAGGACTAATGATGCTAAAATTTGTTGTCTACACACTGTGAGATGACCATTTCACAAAGCGAACTAGTTGGTTGGCTAGTGAAGTGGTATGGATATTTGGTAGTGAGTTAAACCCTAATCAACAAGGTTGGAGGTACCTTATACTATCCAATCTTGGTCATGAAGTAACCCTCAAACCGAACGTCTGGTGAAGTGGACTGCTCAATTGGTGCCGCTACAGACATCGGTCCATTATGAAACCGTAATATTCATTGGCGGTGCCTTAATCGATACTTTCTAGTGATGGAGTACTTAATATAATCATATGAGATTCATGAGTCGATCATTTGGTGAACCTATGATGAGCGTCTAAGTAAGTGGAATTCATGTTTGAATTCTGAAGAATCAGGATGGAACCAAGGACAGGGACAATTGTCTAGCTCTGAGATGTGGATGAACTAATCGTTTGGCACAATGAACTAACCAATTTTATTTCTTGGATGGTTAGTAATTTGTCATTAAAAGTAAAACCTATAAAAAGTGAAGGAAAAAGATAATCACCATATTATTTTTCAAAAATTCCATCACAAATACCAGATCGGGCATCTCCTTCAGCACTTTGGTCTAGGAGATGGCATCGTGCTCGGGCCTCCCAAGCCCTGGATGTTCTATCATAAAAGTTTCATTGTCCTTCATATGTCTAGACTCTGGCCAACACTGATAATTGCTTTATGTTGGTAGTTGTGATATTCTCTCATTGTCTTCTCTTTGTTCCTGTCTGGAATTCATCTATTTTCATCTTCATTGACTCAACTACCAATAATAGACTTCTTTTGCCTCCTGTGAACATCTCCTTCAGATTGATTGAGTTTTGGGATCCTTGTGCAATGTTCCTATTACTGAGCTTGGTAACTATTTTCCCTTTCTTCACTTTTAGTAAAAATATCTCACTATATAATTTAGTTTTGGTTAGCCCCTGAACTCAATAGCTTTGGTATACCTTTCCCCAAGGTTTGATGTTGGTGTTGATATGTGAATGCATGTCTCAATGGTTGTTTATGATGTCTGGCTCGACCATTTCTACCTTCCTAATTATACAAACTCTTATATACATGTCATTTTAACTATGCATGTCATGCTCGGCGAATGTCGATTCTACGTGGCCAATTTTTGACCCTGACATAGAAAGAACCTTCCACCATCTTAACCAAACAAATTGCCTCGTAATGGACCAGGAAGAAGTAAACTGCATCATTGATCAAACCCTCCCTGCTCAATGGGAGACCCTTATGTCTGAATAAACAGCAAGATATGCCGCACATGCATCCCGCCAGGCTGGAACTTTTGAGATAGAAAGGCAACAATAATTCAAGAACTTCTTAGTCCCCAGAACTTCCTATGCACAACATCCCATTGCACCACCTTATATTACTGGCTTGTAGTTAGAGATCCATACGCAATGGGTCACTATGTATATGAATCCTTTCTATGGAAATATTAGTGAAAGTTGCCTAGACCATCTCTAAAGATTCTCAGATCTATGCTCTTTAACTAAGATCCCTAGAGTTTCTGAGGATGCCATCCAACTTTGACTGTTCAAACATTCCCTCACTTGCCAAGCTAGAAACTAGTATAATGCCTTTGAAGGAAGTGAATGCATCACCACTTGGGATGCACATCAGTTCAAATTTCTAGGGAAGTACTACCCCTCCTCTCTCACCTATGAAATTAGGGGACAAATCACTCTCTTTTCTATGGTCCCAAGTGAGACTATAGGGGAATCTTGGGAAAGCTTTAAAGACATCCTCTGTAGATGTCCACAACATGAAATTTGTCGAGCCCAATCGATCAAAATCTTTTATCTTGGAGTCAACAATGACACTAAAAAAATTCTTGATTTCTCATCGGGAGGAAATATTATGTTTTAGAACCTAGATAGCGTTTGGGGGGTTTTCAAACACACTATCAAAACACAATCCCGAAAAGGAATCGATGGGGTCCTCAAGGTGGCTAATGCCTAGGAGAATCCTAAGATTAAAAATACCATTGAAAGCCTCAAGTTTATTGCCTTGAAACCAGTCCACTTAGAATCCTCCTTTAATGCTTATGAGAGGAGACAGAAACCTCATCAAGTTAAAGATGTAGATTCTCTCTATGGGATCTTTCAAGGGTATGATCACTCTACCCTATAATGTCAATATATGTATATAGTCCCTATGCAGCCAGAGGTTGGACAACAAATGGAGGACCTCAACTCCATCCATAACATTTCGGGGAAAGCATATTATAAAGCAAGGAACCACCCTAGATTCCAATATGGGAACCCAAAAGGTGCTAAAAATGCTCCCAAACTTGCTTCTAAACAAAGTCTTCCCCATCCTCAAGCCAATAATTATACACCACCAGGGTTCCTACCCAACAACATGTTGGGTTTTGTGGGACAGGGAAGGCAGTGGAAACAAAAAAATTCTCACCACAAACCCACAAAACAACAGATTGCATCAACGATTATGAAATAGGAAGGATTGTTTTAGTGAGGTGTACCTAGTCCTGAGGCTTGCTGAGAAAAAATAACTCACAGCTAGTGCAGTCTCCAACCACCTAGTCTTGGACGGTAACTGTGCAACTCCTGGTCTTGTATTGGACTGTAGTTGACCGATGTCCTCCTAAGCAGCAAAAACCTCCTGCCTCTACAGATAGCCCACACAGACCATCGATAACTCTAGTCGTCCTATCCCATAGGACACTAGACGGAGTCATCCCTTTCTGTCGGTGTACTATTCACCGACACACTCTCCCACCACCAATTGTCATCATGTAGTTGTCTTTCCCTTGCTATGCCTCCCTAGTCAGGTAGCACGTTCTTGGGCTCTCTCAGTTACCAGAACTAGAGAGGACAACTTTGCACAACAACTGATGTTCTGAGTTTCCCTTTGAGAAGCCCCAGTACCCCTTTATATATAAGAGGGGTCAGGGTCAAGGTTCTCAGCCCCAGGCAATGCCGGACTAAAGTGGGAGTAGAAGGGTTTGGAATTTCAATCAACTGATTGTACTGTGGCAGGCAATCCGGTCATTTGACAAACAAACCGGTCAGTTGGGAGTGTAATCCAGTCGGCTCAATTAGTGAACTAGTCAGTTTTCTCCCCAGACTTGCCTCCAATTGACTTTCCTTGTTCGTTTCTAGTTAATGAAAAGATTAATTCTTGTCCCAATTGAATTGTACAAGTGAAATGAAAATCTTTTCTCACAAATCAGGAGAACCCTACCTCGCTCATATGGTCTAGCTATACTGATCGGTTCATTAAGGTGAGTTGGTCGTCTCACTGACCATGAGCTGATCAGTTCACCAAATGAAACGGTCGATTGGTGGTCCAAGTTGTGCATAAATTATTCATGTAGTTCTCAATCAATCTGACACTCTAATCAATTGGCTTAATATTTGAACTTGATGATTCTAAATCAAGTCTATTGATTGAATGTTTAGTTGAGTACCTAAACACTTTAGCAATCAATATAAACATCATTCCTAGATAAATTCCTCTTCCAGGTTTAATCCTATGTGTGTGACCCTATAGGTTCCATTTCACGTTGGTAGTGAAAGTCCATAACCACTTATGACTTCACAAGCAAAGAGAAGTGCCTAGTCACACATCGGTGCTACCCAAGTGAAAAGGAAAGTTGGAGAACAACTTTCAACCCCACAATCTATAACTGGTGTTATAGTGAATGTATAGTTCCTTTGTCATTGATATCCGGATTGAACTTGAGGCATGGACATGTCATCCTCTACAAACGTTCAATCCATGTTTCTTGATCCAGAGTAGACTATGTGAGATATATATAAGCTCAATGTCACACATTGACTCACATGCACACGACAATGATTTTCTCAATCTCACTCATCAAGTGGCTAGGATATCATACTCCCTCATTAGGGAAAAATCCCATATCTATCACTCACATTCAAAACCCCATGTGTCAAAGTCATCCAATCAACACATTTATAACAACCCATATTTCAAGACTGCATTTGATGATTTCAAAGTGTACGCAACCACATGTGATGAGTGCAATGATTTTAGGTCTAAGAACCACAATCACCACCAATACTATAAGAGTTGATCCTGACTAACCAAGTATGGTTTCCATGCATCACTCTTTTGGTGGGTCTCTCTGATACACTGTTCTCTAACATGTATCTATGTGCTTGGCTTGATATCCTATATCATGGCTGATGAGATTCTATCATCAACAACCACACAATCTAGTCTTTATTAATGTCTACGGTTATTTCCACAATAACAACTAACTAGGGACAAAACAAGAATATGTACTCTTAACATCCATATGATCTCATCGTTTAGGCCTTCAACCTGAATGCATACGTCATTGAGTGAAACAATTCTTTGTACATCTATCATGTTATACCATTATCTCAATACAATTAAAACATATAGACAGAAAATGCCTTTATTATTATTCAAATCATTTACAAAGTATCCCATTACAATCATCATATGAGTTGCCATATGGGCATACATACCAACAGACTCCCACTTGAACTTAGAGCCAATCACCCAGGAACCTCAATACTTGTAACCTAGCATGACAGTCATGCTTCTACTATGAAAGTGCCTTCGTCAGGGGATCAACAATATTGTCTTCAGTCAGTACTATGCAACTCTGTTGTTTAGGCAAAAAACAAATCCTGACTGTGATCTGTAATCATCTTTATCGGTTTGGAAGCTTGCATCAATTAACCCTTTACCACCAACTCTTCCTCACTACCGTAAACGAGGAGTTGATCCTTAGTCATTCTCAAGTACTTCAGGATGATGTTAATGGCTATTTAGTGAGAATCTTTGGGATCTGACCGGTACCTGCTCGTCATGTTGAGTGCACATTAGACATTGGGATGGGTTCACAACATTGTGTACAAGATGGATCATATGGCTGATGCATATAGAATCCCATTCATAGGATCCCTCGTTTTACAAGATCGGGGACACTGAGCTCTAGAGATAGTAACTCCATGCACCATGGGTATGTTTCCTCTCTTTGAGTTCTCCATGATGAACCTCTTCAACACCTTGTCAATGTATGTGCTCGAACTTAGTCTAGAAGCCTTCTAGATCTATCTCTATAGATCTTTATTCCCAACATATAGGATGCCTCTCCTAAGTCCTTCATTGAGAATGTATTTCCAAGCCATGTCTTTACCTTCTCAAAGGCAGAGATGTCATTCCCCATCAACAATATGTCATCTACATACAATATGAGGAATGTAGTCATGCTCCCACTATCCTCCTTGTACACACAAGGTTCATCTTCATTTTGACTAAAGCCAAACTCTTTGACTGCTTCATCAAATAAAAGATTCTAGCTCTGAGATGCTTGCTTCAATCCATAGATTGACCTTTGCAACTTACAAACTTTATTGGCATTCTTTGGATCTATAAAACCTTCAGGTTGTGTCATGTACACATCCTCCACTATATTTTCATTAAGGAATGCAATTTTAACATACATCTGTCAAATCCCATAGTCATAGTAGGCTGCAATAGCAAGCATGATCCTGATGGACTTAATCATGGCAACTGGAGAAAAGGTTTTGTCATAGTCAACACCTTGAACTTGTCTAAAACTCTTTGCAACCAATCTACCTTTATAAGTTTGTACATTGTCATCCATGTTAGTCTTCTTCTTGAAGGCCCACTTGCACCCTATGGGTTTTACCCCTTCAGGTGGTTCCACCAAGGTCCATACCTTGTTCGTATATATGGATTACGTCTTAGATCTCATGGCCTCAAGCCATTTCTCAAATTCTAGTCCCTCCATAGGTTCAAGGCAAATCTCTTACAATATAGATTGTTCCTTATTATCTCTCTTTGCTTTATCCTCTAAATGAAATATTGGAACTCATTAATATTATCTCAATAATATTCTATAATTGATATTTATTGGGATGTCTTTTAATACAAACTTGATCTTTTAAGCATCTCATTAAAGCAAGTACCATTGCTTCATGAATCTTCCTTTTCCTCTCAAATTCTAGAACCCTCTTATTTTCCAATTTATCTTTTAGTACACATGAAATAATAATGGAAAATAAGAGGGTTCTAGAATTTGAGAGGAAAAGGAAGATTCATGAAGAAATGGTACTTTCTTTAATGAGATGCTTAAAAGATCAAGTTTGTATTAAAAGACATCCCAATAAATCTCGATTATAGAATATTATTGAAATAATATTAATGAGTTCCTATATTTCATTTAGAGGATAAAATAAAGAGAGATATTAAGGAACTATCTATATTGTGCATGCTTCAGATATTCTTGATTATATGCTTGGTTGCTTGGATGTTTGAATACACTCATAAAGTATATGATGTTCTGCATAGTTTCTGCAATGACATAAGGTACGTGGTTATGCTTATGAATACCTCTATTGAATTTCGAGATTGCTGAGGTTTCTCAATAAGATTGAACGATAAAAAAAATGCTTGCTTGTTTATTTAGTTCTTGCAAACTATAAAGTTCCTATGAGTGTCATGTAAAGTAAATAATAGTATTTTTAACCCTGGGATAGACTGATCTTAAGGGTAATGCACACGAGCCCCGGAGGGATAGTGATTACACCTAAGGTAGTTGACCAGATATGGGTTAGAATATGAAAACAAGCTTATGTTCTATATGCAAGATAAAGATGTTTTCTTATATCTTACTTGTGATTATTGTTTGAACCCACATACCAGTATAGAAATATATTGATCACGTATTTGTTTGTCGGCATTTTAGGTACATGTGATATACTTGATAAGGGACATGAAGATAAAGATAAAACCATGTGAAGACATTAATTTAAGTAAGGAGGATTTAGATACATGCTTCTTCTCTATGTGAAATTATGGTAATGAAACTTCAAGTAAGCATTTTGTAAACAATACATATAAATTAGTGAAATTGTTTTCTATTATTTGTTATTTGCTAAATCTGGATCCTTGGGAAAATTTCATAAATAATGGCTTTATCTTTTGTCCTTCCTTAATTGGGGGTTGCTGAAAAATGAGGTCGTTACAAGTAGCCTCCCAATGATGTTTGCTTATGAGGGATAGATTCCATTCCCTCACTGATTGAATTCTCAATTTGCCCTCCTTTTTACTTGCTATCATCTTATTCCAAGCCACCAACGACATAGGGTGACTTTTATGTCCACCACCCCAGATAAACGAGAAAATACTACTATCAATTCTATCACAGATCTTCATGGGTAAAACTAATGTTTGCATGATATAACCAGGGATAGAATTGAGGCTAGACTTGGTCATTACCACTCTCCCTACTAATGATAAACATCTAGCAGACCACACATTGATGTTATTGTTGATTCTGTCCAAAATCCCACCACATGTATCATGTCTCACTTTGCCATGGATGAGTGGGATGCTGAGGTACTTCCCCATATCTGACTCTTCTGAGAAGCCACTTATACGGCATAAACACTTCTTGGTTCTTTTAGGGAAACCTTTGGATAAATGTATGCCTGACTTGGCGATGGAGACCGACTGTCCCGAGACCTCCCCAAACTCTGCAAAGCATTGAAGTACAATCTTCATCTGAGCCTCCGTCACACTGGCGAACAAGATCATGTCGTCAGTGAAACACAAATGAGATATAAGAGGCCCGTTGGCAGTGAGCTTGCTTGGAATCCACCTTTTGTCGAACACCTTATCTTCAATGAGCTAGCTAAAATGTTCCAGATAAAGAACGAAGAGGTACGACGACAAAGGGTCTCCTTGTCTGAGACCTCTTGTCGTTTTAAATCTTCATGTAGCTTTACCTTGCTAAATGATAGAAGCATGTCCTCCAGTAATAGAATTCACGATGTATGAAATGAGGTTTTCAGGTATACCAATCTTCAAGGTATCCTCCACGAACGACCATGTCATTTTGTCATAGGCCTTTGAAATTTCCACCTTGATGGCCATAGATTTAGGTCCTCCTTTTCTTCGCATATTATGTAAGATCTCGTAAACTACCACAATGTTATCAGAGATTCTTTTGCCCAAGATGAAGGTGCTCTGGGATGGTGAAACCCACTTCTATAGGTGTGCATAAATTCTCTCTATAATCACTTTAGAGGCCAGCTTGAGAACCAAATTATTAAGGGAGATGGGATGGAATTGTGCACAAATTTTTGGTTTAGACACTTTTGGAATCAAGACAATATTTGTGTCGCACATTTGGTCAGCAAGTTGATCTCCTTCAAGAGCACTCTTGATGGTCTTTAAGGTGGAGTGTTTCACTATATTCCAGTTTGACATCATGAAAGACCCATCTACACCATATGGACCACATGTTTTGTTGGGATTCATCGCATGTAGGATCTTGTAAACCTCATCAAGTGTCGGCGTGCGACTAAGCTCAGATTTTTGTGCTATCGTTAGCTGTATAAACCGACCCATGAAAGCTACTACCTTCTCATGTTTGTTGTTGTGAGGCTCGGTAAAACTAGTTTTGAAGTGATTAACAATGAGGTGTTGAATTTCCTCCTCACCCTCTGCCCACTCACCACTCTGTTTCCTTAGGATAGTTATAGTGTTGGAACACCTTCTTTGCTTAACATAAGCATTGTAAAATTTTGTGTTCAAGTCACCATCACGTGCCCATTGCAGGTGACTCTTCTGCTTCCAATCCTCCTCTTCCTCCTTTAAGATGGCATTATATTGGTCTTGATCTTCAGTGGTATCATTGTGTTGTTCCTTCATTTGTTTCCTCTTTTACATTTGGTTACTTGAATCATAATTTTGAATAAAATGGATTACCATCCCTTTTTGGAAAAATTATAGTAATGTTTGATATATGGGATGTTCCCTTTTTATTTATTTTAGTAGGGAGTGGATTCCATCTCGAGTCCCACTCCTTAGATCATCTACACACTAGTTTTCATTACTTAAAGACCTTGACCTAAAGAAACCACCACCCCCTCCCAATGTCAAGCCTAAAATGGCTTTGTGATATCCTTATGTTGGGCGTTCGACATAAAACTAGGCCCTTGTTGGGAGGCAACCCAACTTTTATTATTTTTGCATTCTCTTTTAAATTGTTTTTACTGAACCCTCTCCTTGTTTCACTTTTTAGCCGAGTAGTGTTAAAAAAAATACAAACCCAGCTCGCAATTAGTTCCACAAATAATTGGACATCCAAATCCAAATAGTGAACCCATCGACTAAGTGAATGAACTGATCGATTTGACCAATATGGCAACTATTCCAATTTGGCAAGCATTTCAAAATTCAAACATAACAATGCCGCCCATGGTAACCCAACCAGTCATTTTCCCAATGAAACGATTGGTTTAAAGACTAAAAGGACCATTCAAATGCATGATTCAAATGTGGAACTACGTTAAGAAGTGAACGATCCTCTTTCTCCCCCAAAGTCAGCCGATCGGTTGGGGGAAGCAAAATAGTTTTCTTGTGCAAGCAAGTTGTCCTATAAAAATATGCACTTGGAGTGGGCTACTAACATCTTCGGGCATCTCCTTCTCCTTCGTGAGCCTTATCTCCCTTTCTCAGCAATTTGTCATGTCCCATCTCCCGTCAGCCACTTTGTAATGAGTGTCAGTCTTCCCAAACGGTGAACCAGTCATTCACAGCTAGTGCATAGTCGTGCTTCTACCTTTTCTTTCTCCACCAGTGAACATCCCACAGCTTTGTCCCCAGCTGGCTGATGATCTCCGCCGCTAGCCAATGACCCCTCTTCTTTAAAGAAGCCTTAGCTTCCTTTGCCAACCTCACATGTTGCTGCATCAGTGTCTCGCACTGACCAAAATCAGAATAGGCATTTCTAAACTAGAGAAGAATGGGAGATCTCAGCCAGACATCTCACCTCTATCATCCTTGATGATGGTGAGTTGGATTGGCTTTCTTTCTGTATGGGGTGATGCCATGATGATTTACCCAAACAAATATAATGTGGAGAAGTTTTGGATGAACATCACATGACTTTTGCCCAAGTTACCCAGTGGCCCCACAACATCCAACATCAGCAACCCCATTGTGTGCTACCTTCACCACATCTTAGCTTGCACTATATTTAGAATGGAAGGTACGCAAGGCACAATCACCCACCTGGACTACTATACCCTATGGTGTCTTCTGCACAGAGAGTCTTTAAACTGAGCAAATTATATGATCTCCCATCATAACTATCAGGCCAGCCACACCACATCTTACTCAGTCTGCATTCACCACTGACGTGTATTTTACTACGCGCTTAAACACAAGTATACGCGTCGAGTAATATAGGCCTTTGTGAGGCCTGAGTCGAACTCAGGGATACGTGAATTATTGAAGACTTCTACTAACTAATCGCAATCAGCTAGGCCGAATAACAAAGTAAGGTTTTGTTGTTGAAATTAGAAGAAAATAAAAATCAAACAAATAAAACAATCGATTAAAGGTTAATTTAATCAATTCAAAGGGATATCTTTAGGATGGCGGTTTCACCGTGGGTCAACATTGTATTAGGTTTCATATAATTCCTCACACTTCTCTCTCTATCCGGGTAGTGGCCTGAAATGAGAATTACCCACTGTCGTGATGTAATTCACTACTTAGGTCTAGGTTGATTCCACCGTCGTAGTAATCATTCCCCTAGACTAAGCGCATTAAAAACGGTCTCTCAGTTCCCACCATTAATTTTACAACTCCTTTGTCAAGGGTTTTATTGATTAATGTAGGTTTCGTCTCTTTTCAACCGTTAATCCTTCTGTCGAAGTGATTAAGGGCATTAAATTATTATTATGGTGATCAAGCATAACAATATATATGGAGAAAACGAATCTATACCACGGATTTGAGAGAGAAAATATGAATTATCAATATAAAATTGTCATACAATGCATTCCCGGGCTACTCCCGGTCCTAAAGATGGAGGGGATTAGCCCCGCATGGTCATCTCAATGAAAGACAGAGGAGTAGAGAAGAAAAACATGGGAAACATGGAGCAAACTCGTGTAACCCCTGATACAAAGGTGTTCCTGGAGATCCTCCTCGAGAAACGTGCGTTTTGCAGTCTTCCGGCAGCAAAATCGCCCGTCGGAGGTGCCCGGATCGCTCGGTTGAAGGCCTTTGTCTCTCGTCTCCTATCTCTCTCTCTCCTTCTTGGATGTTGTGCAACACAATATGAGATCCCCCTCGGGCCGTCCGTGCTCTTCTTAGGTCATAGGACCACTTTACGGCTCCGAAAAAGCTCAACCGTCGGATTAAAACGATCCGTTTTAGTGCTGAAAATCGCCAGATCCCGACGCTGTCGATGGTATCGACCCTAGGTCGATGGTATCGACCATGGCACAGGTTATTCCTTCCAAGATCACGTTTTGGGGTTGCTTTTTGATGAAATGTCGATACTATCGACTTGGGGGTCGATAGTATCGACTCCGGACAATGCAAAACTGCCTGAAAAAGTGCCAAAACATGTGTATAAGTCCATGGATTATATAAAATCATATAAATATGATAAAAGAAGTATAATTTGATGCAAAAAGAGTTTAAGGGCCAACTATAATGAATTATGAAAATATAATCAAGAAAATGACAAATACATGCATAAAACAGATAGAAAATAAGCCTATAAAAGTGACTCAAAACCCATGCATCAACCACATTGTTACCTCTCTAGCCACATTCCTAGGTTACACTCACATCGCTTTCCCACCACAAGAGCATGGGAAGAACCGATCAACCTTGCATATTTTAAGGACTACAAGTTCATTTTCTACAGAGTGAGTGATGTCTACTATTTTACTTTCAAAGTTATTACCCTCAACCTCGAGCTGCTCCAACATGCCAGGTCTACAGCTGCAAATCTGGTGTTCGATCTGACCAACATGCCGGGTCATATTCAGCGATTCCTTCTAGAGCATCCTGACCTAGAGGACATCCCTAAGCCTACTTCCCACAGGAGGAGTGTCTCATTTGAGGTACATGATGATGCGACTAGACCTCCATCTCAACCCTTTTGAAGTCACACACAGAGGCGCATTGGCAGTGAAGAGGGACCTGATTAGCCCTATGGGTTTTATGAAATATGGGATCATCTTGATGAGATCCAATGTGAGCAGCAATGCTAGGGCCACCAGCTAGCAGTCCCAAGATTCTTGGCATGTGGACATGGGACATTACGGTGCTAGTTGACCACCTTAAGAGGAGTATGGGACCCATCAGGCCTACCGTGACCTCAACTCCCCATATTGAGGGAACTACTACTACAATCATCCATCTTCTTCTTCTCATGCACCGCCTCCATATCCACCACATTGATCTTCATCCCTCCATCTCAGGTTTGGGTTTTGCTCAGGATGAGCAAAATTCTAAGTCTGGTGTGGAGGTGGGTGGTACATGATAATTTCATCCCCCTTATCTTCCCTTTTCAACATTATGTTTTATTATTTGAATTATTACATGTAGTTTTCTTTTTTCTTTTGCTCTTTATCCTGAAAGATATTGGCCTTTATCTAGTCAACCGATATGAGAAGATATCCATCATTGTACCTCATTGAATTTAGTAAATCTTACTTGACAAAATGTCACAAATTGCTATGACTAGAAACACAATGTCACTTAGGACCTCGAAACTAGCATCACTATTTAGAAAAGTTGGCAAGTCGTATGGAATCAATAAGAACCAAACATGAATTTTCTCTATTTTTAGTTGTGGATTAACTTGTCATAAATCTTATATAATGTGACTGAAAGGAAAATTCCATGTGATGCAATGACATTCTTTGAAAAAAAATGAAGTTTATAAGTATAGGAACAATTCCCCCTCCTCTTTCAAAGAAAAAGCAAAGAATCATCTCTAGAGAAAAATCTAAGTCCAAGGTGGCATGCTCCCACATCAAATTTTCCATACCCCTCAAAAGGGGTGTACCATCAAAACATGCCAAATAGAACACACAAACAAATTGTGGTTAGTGTAACCACAAATCCATGAATAAATATATCCTGAGTCAAATAGAGAAGGGATCATCTTCTTTCTCACCTCCTTCATTCTATTCTTGTGAAAAAACTCACAAAAAGAAGAAAAATGGGAGTGCCAATGCAGAAGTAAGAAGAAGCATGTTTTCTACAAAGTATTGATTTAGAAACAATATATTAAATTTGTTTTGACAAGGAATATAGAATTTTGTGTTGCATGGTTCTAGGAGATTGGATTTCTTGATCAAATTTGGAAGTAAGGAACAAGGTGATGCTATGAGGGTGAGGATAGACATGTCACTAGTATAAATTGGAATTATTTGTGATTTTACTTGCTTGAAGACAAGCAAAGATTAAAGTTAGGGGTATTTTGATGAATGTATATTCATCTCTCTTTTTACTTATCTTTCATAATCTTATTGATTAAAACATATCCCTTTTTACTAATTTCCTAGGACAAATTGCAATTTACCCGCTCTTTCAAGTAGATGTGCAAATGCTTGTCTTTTTCCTTCAATTTTTGTAGGTTTTACCTCCAATGACAAACTCTTGACCATATGAGCACTGGAACTGATCGGTTTTTTGTGCCAAACGGTTGGTTTACCCACATCACAGAGCCATATAATCATCTTTTTCCTCAGTCCCACCATGATCCTTTAGAACTCAAACGGGCATTCCACTTACTCATACGCTGATCCCAGACAACACAAAATGATCATCTCATGAATACCCTATGGCTATCTCAAGTACTCCATGACCAGACACTCTCAATTAAGGCATCGTCAATGAATATTAGGGTTTCCTAATGGACCAAGACGCATATCGACACTATTTGACCGTTCCACTCCATCATATGGTCACTTTGAGGGGTACTTCATGACCAAGACTGAACAACCAAATGTGCCTCCACCCTTGTTAATTAGGGTTTGACTTGTTGCCGAACATCAATGCATCACCTGCCAACCAATTAGTTCACATTGCAAAATGGTTGTTTCACGGAACACAGACAAAAAAACTTAGCACCGCAAGTCATCTTTTCTTCTCCTCGGGCCCTTCAGGGTTTCCACCCCTCCTTCCCCTATAAAAGGAGAAGGGACTCCAAAAAGAAGGGGATCCTATTTTTTGTACTCGCAGAATACTTTTGAGCATTGTTATTTAAATTCTAAGTAGTTTACTCTTTACTTCTACAAAAAAATTAGTGTTTCATCTCCGAATTCATGGATCTTGTTCTTCTTTTCTTTTTCTTTTCTTTGTAGTGGGGAATTAAGGGAGGAATCGATTTTATTGTCACCAAAAACATCTCCTTGGAGATTCTTCTTTTCCTATTATCTGGCATCCTTCATTATTTCCCTTACTTATCCTTCTTTTGTTATAGTGAGGTAGTAGTTCTTATTATCGAGGCATGGGGAGTAACCCCACTTGTTACAAATCATTCTTAGCTTTGTCGGTAATCCTAGAGATTTAAGATAATCTTAATGCTTGTCATCTTTTTGTTAGTAATATTCTATGTTTTTCTTTATCTTAACTTTGGTAACCTTAAATACTTGTTTGGGAAACTCCTAATTATGACTTAAGAATACCATAAAGATATGAGTTAGAGTAACATAGCATTAACCCATACATGTATGCAAGAAGAGAGTTAATGACATTAGAGGAATTACTTTACCTTCTCTAAGGTTGTGACATCATTCCCCATCAATAGTATGTCATCCACATACAATATGAGGAATGTGGTCGTGCTCCCACTAACCTTCTTGTATACACAAGGTTCATCTTCATTTTGAATAAAGCCAAACACTTTGACTTCCTCATCAAATCATAGATTCCAACTCCGAGATGCTTGCTTCAATCCATAAATTGACCTTTGTAGCTTACAGACTTTATTGGCATTCTTTGGATCTACAAAACCTTCAGGTTGTGTCATGTACACATCCTCATTAAGGAATGTGGTTTTAACATCCATTTGCCAAATCTCATAGTCATTGTAAGCTACAATAGCAAGCATGATCCCAATGGACTTAATCATGGCAACTGGAGAAAAGGTTTCATCATAGTCAACACCTTGAACTTGTCAGAAACCCTTTGCAACCAATCTACCTTTATAAGTTTGCACATTGCCATCCATGTCGGTCTTCTTCATGAAGACCCACTTGCACCCTATGGGTTTTACCCCCTCGGGTGATTCCACCAAAGTCCATACTTTGTTGGAATACATGGATTCCATCTCAGATTTCATGGCTTCAAGCCATTTCTTAGAATTTTGTCCCTCCATAGCCTCTAGATAGGTAGTTGGATCATCATCTATGATCAACTCACTGCCTTCTTGACACAAGGTAACCAAACCTTTTAGGTTCAAGGCGTGTCCTACTAGATCTATGAGGTCCTTGTGTTACTTGAGGAGACTGAGATTCCAGAACACCTTGTGAATCTCCATGTTCCTCTTGTACATCTACTGGTTCAATGTTTTCTTGTTGGGCTTGAACCTCTTCAAGCTCTATTTTCCTCCCACTACTTCCTTTGGAAATAAATTCCTTTTCTAGGAACACAACTATCCTAGCAACAAACACTTTGTTGTCAGTAGGGTGGTATAAATAATATCCCCTCGTTTCTTTGGGGTATCCAACAAAATAACATTTATCGGACTTGGGTCCAAGCTTATCAGGAAACATTTTTCTAACGTAAGCCTCATAACCCCAAATCTTAATAAAAGACAAATTGGGATGCTTCACATGCCATATCTCATATGGTCTCTTTTGAACCGATTTAGATGGTACTATGTTAAGTGTAAACATGGCAGTTTCAAGAGCACGACCCCAGAAGGAAATCAGAAGATTAGAAAAACTCATCATTGATCGCACCATATCTAGTAAAGTGTGATTCCTTCTTTCAGACACACAATTATGATGTGGTGTTCCAGGCGGAGTCCATTGTGATATGATACCACGGGATCGCAGAAGGTCCTCAAACTCTTGTCTTAATTATTATCCACCTCTGTCAGATCAAAGTGCTTTAATACTTTTACTAAGTTGGTTTTGTACTTCATTCATGAAATCCTTGAACCGTTCAAAGGGTTTCTGACTTATATTTCATTAGGTATACATAGCCATATCTACTAAAGTCATCAGTGAAGGTAATGAAGTACGGACACCCATTTATGGCGTTAGTTCTAAAAGGCCCACATACATCAGTATGTATGAGTCCTAATAGATCACTAGCTCTCTCACCTTTACCTGAAAAGGGAGTCTTGGTCATCTTGCCCAACAAACAAGATTCACATGTCTCTATTGATTCATAATCAAAAGAGTCTAGATAACCATCTTTATGGAGTCTAGAAATGCACTTCTCATTTATGTGCCCTAGATGACAATGCCAAAGATATGCTTTGTTTGAGTTGTTGAGTTTTTTTTCCTTTTGGTGTTTACGTTGTATACACTTGTCTCTAGATCTATCAAGTATAGACCATAAGACATTGGGGCACTTCCATAAAAGATCACATTTTTGAAATGGTACATTTTCCATTCTTAATGAGAAATTCAAAACCATCCTTGCCCAAACAAGAAACCGAAATGATATTCCTATTTATGACAGGTACATAATAGCAGTTCTTCAACTTTATTATTAACCCACTTGGCAGAGTTAACTCATAGGTTCCTACGACACTGTCGGCAACCCTTGCCCCATTGGCAACATGTAGTTCAGCTTGGGAATACTTTCTCAATGAAGGACTTAGGAGAAGCATCCTACATTCTAGGTATTCAGATCTATAGAGATAGATCTAAAAGGCTTCTCGAACTAAGTCAAAGCACATACATTGACAAAATGCTGAAGCGGTTCAGCATGGAGAACTCAAAGAGAGGCAACATCCCCATGCTACATCGAGTTACCATCTCTAGAGCTCAATGTCCCCAATCTTGTGAAGAGAGGGAGTGTATGAATGGGATCCCATATGCATCAGCCATCGGATCCATCATGTACACTATGTTATGCACACACCCAGATGTCTCGTATGCTCTCAGCATGATGAGCAAGTACCAGTCAGATCCCGGGGATGCTCACTGGAAAGTCAAAAAGAACATCCACAAGTACTTGCGAAGGACTAGGGATCAGTTCCTAATATATAGCAGCGAGGAAGAATTGGTAGTAAGGGGTTACACTGATGCAAGCTTCCAAATCAACAAAGATGAGTATAGATCGCAATTAGGATTTGTATTTTGCCTAAAGAATGGAGCTGTGAGCTGGAAGAGTTCCAAGCAAGAAACAGCTGTTGATTCTACTATAGAGGTCGAGTATATTGCTGCTTCACATGCAACAAAGGAGGCTATGTGGATAAGGAAGTTCATCACTGAACTTGGTTTAGTTCCCAGTAGATGTGATGCAATTGAGCTTTATCGTGACAATAATGGATCTATTACTCAAGCTATGGAGCCCAGATCACATAAACGTTCCAAGCACATGCTATGGTGCTTCCATCTCATATGAGAGATCGTACAACGAGGAGATGTGAAGATTTGCAAAGTACCAACCGAAGACAACATAGTGGATCCACTGACAAAGGCCCTTTCTCAACAGAAGCATGGTGGTCATGCTAGGTCACAAGGACTGAGGTTCCTAGGTGACTGTATCTAAGTGCAAGTGGGAGTCTATTGGTATGTAAGCCCATAGAGCAAGTCATGTGATGATTGTAATGGGATACTTTATAAATGATTTGAATAATAATAAAGGCAATTTCCAATCAATATGTTTTTAACTGTTTCTGAGATGATATTGTGACGTGATAGATGTCTAAAGAATTGTTATACTCAATAACATATGCTTTTAGGTTTAGGACCTAAACGATGAGATCATACGGATGTTAAGAGTATACATTCTTGTTTAGTCCCTAGTCGGTTGTTATTGAGGATATAAACATAGACATCAATAACACTAAAGACTAGATTCTGTGTTGGTTGATGACAAAATCTCATTTAGTCATGATATAGTGATATCAAACCAAGCACATATGTGGCGTCCCCATATTTTCTAAAACTTAATCTGATGTGAGACGTACAAATTGAAACACTCACCTCAGCGAGAATCCCAATTTAAACACCACGTACTAGGCTAAGGAGAAGAAAATCAGAGGAAGTCAGAAGGAAACAATCAGTAGCACATGTACATGAACAATAATAAAACCATACACACATGTTCACCATTCAACATATAATTACAACATGAATTGTTACAACACATAATATTACATATTGAAAGATAAACTTCTACAAATACATGTACTACATCTAAACAACATGATCTTAAGACAACAGGTCCACCTGTACATCAGCTCGCCACACAACTCTCAACTATCCTGGATCTCCAAGAGCATAACCACAACCTAAATAAAAGATTACATGCGGTACACATCAGCACAATATTCAACAATATTGTACTGAGTATGCCTACGTGTCTTTTATATACCTCTCATCATATCTAGGCAATAAGATAAAAATAATACTTGGCAATTATAAAGAAATATAAGAAAAGTGTATACTTGCACAAAGATATTCATCAACAAAAGAGAACACATGAATTATAATTTACTGGTATTTTCTCATAATTATCATATCTGACATCATAAGCATTATAAACATGAATTATAATTTACTGGTATTTTCTCATAATTTTAGGTCGTTGTTTGATATTTATTATCTGTCAATTAAGCATTTCACAACTAACAGGATATCATTGATATTAGTGCATTAAAAGCCTGATATTATGATTCTAATGTGTTCTACTCATTTTCCTGAGAATTTCAGTACCTTATTTGTATTTTTTTGATAATGGAGCTATTTACTGTGAATTTTACAAATTCTGAGTATATGTGAGTTAATTACCTTATTTGGGCCAATCGTGAGATGCCATGTGGCCTGGTGGGGGGAGCGATGGTTCTGCTTGAGGCACAAGTGGGCCGACTGGTTCAGGGTTTTGAACCCATTCTGGTTCTCTGATCGGGACCTGGTTCAACTCTCCTTGCTTTTCATTCTTAGTCTCACGCGAATCCGACCATGTTGCGCTCTGTGCGAGCGCCGCCATCAGGCGTGGAGCAGAAGCAGGTGTCGTCTTCTCTCCTCGCGATCCTGCTCATCTATCCTCTAGTGCACGAGACTTCTGTCGCCTCCTTCTGCATCTGTGTCGAGCACCGCCGTGGTGCAGGGAACCCATGAGGCTTCAAATTCTCAATCTCCATTGGGCTCCAGCCTCTACCGTGCGATGGGTGGCGAGTTCCTCACCTCTAGGCTTGCCGCCTCCTATCTCCATCACAGTGCCGGTGATGGTCCCTAGCGCTGTCGGTGTAATACACTGCTCCAGCGACACAATCACCACTGCTAATCTCTTCTCACAGCAGTTTCTAGGTTCTTTTGTGCTAATAGGTCTTCCGCCTAGCCACCATCGTGAGCTCGGACCCACAGCTATTTTGCTCATTGTTGGGTTCTCCTGGAAACGAAGACCACCGCCAAGGGTTCTAGGGATCTCATCACCACCGTTGTGAACCAAGTCAGCTATGATGAACCAAAAGTCGGCTGCTTCTCCTCTCACAGAAGGTGGTCCTTCCTCCTCCTTGAGCGCTCAGAAGTGAAGACGATAGGAGATTAGGGGAATCAGGTGCTTGTTCTCCCTATAGCTTCTCCAAGGTTTCTCGAGGGTCAGCCACCATGAACTACCCTCTCATCCTCCCTCCCCTTTTCATCTGCGCCACCTGCAACTAGCGACGAAGAGCCTAAGTTGCGGTTCTTCGCTTGCTTTGTTCTCTAGGCCAACTGGTTCCTATAATGGGTCTGAAGGAGATTGATCAGCGAGGCTTAAGAAATGCCTCGATTAAAACTGCCACGACCTCTGAGCGTTGTACATCATGGCGATAGTGGTCTTATGTGGGCGTACATGATGGCAAGGAAGAAGATGCATACAGGCTGTTGAATCGTGATGTGCGGCTGAGATTAGGATTGTACAGAAATTTGTGGCTCTTCCTTCTCAAGGGTCAAGGCCGTACAGTCAGGTCTTGGTCACTCAGCTAAACATAACAAAGAATGAGACAAGGAATTGATTAAGAACTTAGACTCATTATCATTAATGTACCAAATATATCACCAAATCTTGGTCTCAATATATCGATATTTAACCAATCAATTAAAAACTTCAAAAAGGCATAAGATAAGAGATCTTAATCATGGTATCAAACACTTCAAGTTTTCCAAAACAGACTTGGAACTCTTAGTGCCACTCAAACATTGAATTTACTTATGTGATTAGACATCTAAAAGTTCACTCCATCACATCCTACACACCTTAAAAGAAATTTTGTCCTCAAAATTAAGTTAAAAAAAACCCACTTTGTCACATCATATACATGTTAAAAGAACTTTCATCCTCGAAAGTCAACCATACTCATACTTCCACGGAAAACCTATTCTTACCTTCATCCACATATAGGCACTAGTCTAGGTGCAACATATCCGCAACGGTTACCTAGAACCATGTATCCAAAGCACTATTAGGATGTTTTACAACCATCTTCGGTGCACAAACACTTTGGTTATTTCATTACATATCTCATGCATTAAGGTTGCAGCTTTATCTTTACTCATACGTTAGGGTTCTCACATCATATTACCATGTTCTAAAGGAGTTAACTAAGGTTAACCCATTATATCAAGGTGTCATAAACATTTTATTGAGCTAACTGTTCTACTATATTTTTCATCTTTATTAAGCACTAAGATTAACACCTCATGTAACATGTTTCATTCATATGATCTTATTTCATTGTTCATACTAAATTGCATCATTTACTAGTGAATTCATCACAAGATTAAACAACAATTTCACATTAATCGTCATTATTCATGTACATGGTTAACCATTTATGCATTGATATCTATTAAACCTTCTTAGGTTCCCATCGTATCATATCCATGTATCATATCTCAAGATCAGATTACATCCTTATATATATTATATCATGGTAGTGCTAACCAAACTTATGTAAGTGGCTAATCAAACATATATGAAAACTTTATCTAGTGCAACTGAGGTTCTCCTAACCCATATCACGAGGATAGCGTCTTGCCCAGTCTCTCTGAGCTAACTCAACTCAATGAGTATCTCATAACACAACTTTATCTTCCATTTATTAGCCTAGGGTTCTCGTATTACCTCATTGGCACTAGTGAAAGCCTTAAAAGGTCAAGCCATACAAGAACAAACCAAAGACATGCTATGATGTTCTCATCACAGGTCTTCTACCCATGAAACATGGTTACCCAAAACTCTCTTATATATACCACTAGATTCCTATGTGGGAGACCACCAACCCGAACATGAGGCTTTACAAAAACTAACATATCTACCTCCTTCAGGGTCTTGGGCTCTCTCCCTCACCCAGATGGTAGGCACTGATATTCATATCCACATGCACATATATATCGAGCCTCTCTCTATCTCTAGGGTTTGGTCCTCCCAAGGACATCTAGGGTGCCACAAAACTGTAAGAATCATGCATAAAGCAACTCAACTCAATCACTCTAGAGTAGTCTAGTTTAGGACATATCATATCACATAAATCTCATATTTCTCTTATCTTGGAGTCTAGGTTCTCTGACCTTCTCCCTGTGGGTCTCACTCTCACTAGAGTTAACCCTGAAACTGGTCCTAACACTATAGGTCCTCCTTTGTAAAAGAGCTTGAGGCTCTTGCTGACTCACAACCTAGTCTTAGCTTAAGACATCTTATCTCATAAAAGCCTAGTTACTTGCATCATAAAAACTTATCTCAAATCCTCAAACTAAAATTGAGTCCTCAAAGAAAAACATAAATCATCATATATTATCTTATGTCATCTATATAAGACCTACATCATATCATCAAAACTTATTTCATCTTTTTCATCTATCAAATATTTATCCAACAAGGCTCTAGACAACTAATCTAGAACTACTCTCTCTTCTAGACTGATGTCATTCACTTTCACTTAGGTTGCATGACCACCTCCTACTCGTACATGTGTGGGGACACATTTTTGTAATACATATACATATTAAAATATTATATAGTATTTCTCCGATAAAACAAGCATCAGAGAAAACTATCGAGGTTCAATCCATTTGGAATCAAAAACCAAATCCTGAAAATGAGTGTCCCACACATAGTAGAGAGTCTAATGTCATGAAAACTAGTGAAAAGGGTGAGAACATGGTGTAGACTAGTGTAGCTACTCTAGATAACGAGCGCCATATGTCTAGCGTTTCTGTTCCCTTGATGCACGTCATTTCCAAATAGTGCAACGTCCCATACCGCTGCACTACAAGGAAAGAACGACATCTAAGGACTTTCTATTCAACAAGCACCAGTCTAGACCTAGTTCTCAGACATCTAGGTGCTAACCTAGAGGCTAGGTCAGATCTACTCCCTAAAAGACGAGTAATCTAACCCTAAAAGATTATTAAGGTTCAAGGTTCTTTAGTTTTGAGTTGCATAATGAGCAAATGTCAGGCTTTGCTATTGTTCATGCTCTGATACCACCTGTGACGTCCCCGAATTTTCTAAAACTTAATCTGATGTGAGACATCCAAATTGAAACCCTCACCTCAGTGAGAATCCCAATTTAAACACCACACACTAGGCTAAGGAGAAGAAAATCAGAGGAAGTCAGAAGGAAACAATCAATAGCACATGTACATGAACAATAATAAAACCATACACACATGTTCACCATTCAACATATAATTACAACATGAATTGTTACAACATTTGATATTACATATTGAAAGATAAACTTCTACATATACATGTACTACATCTAAACAATAGGATCTTAAGACAATAGGTCCACCTGTACATCAGCTCCCCACACAACTCTCAACTATCCTGGATCTCCAAGAGCATAACCACAACCTAAATAAAAGATTACATGTGGTACACGTGAGCACAATATTCAAGAATATTGTACTGAGTATACCTACGTGTCTTTTATATACCTCTCATCATATCTAGGCAATAAGATAAAACTAATACTTGGCAATTATAAAGAAATATAAGAAAAGTGTATACTTGCACAAAGATATTCATCAACAAAAGAGAACACATATTTTAAGCACATTTTCCATTATATCATCCATGCATTTACTACCTGAGAGTTGAATGCATTAAGGCCTTTACGATCTACTACCAATGAGTTGGATCATTTCACAATGTGATCTACTACCAAAGAGTTGAAGTACTTATTTCCAGCACTTTACTACCAAATCGTTGAAGTGCTTAGATATAATGGAAGAAATACATTATGTTTCATGTGATCATAGCAATAAATATGGAAAATCATGCAACATATAATACAAGAACAATCTTTCAATCAATACCATATGCCAATTCTTTACTACCATATAACACAAGCATATTGTATAATAAGCCAAGTAAGAGGTAATGGCATACCTTGATCAAGAGAAACCTAATCATCACATATTCCTCATGTCAACCATATCTTTTCTAAACCTGATCAAGACAAGATCATATACTATCATCAGGTTCTCCTCATCTTAACCCTAATTAATTCATTAGGGTTGACTTAGTTCATTAGGATGTGTGCATCGTTACTTGTATTCTTGTCTTAGAATTATCTTACTGATGTCATTTTCCAGATTACATCTCATTATCAAAGTTCATCATCTGAACATTAGGTTCCATATCCTTTTTGTGCACATATTAACCCTAGGTTACATCTTTAACCTAGATTAGGGTTTTATAACATGTATAAAGATTCATTTTCATATAACATGGATTCTTTTTATCATTATGATCTCAAAATTAAAACAGAGGTTCCATATACTGATATGAGCTTACTCTGTAAATTTCATCATTTATTGAGCATGTGTGCATGTATAACATTTTATTTAGGGTTATTAGTCCTAATTAGCCATATGAAGAAAATTACATGATTTTGTGTCCAAGAATTGTCATATCTGACATCATAAGCATTATAAACATGAATTATAATTTACTGGTATTTTCTCATAATTTTAGGTCGTTGTTTGATATTTAGTATCTATCAATTAAGCATTTCACAACTAATAAGATATCACTGATATTCGTGCATCAAAAGCCTGATATTATGATTCTAATGTGTTCTACTCATTTTCTTGAGAATTTTGGTACCTTATTTGTATTTTTCTGATAATGGAGATATTTACTGTGAATTTTACAAATTCTGAGTATATGTGAGTTAATTACCTTATATGGGCCAATCGCGAGATGCCACATGGCCTGGTGGGGGAGTGCTGGTTCTTCTTGAGGCACAAGTGGGCCGACTGGTTCAGGGTTTTGAACCCATTCTGGTTCTCTGATCGGGACCTGGTTCAACTCTCCTTGCTTTTCATTCTTAGTCTCACGCGAATCCGACCCTGCTGCGCTCTGTGCGAGTGCCGCCATCAGGCGTGGAGCAGAGCAGAAGCAGGTGTCGTCTTCTCTCCTTGCGATCCTACTCATCAGTCCTCCAGTGTACGAGACTTCCATCGCCTCCTCCTGCGTCTGTGTCGAGCACCGTCGTGGTCCAGGGAACCCATGAGGCTTCAGATTCTCGATCACCGTTGGGCTCCAGCCTCTACCGTGCGATGGGTGGCGAGTTCCTCGCCTCTAGGGTTGTCGCCTCCTGTCTCCATCACAGTGCCGGTGATGGTCCCTAGCGCTGCCAGTGTAAGACACTGCTCCAGCGATGCAACCGCCGCTGCTAATCTCTTCTCGCAACAGTTTCTAGGTTCTTTTGTGCTAACAGGTCTTCCACCTAGCCGCCATCGTGAGCTCGGACCCACAACTATTCTGCTCATTGTTGGGTTCTCCTGGAAACGACGACCACCGCCAAGGGTTCTAGGGATCTCGACACCATCGTTGTGAAGCAAGTCAGCTGTGAGGAACCAACGGTCGGCTGCTAATCCTCTCACAGAGGGTGGTCCTTCCTCCTCCTTGAGCGCTCGGAAGTGAAGACGAGAGGGGATTAGGGGAATCTGGTGCTTGTTCTCCCTATAGCTTCTCCAAGGTTTCTCGAGGGTCATCCACCATGAACTACCCTCTCATCCTCCCTCCCCTATTCATCTGCACCACCTGCAACTAGCGACAAAGAGCCTAAGTTGCGGTTCTCCGCTTACTTTGTTCTCTAGGCCAACTGGTTCCTATAATGGGTCTGAAGGAGATTGATCAGCGAGCCTTAAGAAATGCCTCGATTAAAACTTCCATGACCTTCGAGCGTTGTACATCATGGGGATAGTGGTCTTATGTGGTCGTACATGATGGCAAGGAAGAAGATACATACGGGCTGTTGAATCGTGATGTGCGGCTGAGATGAGGATTGTACAGAAATTTGTGGCTCTTCCTTCTCAAGTGTCAAGGCCGTACAGTTGGGTCTTGGTCACTTAGCTAAACATAACAAAGAACGAGACAAGGAATTGATTAAGGACTTAGACTCATTCTCATTAATGTACCAAATATCTCACCAAATCTTGGTCTCAATATATCGATATTTAACCAATCAATTAAAAACTTCAAAAAGGCATAAGATAAGAGATCTTAATCATGGTATCAAACACTTCAAGTTTTCTAAAATAGACTTGGAACTCTTAGTGCCACTCAAACATTGAATTTACTTATGTGATTAGACATCTAAAAGTTCACTCCATCACAACATAGGTACTTGTTAGAGAACAAGTGTACCGGATAGACACACATTGAGAGTGACACATGGAACCATGATTTGGTAGTCACAATCAGCTCTCATAGTGATGGTGGTGAGTGTAATTCTTCGACCTAAAATCACTACACTTAACACATGTTGTTGGGTACACTTTGACATCATCAAACGCAGTCCTGAAACATGGGTTGTTATAAAGGTGATGATTGGGTGACTTTGACACATGGGGCTTTTGAGGGGTGAGTGATAGATATGGGTTTGTCCCTCCTAAGGGAGTTTGATGTCCATGGACACTTGATGAGTAGGATTGAGAAAGTTATGTGCATGCATGTGTGAATCAATATGTGATATTTATGTCACACACATGTCACCCAGTCTGCTCTGAGATCAAGGAAATGGATTAACATTTAAAGGATGACTATACCATGCCTTGAGTTCATTCATGGCATTAGTGACAAAGGAATTATACATTCATTGTAACACCATTCACATATTGTAGGATTGAAAGTTGTTCTCCAACTTTCTATTTCACTTGGGTACCACTGATGTGTGACTAGGCACCGCTCTTTGCTTGTGAAGTCATAAGTGTTATGGACTTTCACTGCCAACGTGAAATGGACATGCAAGGTCACACACACTAGGACATGTTCCTGGAAGAGGAGTTTCTCCATAAATCTTGTTTGGATTGATTACTAAAGGAGTTTAGTAGTTCAATTAAACACCCAATCGATTGATGGCTAAAAATCATAGGGTTCAAGGTATTGGATCAGATGATTAGAGTATTGAATTGATTGAAACTGCAATTGACTGATCTGTTGCCCCAACCGATTGGCTCATAGAGATGAACCGATTGGCTCAGGCTGGTGAGTCGACCGGCTCAGGTCAATGAACCAATAGGTTCACATTGTTGAATTGGTCGGGTGACCAACCGAGTTCGTTTCACTTGTCAAATTTGATTTGGAATAGGACTAATAGTTGATTAGTTGGAAACAAAGATGGAAAGTCAATTTGAGTTGGACCAGGACCACGATCCGATCGGCTCATGCTTGAACCGATCAGCTCAATGGCCCAGACGATCAGTTCAGGGCTGAACCGATCGATTCAACTGGTGTAGTTTGTCAGATTTTGTGGAAAATATCAAACCCTTCTACTCATGCTTTAATCCTGCATTGCCCAGGGTAGAGAACCCTGTCCCATGACCCTCCTATATATATGGGGGTATTGGGGCCTTCTCAGACAATACAACTCAGAATACCAGTTGCTATGTAAAGTTTTGGTTCTCTCTTATGGTGGTAACCAAGAGAGCCTGAGCAAGTGCTACCCAATAAGGGAGGTACAACAAGGGAAAGACAACTACAGAAAAGCAACTAGTGGTAGGAAAGTGTGTCGGTGACTAGTACACCGATAGGAGGGCACGACTCCTTCTGGTGCTTTGTGCAATAAGGCAATCGGAGTTCTAGGTGGTCTGTGTGGACTACTACAGAGGCGGGAGACTTCTTCCGCTTGGAGGACAGTTGTCAATCCCGACAGTCCCAGTGAGACCAGGAGCTGCACAAACACCGTCCAAGACTGGAGGTGAAGACCGTGCAAGCCGTAAGGTTACGTCGCCGAGCAAGCCTCGGAACAAGGTATGTTTCTGCAAACCATCCTTCCTATTGTATAGACGTTGACGCGATTCCTTTTTACTGGGTTTTGGGACAAATTTTTTTTTTCTGCTGCCTTCTCTTATTACCCTAAAACCCTGCACATTTCTCGTAGATGCGATGAAATCCTACCAACTTAGGGTCGGGAAGGTCTGTTTCCTTCTCTTGAACCTAATGGAGTACTTTCCATGTGTGCACATGTGTCGGATTGTGAGAAAAACGAAGGGGAAAGCCCCCCTACAAACCGCCAGAGACTGAGTTCTACTAGAATTCAATGATGTGTGGTTCCCGTTGGATCTTGATGCAACGACCCACATCTCACGTGTTCTATAAAAAAGGAAAGGTTTTTCCTATTTTCGAAATAAAATCTATTTTTGAGGATGAATTGAAACAACTATAACTCCCAATTCATAACTCCTTTTTTTCTCAAATTTTAAGGGAACCTCATTTATGATTTAATCTCTCACCATGCAAAAATTGGGATCACTATGTAAAGAAAACGGGTCCTTTTCTTCAATTGCAAGTTAATACTTAATTATTTATGTATTCCACATATTTTCTCTTTCCCTTGCCATTATATTATTATCCTGAGTTCCTTGAACCTCAAGGAACCTTAATATTATGAAATTCCATTTTTGTGAAATATTCCGTAGCCCTTTATTCTTCTTTTATCTATTTTCTTATGTACTCCTTTATCCAATTGTATTCCTTTCTCTTTTCTTTTTTTTCTTTTTCTCTCAACTGGGCTCAATAGCCAATAAAGCCCATTAAGAAAACAAACAAGGCTATCAAATAATTAAATCAACCATTGATTCCATTTATCTTTCAAAAGAATATTTACAAATTTCATTACATGGTTTAGAAAAATGGGGTTATAACAGGGATATAATCAACTTAAACTACATGACTTGCATGTATGCAAGTATTTAAAAATCTACACTAGATATAATTAAGCATTTTAGATCAAGGTGGGAGAGAGTGAAACAAGCATAACAAAAATGAGATGAGGAGATGAAGTCACTTACCACCCTACCACCCCAAAATTTTGAATCATGATGTACTCATCATGAAACTAAAGTTAGGAGTCATTGGGTAGCTGACAATGCTTCTTTGGTGGATTATTTGGTGGGTCTCACTGTGGTGGTGGACCTTCCTATGGAGGAGGGTATTTCTAGTAATGGCCCCAATATTCTACCTATAGAGGTGGGTATGACTCATGATATTTGAAAATGGCTCCCCAGAAATCCTACCCCGATTGGTGTGTTTCTCTATACCTGTGAATGCTAGTGATGAAACATGTGATTAATTTGGTGGTGCACTTATTTTTGATCTAACCACATTGTATGTTTTGTCTACTAAATGCTATCTAGCTATGCCTGTATGGTAGATATTTCACAACATTATTTTAGGATGGTGCTTAGGAGATTTTTGTTGATCTCTCCTCCTAACTCGGTGACTCTCTCTCTCTACTGCTCTTCTCTCTATTTCTCCTCTGCATTGGTTTCTCCAGCCCCTTTAGGTGAACTGACAACAATATCTCTGAAGTTCTCCCTAGGATGGTCCTTGTCTCAAGCTTTGAATAATTAAGCACAAGCCCCATGTTGTCTCATGAGTGGCCAAATGTAATAAGGGAGGTCTAGAGTTATTCCCAAGTAAGGTTGGTTGACATTATAAATTATCTTGTCATCAACAATGGTGATCATTTGGGAGCATGCTAGATATCTCATATCTACTAATTTCACTCCTTACACCTTAGGTGTACCCTATCAAGTCATGTCCTAGGTTAGGGCTATTGAGGTTACGGTCCCTCTGATGACAAACAAAGTTTTACACTTGGATGAGATTAATCTCATATGATCAATCAATAGCACCCCTAAGTTGACATGTTTTCCTTATTACCAAACCAAGGACAAGAAGATCATTCTAGGAGCAACTACCTTGATAGTCATACCTGATAATAGTTTTATTTGCAATGACCTTTTGTAAATACCTCAAAAAGGGATTATGCATTGCACTTGTCTTTGACTTCCTTTGTGTGAAGGTGGTTTTCTCAGCTATCTTTTCCCACACAGATGCATACTTGACAATTGACTCTTTTTTGGTGTGTCCCTTGTTGAGATTCTCGGCTTCCTCTGGGATAGAGGAAAAATGATGTTCAATTTGGAGGCAGTGAGAACATGTATCTCATTTCCTGTTCCAAAATAGATAGAATCTTCGCCTTTATAGTGTGGCAAAGAAAATTTGTGTTAATCAAACATATGCATCTTATGCAATGGTGAAGACCTTGGGCAACCTACAAGATTTGAGACATTTCTCAATTAAAAAGTGGCTACCCAATGCTTGCATTATGGCCCGAAAGGAATAACAAGTTGCAATCACCCTCCTGGTCATATATTTTGGTAGATGGGATTTCATACAATCTTTCTTCTATTGTCCCTTCCATAAGAAATAGCCTCGAGAGCCTTACCAAGCTCTCTCAGTCTATCAGCCTTAGCATTGCCAAAATGTCAATTGGCATTTGCCACAACTCCTCTTCACCAATGTCCTCCTCCTCTTGTTATTCCTCATATGTGTGGGATACTGATTTTTTGTCCAAGTTTAGTGGCACCCTCTCCTCAGACTATTCCTCTTGTCATCTTCATCTTCATCAATTATCAACCACCGTCAAGCTTGTGTTTGTGGTTGTGGTGTGTTCATGTCCGATGTTGTGGAGTGACATGTAGGCGTAGTATATGGTGTAGTGTGTGAGGAAGATGGGACAACTATAACCTTGCCTCACCATGGATTCATGGCGTCTTCCGGCTCTAAGGAATTGATTAGAGAATGCACATTCACATTGGATGTCTCCTCCTCTCTTTCATTGTACGTCACATCAGAGGCATAGTGGCTAGGAGATGAGAAAAGATAGGAGCCTCTCATAGATGCTGAACGGCGAAGGGATCTAGAAATTGATTTAAAGAGGGATGGAGTAGGAATTTGCAATTGGAGAGGAATATCAGTGCACGCCCATTTCGTGTGCCCCTGACTCTCAATGAGCTTGGATACTACTTTAAAATCCCTTCTTGAGAATCTTGCTCATTTTCTTCATTGTTGTGAAGTTTTTAGAGAGGAATATTTGTGGATGCCCATTTGATGCTCATTTTTAGTTTTCTAGAGGTGGGGGAACAAAGATGAGGGGTGATTTGGGGGGTTGAAATGGTGAGGAAGTGTCTTTTGGAGGTAGGTAAGGGCTTGAGGAGGTGGATTGTATCTTGGGTGAAGCTTGAGGAGGAAGATTTGGAGTTTGGGAGCCTTCGTAGGTTGTTGGAGAAGTGCCATAATCATGCAATGTTGGTGAGAAAATGAATTGGATTGTAGTGTCTTCAAAATAGAATGCCCACTTTAGGGGTGGGTTCGGCTCCTCCATGGCTATGGTGAGCGCCATGCCTGTGTTGCTCAGCTTGCACCACGCATGTGGTGGCTGCCACAGCCGTGGTGTCTCCTTTTGTTCCTTTCTCAATTTTAGTAATTTCCCAAAGAAAATGGCAATTCCCACCACGTCCATACCAATGTACCATGGATGTGGTGAGTGTTAAAGAAACATGTTTCAATGTCAAACTTCACAAATATTCTTAGTTCTTAATTCAAATGATATTTTATCACTTTTCTTCCATTTTCAAACTATTCCACCTTGTTTTCTCACTCTCTAACCTAGTCACCCTATCACATTTAAAAACTAAACAAAAACTATTAGACACAAGTGTGTGTGCATTTCTTGGAATGTGTAAACAAAAAAAAAGGAATTATCAAAAATTGAAGGTTGGGTTAAAAGAATCCCAAACCTAGGTTGGTTTCCTCCCAATATCTCTATGTTTTATGCCTTTAGTTGTGCTTAGAATCATCCAAACTCATAAGAATCTTAGTGTATAGTCATCGTAGATTCCTTCTCATGTGCATTTAATCATATCTCTTCATCAATCATAATATCTTCAACTAGCATGACGACATCAAAACTTTGATTACCATTATTAGGCTCAACCTCATCATCAACTTACAATCTTTTTCCATTGAAAATGAATTTATTAACACCTTCTTTCTCATTAAACACGACAACACTAGATGGATATGCATGTTTCACTTGGTATGGTCCTTATCATCTTGATCTCAATTTCCTGGGGAAGAATTTCATTCCAGAATTGTATTTCCATACCCATTGATGTAACTCAAAGAATTTCTTCTTGATCAACATGTAATGCAAAGACATGACTCTCTCCTTGTAGATATTGTACATTTCATAGGCTTCATGCCTTATCCTTCAGTCATGGAGATGCAACTTTCTTCTTATCCTAGAGGTGTCAATATCCATATCCATAGACTTCAAGACCCACAATGCCTTATGTTGCAACTCCAAGGATAGATGAATTATTTTCCCATATATGAGCTTGAACAGTGTGGTGCCAATCAGGGAAGGTCCTATACACCCATAATGCTTCATTGAGACACAAATACCAATCTGTGTTGTTTGGCCTCAACATATTCTCAAGAATGATATTTATCTCCCGATTCACAAACTCAACCCACTTTGACACTTAGTCCACAGCCACCAAGATATATACATGCCCAAAAAGAAAGGTGGTATGGACACATGAAGTAATTCCCCAAACATCAAATACCTCTACATCAGGAATAGGAGATAGAGGCATCGTGTCCCTCTTTGATATTGTACCCGCTTTTTGGAAATTTAAGCAAGTCTTGCAAAAATCATGGGAATCATTGAACAAAGTAAGCCAATAAAATCCACATTGAAGAACTTTTCTATTGTGCTTTTCCCACACATGGAGATAATTTCTTATTGTTAACTTTTTGGGATGCACCTCCTTATGAGTTGATTGGAACAATACTTGAAAAGATGTGGGTCATGCCACACATAGTTGTTCACCATAGAAAAGAGCCCCCTACTCTCCCCCTAGTCCATGTGCTTGGTACTCCCCCACTAGCCAAGAAGA